>JAQISU010000117.1:13012500-13747500 GCA_029339505.1 Unio delphinus | reverse complement strand
CAGAATTGTTGTGTGACTTTGTTTTGTTTTTTTTCTTCGCCCCCAAGATGTTGAACTCAATAATGGATACTGAAAATCAGTGACATAGATGAGAACACCATTTCATACTTTTACCTTGGCCATTTGTCACTATACCTGCACTGTGTCTGTTTGATAGGATATACTAATATATTTATCTTTGTTAAAACTCTGATCACACCAGAATTGAAAGGAAAGTAAATGTTTACATATTTCATCAAGGTTAAAGTGACAGAAACAATACAAGAATAACAAAAAATATCACAATATTGTCCCAATTTTGAATACAAAAGAATATTTTATTGTTATGATAATAATTATGCATGGCATGTTTTTTGGATATTTTACCATTTGGAACAATTTGATGCACTGAATACAATAAATAGTAACATATATCAAAAACTGATAACTATACAATTCTGCAGTCAGTGTTTTAAATTGTATTGGTGTTTTCATTGTTGTTCTATCAGAACTCATAATTGAACATCTCTGAATCTTGTACATCAGTGACACCAGCTGTGAATGATATTGTCACTGTACCTGGAACCTGTTCACCTCTTTCTAAAGATATATGTAATTGATGTGTCTTTATAATACTTATATTGAATTTTTCATGTTTTTATTTTTTTTACAGCATGCATGCTTGGCGCCTCTATCAACCGGCATCAGCATGTCATGTTACCTCTTATATTTATTCCATTCTTTTTGCTAGATCATCTTATGTATTTTAATAACAGGATCTGTTGCAAGAATAAGTACCATATTATTTTCTTGCAAAAGTCTGATCCAATAGCAAACTGCATAGACCCAGATCTGCCATCGTATAATGCTCCAGCAGATCAGGGTCTAAGCAATTTGATAAGCATAGTAGAATAAACAGCAAGGACCCAGATCTGCCAACACAAAATTTGCTCCTTCATGTTACAAGATGCAACTAATGTGGGCAGTTAGCATGGTGACCCGGTGGTAATGTAGGCAGGAACCATGAAAAAGTGTGGGTTTTAATTTAACCACCAGCCTGGGCCAGCTGGCATAGAGTGTCCTTGAGCAAGTTATTTTACTACAATTGCCTGGGCTCTAAATAACCTACCTGTGATGCTGTCACCAAAAACCCTAAATGCCTGCTTGTCCTTTAATGTTTCCTTATCAACATGACAACTTGAGTTCTACAAGCCATACATTTTACAAACTTTGTGGATACCTTGTACTTGGGAAGCCTGCTGAGTTGGGAGTTAAGAGCTTAGTAGTTAAGGTCACAGAAAAAAGAAAAATATTTCTGCATAATATTAGTTGCATGTCTCACGCTAGGAACAAACTTTGTGGATGGTTTGTTTTTACAGGTAAGAAAAAAAACTATGGATTTTGTGATCAAGGTCGTTGTGACTGATAAAATAAAATGAATATGTTATTTGCACAATAATGATAGTTCAACATCATATACCTGGAACAAACTTTGTAAAAATATTTTTCATTTGGGGAAAGCAATAAATATAATAAATAGGTTGATAAAGAAATGTAAAGGTTCCAGGGGTCTACATGTCTGACGTTACACTCATGGTAAGTCTTGTAAGAAGAAAATACTTTCTGCACAATTGGTTCAGCGCAAAATTGCATACCTTTTTCAAAAGGTGCAGATCTTTGAGACCAATTTTCAATAAACTTCATGACATTCATTTCGTTCTTGTTTCAGTATTGACGGTTGTTTAACATGGGAATAGTGTGTATAAATATGTGTGTATAGCTATAGTTTTTTTAAAAAACTCCTGGTACATGATTTTATCTAATTTTTATAATTATTTTTCATGGCTGCAATGTGTACAGAATATCTTTAGCTTAGTGTGGCCTACATAGCTTGAATATATGTACATGTATGACATAGGATTTATAAATAGATGTTTACATATGTTTTGACAATTTCCTTTATTGATTTTAATACTGAAAATCAACATGGCATCTATGGCATAGTTAGATAAGATTTCTACATTTCCAGAACAGTTCCGTGGCTTTCCATTGGTTGCTCAGGTTTACAATGAATATCCTTAATTCTTGTTCAGATCAATAGTTTATGCTGTCACATGGAGTCCATTGCAAAGTACAGTCGAAATATACCGTGTATATAAGGTGAAAATTAAGCATTCAGATTCTTGCCAAATTTTGGAGCGATTCACACTTTTTATGTTCCTGTTGTAAGTCTTCAGACTTATTTTATGTTGTACTTAGATATATTTGTTAGAATTGTTTGTAGATATTTTTCAGAGGAAAAACATTTGTGTGGACTGTTTGGTGGCAATAGATGGTGCTCATCATTTGGATGATAATATTATTCTAGTACTGTTATAAATTATTCCAAGGAATTCTACACAACACCATCTTTACAACATCACAGTGCTTGAAGGACCAGTTCATTTCCAGTATTAAAATTTATAACAGAAAGTCATAACTGAAAAATGGGGGCTCATCCAAGATACAAATTTAAATTCTTTTGAAATTTAAATTCATTTTATTTTGAAATAAACTTATTCCTTAACTTTTTTGACAAATTTAAATTCTTTTGAAATTTAAATTCATTTTATTTTGAAATAAACTTATTCCTTAACTTTTTTGACTTTACATAGAAAACCCAACAAGCTTTCACATTGTCAACTTCAATGGAGAACTTTATTTTAAATTGTAGCCAGGAACAGTTAGATTCCATGATGAAAAAGGATGAATTGCTTCAAATTTGCCAGACAATATGATCTTTCAGGGACAAAGGCATCTCTGATAAAAAAAAAATATTTTGGTTCAATATTTGGTAGAGAAGAATATTTTGGACCAAAGTGCTATGGGTATGATTAGCAAGTTGGTCTCAAACCTGGGAGTCATAGAATTGAAATGAAAATATAAGAATGAAATTAAGTTAAAAAGCTTGAGATTGGAAAAGAGCAAAGAGAAACAAATGCAACTACAGAAGGAAGAAAGAGTGCTACTAATGCAAATTCAAAAAGAAGAAATGAAAATTCAAATGCAGTAAAAAGAAAGAGAAATGCACATGCAGGAAAAGAGAGAGCGGCAAATGCAGATACAACAAGACAAAAGGCAGACACAAATGCAGGAAAAAGAAAGACATTAGAAAAATAAGAGTTGCAAATTAAATTACAAGTACAGAAAGATGAAAGAGAGATGCAAATGCAATTCAAATTAAAGAAATGAAACTTGAAAGTATAAAGCCTCCCACTCATGACAGTTCAGATTTGGATGTTACAAAAAGTAGTAGATTGGTACCTGCGTTTAATGAAAGAAGATGTAGATGAGTATTTTTCACATTTTCTGAAAAAATAGCAGAGAATTTGAAACGTCCAAGAGTGCATTGGACTTTATTATGACAGAATGTTGGCAAAGCTGATGAAGCTTAACTGACATTGCCATTCACATTTCACTTATTGAAACTCGTGCTTTAAACTTCTTGAACCCCTGCCTACTTGATACCACCATCAGTCATTGTATATATGTCATTAGAATTTGTCAGTAACTTAATACAGCAGTATTCCCTATGGTGATATTATAATTTGGCTTATCAGAGGTGAAATTCTATCTTCATACTGTCATTGAAATTACTGCCATTGGTGGATTATAAATGTGTATCAGTTTTTGCACCTATTTATCTACCATGTTATACAGTCTGCTCATTGAGACCTTTTATGAGGCTGATCACTTTTGTTATGATAGTTGATTAGCATACTGTTCTTGTTTTCTGTCATGGATGCTTATGAAAGTGACAGTTATTTGACTAATAATACAAGTAATAACACAGGTATTATTTACAAGTAATAACACAGGTATTATTTACACTTCTAGAGTGATTCATTACATTAGGAAATCAACAACATGCTTTGTAGACGTTTCCCTTAAGTCTCATGAAGGTCTTTGTAGTGTTCAGGTGAATGATATATTGTAATACTCATTTTGTAGTGTTGACCAATTTGCAACTATAACGTGTTTGTGACTTACAAAATGTGTCAGTAAATTTACTCAAGATGTCAGTTAAGATACCTTATATCAGTGATGTCAATTGAAAGGCTTAGTATTGGTTTTCATTTTGTTACACTACAACACATGTATACAAATATTCCTTCCATTGTTGTGGGGAATATGCAGACCTTGATTGAGTAGCAAGCTGTATACTTGCAGATTAGTCCTTCTGTATTGAAGAATGTAGCTTACATTTTCCACCAATGACTAATCACAAGCTCAAAAAGAAAATGGGTTTGGGTAGGAGGAGGGGTGGGAGGAGATCTAGTTCAAGGGAGATAGCAGTCTTTAGCTAAATTTCACAACTTTTTTGCGTGTGCCAGATTTTTATTTCCGGTAAATTAAAACATTCGGTGTATTAGGATTTTATCCTGGATTTCGTTGACAGAATTCCTAATCCTAGAAATTTAGATTGCTCTGGTGGTCTAAGTTGTTAGGGTGTCCAGCTTGAATGTGTGAGGTTGCAGGTTCAAAAACCATTCGAGTCCTACCAAAGACTTATAAGAATGGTACTTACAGCAGCATTGCTTGGCACTCAGCATTAAGAGGTTAGTGTTAGGACTGGTTGGTCTGGTGTCAGGATAATGTGACTGAGTGGGTTGTGTCTGCAGTATGATGCCCCAGTGTTAGACATCACTTATAAACTGTTATAATGTAGATATCTTAAATGATATGATTGAACAGTTTATAGCTATGTTGAAAATCCAAATTACACTAGGCCACAGGAGCAGTCTGGGATAAGGAAGAAACCAATTGATTTGGACATAACAAATTCCAAGGTCAGAGTCATTGACTAAAAGAAATGGTTTCGTTCAAAAATTTCCAATTATTGATGATATATCATTATTAGAGTTTATGTGTGACTGACATATTAGATAAGGAAGAAGGGTGTTTTATTTTGAGATCAAAAGGGTCAGGGTCACTGACTGAAAGAATAATATATATATATATATATGTGTGTGTGTGTGTGTGTGTGTGTGTGTGTAAACTTTAGTTCCAGACAATGTACCTTAGTCAAAGTTTGTGTAGAACTTGGACTTGAGTTATGGACTAGACCTATTGATTTTGTGGCTCTGAGAAAATTTAATTTTGCAAACTAAATTTTTGTTGTTCACCTTATTGATCAGCCATTAAATTTATACGTATATTTTAAATCCATGTGAAATCAACAAGTCCACAAAACAGTTTCCTATTATTAATATAGTGAAATTTTGTCACTATTAAACCAAACCTTAAGGCAGACCAATCTGTATCAACTAAACACACACACACACACACACACATCCTATCCCATCATACCTATGTGCCTTAAATACACACCTTGCCTGGTTTTCTAGTATATTAGATGTGAAACATTTATCTGTATATACAAATCAACCATTTCTAAATTATATTGTGGAGATCTGTCACTGTTAATCTTGATATTGAAGTAGATTAATTTTATCAAATATCTTCTCTCCTTTCTCCAGTCTTACCCTAATCACACAGGCATGGTGCTTTAGTATGATAGCTTGATATATTACCAACATTTTCTTATTTGTCCAATTGAGTTATTTTTAAAGAACAACTACCCTTTGAAACAAATTTTGTGGACATTCTCATAAATACTGGAGCAAAAGATTAATATTTTTGTAACTATACTCTTATGCAACCTTGACCTTTGCATCAGCAACCAATATTGGGACATTCCTTTTTACCCTGCCCTAAGCCGGTTTATAGATTTACAAAGATACTGTATCTACTTTCTTAAAACCGTATGTACTTTCTTTAAAGTATAGTCCAACTGCAGACAACATAGATTCTGATCTGCTGTCACATAATGCACCAGCATATTTGGATCTATGCTGCTTGTTGCATTGCTTAGTCCTGGCAAACTGCGTTGACCCAGATCTGTTGATGCATTATACAGTGGCAGATTATGGACTGGAGTTTTGCAGTTGGACTGAACGTATATATGGAATTATACTGTAGTCTATCAATCACCTATTCTTTTGATAATGTACTTTACAAAGCACTTTATTCTGATTTAATGTACCTAGCAACAACTTACAGTAGTAATTATTCGGGTAAACTTGTTGTGTATATAAAGTACATGTATATTGTTTCCAGTCACCATGGTACTAAAACTGATACTACATGTACTGAAACTACTGTATGCATGCAAGTTTTGTTACAACTAGCCTAGTAATGGTTCTGTAGTCATTTTATTTAGTCAGCTCTAAATGGGGGAACAAAAATTGAATCTTACTGTCCTGTCCAACAGTACCAGTAGTTTGGCCACAAAATATTTGAATTTGCCAAAACACTCCTATAAGAAATAGAGAGAGACTTTAGTTGTCAGTAAGTTGAAATGTAACATTGAACACGTTACCAGTACATTGTAGCTCAGTTGGTATGGCATTGGATATATAATCCAAAGGTAAATGGTTTGATGCCTGCCCAAATTAGCTGCCTCCATGTGTCCATGAGAGAAATACTTAGTTCCTAAATCCAATGCTTGGTACAGCCAATTCCCATTTCCAATGCGAGGTACAGCCAATTCCCATTTCCAATGCATGGTACAGCCAATTCCCAATTTCAATGCATGGTACAGCCAATTCCCATTTCCAATGCATGGTACAGCCAATTCCCAATTCCAATGCTTGGTACAGCCAATTTTCATTTTCAGTGCATGGTACAGCCAATTCCCATTTTCAATGCATTGTACAGCCAATTCTCATTTCCAATGCATGGTTACAGCCAATTCCCATTTCCAATGCATGGTACAGCCAATTCCCATTTCCAATGCATGGTACAGCCAGTTCCCATTTCCAATGCATGGTACAGCCAATTCCCATTTCCAATGCATGGTACAGCCAATTCCCATTTCCAATGCATGGTACAGCCAATTCCCATTTCCAATGCATGGTACAGCCAATTCCCAATTCCAATGCATGGTACAGCCAATTCTCATTTCCAATGCATGGTACAGCCAGTTCCCATTTCCAATGCATGGTACAGCCAGTTCCCATTTCCAATGCATGGTACAGCCAATTCCCATTTCCAATGCATGGTACAGCCAATTCCCATTTCCAATGCTTGGTACAGCCAATTCCCATTTCCAATGCATGGTACAGCCAATTCCCATTTCCAATGCATGGTACAGCCAATCTTGTACTGAAAATGCCATTAGCAAAAATGACCAACAAATTACTCATAGGCTTTATTTTAGTAAATATGAAAATTGATTTAATTTTGCGATGATTATATGTGTATTTGTATCCTCGCAAACTTCTGAATGTTTGAAAAGGGCAGTTTAAATGAGTGTCTATGGTATCGTGTGATGTGGTTTCATTGAAGATGGATCATTTTTAATAGATCTTTAACTATGCACACACAGCCTATTTACTAAACTTTATATCTACTTATTATGATCAGGTATTGAATTGATTATTGTATTCCTTGTTTATGGTGACATTAAACAGACAGCAGTGTGTCTAATATTACTGTCAAACAAGAAAATATTTGTTCTGTGTATTAAATCAAGTCAATGTGGCAAGCAAACAGGGTCAAAACTCCATGACTGGAGTAGTGTACTAGGTAATTTAGAAGGATCCCAAGCGTATCCATGTGATCTACCTACAGACAATTACATTGATTTCAGGTTAGCCAACTTTCCTCTCTGATTGCCAGACAACTGTCTCTTGTTAACTGTCTTCTGCCTAATCTGTGTTATCTGGATATGAATGGAGCTATAATGCCACTGAGGATTAATGCAACGCAGTCTTGGATAAGTTTTGCAAATGTTTCAATACACACCTTAGTGTGGGAAGGTGTTCAGGACGGCTATGTTCTTCATGGTACGCGTCCTTACATGGCTGTATAATAATTTCTATGAATATTTCACATTTTTCTCGGGAATGTATGTCTTCATTAACTTGATATTTGGGTTGGTGACTCTGATTGAGAAAATTGCTGGGGAAGATGAGGAAGGAGATAAAGATATGCGACTTGTGGAGCAGAAATATGAAGTACCTGTTCATAAAGGTATGTTACATGCCTGTATATGTATTACCAATACATATTTACCTATATTTAACAGTCATGCCTGGCTTTTACGTATATGATAATTCATTGTTTTCCCCAGGGGTGTGAAATTGAGGGTATATAAAATCCCTTAGTGTCAGAACTGGGGGTCAAACAAAAAATGTGGGGGTCAAAAATGTACAAATTTTCATTTTTCAGTTTGAAATAGGATACTACAACTTTGCACAACATACTCTCCCTCTAATTTTAGTAGTTCCATTTTTGTTTAGTTTAATTTTGTTCTTTTAATAGTTTCCTTTTGATCTTTTTCTAGCAATATTATAGACCAACACGTTACATATAATTAAGCCAATACAAAAAGCCAAATCAATCTTTTTGACCAATGACAGTTAATTTAATGCCTGTCATAAAATGCATATTATCATTAGTTTCAATGTACTTTGTCCTAGAACATATTTATGCATACATCAAGGAGGCTAATGGTTCATCTTCTTTCTAATGAGTTATACTTGAACTTAAAGATCTTTATTTTACTGAGGCAAAATATAAATTTTAAAAAAATCTGCAATGACCCCCTGACTTTGTAATCCAAATAACACATTTGTCTCGGCAAGTATACTGATTTCTTTGTTGTGAAAGAATGTCTTACATTATAATTTGTTCTACAGATATCTTGTGGCGAATGAGGACAACTTTTCAAAAAACTTCTTGATCACTGTCACGAAAGAATTATTCCCTTTTGCAGTCTTCACAATCACACAATCAGAAGTCTCACACGTATTTGCCCTATTCCAGTTAAAAGGAATTATTTTTTTTTGCCATTTTTCATTAAAGTTAGATCCATAGTGACTCTATTGTGTTCTGCTTCTATCACTTTCTTTGCTAAAGATTCTTAGGGCATGCTGTTTTAATCTGGAGATCACTTTCTTGTGCAACAAGCATTGAGGTTAAACATCGAGATGACATCTTGCAAAGCTCAATGGAAATTGCATGAGATTTGGGGAAGCTACTTCATGATAACATTGCCAGTGCTGGTCTGGTTCACGTTTCCTTATGCTCCCTTTGTTGCACACCACTATACAAACAGGAGCGTGTAAACAAATGGGGGAGCCAATCTATGCTTATGCTCGAAGTATACACAATGCCATCCCTCATCCAAAGCATTGGATATAAATCCTGATCACATTATGTGAATCCTTTGCGTTAAAAAAATACGGTAACAAAACGTGTACATCAGTTTTTCACAGTTAATATTAGTCTTTGGGTATATAATATATGCACAGCAAATTATTTGTTCAAAAGAGTTTTTTTAACGTATTTTGTATGGTATCAGGTTGAGTTCCTACATCTACATCGAGGGTCTCAAACACATGGCCCACCTAGTCATATCCTGAGGCCCATAAAATGATTACAATCACAAGGTGTCATGAGAGATAACAAAGGTGGAGCAGCACTTGGGCCATTGAAATTTGCTTGTAGGGCCCTCAAGGTGGTTGAGTTTGTGGCCCCTGATATATGTAGAATATATAGTTTTAAGATATTCATAATTAGTCTAGTCCCATGTAACCGAACATAAACATGACACTACCATATTTGTAACCAAACATAAACATGACACTACCATATTTGTAACCAAACAAACATGACACTACTATATTTGTAACCAAACATAAACATGACACTACCATATTTGTAACCAAACACAAACATGACACTACCATATTTGGAACCAAACATAAACATGACACTACCATATTTGTAACCAAACATAAACATGACACTACCATATTTGTAACCAAACACAAACATGACACTACCATATTTGTAACCAAACGCAAACATGACACTTCCATATTTGTAACCAAACATAAACATGACACTACCATATTTGTAACCAAACACAAACATGACACTACCATATTTGTAACCAAACATAAACATGACACTACCATATTTGTAACCAAACACAAACATGACACTACCATATTTGTAACCAAACATAAACATGACACTACCATATTTGTAACCAAACATAAACATGACACTACCATATTTGTAACCAAACAAACATGACACTACCATATTTGTAACCAAACACAAACATGACACTACCATATATGTACATTATTTTCTTGCATGTAGTAATGGCATTGTAGCTAACAATGAAATTTTTTGCAGCAAATATCTTAACATGTTTTTTCTTCCATAAACAATGGCCTTGTTAAAAGATGATGAAATAATGAAATGAATACCATTGTAACTAGATTATATTTTCCTTGTACTGTACAGGAATCATTACTTGCTTATATTAAGTCTAGAAATTTACACCACTACCACCAAATTGTTTATCACAATTTAAAGTTATTTTTTAAAAGGTTTTTTGTGATCAGTAGGATTAAGGTGTTCACTCAAGAAATGAAACATAGTACAGTAGGACCAAGGGGTCAGGAAGTAGGTTAATGTAGAAATTGCAGTGGTAAAAATATATTTGCTAGGTTATTCAGGAAAACTCAAACATGTATGATTATCTTCCTCCCTCTTCTCTGACCTTCCATATCAGGATTTTGAATTTCTCATGCTTTATTTATTTAGATATTAAGAGTATACATTTTTCTTTCCATTATGATGTGTTGTAAATCACCAAGTTCCCTTACACAGATTTTATTTTCATCTCTTTGCAATTTCTATCTGTGATCATTGACCAGGTGTTGAGTTGTGCCAATCAGAATCATCAAGACATTTCTGTCAGCTAATGAAATTGATCTTGTTATACTTCTGCAGCATTCTAGTGACTAATAAGAGAATTCTATTCGGTAAGCAGTTTTGCAGTGCACTCAATTCTTTTAGTATAAAATTGATGATGCTGATTTTTAACTTTTATTTTCTGAATATTTTTCAATGTACCCATGGGCACCATAGAGACAACTTGCATGCACCAAAGATGAAGTATAAGAGTCAGTGGTCAGCAAATAGTTTCACATTTTATAATCTGTTCCCAAATATGGTTTACCGGTACTTTATATTCTATACACATCTTTTGAAACGAAAGATAATTTCAAAGTATGAAAATGGGAGGGGATTATTTTAGTCCTCCATAGGGGCTTATTTGGTGAAATGCAAACTAAGACATCTTTACTTGCAATATTAAAAGGATACATCATGATGGTAGTTTCATCAGCAAAGATGAGGCAAATGTAGGAACATTTGTCAAAAAAGAGCACTTTTTTTAAAAACTGAATTTTTTGTTGTTGAAAAGACGATGCCTTCTAGGATATTTTTGCACACATTGTTTCTGAATTTTTAAAATATGCAGTCGGGTTAGATTACAGTTGTAATTTTAGCTAACAAAATAATGTAATGACTCAGCTTTTATTCCATTTTCATGGGGGGGAGATGATGTTTAGTGGAATTTGTTTTACTTCCATCTTTTAATTGGGTGTTCCCCAGTGTCAATGTAATAAATGATGTGTGTTACTCTCACTTCCATTCATATGTGTAATGATTCACATGACTGATTCCATAAATGATTCACATGACTGATTCCATAAGTACTTAAATATCTGATTACTCTATGACTGATTCTGTTTGACAATTCTTGAGAAACTAATGATCTTTCAACATGATGACACAGATTAGTTGTCTCTGTATGATAAGTGCTGACATCATAGTGACACCAAATTGTAGATAAAATGTATTTTGTGTTAAAATCACATGCTGTAGACGAATACTACATGTTTTGCCTTTGGCTAATTTGTGGACTATTCTTCAGACTTGCAGTGATATATGTGAAAATAACTTGCTGCATTTCTGATTTTTTTTATTCTTTTTTTTTTCTTTGTAAGTGTCATTTGTTATACATTTAAAATCTTTCTTGATGAATTAATTAACATTAACAATAATTAACAACCGTATGGAATTATATGGCTCCACTGGTTTATGATTGCAATTCTAGCTTTGAAGCTTTTAGGTCATTGGTGTTGGCAAACAATAGATACCAATGGTTAGTTAATGAGAGGGAGGCAACTCTGACTTTACTGATGCAAGAGTTTTCAAATGGTAACCTGTCAACTTGATTTTTATTTCAAGTTGATTATCATTTTGTTAACTTGATTGTACTTGAGATGTAATATACATTAATATTAATATCCATTATTCAAATATGTGTTATAGTACCAAAGGGGGGTAAGATACCAATTATCAATAAAGTTACTTGTAGTGCTCCCCCCTCATACTGCATTTGTTTCCCCTCGCGATTTCATAACCTCACTTATGTCACATTCGATGTTAATTGACCCCAATGCATGCAAGTTATCATTAGGAAGAACCATAATTTGATTTAAAACTTAACCAAACAAAATGGATGACATGTACACATATTTCACTCATTTTTCTGGGCACTTTATGACAGTAAAATTGAAACTTTAGCATTCTTAAATTGAACTTTATATGTAATTTTGTTCAATACAATTTTATGCGCAATTTTGAAATCACACTTTCTAAATTGTGACTTATGCAAATTTAAGATGATCCTGTCCTCAAGGTTGGGATGGGATTTTCACAATTGTGAAAATCTGGGGCCTTTACTATATCAACATCTCAGATGCTATGGACAGATTTAATAAACTTGCCAGCAATGATTGTTAAGCTATCCTGTAAGAGTTCCTTTGTCTGATTTTAAACATCTACTTGTTGTTAATGTTGAAATTTTTAAATAGTTCCAGACTACTGGAGATGTGTTTGTCATAAATAAAATCCCAAAATGATGCTTTATTGATAGACATAAACTATATATTGTATGCAGTTACTGTGATATTCAACCCACAAGTTCACCCACACCAAGCAATTGATTTGTAATCAAGGAATGCTCTGTCAGATCAAATGGTACATTCATACAACTTCTTATCTTTAGGATTCACTCAGAACATGTCTTGGTAAAATTCTGAAAAAGTAAAGCTAAATTAAAAGTAAAAGGCCTTATTACTTACTGTGCAGTGTGTTACATGCTTAGGCTCGAATAAACAGTAATATAGAAAGAGTGAAAATAACAAGCTTGTAAAAACTTAATAAACAATTTATTGAGCACAAATATTTTCCAGAAAAGAAAAATAAACTTACAGTTTTAAGAATCAATTCCAAAATTAATCCAAAAATAATTCAAAATATTATCCACTAGAGAAATTGCAAAAGTCCTGGTAATAAAATGTCCAAATAATTCCAAGTTTGAATCCCAGCGAAGTATCCAAGATGGAAGACAATATCACTTGATGAAGTCAGTTCTTGGTAATAAATTCTATGAGCACAATTCTTTTCCAGATAAATAATAAAATAAATCCTCTTGAATCCAATACAAGGTAACTCAAAACGACACAACTTAATATTCTGACAGCCCCAGTTCTACTAAATAGTTCGCTCCAAAACATAATTTATATACCTGTTTTTACGTAAACAAGAAAGGGATCACGTGAACTTCTAGAACCTTTTAGAAAAAATTTACGTTTAAAAAAACACGTACACACCATATGACCCAACTAAAAATAAAAAGATGTTTATACAAAGCTCCATAATGTCCTTGGAACCAACCAATCATTTTAAAAGCTTGTTTACAACTCTGAAGCCAGGTCAGAAATGAGGTCAACACCTGGTGTTTATTTTGTAAAGTACAGGTCATCTCCCAATGAATAAATCTTAAACTTAAAATATCAAATTTGAATCTGACAAATAATAAAAATAAATATAAATGACTTATATCAAATATACGTAACAAATGTTGCCAAAATACACACAGACAACCACTCACTGAGCTCATATTATCAAGAATAAACAATTACCTTTAAATCCCAACCAAAAATGCATAAATCTAACTCTTCTATCACCGCCAAAATGAGAGAGGAAAAAATGTTCTAAAAATAGACTAGAACTACATTCGTGAGTACTGAACTGGAAGTACTAATTGTGTTGCGATTTTATCAGACTGGGCAAGTTTTTTGTAGTTGTTCTCGAACTGAATATGTTTACAATTATATGTTCTTTCTGGTTTTTACCAGTATGAGACTTTCATTTAATATAATTGAAAAGACATTTGTTATTGATATCACTTGACTGCTGGACTTGCAATGTCATTATTTGAGATTTATGAAGTCATTTGACTAATAACACAATGGCAAGTACTCAGTAAGGTTTCATCTATGCCGAGCTTCGTCGAGTCTCTCTCTCAGCGGATTAAAGAGATAATCATTATAATACTTGCCATTTTTGAGAAAATAAATACTTTTTCTTTTGATTTCATGAAGGTACAAGTCGATATAATATAGTTTAAATTTGCTAGGCCCGCTGGTAAGCTATCTTAAGGTGGTGGCAGATTCCAAATTTTTTGTATGTAATTGCTTTCAACCCACACTCCATCCTAAATGTCCGAATGTGAAAAATGGGTTTGGAATATTCTGAGGAAGCCCGGATTAGAAACATTTCGAATCTCTGAGCTTAACTTTTGTGAGAAACTATTACACAGTGATATGTAGCTTGAAGCCAGATCTTTAAAAAAATGCAGAAGTGAGAAATTGGCCCTTTTATTATATATTAAAAAAGAATAAGAGCCCATGTTTCAATACAGGTTTGGAGACTTCGGGAACTACAAGACAAGTTAATTTTTACAGAAAATACTGTCCTTGTTTATAAAACAGTATACAGTTTTTGAAGGGATTTTTTTGTCAGAATTTAAATCAATCTTTTGCAATCATCTTTAAATGATTGAATTTTTAACCAGATCATCTTAAGGAGTTTATGTTGCTTGAAAAATCTTGTTTGAGATTTTATTGGCACACACAAATTCAGGGTTAAACTTTTTTCATTACAAGATAAGATTCTAATGCTTTGCATTTATTGGGGTTTTTTCATACTGTTTTATATAACAATAATATATATTGCTATTAAATTCTTTAGAATTAAAGGTTTGAAAGAAAACTAAATAATATATTCTCATGTTATTTCCACATAGTAACATAATGCAGCAAAGTAAAGTTAAAATTTGTATTCTGTACATTGAAATGACTTTAAATGCCAATTTACAGGAATATAGTCAGATTTGTTTTGTGTGACTCATTTTGTGGATTTGTACATGATCATCTTTTTTGATATATAATTTGGAGAGTCGTGAAAGAGAAACATCTTAAAATTTGGAAAATGCCTGTTTTATAATCCAGTATGTTCTTTAACTCCATTCAGTAATGGTCCTATGTGAACCTTGAAAAAATTAATTTCATCCTGGATAAAACCTGGAAAAGAACTGGAAATGTATATTTAGATAAGTGTGACTGTCCTGCCTGATTCGCACAACTTGGAGCCTTTGTGCATGGAGGAACACCAAGTGATCGATTGCTTGCTGTTTGCTTCCATTAATCAGATTTTATGTTGAACATGTTCAATGCAGCTTTCAGATTGTCTTTGAAGTGTTTTTTCTGACCTCCATGGGACTGCTGTCGTTGCTGTAGCTCGCCATAGAAGAGTCTCTTAAGTAGCCTGTGGTCTGGCATGCATACAACATGTCCTGCCCAGCATAGAAGTCACTGCATCAGGATGGTGTGGATGCTTGGGCGAGTATGACAGTGTCTGGAATCTTGTCCTGCCACTTGATGTTGAGGATTTTCCTGAGACTTGTGGTGTGAAAGTAGTTCAGCTTCCTGGAGTGGCATTGGTACACTGTCCATGTTTCGCATGCATAAAGTAGTGTGCAGAGCACAACTGGAGAGCAGACATATCACTTTCTGTGTATCAAGCAAATTCGGAGGGTCCAGTGTTTCATTGATGGGTAATTGCGGGAGACAACTGATGGCTTCATTGTTCAATGATGGGCAATTCAGGATGCTGTCAAAGTATTCAGCCCATCATTGAGGAATCTTCTCTTTGTCAGTAATTAATGTGTTCCTGTCTGTGCTAAGGGTGGATGATCAAGAGGAAGTAGGTCCATACACTTTGTTCATGGCGTTTTAAACGTTCTTCATGTCATGCTGGTCTGCGTAACATTGGATCTAATCAGCTTTGTTGCTCAGCCATGTTTTTGTTCTCTAATTTGAAAAGATCTATTTAAATGTGGATATACATGTATTTAAATTCCCAGTCACTTTAATGGATCCATAGTTTTATAATAAATGAGTATTGTAATTCCACCTAATCAGTTAAAAACTTAGCCATGTACCAGTTTTAATTTGCACATATAACATTTCTCTGATGAGAATTTTCTCCTGGACTGGTTTGTTTCTTATTTATTTGTTCAGTATGCCTGATGCTGTCATACATCTTGTAACTGCTACCTTAAAAAATCTTTATCTATTTGTTTGCTAAATGATCCATCGTTTTGGCTAACTAACACCCATGTTCCATTTGGTTCCCAGAGGGTCAGATACCTTGACTGGTTTTTATCATTATGGTTGTAGTCCATCTCCCTTTGGTACCTACTGTCAAAGATATGAGTGGTTGCTAATTGAGTCTATCTTATATCCTACAAATAACATTTACTTTAGACCATATCAGACATTGTTGATAGTCTAATAGAGAAATTTGATGCTATCTAAATCTGTATAGCAACTGACAGTGTGTGGGTTGTTGATTTTCAAAATGAATCCAGACATATTGTAGAATTACAATTCTTGATTCTATTCAAGAGAGCTAAACAGGCTGACTGTATTTGCTCACTTATGTCAAGTTGCAAACAACATAGACCCGGATCTGTCATGGCATACTGCGCTGGCAGATGATAGTAAATGTTGTTCTGTGAAAGCCGATCTTGGTATTTGGACAAGACTTGTAAGCCAGTCTGTATGGCAGGCATACCGGTATGCAACCTACTGCCCACTGGCCCTGTCAAGCCCCTGAGATGGTTTTATCCAGTTCTTTTTCATCATTCAATGTGGCTTCAAATATTGCTCTCTGTCACTCACCCTGGGGAAAGTAACACATGCCTGAAATATGGAATGTTGTAAATTACAAGTGTTTTTTTTTTTTTTACTCAGAAGGTGAAAGTATGTATTAGCAATAAACAAAAGTGAAGGCATTTCTGAAGGAGACATTTTCCAATAAAGATTATATATATACATACTCGCTTATAAGTTGGATACAACTACAGATTGCATATATATATATATATATATATATATATATATATATATATATATATATATATATATATATATATATATATCCACACAAATAAGACAGATAACATCCTTACAGTTGGGATGTATTTTTGTTTTGAAATTATATACATACATAATATTTTCCATTGTATCAAAGATCCATTGTTCTCTGCATGACCCAAAAATCCAGAGAACACTCAAAATGTCAAACAACAAAAAATTGTTTGCAAGTAATGATAAAAAAGTGACCCCCTTTAGGTGTACAAGGTTTAAGATTTGGGGGACATGGGTCAGAAAATTACCCAGTGCATTGTTTGTATCACTTGACACGTATTTTTAAAATAAATGTTAATAAATATTTTTTTCTCCGATTTTAATTGAACTTGGGGACTGTTACATCCATTTTTCAATACTTTATTTACTCCGAGTTTATGCATATTTTTTTTTTACAACTTTGAGGTAATGTTTAGATCTCAGAATATGTTTGTTAGTTACATAGGTGTGGTTTTTACAAATTAGAAATGTCATATATAAAACTTACAGTTCAATTATGATTATTTCCGCCATATATGTCACCAAAACGTTCATATAACATAACAATGATTTAACAATTATGTATTCTTTGTCTTGAGTTCAAGTGTTATACTTGCATTGATCTGATTTGAATTGGATGGAAATATTATACAGAGTTATGTATGTAAAATACATTACACACACACACACAATGTCTTGGCATTGACAATTAAATTAGTGAAATATATATTTTTGATAAACAAGAACAGGTGATTATTCAGATGAATGAGTATATTGTTTGTAGATGCATATTTAAAACAGCTAAGAAACAAAATTTCTTGTTTCTGGTTCTATGAACCATAAATTGAAACATGTGAATAAACTACCAAAAACCATTTGTTATATATATATATATATATATATATATATATATATATATATATATATATATATATATATATATATATATATATATATATATATATATATATAATACAATTTAGCAACATTTTTAGATTGTTCATTGTCCTGTTGTATTATGTTTTGATCTTTGCTAGTTAATTATGTACCGTTTGTTATTGAAATAGTTTTGACAGTAGACAGAGATGATAGAAGTATCTTGGTTATTTTTGGTTTGGTGGTTTTATTACACATCAACACAAGAAGGTTATTTAGTACCACGGCAGTTGCAGTCAATGCTTACCATACATATTCGCTTATAAGTTGGATACAACTACAGATTGCATAGACTGCATGTCTTGGCAGATCTGGGTCTATGCATTTTTAAAACAAAAAACATAGACACTGATAAGCTGATGCTTACTGTGATGGCAGGTCTGTGTCTGTGTTGTAGGTGATTGGACACAAATAGTATGCAGGTATATTGTAACAACAATTACAGTAACTGAGTAGGTAAATACATGGACAGAAATGGCCATGATGTATTCCTTCTAAAGCTACAATAATAAAGATGTCTGACCCCATCTAAGAAAATGTTTGAACCTTCTTTTTCCTGGGATATTAATTGCTGACACATGTTAACTCTAAGGAGGCAACTAGGTTTTCTAAAGTATACTTAAGGACAGATACCAATATAGTTTATTTTTTTTTATTGGCTGTTCCCATATGCCTAGCATGCCTGGCAGTCCATGTCAATTAGCAGTAACACAAGATAAGCTGATGGGAACCATGGGGCTCAGATGAAAGCATCAGCATGATATATTTCAAATTATAATTTGTATTGCACTTTTAAAAAAATGCTAATATTTGGTAGTTTTTTTTAAAAAAAATTTATTCTTTTATGTACCTGCCAGAAAGTAGCATATATCATGCAGTGAAGTCCTTCCATCTGTTGTCCATCAGTCCGCCCATATTTCTTATTTCAGTTCCTCACAGTGATTATAGTTCTACAGCAAATACCTTTTACCAAGCTTTAATATATATATATATATATATATATATATATATATATATATATATATATATATATATATATATATATATACACACACACATATATATATATATACATATATATATATATATATATATATATATATATATATATATATATATATATATATATATATATATATATATATATATAAATATATATATATACATATATATATGAATATATATATATGTGTATATATATGTATGTATATATATATACACACATACATATATATATATATATATATATGTATATATATATATATATATATATATATATATATATATATATACACATATATATATATACACACATATATACATACATATATATACATATATATTCATATATATATATATATATACATATATATATATGTGTGTGTATATATATATATATATATATATATATATATATATATATATATATATATATATATACATACATATATATATATATACATATATATACATACATACATATATAGAAAAAGGCCTACTAATTTTAAGTTCAAGAGCTCCATGTAATTTTGACATTTTGAGAGAAAGAAAAATGAGTTTCTATAACAACTTTTGTTCAGGGGTCCATTCTTTGACCAATCTTTGTGGATGGTTTGCACTTTTAATAAGAAAGTAACCTATACATTTTGAGGCATAAAGGTCAAGGTCACAATGAGTCCAGTAAAATAAAGGTTTGTAAAAAATAAAATTAGTTTTTTTAACTTAAGAAAGGGATGAAAATTATTTTTTAAAAACATAATGTTTACCTATAATCATTCATACCACAATTAAACACACAAACATACACAGAGGATGTAGTGTATGAAAAGATAACTCTTATATGTTTGACATATTAGATGTTGGTGTGAATATTTATGGTGGTGAAACATGCAGAAACAGACCCCTCCATCATAAAACATTGTTCAACATTTCATGTAATAAAGGGGCCCTGAGTGGTCTAAAGCGCTCTCCATTACGGATCACTGCCATCTCACCTCTGTCTGCATGGATTCGAGTCTAAGATTCGGCTAATGTAGTTATGTGAGAAAGCTTGCCAGTAGCTTCTCGTGGGTCGGTGGTTCTTTCCATGGGTTTTCCCTTGTTCTTCCTCCACCAATAATACTGGCTGCCATGTATAGCCTATCATGTGCTGAAAAATGGCATTAAACCCTACAACAACAACAACAACAACAACATGTAATAAACGACACTCTAAAAATGAATATCTTACTTGAACCATCAACTGTTGCATTTTGATTAGTGAGATTTATTTCAGGTAAGATTGGAAGTTAAGTATTTTGACAGGACTGTCAGTTTTTGATAGGCAACTAGTTGCACCATCTTCCCTACAATGCGTCATCAATACATATTGTTCAGCAATTTGATCTGGCATATGAAACAGGCTGAACATGTTTGAAATGTGTGCCTTGCAATGTCATATTTGCTGCCTGTGGAAAGCAATGTTAGTTGACTGATGAGAGTTGATTTTGTGACCTGTTTTGGCATTAGTTCCAGCACTTCCATGATGTTCACATGGCTTAAAAGAAAATTATGTGTTAGTGTATAAACTGGAAAAACTTGTGCCATGTGTTATTATTCAAGTGTTTGCCTAGGTAAATGTGTCTGATTGGGATTTTTAACGTAGCTTTTAAAAAAAATCAGTCATATAACCACGATGTCTGCAGTGTGGCAGTTTATAGTGATTTATTATACACTGGGGCATCATGCCGCAGACATGTAGCATGATGTTGCACCCAGTCACATTATCCTGACACCAGGCTGACAGTACCATTTTTGTAAGTCTTTAGTATGACTCGGCCAGGGCTCGAACCCATGACCTTCTGACTCTGAGGCGGACGTTCTAACCATTAGGCTACCAGAGCAGTCCCTAGGTAAATGAAAACTAGCAATCTGACTGGATTAGTTTCTTTATCCAATCAGATTACATCGTGATGGGTCATAGTTTGACCAGTGAAAATAGCAGTTACCTTTTGGTTGCTGTTTTAGGTTTAGCATTTCAGCACAAGATATATGACCAGCAATCCACGTGAAGCTAAGACTCAGCCCAACATGGACAGAGATGGACAATGGACAATTAGACTGAGAATTGAACGCAAAACACAACAGGGAGCCCATAGTGGCTGAGTGGTCCAAAAAGTGCTCCCCATTACAGATCACTGCCATCTCATATCTGCTTGGGTTTGAGTCTCGAGTTCAGCCAAGGTGGGTATGTGAGAAAGCATGCTGGTAGCTTCTCATGGGTTGGTGGTTCTTCATGATTTTTCCTGTGTTCTTCCTCCACCATCTATACTGGCCACCATGTATAGCCTATCTTGTGCTGAAAAATGGCATTAATCCCTATAGTAACAACAACAAAGCACAACAGGTTCAAAGCAAGCACATCAGTGTTGCATCAGTTAGACCACTGAAAAACATTCATTTCATCTACGGCTGACAGTCATGAGTTGAGAGTTGCACACAAAAATGATGATAAATAAAATAGAAAGTCATTTTCAGTGGACAAAATATAATTACTTTGCATGCTGGATATTTCAAAAACTTGCTATTCCTGCGAATTAATTCCTCCTATCAGTTGATAGCAGCTTGCAGGAAAGGAGCAGTATTCAAAAGGGCAACTTTAACAAGACATACCTTGTGCCAATTACATTTTTAACCAGTTGTTTATTATTCTCTCAAATTAAGTAATCACTGAATGCATGGGGTTATCATCTGCCATTTGTTTTCAGGCTCCGCTGCAAAAACTCTTGGTGCTCAGGTTTAGACATTTACCAGGTGTCTTTTATTGGCTGCTGTAGAATATGTGCTGTTTTCAAACACAGGAATCATCTTCAAATACCAACTGATGAGCAGGAAGTTTTTAATTAATTCCAGGTTTTTCTATTTTAGGAGCAGTTAGAGAATACATTCAGGGTCATAGGTTGAATTTGGCTTGCACTTTGTTTGTATGAAGTAGGGGTCCTAAAGGGATTTTTAAAAATTAATGCATGTCATGCTGAACATGCTTAAATCATTTTATGGGAGTCTGTATGATTTGGTGTTTTATGGCACAGCAGATCTGGTAGGTTATTTAGTGCAGATGCATGCAATTAAAATATCTTATCGAGGACATGCCGTTATTTAAAGGACTAAGCTGCTCTGATGGTAGAATTTGGACCTGTACCCATTTGGTTGTGAGTCCAGTATGGTAAAACACAGTCATTACAGTGATGCTGCCAACATCATTAGTTCCCTGTTAACACATTAACCCCTGGAGGTTTTTGCATGAATTGCGAGTATTAAACACATTTTGGGGACTATATCTGAATAATCCTAATACAATGACTTCCCCAAAATTTTCCATTAGCCCAATGCCTAGGTGTTCTAAAACAAAGTTTTTCATTGGTTAGTTTACTGGCGCATGAGCAGAAGGTGAAAAGTTGGATTTTAAATCAAATAAAATATTTTTTTATATTTTCTTTTGGCTTAAAGGACCCATAATTTTTGCATGGAGAAGACTATCAAAAATATCCACTTTATCCTACTTTTTGCACAGGTTCACCTGTCTGTGTGCACTTCAGACCGGTCTGCCTTAGAGATGAGGCCATAAAGTATAAAATCTGGACACAAAATCAGATTCCGACCATGGGTGAAATTGAGATAGAAAAAAATGGGTCCAAAAAAAAGTTTTTTTCTCTCTGTATTTTGTAGTGCAACTAAAATGTCTAGATTATTTGGTATCTTTGTAGAGCTAAATCTGTCTACCTTTCTATAATACCACTCACGCATGACCTCGATGCCAGACATTGGAAGTAGGCTACTACCTCATGCCCCGTAAACTCAGCGCTTGAGGTTAATGTGTTAAGAAGGACACAGTATACAGGAGAATGCTTTGGACCATTTCTAAATCCTTGAGCCTTTATTGAGTCTGAATAAAGAGGATGCCAGGGCCCCAGAGTAGTTTAAAGGAAAATAAATCATGATTATATTAGAACCTAATGTAACACTGGGGAACCAAAGTTGTATGTATTTTAACTACAAATTCAGAGTCTAGTTATGTTAAAGTTTACAAGCAATATATAAATCCTGAACAAAAAAGGGAGAGAATTGTCGTCTTGCTCAATCTGCCCCCAATCATTGCTCACATTAAAAAGAATATTAGTGACATTTTGGAATTAAATACCAGTATACCATATCAGATTGTGGATTTTCAAAGCTTGTATACAGTCCTCAAATCTTGAATTTGCATCGTTCTGCCAATTGGAAAAAAATAGACCTCTTTGTAAACTTCTTGTATCTTGGACTTTTTTATTTATTGAAAAATAAAAGGCCTTCTTTTTCTAAAATTTATTAAAAAGAAACAGGTTCAAGTTTAGAGGCCAAAGGTTCTATTTAATGTATGGATTAAGACTATGATGTTTGGTGTGCTAGAATAGGTGTCAAAGAAAATTATGTCAGTTTTAAGATTCTGACATTTGTCTGATCATGTTTTAGGGTTTTCAGAATTTTAGACTTGAAACTTTCATTATCTGATTCAAAAGGTTTTGAGAATATATGCACTTAGGTTTAATCAAGTCATAGATAAAATCATTGTCTCCCAATTAGTTAACTCACTACATGACTACAACCTTTATCAAATATTACCCACCTAAGGCAATCCTCATATTTTCATATATATCTTGCTCTCTCTCCTCCAGCTACATTAAAAATCCAAATCACACAGGCTCTTATCCAGCATAATTAACAGACCCCATAAATGATTCGCATATCAAGTACTTGGAAGCAGTCTAGCTTGTTATCTTTAGGCAAGCTTTTAATTACCATTTCTGGTGTAGATATCAGAAATTTGTGTGTGATACCAATGCCCCCAACCATATCTGGCTTATCTTTCCCCTTGAAACGAATGTTATTTATGCATTTTTTTATGCTATGGAAAGGTCAAGGAGAATTTGGCATAGATTTATTTTCAGATTATTTGTGCTTCTTACTGGTGATGAAAATTTTTTTTGGCATTGAAATAATTTTTGAATTTTTTTTGGGTATGTCAGTACATGTAGTAGAAATTACTACCTAGTATGCAGTATTTGAACATTTTCAAAGTTTTTGCGCAATTGCTGATCTCTAACTATTTTAGAGACCACTCCAGTGGCCTAGTGGTTAGAGTGTCTGCCTCGGGATGTAAGGTCTTGGGTTTAAACCCCCGGTCGAGTCATACCAAAGACTACAAAAATGGTACATGTTCTTAATAGCTGCCTCGTTAAGTACTCAGCATTAAGAGGTTAGTGATAAGGACTGATCATGTTGGTGTCAGGATAATATGACTGGGTGGGACATCATTCTACAGACCTGCAGCATGATGCCCTAATGCTAGACATCACTATAAACTGCCACACTGCAGACATTGTAGCAATATGACTGAAAAATTATAAAAGCTACCTTAAAAATCCAAATCTCACACACATGACACCAAAGGGGTGTCTATATTAAAATTGGCATACCATCTATGCTCACATGTCTGAAACATTGTTAAAACTACATTTAAAATCCTAATCACACACACACACACACACACACACACGCACACTATTTTAGAAGAGGTAATAGCATTTATATACAGTCCAGATTTCTTAAATGAAAGCTAAAGAATTTGTCCTAGGTATTGACTAGATTAATGTACTGCAGTGTTTTATCTTAAGTGTGAGGATTGCTCTGTCCCACATGCAGAAAACCTTCAGCTGGACTGGCAACATTATAATTGAATCATGTACGAATGGTTTGTCATATATTTAATATCAGTTTATGTACACTGTGCATGTTTTCAGGCATTTCAGTGAATGTTGATGAATCTGGATCTATTGCTGGACATGAAATCAAAACATCACAATCGTCATGGTACTAAATCCAGACATTCCCACAATTTGAACAGGAAGAACATCAGATTTATTTCAAATATTATTGCTGGGCAAATTAATTTGAATAAGCCATAGAAATATGGCCCCTCATGTACAGTTTTTCTCAATATTTTGAGTAAATAGGTTACTCTGGACTTTGGAAATCTTTCTCAAAGCGAACAACTTCCGCCTTTTGACTGGTTAGACTTTAAAGTCAGGTAGAGTTTTATGACAATGGGAACATATTCGTCATTTAGGTTCTGAACTAAGAATACAGATAAATGATGACTTGAGAAAGAAAGTAAACATGGATAACTTTAAGTCAATTGGATCTGATCACAAGGATTAACTGCAGTCATGTACGGAATGAGTTGATTGCTATTGTTGTCATTGTTGTAGGGTTTAACGCCATTTTTCAGCACACGATAGACTATACATTTTGGCCAGTATTAATGGTGGATGAAGAACCCTGGAGAAACCCCGGAAAGAACCACTGACCCATGACAAACTGAAGGAAAATAAACTGATCAAATGATAAATATTATTGTATGTGATTGATTGATAATATAAATTAAATATTAAGAATCTTCTAAGAGCTTATCCTATTTGTAACTAAAATATGGAGATGAAGTTTTATTGATGGAATTTTAGTGCCTATATTTATCTAAGACTTTTGGAAGACTCATTACTGAAATTAAAACCAGATTTTGCAGGAATTGAAAACACGTCAGTTTAACAAATGCTATGGTAAATGTGATTTTTTCAACATGTAAACTTGCATAAAGAATGAGTCTATAGTGAGAAATATAGATATGATCAAGAGCATTCAGAAATGTTAAATTATTGAATTTTTAATGTTTTGGTATTTCCATGGGTTTACTATGACTGCTGAATTAGTTCACCAAGTCTTTGCATGTTTCCTCTCTAATGCCTTGTAACAAGTGTGCATGTTTCCTCTCTAATGCCTTGTAACAAATGTGCATTTCTCCCTAATGACTTGCAACAAGCGCACATGTTCATTGCAGTATCAATAAAGACAATACAAATAATGTGTTTTGATGCATTGGGCTGGAAAGTGATGACCCACTTTGAGAGTTAATATTTAGAGTTAAGGGTGATTATATTAACTTTGTTAAAACCAGATTTCATTCTTTGCAGCTGAAGTAAATTAATACCAGAATGAATGGTGGGGGGTAACCAAGGCCCTGTAAGTGGTTATTTATATCTACTCTTCATCTGGTTCAAGGCAGGTTAAATATTATTCCTGTTGTCAGCTACCACATAAAACATTCAAAACTCCAGAATTCAGATGGTCATCATCCACATAAAACATTCAAAACTCCAGAATTTGAGTGGGCAGCTACCACATAAAACTTTAAATCTCTTGAGTTCAAAAAGCCAACTACCAGACACTCAGAACTCTGATGTTTGAGTGGTCAGCTACCACCAAGGGGGGAGCATAGAGTGGAGCACAAAGTCTCACTTAAAGAGTATGAACATGTTTTGGGTTTTTTTATACTAGAATTTTTTTAATTTGTAAATTGGTAGAAACTTCCTTCAAACAAAGTTTGATCAGGACAACATTTAAAATATGTCTTATCTAAATACAGTGTAAATTTGTGTTACTGGTTATATGAGAATTTAGCACATCTTGATATTTTCAGACATTTTAACTGTATGCATATTACTTGCGTCATAGGATATAAGATAATTAAAGTAATTCATTTTGAATTACATTGTTCCTGATAAAATTGCATCATGGGATATGAGATAATTAAAGTAATTCATTTTGAATTACATTGTTCCTGATAAAATTGCTCCTGAGAACAAAGAAATACACAAGATCCAGACTTGATCCACTTAGTATCATTTGCTGTTTTGTGTCATTGGCATGTTCTAATGACTGGTGCTCTTTTAGTCAGGAGTTAAGATTTATTTGAGAATAAGCCACAGCCAACTTTCTTTACAAATTGTAAGTTATGGATCTAATTACTTTACTAAAAGGAATTCAGTCTTGTATAATAGACTAAAACAAATTACTGTGTTAAAAACAAAGAAGTAAAAAAACAAATGAGTTCCTTAGATTACAGTGTATTTGTCTGGAATCTTATTGCCAGTTGATCTGTATGGCTTTTTGCCAGTGTTAATGAGACCCTGCAGGAAAAGAAAAGTTGAATAAAATTAATGAAAGTAAGATGAATCAGCCAAACATTTTACCAAAATGAGATGAATTGGCCACACATTCCAGCAAAATACGAAAAAATCAGCCACACATTTCACCAACATGAGACAAAATCAGTCACACTGTTCACCAAAGTGAGACAAAGCAGCCAAAATGTCCACTAGAATCAGACCAATCAACCTCATAATCCACCAAAATGAGACAAATTGGCCACAAAGTCCACCAAAAAGAGTAAAATTCGGTACACCAAAATGAGACAAAATCAGATACACAGATTACTGGCACAATGTAGATAGCCCAAATGCAGATAGCCCAAATGTAGATAGCCCAACTGCAGCGGTGTTCATTAATCACCAATGATTTTGTGATGCAGACAGGTGTTTTAGCTTATTATTGATCATTCATATTAATATAATAAAAGCTACAAAAGTATTGGGCTTGGTTTGCAGACTTGGGTTTTCTGCAAAATCTTGATATGAGCAGAAACACACAAGTATGTTTTATTAAGATGTTTGGACAGGGTTTAATTTGAAAACATATCTCGATGCACAAAGTCAGTCTGCCAAGTAATGTGGTCCTTATTCTGGCAGGTTCAGAATAATCACTGGAATAGGGACTCCACCTAGCTGTCAGTTAAATGTTAAAATACAACTAACATTGGCCTGATGCTCAGTGCAATAGTGGGTTGTGTATGTGTGATTAGGATTTTTAATGTAGCTTTAACATTTTTCAGTCATATTGCTATGATGTGTGAAGTGAGTCAGTTTATAGTGATGTCTACTAGCATTGGGGCATCGTGCCACAGACATGTAGCATGATGTCCCATCCAGTCACGTTATCCCAACACCAGGCTGACCAGTCCTAACACTAACCTCTCAATGCTGAGTGCCAAGCGAGGCAGTTGTTTGTACCATTTTTGTAAGTCTATGGTATGACTCAGCTTGGGATGGAACCCATGACCTCCCACTTCCGCATCGGACACTCTAATCATTAAGCCACTGGAGCGGTGCTATATTGGGTTAACTGCTAGAATTTATGCAATTGAGATAACCAACAAGTTCATACTTATTTTAATGTGCCTCATTCATACCTTATTTGATCTTACATTATTTTCTGAAAAGGTGTTCAGGTAAATAATTTGTACTTACCACCATATGATTAAGCATGTTTATTGTTGTAGGATACAGTCTTGCTGTTGTTGGACATGTTATTGTAATACATACCATTTACTACTTTTAAGAAATAGATGTCAATGAAAGGTGTTTACTAAATTAGACCAGCATGTGATATAATGAAATAATCTTTTGTAGGTACATGTACTTGGGAATTTGAAATAACTCAATTTTCAATCATTTGCTCAATCATTATCATGTTGCATGGGTTGGATAATTCCTTGAGTAATCAGTCATCTATGAAACTAGAAGGAATAGGTTCACTGAAGGGGCTGTCCAGGTCTCAGCATAATCAAAATACGTCTCAGAAATTTGTGTTGTATCAAGAAAATTGTTACCTTTTGGAGAAAAGAAAAGCATTGTTTTTATAGCATCTAATATATTATTTTACTATGAGTCTGAGATCATTGTAGTGTTATAGATGCTGGACATCAGTGCTGTCCAGCCTACAGCCCACTGACTGATTTTAAATGGTCCGCAAAAATTGTGAATAAGTTTTTATAGTCATTGCTTTCAAGTTCTCTGCTGCAGCCCTCAGTCAGCTTCAAGAAAACAAATTCAGTGGCCCATGGTGTTAAAATGGTTGGACAGGACTGTTCTGCATTCATGCCCACCATAGTAATTTCATATTGTCAGATTTTTCTACTTCTTTATGCCGATGAAGAGAGGAAGAGTTTTGGGCAAATTTATGGAAATATTTTCTGATTAAAGGTTCTTGTCATAATTTTCTTTGAAATTCCACTTTAAAGTGTTTTCATTTTACTGTAACATTTACAATACCTAATTTTTATTGTTGCTAACCCAGTAAATGGCTCTGATTGTTAAAGGGAAATGTGCCATGTAGTATTCATATTTGCCTTGAATGAATGTATTAGGTGAATGGAAATAAGTTCTCCCTCACTATCCTGTGCTTCATTCACTATAACACAATTCCTGATATAAAAAGATACCACCATGAACCTCGTGACAAAATATAAAGCAATGTATGACAGTATAGACAATTATAAACTTAAATTATATACTTAAGAGAACATACATGTATAACTTGTGTATACTATTATTTGGCAAATTTCAATTATTCCTACTATACCATGGTTCAGTACATAAAACTGTTTTCACTGTAAGGCAGCTCTGTATATAACACAGTTATGGAGCCCAAACTGCCACATTATAAAGAAGTTGAGCTATAAATTCCAAAAATCCATTGAGGAGTTTAAAAGATCTGGTTACTTAATTTCAAACGATAATGTTATTAGTCGGAAAGAAACAGTTGCAACATCACTAGGTCTTGTCTGGTCTATCACTTATACATTGGTGGACTGATTCACTGTTTTTTTTAAATTGAAATTTTATTATAAATAATGAGAATAAACTGATGGAATGATAGATGAAGAAAAAAATGCACACGCTAGTACATATGTTATTGTGATTGCAAATTTATTGATTTTGCTACAAATAACAGAACTGATATTTCAAAATGAGGCAGGCCGGGCTGGCGCCAACAGTTTCTTAGATCATATGGGGAGGATATAAAAACTGAAATTAAACATGGCAGAGTATATATTTTGTACTGTTGACCCAATCACTCCATATTCCATTGTTGCAGCACACGAAAAGGCAATCTTGCATTATTTTGCTTTCAAGTACAGCTTTAGTTTGTTTTAAAACCATTACATCTTCAAGCTGTTTCAATGGCACTTCACTTTGATATCAGTTTCAAAAGATATAACTATCACAGAGCACTTCAAGTTATCAGTCATTAGTTTGGATAAAATTGTCAAGGAGATCATTCTGTTGCGAAAATAGAAAACTTTAAAAAGGCATATATATATATATATATATATATATATATATATATATATATATATATATGCGTTATTCAACAGTTTCTTACAGACATTATGACTAGGGCATAACCGACTTTTGATCCGGAAATCGGATTCCACCGGATAGTATGAACTTCCGATTAATCGGAGTCGGACAAGGCAGGAACGACCGATTGGGATAAAAAAAATAATAAAGTTGAATTTCTATAGCACCGTGTCTAACACTGCGTATCATTCGATAGTGCGTTAATAAAGTTAAATAAGAAGTCAGAAAAGTCCAATATGGTCAACGCAACCACGCTGTGAGACAATCTATTTGAACCGACAGGTGAAAACCGGAAATGAAGCCGGATATGGTAAAGTAGTAAGTAACATGCTAGACACGGCAAAACCAGATACCAGAAACCCGGAAACAAAAGATGAAATTTTTTAGAAAAAAAAAATACGGATTTAGCATTTCCGATTAATCGAATCATATCCGGAATCGGAAAAATTTCATGCCCAAAATCCGGAATCGGAAATCGGTAGAAAAATGCTAATTGGTTAAGCCCTAATTATGACATTAGGGATATTTAAGGGGTCTAAAAGGACCACAAATAGGTCTATGGTCATTTCCATGTAAATATGCCCTTAACTCGAAATATAGCAAAATTCTGAAGAATCGTAAATTTAATGTAATATTAAGTTCATTTTACAAATCCATGATGTGGCTTCTGTAAGTGCAATTTACTCTGTGAAGGCAATTCAGCGGACAGTTCGAAAGACCTTTAGGTGTGTTGTTTGAAATAAAATGTAACGATATTATTTTCTTTTACTCTAAACAAATTATATCAAAAATAAAGAATTTTTAAGTGTTTAGGTTTTTTAAAGTGTTCATTATATGACACAAAGCCACTCCCCAGTGTAATGTCTTTGTCTGTTTTGAGTGTGCTCTTCACCAGAACAGTTCCATGACTAACATTTGTCTTGATACATTTTTTCAAATATAATTTTTTAGAAAGATAATAATAATAGTATAGTATTGAGTTTTCTCTCCTTTGGAGCCCCAGTTTTAAAATGCTTATAGTGTATGCTTCTGCCTGTATGGGTTTGCGGTCCAAAATTTCTGGTATAGCCTGTTGCTGCAAACAAAGAACTCACACCCACTTTGGGTGTATAGACTGGCAACTGACTGTTTTTCTTGCTTCAGTCTTCCGTCCACCCTGCTGTAGGCAACTGCAACTACTAACAACAGTATCAGTCTGGGAGAAGGCAGCTGACAACTTTATTTTCCCTGTTTATTGATTGTTTTTGTATTGCTGGACTAAATTGGACTGGAGCTGTTATTTCTGTAATTGGACAAATTGGAGCCAGTTTGAAGTTTTGGTATCCCAGTAATTTGGACAGACTTTTAAATTGGATTTATCATTATTGTAAACAATAGTGTAACCACATTCACTGTGACAATTCTTTGACATGGAACAAGAGGTTCAGCATCGAAACAGGGACAAAATCTCTAATAGGCGGAGTCGACCAGCATCTTGGTTTGTCTCCAATTTTAAGTTTGATTTCAAGTTCTTCAGTAGAGGTAAGATTTGTTGAGTATTTTTTTTTTTTTTATAGAGTGTTACATTTTCTTTGCTCGAAGTAATTATTAATGTCACTGTTTCATTAGAGTTATTTGATAAAAATTAACTCAGCTTTATTTATATTCTGCCAGTTTTTACAAATATAAATGTAACTCATGTCGAGTAACACCTGTATATTTTTAATTTAATAATCAATTAACATCACGGAGGTTGTAAGAGGAAAGAAAGATACTACTATATTATATCTAAATCATAAATTTTTGTTTGTTTCATTAATCTTTGCACTTTTGTGAGGAACAGCACTTTTGGTTTCAATAAATAGCTATTGCATTTGTAAATACATGAATCGACAATTCATGTATATATTTCTATAATGTATTTTCAGCCAGTTCAAATACAGTATTATCATTATTCAAACTTTTTTTTCGCTTCTATATATGTCTTTTGCCCACACAAATTGTTTGCTTTTGTGTAACATAACAAGTATATTATCAAGACTGCACTAGAAAAACATGTCACTGAAGTTAAAAACAGGTTTGATTACTTTGAAAACCTATCAAGATCTCAATCACAAGGCAATGGGTCATTACTTATAGATCCCTCCAGTGGCCTAGTGGTTAGAGTGTCCGCCTTGGATGCAACAGGTCATGGGTTCAATCCCTGGCTGAGTTATACCAAAGACTTGCAAAATTGGTACTAACAGCTGCCTTGCTTGCATCTCAGCATTAAGAGGGTTAGTTATCAGTTATTGGTCAACCTGATGTCAAGATAATGGGACTGGGTGGGACATCATGCTACATGTCTGCGGCATGATGCACCAGTACTAGACATCACTGTAAACTGCCACACTGCAGACATCATAGCGATTTGACTGAATTTTTTTCAAAGCTACGTTAAAAACCCAAAGCGCACACACACACACATGACACCAAAGGGGTGTCTAGGTTATCACTAACATTGGCATACCATCTATGCCCACATGTGAGATCGAACTGCATAGAACATAGATCCTAATCTGTCATTGTATAATGTGCAGATAGATCAGGGTGTACTTTGCTTATTCAAGTGATTACCTTTCACAAATTGCATAGACCCAGATCTGCCAGCACATTATGCAACATCAAATCTTGATCTCTACATTTTGAACTTACTTATAAGAGAGGATATACAGTACTAAAAAGGACTGAAAATATTTCAGTATTGACTTTGCAAGTCTTTACTTGGATACAGAACTACCTTGCGCACTAAACATGAAATCACTGCAAGATGATTAGAATGAACGCAACAAGTCTTAAGGTAAAAAGGGAAAGCAATGAGACAATAATACACTTTCTCTTTTAATTTATCATAAATTGTACCGCTTCATAACAAAATGAAGATTCCGATTTAAACATTTTAAATATTGATGTTTAAGGAGGGGACTCTAATTAATTTGGTCACGAGTTTGTCAATCAGTTGTCATGACTTTTACCAGCTTCAATTTCGCACAATGACTCAAATTGTCAGCCATGTATTGTTGCCAGACTCTGGATGGCTTGCACATCAGGTAAGGAAGCAACCTATTGATCTTGGGGTCAACATAAAAAGGCCAAATTCACCGACAGAAGAAGAAAAAGCATTTCTGTATAATAACTAGTTCTCTAACTTTTACAGTTACCAACCTTATGGATGGCTTCCAGTTTGGCTAACAAAGAATCTTATAAATTTTGGGGGTAAAAATGTCCTAGGTCAAAATCATTGACAGAAAGAAGAGTTAAATGGTTGGCTTTTATGTGCAAAAACTTTAGTTCTACATTACAGTTCTGGACCAGACCCTGTTGAATGGTTTGCACATAGTGTGGGAATGTCTTCTGATTTTTGGCCTCAAAAAGTCAAATGTCAGGTTCTCTGTTATTGAGAGAAAATTTGATTTCTACACTAAAAAAAGTGAGTTCTCAGCCAGTCAGTAGGATAAGACATTTTCTCCCTGAAAGGCACAGAAAATTATTTTATAACAGTTACATACAACCGTATTTTGACTACTATAATACAGTATGGGGTAATTCAAATGATAAAAACATATCAAAGTTGGAAAATCTTCAGAAAAGAGCATTAAGGCTAATATCAAACCAGAAAGAAAGCAAGGAAAATTTAGCTGGTAAGTTAAAAATATTACCTATGAAAGACCGAATATGTTTAAGAAAAGCCAAATTAATGTACAGGATATCCAATAATAGTGCTCCTGAATATTTACAATCCCTATTCCAGTATAGGCTACCTGGTAATACACCCAACCTGCGATCAATATCTACAAAACAGTATAAAATTCCTAAACCAAATAAGGAATTATTCAAGAAAAGTTTCCAATACTCTGGAACTTTGCTCTGGAATAGTATTCCAGTTGAGATTAGAAATGCCCACTCTAATTTCCATCTTCCAAACCCAATATATCCAGTGGCTTCTGAGATGCTGCTGAATTAAATAAATTCCTTGTATGAGGGCCTCAAGGTAGATTAGTTCTTAGCTAATTGTGTTACCCTCTTTAAATAAAGTCATTATTATTATTATTATTATTATTATTATTATTATTATTATTATTATTGGATGACTTGCACATTAAAAAAAAAATTAAGTATATTGTGCCTAGAAGCTCATGGTTTTTGTAGAAAACTTTACCTTGGCAGAATTTTGTGCAGGACTTACATATTAGTTATGGAAAAGTCCTTTGTATTTTAGGGTAAAATGGTCAATGGCCAAAGAAACTGGGTTTTGCAGAACAACTACAGTTCTTGATCAGACTTTGGATGGCTTTGACTTAGGGTCATAAAGAAAGTTGTTAAGATTTATGGATCTTAAAAGATCAGAGGTCGATGTCATAGTAAATCATATCACGGAAAGTATTCCAGAACAAATAGGTTGCTGCCGTTAATTGCTTCTAAAGTCATGCTAGAGGACGCTTCAGGAACTTTTCTGCATCCATGAGTCTGCACAGAGAGAATAATTGATTCACAAATAATCAACAGTGTTATACTCGTTTTGTAAAATAAATTGTTTCAGAACAAAGGAGTGGTCAGAATCAAGTGAATAGAGTAATATCAGTTCTAAATGTAAATCAATCTCTTAAAATGGAAAATTACAAATTTATATTTCAAGAGCAGTTTACATATTCCAAAATTACTGGTATGTTTAATGAAATCTCAAGTGTTGGATTTTGATCAATTCATTTTTGTCTTCATCAAGATAGGTCCAGTAAGTGATTTTCACTACATTCAACAAGATTAACAAATCTCTGAATCAAATATATCCATAACATTTTTTAGATACATTTTTTCTGGTTCTGTTGAGAATTATTTGTACAGATACACTGTATTCTGCTTTTTATGTCATATAGAAGCAACATCTGGGCTTGTCTCAATTTATAGCAGATTTACAAAACATTTTTGTTACAGTTAAAGAAAAGTATGGATATATTATATATACTTACATTAATACCATAAATACAGGCGCATGTCAACATAAATAACAGGGTCATCATTCTGCCTTACTCGCATCAGGCGGATGGTCAGGCTAAGGGAGATAACTTTACATACATGCATCATATCCTCTCAAAAGAAACATTTAAATTGAATTTTATGGATTTTTCTTTAACTTTTCATATATTCAGATTATAAGCATGTAGCCTATCATTACAAGGATTTAGCAAATAGCTGAATAGTTAATTTCACAAGCAATCATCCTATATATTGGGAAAAATAGCGATTACTTTGGTGTCTAACTCAGGATGACAGAGAACACTATGTAAATAAACTCTAAATTGAGATCATTCTGGAATAATATTATGTAGTTGCTTGTTTGTATATTGGTAAATTTTGCTCTTTGTCCAAAATGTGTTCCATGATCTGAATTCAAGAAATTCATTCAACTCCACCCATTCCCCTCCTTGTCAAACTTGTACAATTTTTGATGCAAAACAGGAAACATAAATAATGATTTTTTGCAATACATGCCATCTTTTGAAATAAAAATTTTTAAAAAATAACTGTAAACAAGTCTTAGACTATCATTGGCATGTATATGGTAGTGCTTACAAAGTGCAGTTCAAGGGAGGGGCACTGACTGGACACTAATAGATTGTACAGATGGGTAATTAGTTGGAAATTGAGAGTTCAGAACTGGAATTTTTCACAGTGATAAACACCCATACATCTGTCAGTTTCCTAAACTCCAGTTAGGACTTGAAACAGCTAGAATTCATCATTTACCACAGTAATCTTTCTAACTACACTAGGATATAAATTACAGTGTTAATTTTTAGGAGGAAAGGGTAAATTCCAAAACAGATTTTGTTTTATTCAGTCTGATAAGCAAATTAGGGACCAGCTGCAAAAAAGATGCACAGTTCATCAATTAGATTATACATGCAGAAGCATTTAGAGTTCAGTAATAGGGAGAAATATTTTATGCAAATTATCAACATCTTATCAATTTCTTACTACAGAAAATAATCAATAAAAATGTATTAATTTTTCTTTGATGTTAAAATTTGGGGTGAATTATTTCCCATCTTTCAAGCTGTTCTCTGTCATAAGCATGTTAATAAATCCAATTACTGCATTTTCACTTAGCCTCATAGCCTTATAATATTTTGTGTGATCAATAAAACTGCATTGAAAAGAAATTCTCAGTAAAAATTACATTACATATTACCAGTATGTTTTTCTCCACCCATTTTGACACCTTTATCAAATAAAGAAGAAAACAAGTCAGCGATTTTATTATTTTTTTTATTGCAAAATAAAAATTACAGTAGCTATATGAGTTGCAATGATTGTTTTCTGTTGTCTGTTTTTAGTACACCTTCAGAAAATAACCAACCAAAATCCCAGCATCCTTGGGTATAAAATACAGAATAATTTTCTTGCATTGTTACAGTTAGTTTCTGTAAAATGTATATTTTCATTTTAATGTTCCAATCAAATGGATCATCTTTGTCACCGAAAATTAAATTTGGTTATGAAAGTGTCTAAACTTGTTTGATAAGATTTACCTTTTCATCTGGAACAATGAAACTCTGAATGACTGTCTATATGTTCAAATCTTTTATGAAGTGAAAACATAAACAGTGCCGACATCTCCTGTAGCAGTTAGACTCTTACAATAAATTAGGCGTTACATATTAAGTCGTTAATATATTTACATGTGCTCTAACAAATTTTAATTATTTAGAACAAATTTTAAGCCACTATTATTTTTGAGTGATTTTAAAAAGGATTTTTTTTAAGGATTAATTCATTCGCTCCAAAAATCCATTGTTGAAAAAGTCTTCTGTATAAGTAGTTTTCATAGGAAATAATTCAATATGATTTACATGCTTCTGTAATAACAGCAGTTCTACATTAATTATAATGCTATTTAATGCTGTGAATATAGTGCAGAAAATTGATATGAGACGTTATTTTGCCTTGGCATCATGCTTGAGTGAAACAGCCAAATAAACTCGAGTCAGCATTAAAATAAAGACATCCATTGTTACAAAGAATGCACCATAAATTTAGGAAACAGAGTTTTTAGGCAGGTTGCATGGTTGAGATTTATTTTACACTTGAGACATTTCTATTAGAAAGCCAAGGCTTTCTGTATGTCTGTTTGGTGCCTAGGTTTTAGGACCATATAGCATTAATTAACCCACACACCCCATCCCAAATAGTGTGCTTATAATCATGATTAAAACCCAAGATTTTTTTAATAGGAAATCAGGAAATGTACACATCGCGTGACTCGGATTTATCTTTTCAGAACATAAATTTCCTGGCCCATGCATGGGAAGACAAAAATTTTATTTAAAGGTATCTAGAGCCCTTGCTTTATTTCGTCATATTATAAATTGGAGGTAACTTGTAGCGATTAGTGAGTTGCAGGTTGAATACTTCCCATGCTAGTCCTGGTCACTTGCTGTGGTTTGTCATTTAGTGAAGAAAATTTGTCTTCGATGCCTTGGTACTGACTAGTCTTTAATGTACAGTTAAATAGCTTTGTTCTGCAGCAGTTACCTTGTTGTTGTTGTTGTTGTTGTTGTTGTTGTTGTAGGGTTTAACGCCATTTTTCAGCACATGATAAGCTATACATGGCAGCCGCTATTAATGGTGGAGGAAGAACAAGGGAAGACCCCTGGAAAGAACCACCAACCCACGAGAAGCTCCTGGCAAGCTTTCTCACATATAAAATTGGCCTAATCTGAGACTTGAACCCACACAGACAGAGGTGAGATGGCAGTGATCTGTAACGAAGAGCGCTTTAGACCAGTCGGCCACTCGAGGCCACCCCCTCCCCCGCCGCAGTTAACTTGAATATGAATTAAGAAAGAAATTGATTGATTGGTTGTAGTTGTTTTGAAAAGGAATGTCATTTAATCTGTCAACAACCCATATTGTGCTTTGATGAGTGCTTCAAGTGGACCAAAAAATTGCTTTTTTTTTTCTTTCCTGAAATAGAAGAGGTTTATTTCAGGCTATTATACTGACTTAATGGTGTGTATTCCAACTGTTTAGAATGAGTTGAGGATGTTTAATGAAAGAATGGCATATACAATTAGCTGCAGATGGGCAGACAGACCATGAACATGTAGTAAGAAAAAGAAGGCTTGCCTTTCTGAACAGATTGTTTATAATGGGGAAGTAATTAGTCATGGTAGAAGGAAAGAATTATTGCAGGAGTTTTGACATTAAAATGTAGTTCCAAAGAGTACCTGATTGTTGCTATTAGAAGTTCTAAAACAGAAGTACCTGCTTGATACTCTGAGGTTCAGTGGAACTATCCTCCAGTCACTACCCCCTTTTACAAACAATTTAACTACACAGTTTTCAGTGAAAACGCAAACGAACCTCTTGCAGAATGAAACACCTTATGAAAAACGTGGACTTCATATATTGTTTTAAATAGGATGGATTAATGTTAGGAAAGAATTGGAACAAATAAAAGAAATTGTATATTTAAAAAAATTAACTTGATATAAAGAAAGATACATTTTTTATGACAAGAAGGAAAATTTGTTAAGAATAGTTCTTAGTGTAAATGGGAAATGCAGCATCAGGATCTGGTTTAGCAGTTAGTACCAAACAAAGCAAATACCTATGTACCAGTACATTGTATATGAATAGGTACTATGCACAGCTGAAAGATAGAGCTTGAAATATGTCAAGGATTGATTGCTTTTTTTTTTCCTCTTCTGCTATTTTTAGCTTGCCTGGACCAATTTTAAAGTAATGTTTAGCGGAGAACAACCTAACATGAAAGTTTCAACTAAGGAGACCAGCATGCTATCTAATATGGCCACCATCATCAAATGAAAATAGGAAAACTGATAAACAACTTTGCAGATTTTACACAAACCTACCAAATCTGATAGAACAGTCCTGATCATCCAATATATCTGCCCATCCGTAAGGCTAAAAAATTTTAATGACTTTATCCCTTCACAAACTTTACACAGAAAAATGATGTACCTTATGACACTGTTGATACAGCAATAATTCTAAACAATTTTTTTTAAAAAATCATTTCTTCAAATGTCACTTTCAATCTCTGTAAATTAAGATACTTTCAAAAGGACATGGTTTTCCAGTCAAGATAAGTTATTAAGATTCAAAGAAAGTGTTTACATATAGATAATATCACTTTGTATCCAAGAATAAATACATGGGATATATCACCACCCCAGTGTCATGTAATAAGTGAAGAGCTCTTTTAAACTGGTATCAATTCACACCACTATCAGTGTTATTGAGTTTACTATCAGTAAAGCATGTGTTTTAACTATTAAAACTACACAGCATGGGCATATACTGATGGTAACATTATGGGAAGACTATATAACCATAAAACTTGAATTATCTTGCAGAGTGGATCAATCATTTCTCCTTTTTTTTACTTTCACAATCCTAGATTTGGCACAAAAAAATATATATCTTTATACAAGCATGGCATCATTAAGATAAATACATTACCACTCTCTCTCTCTCTCTCTCTCTCTCTCTCTCTCTCTCTATATATATATATATATATATATATATATATATATATATATATATATATGCAATAGACTGACATTGAACAGTGTAAAACTAGTATCTCACTTAACTGAGTGCTTCTGAGTCTTTTCAGCTACATAATAGAATGTCACCGCATGGAGCTTTATGCTATCTATCTTTGGTTAATGCATGTAATGCATGTATTGCTATTAATAACTTGGCACACTTCAACAGTTTTTTTTTCTTCTTCAGTTATCAGTGTATTTGTTTGCAGTTGGACTCTCTCTCTCTCTCTCTCTCTCTCTCTCTCTCTCTCTCTCTCTCTCTCTCTCTCTCTCTCTCTCTCTCTATATATATATATATATATATATATATATATATATATATATATATATATATATACTGTATTAGCCTTGTGAGAATATTAATAACTTTGGCAGTGAACCCAGTAATGTTGATTTTTACCATTGTTGCATGGAACATGATGCAGAATCATGATAAATCTACATACCATATATACCCACTTATAGCTCATGTCCAACTGCAAACCACATAGACCCTGATCTACCATCATATAATGCACCAATGAATCAAGATGAATGTATTGCTGAATACTCCAAAGAAACTGAGTGGATCAAGATTTGCCACTGCTTTGTATAATGGCAGATGTGGGTCTTTGCTTTTTTTGCAGTTAGACTTGAGTATGTACTAGTGAATTTATATTGTAGGTTGTACAGCCCCCTAATCAAGGCAATTTTCATCTATTGTTTCTACAGATATGTGAGCTATCAGAATTTGTAAAAGCCTGTTCCAGATCAGTGATAGCAGTAGACCGTAGTTTTGTTTAATAAAGTTACTATTTCTTAGTTTATAAAGTCACATTTATGAAGATGTATCAGTTTTATGGACAATTTTATCACTGGTGTTAGACATAAGTATGTACATGTTTTAGCATTTACTGACAGAGTTAGAAATATTTTGTGGATGCAAGAATTCATTGAACTATGCATCTATGCTACCATGTTAAGATAAAAAAAATGAACTTACTTACATAGATAATAAATCACGCTTCCTGTTTTTAATAAATTTAATTCCTTATATTTTAGTGGTCCTCGTGAACCAAAAAATTTGCCCCTTTCCTGGGATTAATTTGCAGAATTCCCAGTTTTAATTAATTACAGCACAACTTGACATGAGGCCATCTGTCAGCATTTTGGCTTTCATGGGATAACTTTACTGGAAATTGTTTAATTTTAGCCAGAAATTATGTAAGCATTATTAATGCCCTGTTTATTGTGACCTCAAAAAATTCTTTTGTTCCAGCTCTCCCTTGAGTTATGCCTCCTAATTGCCAATCCTCATAACTTTTATTTTTGTACCTTAAATTTCCCAAAGGAAAGCTGGACTTGAAAATTTGATACATCTGCAAGACCTAAACTAAGTTTGATTTCCATAACCTCATTTACAGGAGTTTTGACCCCTGATTTCCTGCATAACCTCCTGGCTTTGGTTTCTCCTGTATAACTTTATCAAGGTTAAAATTCAAGTAAATTTGGATAGGGCCTTTATATTTATAAGACCTTTAGTGAGTTTTATTTCCAAAACATGTATTTGGAGTTATGGCCCTGTTTATTTCCCACCATCCCGATTTTGGTTTCTACACTCTATCTTTAGTAAGGTGTGTTATATTAAAACCAAATTTAATATGAGGCTTTATATTGGTAAGACATTAAATTAGTTGTCTTTACAGGAGCTTACCTCTAGATTAAGCGACCTTCTTTTATTTCTGCATGTGAACTTTATATGATCAATTGGTAGAGCTTTAGATTCCTATAACCAAGGTTCATGGGTTTAACACCAACCTAGGCCAGTCCATGTTGGCTCCCTTGGTGTGTCCTCGATAAATCCACATAGCTTTGATTGGTTTGGCATTATATAGCCTGTAATGTGCTAAATTGGCCAGATCAACAAAACAAAAGTAATGGTTTCAGCAGTACATGTATAACTTGACCAAGGAAAGTAGGATTTGACCATATTTTACATGATGTGCTGTATAATGATGTGATTATGAATTAGTTCTATTCCAATATTTAACATTATTAAGAGTTATAGGCCTTGCTCCTTTACTAAATACTGTTTCAATTACATTCATCATGCACCGTTATACTGATGAACATTGTGTTGGACTTGCAGTATACAAAGTATCATTTTTATGAGTTATGTCGACTCATTTACTATGTTCTAAGCTTTGGTTTCTTAATACAAGTTAATGTTTAAGACTATGCCACATCCGCGCTGGTGGCCTAGTGGTTAGAGCGTCCGCTGCGGAAGCTGGAGGTCGTGGGTTCAATCCCCAACCGAGTCACAACAAAGACTTACAAAAATGGTACTAACAGCTGCCTCGCTTGACGCTCAGCATTAAGAGATTAAGTGTTAGGACTGGCCGGCATGGTGTCAGAATAATGTGACTGGGTGGGATATCATGCTACATGTCTGCGGCATGATGCCCCAGTGCTAGACATCACTATAAACTGCCTCACTGCAGACAGTGTAGCAATATGACTGAAATTTTTTAAAGCTATGTTTAAAATCCTAATCATACAAACAGACAAAAGACTATGCCAAATAAACTAGTGGGGGGGGGGGGCTCTTTATGATACAGTAATGGCTAGTAACTCTAGTTTTATCTCCACTAATCACATTTGTTTTCAAATTAGCTAGCTCCATTCATAATTACACAACAAAACTCACAACAAAATATTAAATTGCAGATTTATGTATATGACTAAAGACACTCAGTTTGGACACAAAAAGTGTTATCAAATCTAAATGCAGAACAATTTGGTACTTTAATATTTTGATTCCTGATGCTCAAGTTTTCTCTCTGCTCGCTACATGAGGTTGCAGACTGTAATAGCAATAAGTTGTTTCTATTTTCATTTCTTCTGACAAGAAATGAGCAAGCAGAGCTGTTAAAATGGGGAATAAGATTATGAAAGGGAAGTAACTGATGAGAATCTATACATGATGTATTGCATGACTGCTAGGTATTGGTATCTATAATAACAGCACATCTTTGTAGGTCACATGTTGATAGTGAAACCATTCTCCTATCTAAGTTGCCAATACTGCTTTGGTTTTGATAAGTTTTCCGGGAATTATTGAAATTTGATTCTCATCTTTTGCCAAGAAGAGATTTTCTATTTGCATTTGTATTCATCTTCTTTAATTTTAGCCTTCCCTGCTATAGTAGAGGAACTTTTAAAGTAATAATAATAATGATAATATCAATAATAATAAAAACTATTTTCAAATGGGTGACTCAGCTTCAAATAAGAAACTTGTCTACCTTTAGACCCTCAATTTTTTTTAAATATAAGTTACAAGCTAATAATAATGTTAACACACAAATGCAAGCAGATTTCATGCAAATTTTTAATAGACAGAATTGTGTCATTGTGATACTTGTTGTTTAAAAGTAAACTATTAGTTTATAATCACATGTACCAAACAAACAGTACACAAGCAAACTTAAGTTCTCAAGCGACAGCAGAATCTGTGAGGAAAATATACAAAGTCTACAAATGAAGTGAAACATACAAGGACCGTTTACGAATTCATATACTTTACTCAAGAATGAGCAAGGAGAAAGTGAGACAAATTAGCCGCGGCACACAAGGCTTTAAAAGATTTACAGAGATATTTCCAGAACAAGAGAATAGGCACAGAAGAAGGATCATTTATAGAATGTAATTATTGAGAGGGAGCCCAATATTTGGACATGCAAGGAACACAGAGGGAAAATGTACCAGCTATATCAACTCTGTTGATAGCGCTCAAGGTCAGATAGCCCAACAAAAACTTGAATCTTTAAACAGAAGTGGGTACAATGACTACATGCTGAGACCATGAGGAAACTCGCCAGTTTTACCATGCAGAGAAATACAAATCCAGGGAGAGAAAGTAATGATAAAGAAACCAATACTAAAAAAAGATTTTTAAAAAAAACAAATTTAAATGTCTGAAATCCCAATCGAGATACCCTTACAAGACACAGTTGAATGTTTTGAGAGAAAAAAAATGGTTTTAAAGGTGGAAACTCTAGATTTGCAATTGTTCCAGGTTTTTCTATCTATAATGGAACCAGGAAACTTGAAATTGAGAAGATAAAGCTTCAAAGTATTAAAGGGGCTTTCTATCTGCACGGGTTTCTGACAAAAGCATGGCATAAGGGTTTCATATACCGTAGAAAGTGCAACAGGTGTGGTGAGACCGGGTATACGCCACATAATTGTCCCCCCAATAAAACAAGGCAGGAAGTATAGAACAAGCATGGCAACTTCAGAAATAACTTCAACAGTTAAACAACAGGTACAATAAAAACAACAGCAAATTGTAGAAATGCAACCCCCTTTGCAGATACAGCAACAACAAGTAAAACAAGTTAACCACAACCAAGAGATGATTAGAGAGACAGAAACAAAAGGAGGAAGAGCCGACAAAACAACAAAAATCCCAACAATTAAAAAAGAGAAAAACCAAAAACAAATGACCACAAGTATGTTCCAAAAAATGAATAATCAGGAAGAACAGGGTTCAATAATGCATTGAAAGGAGTCACAACAACAACAACAACAAACTAGAGATAAGCAAACTCAACAACAACACAGGGATATACAGAAACCACAACAACAACAAGAGATAAAAGTATGTAAAACAAGTCAGAAGGACAAATAACAGAAATTAGGGAAATAACAACAAAAAGAAGGGACTAAGACAAAACAAGGAATGATAAACCAGCAAGAAGAACCAAAAATATGCCAGTAGCTGGAACATCATTCAAGTCAGATGAAGTAATACTAGTATCTTTAACAGAAGAGGCAATATTTGAACCAGAAAGAAAAGATGAAAGTAAAAAAGAGAAGAAGAATATATAATGATGGAAGCTAATCTTTTGAATGATGATAACATTTTAGAAGATGAAATTGAATATTTCAATATTTTTTAAATACATGAAACAAAATCAAGAAAATATATATATATATATATATATATATATATATATATATATATATATATATATATATATATATATATACACATACATACATACATACATACATACATACATGAAAGAAAAACAACAAAATTAATAATCTATAGAATACAAAAACAAAAGCAATAGGGCAGGAGGGCTTCCCCAAATGATCTGTAAAGATAAACATTAGAGAGCACTCTCCCTCCCCCACCCCCAACAAAAATAATGGTGTCATGGTCTCTTTATACTCTTCATTACAAAATCCATTTACAAGTTTAGTTTCAGTCCATGGTGACCCAGTAAACTGCCTTTACTGATCACTGCCATCTCACTTCTGTCCTCATGGGACAGAGTCTCGGGCTTGGCCTATATGGGTATCGGAGAAAGCTTATTTTCCTGCGAATTGTTGGCTCTTCACATGATTTTTCTGAGTTATTCCTCTGCCAGTTATAATGGCTCCCATGTACAGCCTATCATGTGCTAAAACAGCAGTGTTAAGCCCACAGCAACAACATCAACAACAAATTTAATTTCTTGACAATAAATTCACAAACATTTTATAGTATATGAATAGAAATCATGTTTATTAATTAATGTATTTAATATACTGCCATTGTTTCCAGATTTGATACGAAAGATACCTTAAAACTTGTCATATGACTGTTCGAAATAAAACATTTTGAAGAAAGAAATTAAATTACGTGAATCAGTAATAAAGAAAGGATTGGAAGCCGAATGTTAACTTAAGATGTTGAAATACTTTGATATAACATGCTGTTTTTATTGCAACCCGGTAACCATCATGGAGACAGACCATTAGGTATGGTCCCATTGTATTTATTTACGTTGCCTTGCAGTTGATATTATCCAGTGTTTAGGCTGGAACAGTGAATACAGAACAAGTATGATCGAAAATTAACAGCCTTGCAAGATAAGTGTTGGGTTTGGCCAAATCTTATATTTCAATTCAGACATTTAAGAGTCCCAGTTAAGCAATAAACTTCTTTATTTTGGCATAATAGCATGATTATTTATATCTGGATTACTTTGTTCTGTATATCTGGAATACAAAATGATGTAATGAGGGGAAGCCTGGAAATTATCTTTCAAGTGTCTCTATTTTTATATGGCTTGATATTTGATCTAGTAGACCACGTTACACGATTAAATACACCCTTTTATACCCTTGATGAGTATAAATTCTTATCTGTGTGGCTACTTTGTTCATTTACTGAGCATTTATGTCATGATACATGTATACTTTTTTTTTATATGTTTTAAGAATAAGTAGGACAGTCCAACAAAGTGTCAAAGCCCAAATTAATAATTTGGACTATAAGTAATACATTGATAAATGTCATTTTTTGTATCTTTCCAGTATGAAAACATCCTTGCATTTTTTGTTTGTTGATCTTCTACTTTATGTGTACATTTTATTTGGAATGGTTTATTTGCCTAAAGGTTGATGTACTGGTAGTTCATTTTTTAATTTTTCAAACCACACCTTTAGTTTGACTGCACAGCCATTGTTTATCAGTGTTAAACGTTTAATTGTTTATACAACACTACCAATTACTACATTTATGAAGTGTTATGTCCCAATGAGCAGCTTCCTTTTGACTGATATTCTTTCTTTTTTTTAAATTGTAAAAAGCGCTGGGAAAAAAACTGCATCCAACCAACACTTAATTCATCAGAACTTAAATTTTGACTCGGGATCTAGTATAGACCCGGTGCTGCATGTCATAAGAGGCTCCTATTGAAGGTAGGAGCCATATTGGTTTGTATACTGGGCTTGTGACCAAAAGGGTTTGGGTTCAGACCCCCCCACACACACACACACACACCTCCATCGATCAGTCTGGGTTGGCTACTATGGCTTATTCATGGGCAGGGCACTTTACTCCAATTGCCTTGGCTCTAAATAGCCTACATGCATTGCTGTGCCCAAATTCACTAAACCAAACCAAACTCCTACACCAGTAGGTCATATCAATTATCTACTCCTAATTATGTCTTTGAACAATTCTGAACATAAATATACAAGCTTCACATACCAACTTCCATTATGATGGTGTTGCCTCAATTTTGGAAACAAGTTTGTGAAATGGCTATAAACTTTTTGTATATTAACTGATGATTCATCACATTTTATGCATAATGTCATCTCTGAGGGAAAGTAGTTTCAGATCAAGGTTGAGTCAAAGTATGAAAGGTTTATATACATCACAGCCAGGTGAGGAGTATTACAAGTATAAATATAGGAGGCATATAGTACCTCAGGTGGTAGAGGATTGCTGTAGTGGCTTAGTGGCTAAAGTGTCCGCCTTGGAGGCAGGAGTTCATGGGTTCGATACCTGGCAAAGTCATACCAAAGACTTACAAAAAGGTTACCAACGACTGTCTTGATCGGTGCTCAGCATTGACTGGGTGGGACATCATGCTACATTTCTGTGGCATGATGCCCCAGTACTAGACATCATTATAAAGTGCCACACTGCAAACATTATAGCGATATGACTGTAATAAAAGCTTCATTAAAATTCCAAATCATACACACTCAGGTGGTAGAGAATCAGTTTTGTAATCCAAACGCCATGGGTTCTGTATCCACCCTAACCAGCTCATTTTGGTTGCATTGGTTTGAATATGGAAATGTACTTAGTTCCCGTTTCATCAGTACTCAGTATATACCCAATAGTCATAACCCTTGTAAATATGTTATTGTAACAGCTATTGAAACCTTTATATGGGACAGTGATATCAACTATGTTTATTTTCTCTGATTCATTGGATCAATGTTTGGATTTAACATCCATAAATTTGACAAATTTATTTGACCCTCCAGATCTATTATGCCATATATCCCAGGCTTACTCAGTGTGGAAATATGGCCAAGATACTGTATGTACTTGCTTATAAATTAAGTCCACATGCAAATGCAGATCCTAATATGTTATCACATAATGTACCAGAAGATCAGGTCTATGAAATTTGTGCTGTTTACTACTCTTAGAAAACTGCATAGACTCAGATCTGCGAGTGTGTTGACAGATCTGAGTCTCTCTTTCTCTCTCTCTCTCTTCCTCTCTCTCTCTCTCTCTCTCTCTCTCTCTCTCTCTCTCTCTCTCTCTCTCTCTCTCTCTCTCTATATATATATATATATATATATATATATCCTTAACTGCATTTTAGTGTGACTGGCTGCCTGTGAGTTCTGAAAGTAATATTTTCTTCATGCTTGTTTGGACTGTTTTTCAGTGTTTAATTGTTTATACAACAGCCAACAGCAGATATTGTGTTCTCACATTGCAATGCCAGATTTAAACCTGCATAGACTCATCTACAATACAATACACACAAGCTCATATCTAACTGCTGCTACTCAATTATTTGTTTTCATATCACCACCATATTAAAAGTTGTCCACCATCATGGGCCTTCCTTACAGATCTTATTTTTCTGCCCATACATATTAAAGTTTCTTCCGATTCAACTTTTACTAAAATCACATTTGGAGATGGTTTAATATTTTTTTTAATTTTCTTTCTTGGATAATATCATTCTAGAATGGTATCTTAAGCATTGACCTCAAATAAAGAATAATATTACGTAAGCTTGACCAAAAATTTTGGAGCACAGTTTAAATGCAGAATAAGATAGCGAATTTGCCATAAAACTCGATTGGTCACCTGATTTTTAGAGCAGCAATTACAACACATTTGCTTCTGCCTTTCATGTAAACAAAAGATTTTACTTTACACAAGCCAGGGGAAGTGGACTTTGAAGACTCACTATAAAATCTGCTTCCTTGAAGACGAGAGCTTTTTTCCAGAAATTAAGAGGCTGGTTTTTTCAGTTGACTCTTAAAAATTTAGCTTGTTTAATTTAGACAGGCTATACAATGTTTTTTAAACTGTTTCATATGTGGGTCAATATGGTTGGGATGGAAAGGGTTTCTGTTTTGATCGGTAAATGAGCAGCAAAATCTAAGAAATTGGCAGGTCAACTGAAGATCAAACATGGCCTTCACTATGATCAATCTCATGTACCCAATATTTACAACCAAATCTAATTAGAATTGACATCAGGGATTTGTTACAGGGCCTATTTAGTTTGTACTAACTGAGTCATTCAGACTATTTTTTTGAAGGGACATTTCACCTGTTTCAACTTTTGGTTTTAGTTGTAGAGAGCATCTATGCTTTGTTTAATGCTACTTGTCAGGTTACTCACAGGTTATGAGCGTTATTCGTATAGTATTGTCTAAGCCCCACTTGTCAAAGGGTAAGTGTTAAGTCCCATTTAGTCAAAGGGTATTGTAGAACATATAATATCAATAACTATAACCCACTCCCCTTTGATACTCGTTATCTAAGAGATGACCGCCCTCAATATAATTGCCCGGTTCGAGTATGAGAATAGATAGAGTAAACTGAGCAGTTATATTGAACAAACAACTCTGAGCTCCCATAAAGATAAATAAACAATTTAATCAATTACATACACAATTATGAAACTTCCTTTCATTAGGAATACACGTGGTTTAGAGATACAACTTTAACCGAATTACAATAAGATTTGAAATAGATTTAAACAAATTAGCCGTTCTATTACTGATAGTTTTAAATCATCATAGGATCGAGTAGTACAATCGAAGTTAATGCCTTGTTCGATTTTCATAACCTGCCATCCCTTGATCCTGTCACTGTTCAATTCATTGTTGTTCTAGAAGACTCTGTCTCGTCCAATCTCTAGATCCTTTGCACTCGTGGATGTTTCCGCTTGATCCGGACTTGTCCACTGTAATTTCCATCTCCCAATTCCTTTTCCAAAGTTTACGTCATAATTTACGTAACTTCCCGATCTTTCAAAAAAGCTATTTTCTTCCTTTGTGTTTTTGGTGTGTCTCTCCCTTAGTTTTGCTGTTTTTCCTGGACCACGATCAAACGAATGTACTTCTCAAATAACATCCGGAGCCTTTACTAAATAATTCTACCCCTGGTCCTCTCTTGCAGAGAAAATTTCAAGACTGACTTCTAATTTAGCTAGTGCGATATTACGTTCTAAAGATTTTCATGTGAAAAGACCCCCCTTATTTAACCATGACCAATCAGAATCAAAATGTATTTTCTCTCGCTTTTCTCTAAAAGTCGCTTACGTCATGGTCAATAAGACATGCTTGTTTTTAAGTAACAGATTCCCTGTGTTTTCTCAATTCTGACACTTTTCGTGAAAAATGAAACTTTAAAATATCACTAGCAGTCAGTCTGGCTGTTGAGTAAACATGGTTTAATTAGAACAATAGTCGCACTAGACTCTACAGACACCCCTTTGACATAGGGTGTCTTCATAAATCTAACTAATGGCTATCTGGTCTCACCTAATGGTTTATTAATAGATCGACTGAAATATGCTGTTTCACACTACTATATTAGCAGAGGCATTGCACATTTAAAAAGGAGACCTCACCACATTGATGGAGAGCTACCTTGCCTTGTATACACACCAACATGATGCTGACACAACATTGTGATGAAATTGACAATCACAGAAATCTACCCGGATTTTTTAAGTACACAGTTTGGGTATTTACAGTCCATACAGTACTATATTTTAACAATAAATAAAACAGTAAAACTTCCCAGTTAAGATATTGTCAGCCAGGTTATACAAATATTTGAATTGTTAGATGGTCTGAATTCTGAGGAAAATGGTTATTTTACAAAGTGCAGGGTTCGACGCGAACCTCAAAATCCTTGAATTTAACCTAAGAAACCTTAAAAAAACAACCTTGAAAAACCTGTAAAAAAAACCATTGTAAATTAAAGAAAAATAGTTTTAAAAAGTAAAAACTGATAAACAGTTCTACCCCCAGACCCAAAAAATGCATGTTTTAGTTTTTCATAACAGTCAAGAAATTCTTGTAAAAATGGGATCCTAAATCAAGCTCACACCGTGAAGCATGTGATAACTCGTAAGCTTTCATGATTTTAATTTAGCTAGCAGACGGTGCAAGCTCACAGAAGCTCATAAACATTTTTTTGCCAAGATCCAAGTACATTTGCTTGCACAAATCCTTTGCTTACAAGCCCTGCAGATACATTATTATCTAGAAAACAGTGATGGTAAGAAAGATGCTGCATAATGTAACATTTTTGTCTTTAAAATCAATGTGGTTAGGATTCGCTGGTAGTTATTATATCAAAATGATGGTAAGGATGTACAGGTAGATGTAACTGTAATCCCAAATTTGTGGTAATAAATATACAGTGGTCCCCATTCTTATAACCTCCTTTTCTGCATCCAGAAAACGGGTTATGAGAGTGGTTCTTGTTCTTTTTGGGAGGGGGGTGTCACAAAGGTACGATAAAGTATGAATTGCTGGGTACAACCATATACTTAATCTATCCCTGTCAATTTGGTTTTCCCCACTGCAGTAGAATACATACTGTCAATGTTGAGTCAGATTGTTTTCACTTTTTGTTCTAAAATTGCGCTCTTTGTAACAATAAAGAAATCTTTATTAGCAATTTGTAGTTATTGCATGAAATGCTTAGTGTTTAAGAAGTGTGCTTGTTACCAATCACCTCTTTTTTCCTTTAAAGTCAGATATCAATAGTACATTTTGCAATCTCTGAAAAAGGTCACAACAGCCAACATACCATTTTACCATGTGGCGATCAGAGGTCACACCAACATTAGCTAAACTTCACTGCTTCTCAGCAGTTAGCTACTGACATCTTGATAACTGTCAGTGATAGTAAAACTAATTATCAAAGTAACAAAACCCAGCATCCAAGGCACACACAGCAGCAGCTAGCTACTGACATCTTGATAATTGTCATTGTTAATAATTGTAATTGTCAAAGTGACAAAACCCAGCATCCAAGGCACACACAGCAGCTAGCTACTGACAGCGATAGTAAAAGTAATTATCAAAGTAACATAACCCAGCATCCAAGGCACACACAGCAGCTAGCTACTGACATCTTGATAATTGTCAGTGGTAATAATAGTAATTGTCAAAGTGACAAAACCCAGCATCCAAGGCACACACAGCAGTCGTCATTATCGTCGGCATCCGTCCGTCTTCAAGAGACGATGGTGTAGCTTCCGATTTGTGTGTCCTATCTGCACCTTCGCGAGTGGCTGAAGAGTCCGACCCTTAAGTGACAGTCTCTGTTGCACTTGCTGCAGGTGTATGCTGATGCTTGCTGAGGATGTTTTTGGTTCGCCTTCCTCCTGGCTCTCTTTGCAGCGAGGTTTGTGTTTCTCATCTTCTCAGCTTTCTGAGTGCCCTGTCTGACAGCAAGACGCCACGCGGAGCGGTCGTCAGCACAGCTCTCCCAATTGTTTATGTTGATGTTGGCTGTCTTCATGTCCTTTTTGCAGACATCTTTGTAGCGCAGATGTGGCCTTCCAGTCGTTCATGCACCTTCTACTAGCTCGCCGTACAGCAGGTCCTTGGGTATGCGGCCTGGGTCCATTCTCCTAACATGGCCTAGCTAGCGAAGGCGCCTCTCGCTGAGAATGGAGAACATGCTGTTCATGCCGGTGCATTTCAAAACCTCTGTGTTGGGAACTTTGTCCTGCCACTGGATACGCAGAATGTGCCGCAAGCATCACACACAGCAGTAAGCCTTGAATAATCAGATTATTTACCTCATTGTGTGGATTCAAGGTATTTTCTTCGAGTGTTGGAATAAACATAAATCTGTCGAGTCCAGAGATCAATAAATCTTAATGAGATTTATATCTGTAGGAGACCATAACTGGCCACTTGCAAGGCGTATATTTATTTTTACACTATATGCTGGCTACATTGAATGTGTGGCCCCCTTGAGGGTTATTTGTGGACACACGCTCATAGCCCTATGGGATTCTGGCCAAATAAAACAGATATGCAATGGTGAATGGAGAGCTTTCAAAAGGGGGATCATTATCAGTATGATTTTCTTTGAGTAAAAGAAATAAGAAATAAAATTCACTCAAGAAATGTATGACTGCATTTCTACATTTATTGCAGTTTTATTTTATGAATTTATTGAGTACTAAATTGTGGATTTTGTGGTTTTCTGTCAGCCACAGATTTTTAATGGCTGGTCCAGCAGTTAAATATGTGTGATGAACATGTATTAATTAGTCATGTCATAGTGAGTGCAAGGATAAGTAATTATTGTATCAAAGTGACATTGAGGCAACCAAGTTTGGAATGACTGTTAATTTGGATTGTCCAAAATGAGACATCTCATATAAAACCCATAAATCCAAGTCACAGTAGTTTTGTTTGTTTCATTCATTTTGTGCATTGATTCAACAATTATATTCTGATATTTACAAAGTAATTGATAAAAAGATCACATGCTATCACATTTCATGGGTATTATGCCACCATGTTCTGTAATTGTTAAAGGGGATGGGTATTAATGTATAGATTTCAATTCACGTCCTCACCTGGTATCATTTGTTTGAATAGGCTTTGGCCTGTCCTCACCTGGTAATTATGTTGCACCCTTTTTCCTACCACCAAATGTTTTTAAGCATAGGGACCAATGGTCACACGCACTTAGACTCAGCAAGTTGTCCACTGTTACCAGTAGAAACTGAAAGTTATCTCTGTTTATATAAACCCTATTAGTCCATGAAGGTCTGTTCCTGTGTTCTATATTTACCTATTGCTGCCCATGCACCAGCCTTCACAGCCTTGTGATATTGACCTGAGATAAGGCAATTTCCACACAGCTTTTGAAGACAAAAAATTGTCAATACCTGCCTGAGATTTGGTTTTACTATGCTATTGAGAAACCTTTAATGGGTCAGATTTCATCAATGTCTCAATCGCTTCATTTGTGATCTGTTTTACAGTTTTCATTGGAACTCGCTGTGCGAATTTTTTGGGGTTAAAAGTTCTGTTACCATAAGGACTTTGAAGGATTCATAAGTACTTTATAATGGCTATAGTGCTTGTAGTGGTGACAGAAATTACAATGGATTATTGGGATTGCGGTTCGCTCGGTTCATAGTGCTGTTGAGGAGAGCTAAAGGAGTTGGATTTATTCCGAATTAGGAAGCTGAATAGATTTAGGTTCTCTGTCTGAAGGAAATATTTACAACATTAAACCAAAATAAAACCTTTTATCGAATGGTTTCATACATATACAAAATATGGGGTGAGGCTTGTGTCATTGTCAGAAGTGACTATCATTATTAAACACAGCAAGAAACATTATACATGTACCTGAATTGTGCAACTTGTATATTAGCTTTGATCTTTCAGATAAGATGTATGAAATAGTGAAAAACAAAGTTATTAGCAAGAAGTACAGTATATAGATCAGTATAATCAGTACAGTTTGAATTTATGGGAAATTTTAAACGGAAAACAATGCTTCACCTGAGTCGGAAGTTTCCAGCAGTGGAATTGATTCTTAAGTATTGTCAGTTAGGGGTACCATTGCGGCAGCGAAAACAGTATAAAGTTGTAAATGACGGTAAGGCTGTAATTTTAATCTGATGTGTTGATGACTTCATGAATATATATTTGAAACTTATAGGTACTATATGTCATTTACGACACTTAAGTATCATGTAGAATCAGTGTTTCAGTAGAAGTGGGAGAAGACAATCAAGAGACTAAGAAAGATTGGACTGACAGGGTACATAATGACAGAAAGTCAGAATGACAGCCTGAATTGAGAAGATGTTGACAGAATGAACAGACATGTTGAAGTAACTGTAACATTATAAACAATGAATTATGACAGAAAGCCAGAAGGACAGCTTGATTGCCAGCATGGGAAGACTGTTACAGATGTAGACAGATAAAACAGACTGACCGTAACATTGGACATGTCAACAGACGGACATAACATTGGACATGTCAACAGACTGACATAACATTGGACATAACAACAGACTGACATAACATTGAACATGTCAACAGACTGACTAACATTGGACAGGTCGCTTTATAACAAACACAGAATGGCAACTGGGATTAAGAGCATGGGAGGACATTGACATTTGAGCTTGTCGACAGATGGGGACAAAAAGAATTTTGTATAAATAAGCCATGGTTCCAGTTATTTCTATTGCCATTTTATATACCATTAATGTTACAGATGTTAATGTTGCTTTTCTTTGATTCTGTTTGGAGTATAATGACCATTTTCAGTTTACAATTTATGCAATAGTAATGGAAATTTAGCGAACATATTTCTAAGTTCAATAAGTAAAATGATCATGTTATCATCAAATTTGAATAATTACATAAAAAATTTAGATCAATTCGGAAGATCATTTGTCCAGTTTTAGATGGATATTTCTTCAACTGTGTGTTTAAATATTGCATGAAAATTCTTTACATCAACAGTAGATGGGTCATTCCAAACCTTATAAAAAGTTGTATTCATCTAATATGATTTTAACATTAGTGACCCTGTTTGTTAAAGCATTATTACATTTCTGTTTTGAAGTGTTGACAGATACATTATAGATTTAGATTATATTTACATGTACTGACAGTCCAAGTAATTAGTGCTTTAAAGGCCTTTGTCAGCTAATGTCTCTTGGTTTAGGGGAAAGATATGAGTGTAATTATGCACGGTATCTAAGTAGTTTCAATTGTTAACAACTTATAGCTGTTTACCATTACATGTATATGTCAATTTCTCAGAGGGTCACATGGGAACTGATATTTTCCAAATGCCATTATCTTGGTTTCCTCAGTAATAATAAAGGCTAAATTAACCACATCAAACCGTTGCAAATTGTATTTCTGAAACATTTCACACTGACTGGCAAATCCTGCTGGGTTTTACCAGGTACAACAATATTATCAGCCAATAATGTAAATATAAATATAATATCATCTAGCATAATGCCAGAAAATTACAGTGTCTTGCAGATAAAGTTCAGGGTCATCTAGGGAAAGAGTAAATGATTATATGTATATTGATGTTATTACATTGGACATGTATATTGATGTTATTACATTGGACATGTATATTGATTTTACTACATTGGACATGTATATTGATGTTATTATATTTGACATGGATGTTATTACATCAGACATGTATATGGATGTTATCCAGTTTGACATAGATGTTATTACATTACTTGTGTATTTGCACTTCAAATACTTCACTTGCAAAACTTTGAAAAGTATTCATTAGTGGTATAATACGAATACTCATCAAACCACTCCGGTGGCCTAGTGGTTAGAGCGTCCACTGAAGAAGTGGGAGGTCGTGGGTTTGATCCCCAGCAGAGTCATACCAAAGACTTTTTTTTAAAAAAAATGGTACTTACAGCTGCCTCGTTTGATGCTCAGCATTAAGAGGCTAGTGTCAGGACTAGTCAGCCTGGTGACAGAATAATGTGACTGGGTGGGACATATGCTACATGTCTGCGGCATGATGCCCCAGTACTAGACATCACTATAAACTGCCTCACTGCAGACATCGTAGCGATATAACTGAATTTTTTTTAAAGATACGTTAAAAATCCTAACCAAACAAACAAACAAACATTTACTCAGCAGTTTGTAATTTTCTGCTACTAACAAAACTTTAATATTTTCTGTACAAATTATATTTGATATTTGGCCATAAAAGTTAACTATTTACCAGAGAGAAATGGGTATAAACCACATGTGAATTTCAAGCTGTATGTCTGTCTTACACTTCTGCATTTATTCATTTTATGATTATGAATATATAATAATTTGTTTCAGTACATGTACTGTCAGCATTTTGATAGTTATCATTTTTTTCAACCTGGAAAACTTGGGATTTTCAGTGTCCACTAGCAAACTGAATAAAAATTTAAATTTGAATACATAATGTCATTAGTAAGAAAGTTATTTTGTTTCCAGTTAGCAATTGAAAAATTTTAGCTACCAAATTGGAGCTCTGTATTATACATGTATATTTACATGACATTATTCAATATATTAATTTTTTTTTGTAAGTAACATTCTTTTAATTGTTTTATACTTTAGATGATATAGCAATTTTAATGATATACATGTATGTTTGAAGTGCAGTGAGGTGTTTTATACATAATTAAACCATCACTCAATACATAAAAAACATGCTGGTAATAGCTGTTGGTGGTAGAATCGCTTGAATGGTCTCATTACCTTTTGTGAAATAGACCATTCACTATATATAAACTGCCACTCCACTAGTAGTATAACTTTCAAAACCTTTCTCATATTTCTCATAGATCATAAACTTTCAATAGAAATTGGCACCAGAAGTGTTTGCCATGACTGATATAAAACTAATTTTATGGGATCTTGTATTGGTGGTAGGGATACATGCTGTAACACTCAATATCAGTGTGAAAAACTACTACCATACCTGTGTATAAGGACTACTACCATACCTGTGTATAAGGACCACTTGTGGGACTTTGGCTGTAAGTGGTCTTTTTACAGGCAGCTGGTTCTTTATATATGGGTAAGTACCAAATGGGTAGACTTATAAATACAATTGCTGTAATATATCGCTTACTGTAATCATACAGAAGACAGAGCATAAACAAGCCAGTTGACAGCTAGTTCATTAACCCAAGTGTCTTTACAAAACAAATTATAGTGGTCCCTTAGTTGCATTAGGCAGATGGTCAGTATGTAGGGGCAGATTATGTAGAACATTGACAAGGATGAAAATAAATTATACAAACAGGTGTTTGATGTAGGCAAGTATTTGATAAACCATTTTTGTCCATCATATGAATTGCTTTGCAGTTATCATAATTGCTAATGAACAGTTTAAAACCAGATACTTTTGTCACATGGTTACTGTGTTATTTAGGTTATTTTGACCATATCATAATATTTCTACATGTAACATAGAATAACACCTCGTATCCAATGTTCCCTCTAAGTGAATGGTAGATGTGCGTGCAATACTCGCTGCATTTTGCAAGACGTGCAAACTTTAATGTTGGATTGACAATTCAGCTGTGCAGGGATGTCTGAGTAGTTGCGCACTGTGCAGCTTAGAGAGAACGTTGCTCATATCATCACAAAATAACACCATTGCAAAGCAAAGGCACGATGATCAAGGCATCACTGCACTGTCCCCAGTTTGTTAATAACATTTAATCTTGTGGTACATCTGATGTACATGTATACTTATTTCCAATGAAATTAATGAATAATTAATGCCTTGAAAGTGGCGTGTTTTGGAAAATTTATTTAAACGATCGACTATTTTCCATAAATCAGATAAAACATTGATGAAATTATTTATCCCATAAACACGGGCCTTTGACAACATTGATTTAAGAATGACAATTCCCTCGGCTTTTCATGGATTGTATCCCTTGTAACCTTTGCCCTTTATTAGGTACAGTTCTTCATGTCCTGTATAATGTCAGCTTACATGACAACATACACTTAACTGTTTACTGAAGAAGCTGAAATAAAAGATTATGTGAATGCTAATGAACTATATAACATTGAGGCAATGGCTGGGAATACTATTTTCTGCTCTTTCCGCAAAGATTACACCCCCACCCCTTTTTATATGATGGTATTGATTGTTCATGGATTATGGACAACTTATTTTATGTTTGACATTTTCCTATGTTTTTTAAAATCTTTAGGAATCATTATATTATGGTTTATAGAGTTCTGTATTAATGTGATTACTTTTGTGTCATTCTCGGTGTTGAAAAATGATGTGCCATCAGCATTATTGATTTATTAGGAACTATTTTTTTAAATCTCTGAATTAAAGCACAAAACATTTGTGAACATTTAAAAAGATTATAATCAGATCTCCACTGTCCTATATGAAGACCTGACAGCAATCTCTTATGGGTCATGTTCTGGTGACCTTTTAATTAGCCAATTTAATTGTAGCTTTCAAATGTCTGATAGTAAATCAAATTGTTTGGCACATATTGATGGTCAGTCTGAAAACTTGACGATATTGGACTTCTATCTGATTGGCTGATAAAATTAGTGATTATGGAAATAATAAAGGTTACCAGAATATGCCTCCAGGGCAGACTCTATCTGATTTTCACATAGGACAGTGGAGATCTGATTTTTATCAGATTACATGTTTGCTTTGTTTCTTATATAGCAAAAGTATAGCTGGGGGGTTGATCTACATTGTATGGTATGTAAAAGAAAAGAAATACTGACTTGAATTGAATGGTATAATTTGAATAGTGGCATGATCTTATGATAGCTATTACTAATAAGATTGTGCAAAACTTTTCCAGAAATTCACAATTCAGGCCATTATACCTATCGTGGGGAAAATACTGTTTGTGAAACAAGTTGAGTGATTCCTGTCTTTGATGGACCTTGCCAAGAATGGAAATCATTTGGAGTTTCTTAATTTCACTTACAGTATATATTCACTTATAATAAATCAGATCCAACTGCAAATATTAACCTTGCTCGGCATCACTCAATATGCTGGCAGATAAAGAGTTGTTGTTTGTTCAAATGATTACTCCTGACAAACTGTATGGTCCTGATTCTGTGCATATATGCGATGACCCATCTAGGTCTATGAGATTTGTTGTTGGATCTCTGTTGTGAAAAAACAACCCAATTTTGCTGATTTTGATCTTGTGGAGAATTATTTTCCCAAAATGTAGATTTTGTCTTTGCAGACCAAAACCGGAACAAGAAAGAAGGAAAGAACAAGTCCAGCAATAAATCTGACCTTGGAACTCCAGACATTAAGGAACTTCACAACAAGGAGATCCAGAGACTCGAGGCGTTATGTGAATCACGGACCAAACAACTCAACATGATGAAACTTCAGCTCCAGTCCAGCAACACTGCTTTCGATGCCATGTCAGTTCTAGTTGGCTACCTCTCCCATGATGTAAGTACCATCAATCAGAGTAAACTATTTTCCCTAATCCACAAATTCCATCCGCTACCCTCCACAAGTTGAGGGGGTCTTGTTAGTCTTCTTTTTATTTCTCAGCATTCTGTCCACCATTTTGACATTTTTTTTTTAATAGAATCAGACCAAACCAAATTATATATGAAAATGCATGTAGACCCTTTTCTGATTGTATGTCATCCCATCCAAGTTTGAGGTGTTCTGGAGTCTGTCTGTCCTCTCTTTGTGTACCTTACGTCTCCTGAATGCGTTCTAATATTATCACGAATCTTGGTATGATTTCTATCAATATTTGTTAAAAAATGTAATCTCTCTGATAAACTTTGTAAGAGTTGTTCATATTTTTATTTCAAATTGTGTCCATCCATCCACCGATCACACTTCTATCAGCTTAATATCTTGAAAACCATTTGAGGTACCTTCACAGCACTGTTTCATTACATGAGTTTGTGTCTTTTGTAAGATTCAGCTCGGTCAGGTTATTAAACTTTTTGTATCCACATAGTTTATGTATGTGTGTGAGGGACACACGGTGCGAATCATATGGAAAAATGGGAACCAGCCTGGGAATGGGTGAACATAAAATAGAAAATATATATGGGTTTGGTTGACCAGGATTGATTAATAATGTAATATATGTTTTAGGAAAAAGAATCTTTTGCGAGCTTATCCTAGGTATAAGTGGAAAAAATAAAGGCATTATTTTTTTGCTGAAATTTGATTTCTTTAGCAGTCTTGAGTTTGGAACAGTCATTACTAAAATTAGCACCTGACTTTTTGGTGAGAAGTTGAAAGCACATGTTTCAAACATATGCAGGTCCAGAAAATGCCACAGGTTATATCTTTTCCTCTACACAGAAGCTGACATCCAGGTTTCATTTATACTGATAAATATAGGCTTGACCATGAGCACTTGAAAATTTTAAATTATTGAATTTTTAATATCATGATGTTTGCATAAGTTAACTATGGGAGCTGAATTAGTACTGTGAGTCCTATAAGAGGGTTAGATATAATAATAGCTACATAACTGTTTCTGACTGACTGACCACAACATTTTCATTTCTGGAGCATAACTCCGCAAACCATTCAGGCTATCATAATGAAATTTGGTACACATTTTGGAACAGCAGTGGATTTTCCTATGTCAAGACCATGTTAGTGTAAAATGTGACAAAGTAGTCACTTTTCCTTACTTGTCAAACCCTTGGAATTTATAACAAGGCTGACCAAAGGGAATCTTAAATATCATACTGGTGGAACAATATCAAAACATGAAATACCAATCACTATGATAAAATCCAGATGTAACAATCGCTGTGGTAAAATCCAAATGTAACAATCACTATGGTAAAATCCAAATGTAACAATCACTATGGTAAAATCCAGATGTAACAATCACTATCGTAAAATCCAGATGTAACAATCATTATGATAAAATCCAGATGTTGACTTCTCCAAGTTATAGGTTCAGTGAAGTTAGGAAATCAGACCAACTTTTACATTCTAAGTAAGGATGCTTTGATAAGCCCATGTTCATATAAACTGTCTGGGTGCTAACGTTTTTGTATAGTCCAACAATTAACCATTTTAATAAAAAGGGGACATTCTCCTATTTGAACTGTCCCCAAAAAATCAGCATGCAAATATAAAAACAAAAACAAAATTTCAGATACTTGGCTGTACTGGGAGGGGGGACCCAGGAAAGGTGATAATTGCATGAATTGAAACTAATCTAAGATAGATTTTAATAATACCATTAAAAGGAGACATGACCTATGTTGCCTAATTTATATCTTTTTAAAGGAATAATTAACCTCCAAGAGTTTTGTAACTGGTACCATTATAGTCAAGTGTACTTCAAAAAAATTATTTATGAAACGTATTTGCTGCACAATGCTGACACATTTCTCAAATCATGATAATTGCTAAATCTTACTAAAACTTTTTTTTCCAACTTATGAACAAAAAATATTGACTGCTGTACAGAGGTGGTCTTTTTAGGTTAGGGTGCCTTACAGAGTAGGTCATTTTAAGGTTGACTTCCTTTCAGAGTAGGTCTGTTTATAAGAGGCTTCCTTACAGAGGAGGTTATTTTAGGGTCGGCTGCCTTTCAGAGTATGTCATTTTAGGGTTAGCTGCATTACAGAGGTTTCCTTAGGGTAGGTTGTCTTCCAGAGGAGGTCATTTTAGGGTTGACTGCTTTTCAGCAAAGGTCTTTATATTGATGGCTGCATTACAACGGTCATTTTAGGCTTGGCAGATCTGTTTTTCCATTAATGGAAATGGTGGGAACATTGTCACCAACAGCTGTTATTATTCTGGTTGAAGTTTTTTTTTTTAAGGTTAGCTTCTATACAGAAGTCTTTTAAGGGTTTGCTGCTAACCCCATGGAAGATCTCATAATGCTTGGCATTAAACCATTACCACACTAGGACAATTAATTCTGTGACACTCTCATTTGTCTTTATGACCTTGGGCTCAAGGTCACAGTCATAGAAAATTCCTATTAAGGTTTAGTTAATGTTTTTTCATATGGTAGTGTTTCCTAAACCCGCTGATAAATTCTCGTCATACTATACATGAATCATTATTAAGCCATGATTATTTGCAACATCCTTTCTGGGACATAAGGTCACATATGTACAAAGTTCATGTTAGGATATTTTTTTTCTTGAAAGTTGTTACATTTGTTTGTTTTTTCCTAAACCCCTTTTGATTAATTTTCTCCATACATTAGATGAATTTTTATGAAGATAAAAATAATAATTCTGCAACATGCATGAATTGTCTTTTCAACCTTCCTGTGATTTGTTTTCTTGTGCCTTAACCATGGGGTCCCAAATAGATGCTTGGATCCAATGACAACATGACAGAATGTGATGAAAGATGGAAATTTATGGTATAGATTATTATATCACAAGAGACCAGTGTGTAAGTTAGATAAGAGACTTGCTTTAATTCCACAGGAGAGTTAGTGAGTATTATTAAGGGTGAAACACCAGTGCATACCATGCTTTTAGTGTCTCTAACTGAAAGCGATTAATGACGAGATACATGCTAGTTCAGTTGCTTACCTTGAAAAACAATTATCCACCCTAGGTAACATTGTATGCATGTATAACAAAAAATAAATCGCTTAATGGCAAAACAGAGTTATTTCTTCCTTTATTCATGACAATATCTAATGGCTGTTGATGGACATTATTTCTTGAAAATTAACGTGATGGACTATGATATGTTAAATTTGATAAAACTATTAAATACTGTAGAGGTATCAAAAGTTATAACAGATAGGAAAACTGTGATATGTGTAATAATTAAATGTACATATAAATATATTTTTTTTTAGTTTTAAAAATCCTTCCATTTTTCACAAGATTTCTTGCAAACTACTTATTATTAGTGATGGCTTTTCTTTTTCTAAACTTTAGAATTTCACCTAACAACATTATTGCTTTTAATTGTTTTTGAGATTTTCAGATTTTAAGATCAAAAATATACAACACTTTATTGAAAGGTATTTCTAGTTATGTCTAAAGTACAGTTCTGTTGATCAGACACTCGAACTAGTCTTGGAGGTTGATAGCACATTTTAATTTTGTTGCATGGATTCTTTTAAAGCTTTTCATTAAGGCCAAGGTTTGGCATTGTTCTTATCTTTGAAATCCATCATGGTTACACATAGTTTGTCCTATGTTCAGACATGTCTAGACGATTCATAACACATAATACCACATAGTGTGAGTATCTGATCAGTGATGTAACATCAGCAGTACAAACCCTAGGGCACTCTGTGTTGATAAGTCCAGGAGAAAATCATTGTCACCTATTGTCTTGCATTTTGTTAATACAGAGTTATTTTTACAATCAGGGAAACAAAATGACCAAATTAATGAGTACCTTTAAGGTCAATATTTGACACATCAAGTAAGGGCTAAAAATTATCATTTTCAGTACTAGCAATTTGATGATTGTAATATTTTCACATAGCAAAAATCTGGCTATTTTCCATGTCCAAAAATTTTTGGTTTTGAAATGAAAATTTAAACTTACTTCCAGTCACCCTCTAGCAAGAAACTTCTTATATCAGAATTGTAACTTGAAAATTACTGGTAACCATTTTGAACCCTGCCAGTTTTCTTAAGTCTTAATTGTTGGTGATGTCCAGCTATTATGACTGTTTTGAGATCTCTGCTATTGTACAAGATAAACATTCCTTTATCCATGTATTGTGTAAGAATTACAAAGGATTTATTTTCTTCCTGTTTCAGCTTGATGCCTTCTCCTGCCCACAACTGCTAGAGCAAGTCAAGAAACAACTTACTCAGATTGAACAACAGAAAATACAAATAGGTTTGTATCCGTGTACATACTGTAACAAAATCTTACTTGTGATGATGTTTTGGGATAACATATAGTAGCGTGGTAAAAATACACCCTCCCCACCCCCACCCCTGAAAAAAATATAATTTCTGGGCCACCAATTAAAAATAAGTTGTTTGATGAAATGTCAGGGATCAATAGAGAGTGACTGAAAGAAGAAAAGCATTTACACAAAGTTACTAGGCTTGTATTGTACATACCTTGACCAGATTTGTATATAGCTTTCATTTGAGATGAGAAATACAGCTGTAGTTGTTCTTTTAGATCCTGAAATCAGGGTCACAGTGACATTAAGAAAAATGGTTTCAACAAAATGTTTATTTTTTATCACCTACCTTGATCAAATGTTGTGGATGGCTTGCCACAGAGAGAAGGAAAGCACCTGTTTTTGTGGAAGAATACTGATACATACAGCATCCTGTTAAAGATAGTGAGTCCTAGGATGTTGATACAAGTGGGACAGCTGTTTTTTATATATATTTCCACATGCAGAAATTAAAGTCTGCTTTGATCATGGATATAATGCAATAAAGATTGTTGCATTAAAGAAATTAAATACTACACATGTCCAACAAAAATTTTATGTAATTAGTAGAATGCCTTCAATAAAACAAGCAATATATAGTGTGTACATTATTTATCCTGTTAATGGTTCCAGATCCCTGCCTAACTATTAGTTTGAAAAAGTGAAGAATGGGATTGTTATTGGAACATGCTTGCATTTAGTTGAGTTAATTGGCACCATAGAGCCATTATGACACTAATATACACAACAAAATGAATGGTTATGAAAGTCATTTTTATGGTTAGTTTAAATGTATCATCATTTTAATAGGCACCATATAATCATTACAACACTGGCCAGTTTGTTATGCTTCATAGCAGCAGAGAGGGTGAATCCTACAACGTTTTTAGACAAAATTTGATTGAAATCCTAAAACGAGCCGTCTTATAATCTTATTTTAACCAAAAAAAGGCGAACCCTACAACGTTTTCAGACAAAAAATTGATTGAAATCTACATACGAAATCATTTTAACTAAAAAAATGAAAACGATTTTTTAATTAATTTTGGTCGCAACTTGTTGTCATCCACCCTCTCTGCTGCTAAAGTTTTCAGTTCTGGGTTAATAAAAATAATAAAATGATTTTAACCGAATATTTGATCCAGTCTTTAGGACGAAAATCATTTATGATTTCACAAACAGACTAATCGCTAACACCTCTTCTTGTAAATCAATCAGATTATTTGACTGGTCGGTGAGTTTGAAATTAATTCTGGTTAATGAATTATTATGGCATCGCATATAGACAGGATTAATTGGGTTTTCAATAATTAGGAATCCTGGAGGAGCTGTTGGTGCAAATGAATAAAGAATATATCCTTGCTGAGCTTGATTTGATCGTTCGAGATTAATTTGATAGCTTCCTTCGATAACATCACACACTAAATTAAGTGCAATCACCGTTGAAATATTCACGTTGAACGGAGCGATATGCCTACCACCATCATCTGGATCATTATTATGTTTGAGGAGGACAGTTGAGTCTGATTTTTGTAGTGCTTTGATATCGGTTTTAACAATTTTTGCTAATTCATCAGCGTTGTATTTCGGAAACTTGAAATTACGCAGATTGTCTTCTGTGATATTGTAATCGGTTAGGAATCGTTGTTTATTGTCGCTGTTGTCATTAATTATTGTTTGAATAATTAGTTCATAGATATATTTCATGTCCGATATAAGCTGATTTATTATTTCAACGTGTTTTTGCGATCTTGTTTTCCGTAGTTGTTCTAGTTGTGTGTCATATAATTGTTTAATCTCATTAAAATAACCACGGACGTCAGTTAGCGTAAATGAAATAGTAACAGATGAGTCGGTTGTTCTTTTAATGATAAAATCCCATTGCAATGTGTCTTTGTTGGTGAATATAAATCTATCGGCGATTCTTCCTTTTCTTATATCAGATAAATTATCTTGATAACTGGGATTGATTTCATGATATGATTGTACATCCGTGGTTAAGTCGGTGGTGGATTTTTCAGGTGGTTTTTCAGGCCATCCTAGTACGGTTCTAATAGAACTTTGATAGATATCTACGACGTATCCTTCTGTGCTTATCTCAATTGCGGATGATAGTGTCGGCTCATGAACTGTTATAGCGATTTTTGATTCTTTTCCAGTAATCGATTTTATTCTACGCGCGAATTCATTATTGATTTGTTCGATTTGGTATGACCCTGTTGGTATCGAAACGACGTTCCAGTCTGGAGTTCCGTCGGGTTTATTCTTATTTGCAAACACTAAAGAGTTATTCGGTTGTTGACCACCAAATGGTTTTGATCTGATATTAGGCCAACTGTGATATACTCGTAGTTTTGCAAGCGCGATTTCACTCACAGGAACCGGAGAGGGGAAATTCACACTAAACTCGGGTTCCGTTGATGTAATTGATATCATACTCGTTTGTACTGGTTTCGTGTTCTCCACTATTTGTTGAAGTAATTCCTGCTGTGTCGTCATTATACTCATGATTTATTTCTAATTTTGGTATCGAGGAATCATAAATACTGACCATCACTGAGAATTCACAATCTGGTAATGTTGATATTATTGAGATCATTTTGTTTTTTGGGTTCGTGTTTTCTGATTCCATCGGTGTTGTCATTGTTATTATACTCATGTTGTCGCTCTAATTTCGATATCGCGGAATCAAAAATACTGACCATCGCTGAGAATTCACTATCTGATATAATCGTATTATCGAGTGACGACGATATCATCAATGATAATTGCGAGTATGCGGTTGATGCAATATGAAATTGAAGTAAGTAATTCTGCAGTTTACTCTGGCTGCATGATGATATCTTTTTTGCTATCCCGGTTAATATACCCCCGATTGTAGCCACCGCAGAAATGCAAATTGGAACTACGACCGGGGCAATCATTGTAACCGATGCAAGTATTATTCCGGCACCAGTGAGAACGCTTGACACCGAGTAGATAGTAACATCAATTGCGGTGATTCTTCGTCGGTATTTTTTTATTTTTATTTGATACTCCTCAGTGAGGGTTTTGAGTCTATTCTGAAATTCTCTGACCTGATCATAGCGACATTGCGTCGATGACAAAGTCATTGTTGTTATTTTAAATCCGCTAGTGTTTTCAATTATTTGTCATCGTTAGCGGGAATTGCTAGTACTTCAGTCGGAAAAATGAGCTACGAGTTCTAAACACCAGGCTATTTTTGATCTAATGGTGGAGCTATCAACCGCGACGACATTAAAGTTTTTTTTGCGACCATCCATAATTAACGTCGCGGTGCCACCAGAGTAGGTTTTACCGTCCGCGATCATATTAAATTGATCGATAGAGATCCACGTTAGCCTGTAGATACCATCGACCCATGTTGGCTTGTAGTCAGGGCCCACTATGCCGGGGAGACCCAAGATACCGATGGATAATGTAGTATAACCGTCTCTTATCCAATCCATGGTTCCATGATTAACCGTATACACGATATTTTTAACGCCCGTGTAGTGATGTGGAATCTTTACCTTTTCAGATATTCTTTTCAGGTTAAAAAGATCGTCGAAAATATCGAGATAATTTACCCTGATTTTGGTAGGATCTATTGTTTTTCCACTCTCCTCCCTGTTAGAGAAGAATAATGAAACCAGAAGGTCTTCAACTTTAAGCTCTGCTTGGGTTTTAATATGGTTGTCGATGTTAGAAAATTTCGTCGTGATATCTTGGAGGCTACTGCCCTCAAAGAACTTATTAACAATATCGCTGGTGTGCTTTTGTTTGTCAATAGCGCTTTTAATTTCCGCGAGAGTCATGCCTGTCAACGATGTGGTTTCAGACACAGGTGTTCTCCCTAAAAATTTATCCACGATGGTATTAAGTGTTGTTTGTCTCACCATAAACATATTAATATCTTTGAGAGTCATTGTAGATGTAGCCGGGACACCAAAGAAATTATTAGCGATGTAGGCATTGTGAGTGTGCTTGCCGATAAACTCACTGATTTCAGCGAGAGTCATGCCAGCCACAAGCGGGGTTCCAAAGAACCTACCAACAATGTCGTTTGTGAGTTTTTGATCTTCGCTTACTTTAAAAATCTCGAGATAATTTGCCTTGATTTCTGAAGCAGTCATCATCCTTCCAGCTTCCTTGTTAGCGAAGAATGAATTCAACAAGTCTTTAATTTCAGCGAGAGTCATGCCAACCACAAGCGGGGTTCCAAAAAATTTATGTACGACATTTTTGCGAAAAGCATTATAACCTCGTATAAAATCATTCAGCTCACGTTCGTTGGTAGCAATCGCGTCGGTGATCGTAGACACAAGTGCGCCTGGTTTAAGTCGTCCGTCGTTGGAATACAGCGCAATAGAGTTTTCAGCGGCGGCGCGCTGCCGTATCAAAATGTCATTCAATGACACATCACTGGATTTCAATTTACCCTGTTTGTCTTGAAATACAACTATTTCATTAGGATCAACATTTGTTAAGTTCAACGTCTCAGCGATTTCATCTTCAATTATTTTTTTTATATCCTTGACAGAATCAGGTGGTGCAGTGTCATCGGGTTTGGGTTTCAAAGATCTCCCCCAAATATCAATCATGTTATTGTAAAACTCTTTCTCTCTCTAAAATCGTTTCGATTTCCAGCGATTGCTAGTGTATTCATTCACGACAACATGTGGTGGTTTTCCGCTTGGGTTACTCAAGGAGTTAGAAATAGCGTCAAGGACATTTAATACTTCGCTGCCACATATTGGTGGGTCATTCATTTGTTGTGTTGGTAGCGTAGAATACCAAGTCTTCATTGGAAGGGTTTTTATATACCGCATAAACTCTTTTGGCGGGGCTAATCCATATGAATCAAAATAGACAATCCCACGTGGATCAATAGCGTATGCAACCCAGTGAGTTCCAGGTCCGGTGCTGTTATCTAAATTAATGATTCCGGTTTCAACGCTGTTTGGTTGATGTGGTAATTGATCTTTCATAAAGACACCTCTGAAGTTTTTAATCGCGAGTTTTTTAGCCGCATCCATTAAATCAAAATTGGACATGGGAACCATAGGTTCCTCAATTAATAAATCGTTCCTGGTAGTCTTAGACCCTTTCCGCTGTACCACGAATACGGGGTTCCTGGTAGTCTTAGACCCAATCCGTGAACGGATCGTCCCTTTTTTTTATATCCTTTCCCAGTTGCTTTCTTTAGTGCCATTCCTGCTGCAGTACCAACGGCTCCTAACGCCGCTGCTTTAGCCACCGCTGGGGCTGCTGCTGCAATCAATGCTGGAATCGCAGCTAACAACGGAAATATACCGCCTGTTTTAATCATATTTTTGATAGCAGCCGCAGAAAGAGTAATCTGAACACCTTTTTTGGCTGCAAGTGCATCATTGAAATGTTTCACCTGACGAGTTGTCAGCGATAATTTATTTGCACCACCAGTCATTTGATTAGGTTTCAACGTGATTGTGGTTCCACATTTTTTAGCTGATTCCGATTGCAATTTTTTTAATTGACCGGGAGTTAACGTAACACTAATAACACTATATGACATTATACATAATAGATTGATTCTAAATCGTTTACAATTTCAATTACATGTTTTCTACTGGGGCATCTACCACTCTCATTCTTCCACCAACACCTTCAAGTAGCATTGATTTATCACTGAGAATGACAGCAACCGCTCTATAATTAGCAATAGCACCACGAGTCACATTAGCTCTAAAGTGTATATCAACGACGGACTGTCTTGTTAAATCGAGATGTTCCAGTGAGAAGTAATAGATCGGATACAGATTTTTAAAATCAAATTGTGATATTTGCAAACCAGTATCCACATTTTGATCGCGTGCCATAAATGACAACAGACGATGATACACGCGTGCAATATGATTTTCGGTGTAATTAAGTTGTATATCCTCGGATGGTTCCTGTTGGCCGTTTATTCTCAGTGAGACGTCTTTCACACCTAACTGATCAAATATCATATGGCTGGAGAGTTGATTGCCAACTCGTGTGTTATCCTGTAACGCAATAAATATATGACGTGGCGCAGCAACACCTTGTTTTGATGCTAGATTCCACGTGAATAACCCGTTCAGATTTGATTGCTTCACATCTGTACTCACGGTTAGCCAACTCAACAACGACTTTCCTCCTTGGTCCATAAATGATAGTAATCGTTCTTCTGCGGTGATTGCTGGAGTCAACACTGACATCCACAATGATATTTTTGTTAAATTGACTTTACCGGCATCAGCATTGGGATTTGCAGCATCTGCTGGAATCCTCCAAATTGCGTCATTATCATCACTTTTTCGTACAAGCGATACTGTATGCTTCGCCCCATAAATAACTTTTCGGACGTTTCTACAGAATCCAAATATGTGATGCAGTGGAATCACGCATGAAAATGATTTACGCGCTCCTTGCAACATTGAGTTTCGTGTTGCAGCTCCTAGATTGAAATTAGGATCGTTGTTTATAATCATATCTTCGATACCAGCAGGAGCAGGGTTAGCAGCACGATCATTTGGTCGTCTTACAACGAATTGTTTTCCTCCAGCGGTATTCTTACCATCTTTTGCAAACATCATAGAGGGTCCTGCTGATCTTGTATAATCATCGGAATATCTCGCTAACCCGATTATTGTTGTAGCTACATCAACATCGCGATCTATCGACTCGATTTCTTTTCCATCAATGAGATATCTAGCACTCTCAAATAACGCCATAATACCATTATTGACAAAACCGACTTGAGTACCATCTGGATACGGTGCTGGTACAGCAGTAGTATCAGCAGCTGTTACAAGTTCTCCTTCTACTTCAATAAATGCTTCACAGGGCAAAAAGTATTTACTGGTATCATGGACTTGAAGTTCAATTCGCGATCGACTATTTGCGTCTATTGCATGATAAGCGTAATATTGATAATCGCGTACAGAATCATCCTTGCCAACTGGAGCGTCTATATCAAACGCCGGATCATGTGATTTTTTGAACATTTTATTCTATTTATCAGAGTCTAAATCATAAACGATTTTCATCGACGTAGTTTTTTAAAGCCGCTTCCTGCTATCATATTTGCAATATTGCTTTGGTCCCCTTGATTTATCAAGGGAGTTAAAGCCATCGACGCTAATTTTTCGTCTACTGCGTTATTTATAATTCTACTAACACTTGCAGGCATTTCCGCTGTAGACGGTAACGGTTTCTTTTTTCGTGATTTCACTAATGATGTTAATTTATTCTTCGCAGTTGAAAATGCTTTTCCAGCAAGATCTCCAACAGCACCAATACCCTTATCACGAATAACTTCAATGGCTTTCATTCCTAGTTGTTTAGCCAACGGCATCACTTTTGGAGCCATTCTCGCAAATAACCCCGCAATGGTATTGCCTAAACCATCTCCGTAGTATGCTCTATAAACTGGAAACCGTGAATTAACTACGTAGACGGGGGTTGGTTTATCATGATTGTAGTGTATGATCATTATTTGAAATCAGAAACCATTTTTCAATTGGAAACGCTAGCATTTTTATTCAGTCTCGGTGATTAATCACTGTGATACCCACTTTCCACTAACTCGCCAATGAAATCTCGATATGTGCTGATATCCATGATACCGCCGGCAAATAACCGTCTACAGATATCAGCTGCTTCATTAATTATTTCCGGTGAGTTATTTCCAGCTCGGAAACCTCCTACAAGAACTTCTAATCGTGATATATCATTGATAACACTACCAGGGCATGAAACGCTAGCGTTTTCACTCTTTGAGTTTCCACTGGAATCTTGCAATCCACTTCTGCTATAACCAGTTGCTTCATCCTGTTTTTCTAAATCGGCTTCTTGTAATAAATAATCAAGAAAATCATCATCAGGTGGTAGTTGTTGTTTTTTAGGTGAAAAAGATATTTTCTTTGCAGGTTGCTGTCGCCGCCTTTGCAATTTTGGCGGTTTTTGTTGTTGTTTAAACTCTTCGTATTGTTTATACACTATACCCACTGCATTGATATATTGAATATATGATGCACTATCCTTCTTAATTCTACCTGTTTTTTCAGTTTTGATTTTGTAGAATATATCAGCCCAGTGAGTTATATTTCTAACAAACTTATGATATTCTGGTTTCAACATATTTTTCCTGTTTTCATAATTCGTAACAACAAGCTCAGGAATTCCTGTTGGATCAGTCTTATTAATTTCTGCTAACCCCGCCTCGTTAAATATCACGCGTAAATCATCAACTGTTCTTTTTGATTCTATTTGTTCTATTTGTTCTGTTTGTTCAGTTTTCGCTGCTATTTTTTCAAGTTCACCAATAACAGATTTTCCCGTCTCGGGACCATCTCCCAGTATAGCGCGCTCTACTCCTTTCGTTGCTGTGGTTACTGGTTTAAACAATTCTTCAGATCCCGCAGCAAAATCAGTCTGAAGACTCTGTCGTTGTTGTAGTTTATTCCGTACAGAGTCACGAATTGGTACAAATCTCCTGATTGCATCCAGTCGTTCACGAGCCAATCGGGTTGTTAATGCTTCATTGACCATTATTTGAAATCGCAAACAATTTTTCAATTGCAAAACAATTTTTCAATCCAACCTAACACCATCGTGGAAGTGATCAATCCGAACCAGCCATCAATTTTTTATTCACTGATTTCAACAGTTTTGATCAAAAAATGCTAAAAAAAAATTAAAATCTCTATGAGGGACGGTCACAATCAAATAATGATAAATGGTTGGTCAATCAAAATTGTTCATTTTCTTGAATTAACGCCCGTAGGTTTCTAACTTTAGAATTAACCTCCTTTTTCAATTCGTATTCGTACCCCAATTCTTTTCGTATTCGTTCTACGATGGTATACAACGGAGCGAACACACTTACGTCACTGGAAAATGCGAGAGAGTCCTTAATAGAATTCTGAATTCTTTTGATGAGCGCATACTTCTTTGGTAGCATATACTTGTTAGTGCTAACTCCGTATTCTATGTCCTGAAAATCAGACATGATTTGATCAGGATTTAACCCATCTGATAGTTCAATATCCCAACCTTTCAATTTTGAAATCTCGGATATGATGCTATTCATGTTTTCAGAATTCATTATTCTATAACAATGATATATTTCTAAATGAAAAATATGACGCATTAGACGTAACTAAATTTAACTTTCTGTCCTGTCTTTTTTGAAATCGCCGATCGATAAATCCCCTCTGCAACTTTTCGTACTGAGGATCCACAAATATTGAAATACTTGCCGGCTTCATATATTGATTGAAATATTTTTTCTTCGTTAGTTATTGTATTCAAAGATTTTACGGGTTTCGCTTTTTTTGAACAAGTGCCAGTCCTTCCTCGTTTGGAATTCTCACTCTGTGTGATAGCTTGCAGATTTGATAAAGAATTGTTCTTTCGATTAGAATCCTTGTGATCGATAACAAGACCATCCTCGATCAATCCATTAAAACATTCAAATATGAAACGATGATTGTGATATTTCTTCTTTCCAGCGCTAAACATCAAATACCCTTGATTAGTCACAAAACCGACCGTTTTCTTCAAAATGCAGTGTCTGACAGTACCATCACTGGATGCTTCATAATTTAAAATCAAGGGATGCTGTCTGAATTCTTGGTTCATTCGTATACATAATACTATTGTTTGTCTAATTCATTGTTTGGTTTAATGATGAATCTTTCGATGTAGTCTTGAGGGGTTCTTATGATTTTGTCAGTGACAGTGTCAGTGTCAGGGACTTTTTCAGGGTCAAAATTTCTGATTGATTGTCCATTTTTTATTCTTTTATCATAATAACGCTTCAATTCCCTGTATCGCTTACCACCGCAATTCAAACACAACCGTGATTTCCCCCTAACCCCAACCCCACATCGTATGCACGGTAACGGACCAAGGCTTCCACGACGAAAGCTTTGCATATGATACCCACAGAACTCATTTCTGCATGATTTGTTACACGGGATTACTGATCCAATCATAAGCCACTTGCAGTGATTCATTATATAAAAATCTTTCATTTAAATGCTTGTTTTAATTATAGCATGAAGGAATTAGGGAGAACGCCTTCGAAAAATGCTGATAAGGAGTTTAAGAGATTATTAAAAATCAATCCTAGATTTAATCTCGATAAACCCAAAAAACGTAACAAACGTCCAATAGACGGAAACATGAAAGAGTTTAAGAGATTATTAAAAATCAATCCTAGATTTAATCTCGATAAACCCAAAAAACGTAACAAACGTCCAATAGACGGAAACATGAAAGAGTTTAAGAGATTATTAAAAATCAATCCTAGATTTAATCTCGATAGACCAAAAAAAACCAAAAAACGTCCAATAGACGGAAACATGAAAGAGTTTAAGAGATTATTAAAAATCAATCCTAGATTTAATCTCGATAGACCCAAAAAACGTAACAAAATCAATCCTAGATTTAATCTCGATAAACCCAAAAAACGTCCAATAGACGGAAACATGAAAGAGTTTAAGAGATTATTGAAAATCAATCCTAGATTTAATCTCGATAAACCCAAAATCCTTCGGATTTCAAAAACGTCCAAGAGAGATTACCCCTGGAAAGATGCTCAATTCAATCTCGATATAGCTTCTAATACACCAAAGAATACAATTCTTGATAAAGCCATGATTAGTAAAATCAGAGATTGTTTTAATGAATTCAAACGTGATGGAGCATCTTATTGTTGGTCAACATTTCGAATTGATGGTGTTGTTGACGCTACCATGAATGATGAAAAAGCAGCAGTGATAATTTCACGTGTTGGGGAAAAACGGTATTTTTTCCGAATCAAATTCATCATCGAAGTCGATGGCAAATGGATTATTAAGGATAAATTTGAACCAATCCTCAAGAATAAAAAAGCTGTCATTGTGAGTAGAGATTCCAAACCAGGGATTCTAACCGGCATTGACAAACCATACTACGAAAGATCTTATCCCGTAACAGCAATGGTTTATGGGATATATCCGTTAAATGATAAACCCGATATCGCAAAACTAGCTCCTATGAAATATTCGTCAGGGCTTAATTGTGTAGCAGAACGAATAATAGAACACTTCACAAATGCATCCCGAGGAAATAAACTAACTGATCTGCGACGTAGGAAAATAACCGAGTGGGAACTGACAGTGAAACAGCATGGTGCAAAGATTTCTGATATAGCTAAATTAGAAACATCATTACGATTCCCAATAACCGTTATGACGATAACCGGAGAGGTTTTATACGAACCGAAATATAACAAAAATGGAGCACCAATACAGATTATTGATCATAACAAACACGCGTGGACACCTGCGGTAACAATATTTCCACGAGAACGAACCGTGAAATATATCCCTAAGGAGTTCGTCGGGGATGTTTTCTATGAAGAGAAATTATTTGATGCTATTCATGCGTTGTGTAAGGATGATCCTGTGTCAGTGTGGTTACTTAGAAGTGATGAAGAATTCGATCAATTTGTAAAACCAAATGGTGAATTATATCGCATTGAAGAATTAGATAACAGAATGAGAAAAATCGCTAGTGATTTTTCACCGCAGAATTCCCATGAAAAACTACTCACGGATAGTTTTACTATTCCATCAGTGGTAGCTCACTTCGCAAGAGAAAAAAACTCATGGCGTCCAACACGAAGTGATTTTCTCGAGGATGTTAAATTGAGTTGCGTCGAATTTGGTCATGGAGGACTGTGGAATACAAAATACCATCGTGACGGTATGATTTCAATTGATATATCCGCGTGTTATCCCGGAAGTTTTCTCGGGTATGGGGAATGCGCTGAGTACTTCAAACGATTTGGACACCCCACGCATGAAATGACTCGTGTTGCGATTAATGGACCATTGCCAGATTTTGACTTAACCGGATTCGCTCGTGTGATATCATTTGAATTAGCTACAGGGTTACATCCGTGTAGTTATGTTTGGCTCGGTAGACACCTATCTGAAAAACACTGGATGCCAATAGTGCTATTGAGATATATGATTGGTTGTGGTATGCTAATATCGTTGATTGTTTCCGAAGCTATTATATGCTATCGAGCTCAGAAAGAAGTTTGGCTACCACAACCCAATCTAGATAGAATAATCAACGAACTACGAAAACAGTTTCCAGATGGAAATTCTTCGAATTTCAGTGAAGAAGAAATCATAAATTGGTCTAAGAAGTTATTTGAAATTAAAAAAGAACAAGCAAAAGATCTCGGAAGAAGAATAATCGGTAAATTTACCCAGGGTGGACGATACGATAACGCAAAATACTCTTCGCGGTTGATCATAGATGTCGCTGAATACGATTTTATTGTAGCGGATTTAATGAAACAGGGAAAACTTGTATCCCGTAAGGATGCTTTTCTATCCAATGGTGAGAAATTAGGTACGGTTGTTACCTACTGTGATGGATATAATTCCCAGTACACACATTTGAGAAGTTCAATGCTAGCCTATGCTTGCATTAATCTATTTTCGATGATAAATAGATTTCCTAATACCGCGGTTAGAGTGGCCACTGATTCGATGTATATACACAATAAGTACAAATCAGCTGTAGCGGCATTCACAGATCCGGAGGAAGCGTGGGGGCGTTGGCGATTTAAAAAGGAGATGCTACATGAGTATTGTGAATCCGCAAACGTTGCCATGGATGATAAATATATTTGTTGTAACCGTATTGAAATTCAATCAGAATTTTCTAATGCACCACCGGTATCTGATCCAGTATGTAGATACAAGACAGTTTATTTAAACGGTTGTGGTGGGTCAGGAAAGACAACTCGTGCAATTGAATTATTTCGTGGTGGTGGAAATACTTGTATTTCTACTAACATGATTGTGCTAACACCGACTCACAGACTCGCCAGAGAGATGATACAGCGAGGGGTAAATGCTTGCACTTATCACAGCTTCTTTCGATGGAAGGGTGACAAATGGACTCCTGATCGAATGGGTGATAAATTCATTCCTGAAATCATAATCTGGGATGAAATATGCACAGTGTCATTAGATGTATTAAAAACATTTCTTGAGTGGTTGTTAACCAAAAACACAAAAGTCGTCATGTGCGGGGATCAAGGCCAACCACCACCATTTGTCGGTGCATCTCCACATGAATGGCTAAAGGGTTTTGTAGACTACTATGAAGAAATCACCACTGATTATAGATCACTTGATGAACGATTACGCGAGTTCAAAGCGCTAATTAGATTACAACCGGATAGAATCCAATGCGAAATAGCGCGTGAAGTGATTTCAGAAACTCCAATGAATGATTTCTGGGAAACATGGAGACCAAATGATTTGATAATTGCAAGTAGAAAAATAGTCAGGGACACACTTCAGATGAAGTTATTTGAATTACATAAAGAAAAATTTGCAACGCTTCCAGTACCCCTTTGTTATAGGCCTTCGGATACACGAAAACAGAATATCGAAGTTGATATTCCAGGACAGAATGAAAAACAAATTCTGGTATTAAATGATATTGTGCTGGTTGATATCAACGTCGTTGAAGATGCATTGCGTGCTAATAAATCCCCGTGGACGCTAGGATACGCAGCGACGATACATTCTTCACAGGGATTGACTATATCGGATACAATTGTTTGGATGGTAGATAATCGCATCGAATGGTCAAATTTAGTCTATCTCGCAGTATCCAGAGTACGAAACATAAATCAACTTCGAAGAGTTGTCCTCGATGATGAAATCATTGGTGATGATAATGACACAACAATAAGTGATATTGATGTTAGCATCATTAATAAAAAACTCTCCGGTTACAAACAACAGGACAAAAAAAAACAACGAGAATTTGATATTGATGCTGAATTAATAATCACTTTGAAGAAACAACAGAATAATCACTGCGCGAGTTGCAATTGTATAATGCGTTGGCAGTATTCGGATAAGGATCCTCGCCAATTCACCGTAGACAGAAAAAATAACAATCTCGGTCATGTCAGAAATAATGTGATGTTGACTTGTCTTGAGTGCAATAGACGCAACGGCGCTAGTTAAGACCATGCGGTGGCAATTGAGTATCCTCGGGAATCACTTGTAGTTGTTGTCGAGTAAATCCTCGCTGAGGAGCAGTTGAATCCAGTTTATAGATTGCTGGTCTACCAGTTGATCGTGTTATACTAGATATCTTATGCGTAGTGACGCTCCAAATAGGATCAGTAGCCCTTTTTCTACCCCCTTCAAGCTCTCCTGGTTCGTATAAGTACCTCACAATGACATTACTACCAAGAATTGGTTGGGAAACGCTAGCGTTTCTAGGGAAATCTTTTTGTGGTTGTACGGGTATAGACTTCTTTTTAATCGCGTTGATAGGTTTCATGTTGATTGTTCTAGTAATCTCGTTATTCAGTGCAGTAATCACAGCTGGTAACCTTTTGACCCATTCACGGGATCGCTTTTCTTGAATGAATTCTTTTGCGTATTGATATCCAAATAACCGCTCAGCAATCGTCCGATTAAATCGTTCGACAATGGCCTGATCGCGATGTAGCGCAGTATGCCCTCGTCGTATGGTGACATTATGATTTTTCATTGTAGATAACACTGCACCCTGAAATTCCTTGCCAGGATCAACCTGCAATAGATTTGGCCAGTGCAGAGGACCTCGTCGATAAATCCTTTCAAATGCAGAAGCGACTTCAGTGGCTGATTTTGTTTTCAGCGGTTCTGCTTCTTTGTATCGACTCGCAACATCAACTACGGTTAACGCATATTTGTAACCACGATCATGTGGCAGAAATAATATATCAGCCTGATGAACTTCATTAGGAGCGGTCACATCAAAATGCGAGAATTGAATTTGTTTAGGCGGTGGTAGATAAATTTGCCATAGTGCCTGTTTGGATAACCAATTAGCCGCAGTGGTTTTTTTCACTTTTGCAGCTCTAGCGAGTTTATTGATTGCAGCGTTACCCCTCCAGTATCCCGTCGGAGAATAATAAATTGATTCCATATTATTAATTACCAGCACCTAACATCAATTTACTTTTCATAGCCGATTTTATCAAAAATGAAGACAATTTTTCTTTGAAGGATTTATCAGGAATAGCATTTAACGCATGAATTAATTTCACATCCGCGAGATGCCTGTTTTGCAGATTGCTGCTTTTATAAGCAACATCATGAAGGTGACAGGCCTTATCAATGGCATTTATTGGTTCTTCACCGGGGTTGGGTTGATTTTGATTATTGAGTCTGATATCAAGTCTGGTTCCTGGTCCACAGTAGCTATATCCTGGGAGGTGCTTTTCTCCGGGGTATTTTGCCCATGGGGTTCCAGGGAGTTTTGCTAATTTGGCTGCGATATCACCTCCTCGTTTTTTTTTAAATCAGATTTCATAGACACAAATCTAAATTTCTTTGTACCACATTGCACGCATTTACCAGAAAGCGCTGATCGGTTATTTTTAGTTGTAATCGTCGTCACATCATCTGTGCCAGTACGCGTTTTACACTTCACACAATATAGATCCATAATTTATGTATAGAAATATGGATATAATTGATTTTTCAGCGACGAAAACAAGAGAACCAATTAAGCATCATGCAGCGCTACCAAACTCTATCCGGATGATTATAATCGGGCCATCTGGATCCGGTAAAACGCAATTGTTGCTCAATTTAATAATGAGATCGATGAAGTGGGATAAGTTGTATTTAATTGCCCCTAGCGTAGATGATCAACGATGTTATGAAGTGCTAAAAGATTTTAACGAGAATGCATCAGAAATTAAGGGTGAGAACGCCATTGATTTTATAACCGATATCGATGAAGCACCGAGTATTGATGATATTGATGGAGATATTAACAATTTAGTCGTATACGACGATATAATGTTGGATAAACAAAAAAATCCTGCTAGAATATTTTCCCGTGGGCGTCACAAAAACACTGACGTGATATATGTCACTCAACGCTACACTCAGGTTCCAAAAGTGATCAGAGATAACTGTAATTTATTGTCTGTATTCAACGGAGTTGATACTCATACTCTTAGAAATATTTGGCAGACATGGTGTTCTGATATGGACTTCAATCAATTTCGAGATTTCTTTAGTTATGCTCAGTCGACTCCGCACGGATTCGCAACAATAAATCTACATGATCCTCGGACACGATATCGTATCGGACTGGATCAAATATTCGGTTAAAATCGTAAAAGAATTATTAACCCAGAACTGAAAACTTTAGCAGCAGAGAGGGTGGATGACAACAAGTTGCGACCAAAATTAATTAAAAAATCGTTTTCATTTTTTTAGTTAAAATGATTTCATAGGGAGATTTCAATCAATTTTTTGTCTGAAAACGTTGTAGGGTTCGCCTTTTTTTGGTTAAAATAAGATTATAAGACGGCTCGTTTTAGGATTTCAATCAAATTTTGTCTAAAAACGTTGTAGGATTCACCCTCTCTGCTGCTTTCATCAACATTTAAACAAGCACCATGTAACCATTACAACACAAATTAGTTTGTTATGATTCATCACCACTTAATAGACACCATGTAACGATTACAACACTAATCAGTTTGTTATGGTTCATCACCACTTAATAGACACCATGTAACCATTACAACACTAATTAGTTTGTTATGGTTCATCACCACTTAATAGACACCATGTAACCATTACAACACTAATCAGTTTGTTATGGTTCATCACCACTTAATAGACACCATGTAACCATTACAACACTAATCAGTTTGTTATGGTTTATCATCACTTAATAGACACCATGTAACGATTACAACACTAATCAGTTTGTTATGGTTCATCACCACTTAATAGACACCATGTAACCATTACAACACTAATTAGTTTGTTATGGTTCATCACCACTTAATAGACACCATGTAACCATTACAACACTAATTAGTTTGTTATGGTTCATCACCACTTAATAGACACCATGTAACCATTACAACACTAATCAGTTTGTTATGGTTCATCATCACTTAATAGACACCATGTAACCATTACAACACTAATCAGTTTGTTATGGTTCATCACCACTTAATAGACACCATGTAACCATTACAACACTAATCAGTTTGTTATGATTCATCACCACTTAATAGACACCATGTAACCATTACAGCACTAATTAGTTTGTTATGGTTCATCACCACTTAATAGACACCATGTAACCATTACAACACTAATCAGTTTGTTATAGTTCATCATCACTTAATAGACACCATGTAACCATTACAACACTAATTAGTTTGTTATGGTTCATCACCACTTAATAGACACCATGTAACCATTACAACACTAATCAGTTTGTTATGGTTCATCACCCCTTAGTAGACACCATGTAACCATTACAACACTAATTAGTTATGGTTCATCACCACTTAATAGACACCATGTAACCATTACAACACTAATCAGTTTGTTATGGTTCAGCATCCCTTAATAGACACCATGTAACCATTACAACACCATTACAACACTAATCAGTTTGTTATGGTTCATCATCACTTAATAGACACCATGTAACTATTACAACACTAATTAGTTTGTTATGGTTCATCATCACTTTAATAGATGATAGTAGCCAGTACAACACTAATCAGTTTGTTGCAGTTTCATCCTTTTAATAGGCATCATATAACCATTACAACACTAATCAGTTTATGGTTAATCGTTTTAATCGACACCTTTTTACCATTACAACACTAATAAGTTTATGGTTTATCATTTTAGTAGGCATCATGTAACTATTATAACACTAATTAGTTTGTTGCAGTTCATCATCATTTTAATAGGCACCATGTAACCATTACAGCACTAAAATCAGTTTTGTTATGGTTCATCATTTTAGAAGGCAATGTTTAACCAACCATTATAATAGACACTGAATAGTCGTTATAACACTAGTCATTTTGTCACCACATGAAGTACCTACAATGAATTTACTAATATTATAGTCATTTTAATTGTTACCGTTTTTGTATAAAAAAAATTCACACTATATATTCATTTCCAGAGAGTCTAGAAGAAAAGAAGATTGCTGCTGAGGCTGACATACAAAAAATACGGGAGCAACATGCAGAGGAAATGAACTGCCTCAAGTTGAATCATGAAATTACCATTAACATCCAGAGAGAGGACCTCACAAAAGAACACTCCCAAAAAATGCAGAAAGGTATTAAACAGACTTTATGAACTACCACGTTGCTAAACTTAATGTGTCTCTTCCTAATCACAGTAGCAGATAATGTCAGGATGCACAAATTTGGGGATTGCACAATTTGTATGAGTTCATGCAGTTATTTTAAAGTAACATAAAGATGTTCCCTTACTCAGTATAATTTTTTTTTTACCATTAACCTTTACGTGCATGTCATCACACAAGTCATACCACAGGTTGAGGTATTGTAGAGCTTGTTGCTATGTTTGGCTCATTTCAGGTAGGCAACTATTGACACGCCTGCGTTCTTATTGTATGCTGTTAAGAAATCAATAAGTTTGCGGATAGATAAGACAATGTCACTGCAGATGATAATGCAACTGGACATAAAATCATGTCATGTCATAATGTGTATTTACATGTAGTTAGTTATAAAATTAATTGAAACGAGTACCCTTTTTGAGCATATTTGTATTCATTTTAATTTTGTGCCATGAAATCTTAATACAGTTTATCATTTATCAAACAGGAAATATTTATTATTTATTTATTTTATAAATATATTATAGTGTTTGTGTTGTCTGATATTGTGATTTTCATTGATATACACATCTGTTGTACTTTGTTTGGTCAAGCGAACAATATCCAACAGTACACAAACTAATCTATAATTATCTTCATTTTACAAATATACATGACTGTTACCTCCATTCTAAGATGTTAGTAATTTTCATGGGGATGGATGTGGGTGACAAATTTAGGAAAATGAATTGCAGTGCTATATCAGTGTGTTATGGCAACACCTTGGCCTTGATGTGAGACTTTTTTTTTATCAATGACAATACATACTGCATTGCTATATATATTTATATTTACATAGCCATTACAGAATCATTAAAATTGATGTCCCAACTTTAAAACAAAACTTAAGCCAAGTAATTAAAATTGAAAATTATAAACAAAAGAAAGAATATTTAACATAATTACCACGTAATTGCTAAATGTACTAATGGCCAAGTTGTAACATCTGTTCTAAAATATTATAGGGGAAATAATGAGCAAATCCTAGTACTGTGCTAGCTTAACTGGGAAGAGTTGTCTCCCTTTACTGACAAGTGATTTCCCCCACACACACCCCCCCCCAAAAAACAAAAATAATCACAGAAGCAGATCTTCATTATAGCAGATAATTATTCCAAGAGTTGAATAGTTTAAAGATGGCTTGAATAAATACAAAAACTAGACTTAAATAAATTAAATATCACTAAATATGAGCAATTTTACTAGAATTTTTAGTCTGGTGTTTATTCTAATAGCTATAATTGTAGCTTTTGATATTTATTTCATTATTATCAATCACTTGTGCATAATCCTCACTTTTCTTTTTTTCCAGTTGAAGAGACTCATGGCATTGAAATTAAGGGTATGGCACTCAGTCATGAGACCCAGGTAAGAGATTGTACATTTTGATCCAAATAATCTACTACCATATTAACACATTAACCCCTAGCGACAACTTTACAGGGCATGAGGTAGTAGCCTACTTCCATGGTCTGTAGCATCAAGGTGCATGATGCACTAAAGTGGGTGGTATTATAGAAAGGTAGACAGATTTAGCTCTACAATGTTAGCAAATAATCTGGACATTTTCGTTCCACTTAAAATACAGAGGGAAAAACCTACATTTTTGGACTCGGGGGTGGGAGGGGGGTTTAATTTTTTTTTTTTTTCCCCACCCAAAATTCGCCCATGGTTTTACAGGGTTCGTACGGTCTTTGAAGGTCTTTGAAAGTTTGGGAAAAATGAGGTAGCGTTTTCAAGGCCTTGAAAGTTTGGGAAAATCGAGCATATTACCCTGAGGTCTTTGAAAGTCTTTGAAAATTGAAATAAACCCCCCAAAAAATAATTTCTTTCCAGAATCACAAATAAAATTATCCGAGGTTGTTAGATTCAGATGTAATCTAGTTATCCTGGTTTCTTTCTTTTTATGACCCGTTCAGTTTATTGCCGCCGCAATAACAAAAGAGGCTTTGTTTTGTTTGGCCATCCAAAGTATGCCGCGGCGGCGACTTCAATCACACATGCACTCTTCATCAAAGCAATACGGTGCCGCTACACACTTCATCAAAGGAAGTCACCAATAAAATTGCCCAAGGTCGTTAGCTTCGGATGCAGCTGGTTTTCCTGGCTTCTTTCGTTTGACGAATAGTTCAATTTGACTGGACGAGTCCATCAGTTTTAGCCAATCAAAATGTTAATTACACTAATTCTACGTAGAAAGTTCGTGAAAGTTATACGCTCGAGAATTCAAAATTTCTTCATTCGATTTACATCGTCTGCAAGTTCAGTGTTTAAAAATGCCAGGTCTTTGCTCTTTTGGCTTGAACAAGAGAAGTACAAGGAATGGCTGCAAAAGAATAAGTTATGCAAACGAAAGGCGTTTTGTACGCTGTGTAAAAAGACGATCAACTTGGCTTCAATGGGAGAAGGAGCCCTTACAAGTCATGCCAAAGGTAGGTTGCAAATTAGTAACTACATGTTCATTTAGTGGAACAAAGATGCAGAAGTATAAGCAATTGGTAGTTTTTGGAAAAATAATGGTAATTCATTACTCGTCGGGTATAAAATAAGATCGTTTAGTTTGATGATTTGGGAGATATAGCAAAAGAGGGCCTGTTTAAATTTACTTCAACCGTCGGTTTATTTAACACGTTTGAGGAACAAAAATCATTTTCGAAATTTTGTTCTACATAACAATATTCCTTGATTTAATACAGAAACATCCATTGTAATAAATTAAATTCACGGATAAACAGTTTCAAAGTGCGCATGCGTACACTATATTAGAGTTAAACAAGAGTTCTTGTTCTTGAATTGCGAGTAAAAAAAAAAAAAAATTATAAAAAAAGCCTCAACGAAACAAACAGGTTGCTATATATAGAACCTGTTTTGTCCAGTACTTTGAAGTGCGTGAAATATTACTAAATTTAAAGATGTTTATTACAAAAAATGGGGAAAAACCCGCCTAACCTAATTTTAAAGTCAGAGAATTAGGTGCCACACATCACAGCCTTTTTTAATAAAAAACAATATTTTATTTCACTTTTTCAGAAGCCATTTTTAAATGGTAATTTGTGTCTAAATAGCTTTTCTTACTAGCATGTAAAACCGAATTAAAAATTACTTTCATGCATCATGAAGTTGTATGTTTTCATTTAGATTCATTAAAATTCTTGCAGTGATAATTACTTTTGTTTCGTTTCTAGGATATAAGCACCAACAAAATACAATATCTGCAAAACAAGTCGCACCAGTAAGTGCATACTTTTCACAGCCAGCAGCAGATGCTGTGACAATTACAAAGCAGCCTACCAAAGCAGCTCCAGCAACTTCTACTTTAAAGACTAGTTTAAATACTTTTTGCACTAAATCTGAAGTACTACGGGCTGAAGTTCTCTGGACAATGAAATGTATTCACAGCCACTACAGCATGAACTCATGCAAGGGCATCAACAATATTTTCAAAGCAATGTTTCCTGACAGTAGATTGCTGAACAGTTTTCATGCAGTGAACGCAAGACAGCTTATCTTAGTGTGTTTGGATTAGCACATTTTTTTGCTGATCAGTTGTTGAAGTGGAAGAACTTAAAGCCAAAAAGCTGCGTCTTGACGCTGACATTGCCAGCCTACATGCTTCCTCTGTACAGAAAGCAGAAGAGGCAGAATTAAAAGGACTCATTGTGCTCGTCACAGAGTCAAATGCTCTTAGGAGAAGAGCAGAGGAAAAGATGACAGTGGTGGCATCTCTTTCCAAAATGATTGAAGAGAAAAAAAAAAGCAAATAAAATAATGCATTTAAAGCAGTGCTGATGTCTTTTAAGAGAACAATTTATGTTGTATTAAATCTGACACGTATGTTACATATTTCTGGAGAAAAAAACAACAAATGTTAACCTATTTTCTAGATCATTATAATGCAATTTTAGGCAATTAAGTATAGTTTGACTTTAATCAGTAAAAAATATTCTGGTATTTGGCATTCGTTGTTTTCTCTTATAACCTGTATACACAATGTTAGCAAAAATAGGTCTTGGAAATCTCTGTTTGTGGTCTTTGAAAGTTTGGGAAAAGTCTTTGAATTTATCAGTCATAGTTGAGTATGAACCCTGTTTTAGTTTTAGCATTTTTTCCTATTGACAATCATTCACTTATTTAGTGTATCATTAAAACTTCTCATTGCTTGAATTAATGTTCAGATGCTAATCTATCGCAAGATGAAATTGAACAAGGCAAGTGAGGTTTTGGCATCATTGTGTTAATCTTTTGACCTTTACTTTTTAACCCTACCAAGCTGAATTGTATGTTGAGCGAAATTTGTATTTTAAAAAAGCACTAATTTAATACAAGTGTCTTACGTCAGGTGTATTGTGTTGTGGCTTTGCGCTTTGGTTCAGTGATACATCCATTAAATAGATCCTGAGGTGAGTGAGAATGCTGAACCAAGTGCACATTTTAATAATTTGTTGATTTATCAATGGTGTGTTGTTTTCTCAATATTTGTATGTCCCACCATGATAGTTGCAATGCATAATGCTGAATCTGGTCTACCATATTTTTGGTCTAGCTTTTGATTGGAAGAATACAAGACTGTATAGAATCAACATTGAAAGCATTTTTTGTAAATTGTCTTAAGTAAAAGAGCAGGTGAACATGCAATTACTAAATGTCAATACATTGACATATACATAAACGTTTAAAATTTAATACCAGACTTGTGTAAACCAGATAATCACAGGAGACAAAGGTGATCAACTCCCACAGGGTAAGGTGCAATGGAGCTTCAAATATAATTGCACCTTCCCCACCTCTCTCTGAGTGGATTTAGGAATATATTTGTAATGATTTATATCGCATAGAATTCATTTTATGGAAGTACAAGAAAGAGTTGCTTAAATCAGGGCAGTGAATAAGGTGAAGGTGAAGTATTAACCTTCAGGTGTTGGAGGTTGTGATTATTGTAAGATGAAGGTGCAGAAGTTTGCGCCTTCTAACAAAGGATCAATTTATTCAATGCAGAATTGTATATAATAATATTTATTAAAAGTTTTTTTTTAAATTCTCCGTGATATGATACAACATTTTTAATAGTGGAATGGAACTTAACAACTTTTTTGTGTAATTTTTCAGATGAGCGAGCTGAAGAAGGAACATGAAGCCTTGGTGGAGAAGCTTAAGGCCAATCATGGAGAGGAAATTAAAACCCTTCAGATCAAGCAGGAAAACCAAATGGAAGGTTGGTATTACACTAGAAAATGGAAGATGTTTAGATATGTGCTCTTTTTCTTTTCATTGTTTTCTTTAAAAGTAGGAAGGAATAAAGCACTTATACTGATCAGCTTATAGGTCATTTACCCTCTCCCACCCCCATCTTGTCACTTCGTCATGGTAACCAACATATAATTGGAGTGAAGTTTCAGTTTCGCTCAGGACATCGTTTGCACATACTAGTATTGCAGTGTAATTTTCTTTGCATAATTCCAAAATACAAAATTTACATGAAAGAGTACAGTGATATTATTCAGATTACAAAGCCAGCTGTACATGTGACATCATTCATATATATATATATATATATATATATATATATATATATATATATATGATAGAAAATTTCATATCTCACCATGTAGTCAACATTATTTTTGCTTATTCAGTTAAAGGGAAATAATCACAGGAACTCATTTGCAAATATAGTTAAGTTCCTCCCACAATCCAAAAAATCAATTTATTCTTAATTGAAATAAGACAGAAAATATTAATTTATACTTGATGAAACACATATGAGACACCCACCTACCCCAAAGTTTATCACATTTTCATGTGCAATCTCCTATTTTATCAACACTGGCTGGCTATGACATTTGCCAGGTTTTATTAGAAAAGTTTGTCTTAAAAATATTTTTAAAAATATATATGCATGTTTATTAAAATTTTTAGAGCTATCCTTATTCTCTGTGTTTATGAAAGTTAAAGAATTTCTCACAAATTAGCAGAGACATTTCAATAGTATTCTAATCATATTCTAGCAGTGAAATTGGTTGACGATGTTTATACTGGGGAATTCCCATCATAATCATTCAACATTGCAATTGTAAAGCCTCTGCTGAAGAAACCAACACTCAACCATAACTATTTAAAGAACAATCACCCAGTTTCTTATCTCCCATTCATATAAAAAATCTTACAAAAGGTTATTCTGACCCAACTTGTATCTCATCTGAATTCAGTCTTTTTAGCAATGTACAGTCTGCATATCGCCATTGCCACAGTACCGAAACCACTCTTCTGAAAGTATTTAATGATATTTTCTCTGCTTTGGATAGCGGAAAGATGACATTCTGCACCCAACTTGATTTGTCTGCATTTGACACAATATACCGTGATATATTACTTCACCATCACAATAGTCTTACTGTGGTTCAAGTCCTACTTAGTAAATAGGACACACATTTTATCTGCACTCTAGCCCAGTTGATCTATGTTGCTTAAAAGTTATTTACACTGGGGTTCTTGAACCTGTTCACTTCATTCTATAACCTCAGCCGCTCTCAGGTGTCATAAAGAATCATCCAGTGTCTTACCAATTGTACGCTGATGACACCCAAATATACAAATCTAGGCAGCCAACTTAAGTTGATGCTACCATCTAAGGAGTAGAGAGGCACATTTCTGATGAAATAATGGATGACATGTAACAGGTTGCTGATGAATGATGATAAAACTGAGGCTATTCTGATCGCAACACAAAGACTTTTTCATTCACATGCTTTCCCTCAAACAATAAATATCAGCAACACCAACATTAAATTCATAGTCATTATTTTACCTAGGTGTTACTCTTGATAGTACTCTCACATTGCACCAACATGTCATGAACATATGCAAGGCTGCATATTTTGAGCTGAGATGCATCAGTTCCCATCGCAAATATCTTTTAATTGATGCCACTAAAACTCTTGTGTGTTCATTAGTACTTTTAAGACTGGACTACTGTAGCTCAATTCGGTCTGGTTCGTCACAATATTTACTCCAGAAACTTCAAAAAGTTAAAAACACAGCTGCTCAGATCATCTTTAGAGTACCACAATCTGAGCACACCTCCCTGCTGCTCTGTACCCTACACTGGCTGTCCATTCGATCCAGAATCAAACACAGAATTGTTCTCTCTGCTACATTTCACTGACAGACTCCAGTCCAACATACCAATCTGGCCTCACCCCCAGCAAGATACTTACGCTCCTCTTCTGAAAATCGTATACTCATTATTCCCACTATGAAAATGAAGTCATATGGGCAACGTTCTTTTGCATACCAGGCATAGCTGCCAACTGTCCCGGTTTTTTCCGTATTTGTCTCGTATTTTGGACCTGAATACGGGTGTACGTTTTTTTTGGCAAAAAAATAGGTTTTTTAATTTTACAAAAATAATAAAATTTCTTTGGAATTGTTAGTTTAGAATGTGTACTCGGAACTATTTTGACAGAATATATCACATGTATATACTAATACAGTTCTACAATATGATTGTTTCATTTGAAATCGAGGCTACAAGGCCTGTCGTTATCCGCAATATTAGATTTCGCAATAGTTACCGCTGTTGCTGTATTTGTCTTCGTAATATTTAGCTTCTAATCATGATAAATTGGAAAGTGTAATATTCAGAATTTTCGCCAGAAAAAAATAGGAGACAACTGGAAAGGATATTTGTGCCGTCTTGTATAGATTTGTGAAACCATATAGTAAAGGAGAAAACTTTATGTTTTGCAAATTGTGTAACAGGATTTCGCTATTGGGCATGGAGGCACCCATGAAATGCAAGAGCACAAAAAGATAATAAACATCAGCTTTCTGCTTCATCAGACACAGCTCAGCCTGCACTTACAACGTAGATAAATGCCAGAGAGAACCTTAATGTACATCTATCAAAATTTTATTTTTAAATTTCTTTTTTAAATAAACCAAATGTGCAACATGTGCATCTTTGACACTAAATAATTATGTAAGGCACTGTCCAACTTTACTGATGGTTGTATATGTCGTAAATAGATACATATGCATTGAAATTGAAAATTCAGTATTTGTTCCTGAAAATCAGTATTGTTGCACTCGGGGGGTTGGCAGCTATGACCAGGTCCCTGCAACGTGGAATGACTTGTACATTGAAATCAGATATAAAGACACAGTGATCCCTTTCAAGCGTGCTCTTAGAACTCACCTTTTTGAAAGCAAGAACAAATTTAAAAACCTAAAAATGTTTCCTACGTTAAATATTTTCAGCATTTTTTGTTTTCTAATTTCATGGGGTTTTGTGGTTTTTTAAAAACTTTTTATAATCATAACATTATAGAAGTCATAAAGCACTCAGAGCTACTAAAGATTAGGCGCTTTAGTAAGTACTCATTATTGTTATTAATATTATTATTATTAATATTATTATATTGTAAATAGATGGAAATTTGGATCATTTTTAGCTTCTGAATTGCTTGGACATTTGCCTTAAAACTTAATACACGCATTCATTCCATGGTCAAATATGGCCACCACAGTGGCAAGTATGAAAATCTTGTTTTAACTACTTCAGAGTGAATGCTCATATCAGCTTGGCGTTTTCACTAAAAGACTTTTTATGATGTCTACTTGGTTGAAAATCAAACTGATGCCACTCTCACATCAAATATGACCACCATTTTGAAAATCTTGTTATTACAACTCCTCCTGAATGGATGTTGTATCAACAAAAACATTTTTACTTAAAGAAATGAATTCCTCTAAAGTAAATAAAATGGTCGCATACAGTCCTTATGATATTGCCATTAAAAGTTCAATCCTAAGGACACTGTTGTTGTTTACACATTTTAAGGAAAATACCAGAATGTTGACAGCAGAATCTTGAGTAAAAAAAATCCTAAATTTACCATTTAGCATGTTTGTATATTATTGTTTTTTGCAGTTTTCTGTCAGAATCTGAATATTATAATGTCAAAAATGTCATTTTAGCTACATTTTTTTTTTTTTTTTTTTTTGCAGTTTAGTAAATTGTTTAAGATATATAATTTGATTCCAGGTTGTCCTATCTTGTATATGAATGTACAGTAATCTCCCTTTCATGATATTGTAGCATATATGGCAATTTCCAAAACACAAAAGGTGATTAATGATATTATCATGTACCTCATTTGTGAAGTATTAGCATAGAATTTACTGTGATCACATCAGCAAAAGTATAGGTAATTGATAGTGTATAAATTGGAGTTACATCCACACACACATGCGTGCGCACACACACCTACAAATTATCATCTGTAATTCAGAGCCCCAAGTGGTCTAAAGCATGCACTGTTACATATTCACTGCAATACACTGTAGTATCCTTACCATAACCAGCTGTCCACATTTGTTCATTTCATATGTTTGTCAGGTAGGAAACAGCAACAGTGTACACGCAGTAGCCAGTGAAACAAAGTAGAACTTTATGCAAGATATAATCATAACCTAGATACTTGATGAGACACAACTCTTCATAGTATGCATATATTATCACAAAGGTATTATTCAGTTTAATTTTTTAAAAAAATGACATAATGAATAAGATCTTGGAAGTTGTTAAATTTAAGGACATGCTAACATTTTTTGTTGGAAAATCCTCCAGAGCACACACATCAATACATATTAGTTAATAACATTTCTTTTTAATTTTTATCACTTCCAATTTCTGTGACTATATTACTGTATTACCACAGTGATTTGGCTTGTGGCAGAATTTGCTGTATGGACTCTAAAGAGTAGATCATGGCTGAAACAGTTTACAATTATAGCAAGAAGAAAACAAAATACTTTATTTCCTGAGGGTGACATATTTAGCATACCAAATTTGAATCTTGCTTGTGGTCCTTGACATCCTGTTAATCCATAATATTATTATCATTTAGCCTCCAACTAATTCAGTATATATATATATATATATATATATATATATATATATATATATATATATATATATATATATATATATATATATGAAGTAATTATGCTTGGGAAGGAAAATTAATGGTGTTGCACAGAGGGTGCTTTATGTGTCTTAAGGCCTCTCTGTGTTGTGGCGGTGGTTGAAGCCCGAAATTTTAAGTACTTTTCATTAAAGTATGTGAATTATTGTTAGAGAATGTATGATGAAGTGTGCATAGAGAAGCTATGTCATTATAGTAGTAACTTTGATATGCATTGATATACCTTTTGAATTATGTTGTATTTCTATGTGCAATCTTGATTGAAGTCACTAAAAGTGGCCTACAGCAACAGTCATGGAGTATGTTATTTTTGCTTTTCTAATTCTGAAATCTTTGGACTCTCGAGTGTCATTCTTAATTAAATTATCTATTTCCTCATTCTTGCTGTCCCTCATGCTATAAACAAGCACCTAACTATAAAGAATGAAAGGATCACCAATGTAAGACAGGCATGGAGTTAATAAAGTTTCTTATAAACAGTCCAGTTTTTTTAAGTTTATGTCCACCCTCTGTCTTTAAAAATGTTAAACTCATCAACCTCATTTACAGATGAATAAGCTTTTGAAAGCTTTTCATTAAATCTCTTTATAACATTACATTGAACTTCATTAATGTGTTTGGTCACATTGCAAACATTGGAACATCAAACTTTTTCTGGCACCTAGAAGAATCGTAGATAAATGTAGTGGTCATGACAGTGTGAAAGAAAACTACATGCAGTATCATAGATGCAAAGTCTTTGACTGGTCACCACACTGATACAATACTGCAATTCCATTTAGCAACGAACTAGATTAATGCGCAGTCAATAATTGGGAATATCACTATGACAACATTGGACACTACACTGTGACATAAGTCTTTAGTACCACATATCAGAATCATAAATGCAAAGTCTGTATTTTTCCATAACACTAGTGTCTCACAGATACCAGATGCAAGCTCTTTATGGCGACATATAGGAAAGTCATTAATATTCTATGATAAATTGTAACCTACACTTTGGTTCTTTCAACAAGAAATTTAATAAACTAATTAATTAATGCAAGATGTGACTCGCAGCTTGCAGCTGATGACAGAAATATTATTTTAGTCATTCGAAAATTGGATCGGGATTTGCACAAGCTCCTTTGTTTCTAATTAATGACGTTTAAATGCAAAGACAGGTAAATGATACATTGATAAGGTCAGACAGTAAGTGCCTGTTGGGGTGAATTACATCAGTTGTATTGGCAAGCTACTAGCTATTGATGTGTACAGTGTTGATTCACTTAAATAATACCAGAACAATACCAATAAACAAACATGAGTCTTTAAACTATATATACCTTATACAGGACTTGATTAAGGATTCTTTCCACAGAAAGTACCATTAGCATCTTTTACAGGATTAATTCCCCCTAATTGCCCATAATTTTCAAAGTATTTTGGCAGCATAACTTCACTTAGGCTTGTTGAATTTTAACAAATTTGACATGGTTTTATATTGATATGATCTTGTAAAAGTTTGATTTCCATAACTTAAGTTAATTGCCTATACTCCTGACTTGCATTTCTGCAGGTATGCTGTATCACGGTTTTTATTTTAACCAAATTTGGTTTCTTTATTTTGATCAGACATTATTTTTGTTTGATTTTGAGTGTTCCTTAATGCCATTTATGAGACTGATTGAGTTGTTGTTATAGGGTTTAATGCCATTTTTCAGCACACAATAGGCTATACATGGCAGCCAGTAATAATGGTGGAGGAAGAACCCGGGAAAACCCCCCGGAAAGAACCTCCGACCCACAAGAAGCTACTGGCAAACTTTTTCACATACCCACATTGGCAGAATCTTCTCGAACCCATGCAGTCAGAGTTGAGATGGCAGTGATCCAGAATGGAGAACGCTATAGACCACTCAGCCACGACTGATTGAGTTAAGGGTTCTAGAGTATTATAATATCCTTTAAAAGAATCATGGCCCCCTGATTCCCACACCCCACCCCCCACCACAACTTTGGTTTTGGCAGCAATGCTGTTCATCAGAATTTTTGACTTTCATTTAAATTTAGTATGCACCTTTTCTTTTGATCAGAGCTTGAACTATTTTTTTGTATCGTTCCTTGATATCGTACACAATAGTTATGACCCCCCGATTGTCAGTCCTCCTGAGTCAGACTCTGTTTTTCAAAGTATTTCTGAAAGATTGTTCAATTCAGCAAAATTTGACATGCATGTTTGTTGTGATGAAATCTTCACAGAATTTAATTCCAGCATTTAAAGAGTTGTGCCCTAGATTACTTTGGTTTCTGCAAACATTACTAAGGATAGATGTTGATGATGCATTAAATAGGTTAGATTTCCAGCATGCTGTATCAGCACTTGGACCAATTATGGCCCCTTCGTGTATATTTTCCAACACAAGTTTCTCTGCTTAGGACACACATGGGTCCGATATTTTCTTTACCAGAAAATTCTATAATTTTTGTTATTCTTTTATGTGAAGAAAATCATGATCAAAATTGGTAACTAAAACTAGTGATGGGAATCGGTTAGAAATTCATAATCAATAATCGGTTCCCCTTAACCAACTGATCATCGATTATAATCGGTTACTAAGAGCAAATTAAAATTTTTGTTACACAGTTATATCTTTGATCAAGAGTTCAATATGTTTATAAATGTACAGGAGTAATCTCTTTTAATGACAGGTATACTTTAACCTGACAATAATATTACATTGTGTGTTACTTTTGTTCTACAACTTTGTTAAATAAATGCAAATTTTTATGGCTGATCAGTCATATGTAACTGAAATACTGCTACAATCCCCCAAAATTTTTTCATTCACATGTGATATGTCTATAATTTAAAGTATAGAAGGACATGTTTTTCTTGTTTGTCATTGTTTATAAATACTACAAAAGATGCTGCAATTTAACTGAAGCAAATCAACAAAATATTAATTTTTTAACTAAACAACATTTAACAACTTGACCATGTAATAAGGTCTATATGCTCCTAGTAATGCATCATAAGGTTTCATATTTGTAGTTGTGAAGGGAATTAATAAATTTCAGGTCAACTTTAGTGGCTGGGAGTTTTACTAACCTTTGTGCTTTGCTTACACCTAAAAAGTAGTCTCCCTTTACACACAATCGATGATGGAGCTCACAATCGATTATCTAATTGGTTTGCTCAACCAACTGATGATCGATTATAATCGATAATCGGAACAACACTAACAAAAACTCTGATATCCAACGTTTTATCACCCAAAACGGTAGATATGACCTGAAAATGTCAATCAACATTATGGAACTATCAACGTTTAATAAGGTCATATATTGTTTTTACATTTTCTTTCCAAACAACATTATTCTCCAGAAATGATATTTTATGAAATTTCAATCAATAAAATGTTAATTATGTCTTGTGGAGGCTGCACTTTAATAAATAAATAAATACCAATTAAATAAGCTTTTTTTATCAGTGAAATTTGTGATTTAGTTTTGTTTTTTTAATTCAGTTTAAATTTTAGTGTAATCATCATAAATACACTAAGCCCTGTTATATTTAAGTGTAAAAAGTGTCAAACTACTGTAATCACAATGTCAATGTTTCTCGGAGAACCTAATTAAGTGCTAACAGTGTATTGATATCTGATTTGCAGAAGTATTTGTTCTATTGTTGTACTGAATTAAAAAGTTGACCTTCTTGGTATTATTATGTTAATGGCATATTTTGTATTAAATAAAGGGGGCGGAATAATGGAAAATTTAAACGGCATGTTAATTCTACATGCATATCATCTAGCAGCCCCAGTCACATTTTAGGTTAACTTATTTTAATTGATCAATTGAATACTTATAAATATTATTGGGAAAGTATTGTTGTTATTAAACTGCCTTTAAGTAACCTACTCATTCATGAATGTGATACATTGGTATTTATTAAAATCATTAGTTGGAAAATTGTGGTTCAAATAATCAAGTCTTTGCATGGCTTATATTATCGGGTCAATTCTATCTTGATTGCTGTTTACAACATAAGATTACTTCAGATACTCAGACCACACCTTAACCCATAATGCCAATTTAAATATATGCATGAATTTTAGATTTTGATCATGTACAGGGTTTGTTTTATTTTTTTTACATTTTTTTGGCTGTGTTGATGGAAAGCTCTTGCATTTGAGGGCTATGTCAACAGTTAAAAATCTTGACGTGACAGAATATTTTCTGAAAGCTTTGCCTTGAATTGATCTATTAACCTATAAATAGTGTTGAAAGGTAAGAGTGCAAACATAAGACAGGCATCAATGTATTCATCCATTTCTTGTTTGATAGATCTTACACTTGAAGTGGTACTTCATGAGAGCCAATTAACCGTATCTTAAGACCTGCTAGTCATGTATATACCACTAGACGCAGTCGTTTGGGACATAGAACCAAATACCTGCTACAAAAGAAAATCATACTTAAAAGAAAACTTCAGAACTGATGCTTTTGATGTTGGGAGTTGCCATTGTTGAGTGAAAAAAAATTAAACGGAGTGTCAAAAATGATTTAAATCAATTGTGGTTGGCCCAGATTTTTGGTTTCATTTAAACAAATTTGATGAAGAACATCCTTGCCATTCACATATGCCATCCATATGACACCAGTACATGTAATAAGGACAAATTAAATTACAAAACGCAAAAAAGTACCTGACCATGTTTGATCTGATCTGAAAGGAAACATCCTGGTATCTGTCTGTTTTGTAGATTACAGGATTTCCCTCAAGACAAGACACCCTTCCAAATTTATTAGCAGACAAAGAAGTCCTTATTTGTAAACAGTTTATTTTTAAATCAAAGGGAGAGGTAGGTAAGGCCATTTCAGATAAATATGGTACTTGATTTACTGCTCCTTACAGATCTTTCAAAGTAAATAAAGCCAGGTTAGCAATAACAACCACCACACCCCACTCACACAACCTGCATCTTGTTATTTGCTCTTATCTAAATTTCTTGATCTAATTAAATATTTTTTAATTAAATTAAATAGTGCATTAGCAAAGCTGTATTTTATATTTCATAAGAATAATAGGCTATTGCGATTTTTTAAAAATACCCAAAATTGTTTTGAGAGAGTAAGTTGTGTTATTAAAGAATGCACATTAAAATATCTGTTATGTGAACCCATCAAGAGAAATCAATTTTTGTCTGAAATTCTGTTGATTACATTGCAGTATTTACCAACACTGATAAGATGCCGTGTCTGTAACTTGGTACATGGTGGGCATCTGTAAAAGTATTTACCAACATTTGGGGCCCCGAGTGGTCTAAAGCGCTCTCTGTTATGGATCACTGCCATCTCACCTCTGTCTGTGTGGGTTCGAGTCTCAGATTCGGCCAATGTAGATATGTGAGAAAGCTTGCCAGTAGCTTCTCGTGGGTCGGTGGTTTTCCCGTGTTCTTCCTCTACCATTATTACTGACCGCCATTTATAGCCTATTGTGTGCTGAAAAATGCTGTTAAACCCTACAACAAGAAGAAAATTTACCAACATTGACAAGGTATGTAACTTGGCACATTGTGAGAATCTATAATTTACCAACATTGATGAGGCATACAATTTGGAACATTGTGAGAATCTGTACAAGTATTTACAAATATAAACAAGGTACTTAATAGGAGATGTAGGAATTCGTACAAGAATATACCAACATTGATAAGGGGGCCCTGAGTGGCCGAGTGATCTAAAGTGCTCTGTGTTATGGATCACCGCCATCTCACCTCTGTCTGCATGGGTTCAAGTGTCAGATTTAGCCAATGCTGGCTTGTGAGAAAGCTTGCCATTAGCTTTTCGTGGGTTGGTGGTTCTTTCCAGGGGTTTTCCTGGGTTCTTCCTCCACCATTAATACTGGCCGCCATGTATAGCCTATTGTGTGCTGAAAAATGGCGTTAAACCCTACTACTACTACAACAACAACAACATTAATGAGGTACTAAATAGCAGTTGTGGTTGGAATCTACACCAATATTGACAAATTACTTAATATGCAATGGGAATCACTTGGAGCATTTTCCAACACTAAGGGGTTACTTAACAGAAGACATGGTGTGAATTTTTTTGAGCATTTACTTACATTGTTGAGGTACTTGAAAGGAAAAGTGATGGGAATCATTGTGAACATTTACCAACATCGATGAGGTACTTAACGAAAACTTGGTGGAAACTTGTCTAAGCATTTTACCCATATTGACAAGACACTTAACAGGAGATATGGTGGGAATTCATACAGCATTGACCATCATTGACATAGACACTCAACAGGAGATATGGTGGGAATTCATACAGCATTGACCATCATTGACAAGACACTTAACAGGAGATATGGTGGGAATTCATACAGGTATTTACCATCATTGACAAGACACACAGGGGATATGGTGGGAATTCATACAAATATTACCATCATTGACAAGACACACAGGGATATGGTGGGAATTCATACAAGTATTTACCATAGTTGACAAGACACTTAACAGGAGATATGGTGGGAATTCATACAAGTATGTAGTTACCAACATCAACAAGACACTTAACAGGAGATATGGTGGGAATTCATACAAGCATTTACCAACATCAACAAGACACTTAACAGGAGATATGGTAGGAATTCATACAAGTATTTACCAACATTGACAAGACACTTAACAGGAGATATGGTGGGAATTCATACAAGTATTTACCAACATTGACAAGACACTTAACAGGAGATATGGTGGGAATTCATACAAGCATTTACCAACATCAACAAGACACTTAACAGGAGATATGGTAGGAATTCATACAAGTATTTACCAACATCAGCAAGACACTTAACAGGAGATATGGTGGGAATTCATACAAGCATTTACCAACATCAGCAAGACACTTAACAGGAGATATGGTGGGAATTCATACAAGCATTTACCAGCATCAACAAGACACTTAACAGGAGATATGGTGGGAATTCATACAAGTATTTACCAACATTGACAAGACACTTAACAGGAGATATGGTGGGAATTCATACAAGCATTTACCAACTTTAACAAGACACTTAACAGGAGATATGGTGGGAATTCATACAAGCATTTACCAACATCAACAAGACACTTAACAGGAGATATGGTGGGAATTCATACAAGTATTTACCAACATTGACAAGACACTTAACAGGAGATATGGTGGGAATTCATACAAGCATTTACCAACATTGACAAGGCACTTAACAGGAGATATGGTGGGAATTCATACAAGCATTTACCAACATCGACAAGACACTTAACAGGAGATATGGTGGGAATTCATACAAGTATTTACCAACATTGACAAGACACTTAACAGGAGATATGGTGGGAATTCATACAAGTATTTACCAACATTGACAAGGCACTTAACAGGAGATATGGTGGGAATTCATACAAGCATTTACCAACATCAACAAGACACTTAACAGGAGATATGGTGGGAATTCATACAAGTATTTACCAACATTGACAAGACACTTAACAGGAGATATGGTGGGAATTCATACAAGTATTTACCAACATTGACAAGGCAGTTAACAGGAGATATGGTGGGAATTCATACAAGTATTTACCAACATTGACAAGACACTTAACAGGAGATATGGTGGGAATTCATACAAGTATTTACCAACATTGACAAGACACTTAATAGGAGATATGGTGGGAATTCATACAAGTATTTACCAACATTGACAAGACACTTAACAGGAGATATGGTGGGAATTCATACAAGTATTTACCAACATTGACAAGACACTTAACAGGAGATATGGTGGGAGTTCATACAAGTATTTACCAACATCAACAAGACACTTAACAGGAGATATGGTTGGAGTTCATACAAGTATTTACCAACATTGACAAGGCAGTTAACAGGAGATATGGTGGGAATTCATACAAGTATTTACCAACATTGACAAGACACTTAACAGGAGATATGGTGGGAATTCATACAAGTATTTACCAACATTGACAAGACACTTAACAGGAGATATGGTGGGAATTCATACAAGTATTTACCAACATTGACAAGACACTTAACAGGAGATATGGTGGGAATTCATACAAGTATTTACCAACATTGACAAGACACTTAACAGGAGATATGGTGGGAGTTCATACAAGTATTTACCAACATCAACAAGACACTTAACAGGAGATATGGTGGGAGTTCATACAAGTATTTACCAACATTGACAAGACACTTAACAGGAGATATGGTGGGAATTCATACAAGCATTTACCAACATCACCAAGACACTTAACAGGAGATATGGTGGGAATTCATACAAGTATTTACCAACATTGACAAGACACTTAACAGGAGATATGGTGGGAGTTCATACAAGTATTTACCAACATTGACAAGACACTTAACAGGAGATATGGTGGGAATTCATACAAGTATTTACCAACATTGACAAGACACTTAACAGGAGATATGGTGGGAGTTCATACAAGTATTTACCAACATCGACAAGACACTTAACAGGAGATATGGTGGGAGTTCATACAAGTATTTACCAACATTGACAAGGCACTTAACAGGAGATATGGTGGGAGTTCATACAAGTATTTACCAACATTGACAAGACACTTAACAGGAGATATGGTGGGAATTCATACAAGTATTTACCAACATTGACAAGACACTTAACAGGAGATATGGTGGGAGTTCATACAAGTATTTACCAACATCAACAAGACACTTAACAGGAGATATGGTGGGAGTTCATACAAGTATTTACCAACATTGACAAGACACTTAACAGGAGATATGGTGGGAATTCATACAAGCATTTACCAACATCAACAAGACACTTAACAGGAGATATGGTGAGAATTCATACAAGTATTTACCAACATCAACAAGATATATAACAGGAGTGATGGTTAAAAATGTCTACCAGCATAAAAAGTCTGGATAATTGGTATCTGGATAACTGACATTGTACTTTATCTGGTTTGCTCTAAAATTTCTTACATTTAGACCCTTGGGGGAACTGTTGAAAATTTGCTCCAGTACATAATGGGATTTTGTAACGGATATTTGTTTTCTGGCCTGAAGTCTGGACAGTCACTTATGATCTTATAAGATCAGCAATAATCATTGTTTTTTTACCTACTTATAGAACACCTACATAAACTTGTCAGAAGTACACTTTTATACTCCATGATTTATGGCACTGTTGAAGATCAACCCAGACTTATTTTGCCCAGAAAAACTAGGCCTACCTTGACAATTAATGCTATACAAAGTATCAAGGCTGTGGGATATCTTGAAGACAATCTCAATTACACCCAAGTGGCAGAACATGACCGTATTAATATGGCTTATATTGGGTAAATACATAGAATTTAGTAGAAAGTGCAGTCTGATAAACTGAATGCACTCCGATACACAACTGGGGGTTGGGAGAAGGAAGTCAAGCAGTACCATATATACTTGGTTATAACTCAACTGCCAAAAAAACAAAGATTCTGATTGCTGATGCATAATGTGCCTGCAGATCAGGGTTTATGTTTGTTCTGCTAATTACTCCTAACAGACTGCACAGATCCAGATCTGGTGACACATTAAGTGATGGGAGATCTTGGTCTGTGCAGTTGGATTTAACTTACAAGCGTGTATATATGGTATTTTAATGCTACTGGTGAAACTTACCTTGTAGTGATTATTATTGTCAGATTAAAATACAAATTAAACAAGAGATGAAAGTATCTCTTTATCAGCATTTGTAGCATAGACTGTGCCTTATTATATCTCTTTTAAGATACACAAAGAACATGTAAATATTGACATGCATATTTTTTTCTAAATTATGAAACTGTCTATATTTTTTTTTCTTCAAAAAAAGACAAAGCTTTTAGCCTCATTGATTTAGAAATAAAATTATGTACTCCAAATACTTGTGGATATTTTTGCAAGATCAAGTAAACAGCAATAAAATTATAAAAGTTATATCTTTATTTAGAAATATAAGAAACAAATAACCAGTATAATTGCTTAATTACAAACTTGTGTGTGTATGTGTGAACTGTTGTGTATAGTTAATTTGCATGTAACTTTACTTACATGTGGGCATGGCACACTGACAAATGTTATTTCTTTCTGATCACACAATTTAATAGTTACATTCCAGCCCAATGAAATTATGAAAGATGTGTCATGTGAGAGATTGAAAGGATAGAATACATGTACATGTACTGTTCCACCTGTAGGCAAGGAGCATTGAGGAGTGATATGGGGTACACTAAATCTTGTGATTTTGAATTTGTTTAAAGTAATAAAGTATACATCACTGATATAAGTACATGTTATAGATATATAGGTCATGAACCATTATCTAACCTGTCCCATGGGTCTGTTAAAGGTGATTTGAAATTAGGCATTCATAAAATGGTTATAATGTGATATGTTTATTTCTTCTGGCTCCTCTGATTTCTTATCAAAAAGTGATAGAAAATATTTATAAATGGGTATTAAAGAGATTGGTATATGACCATGACATAATAGAACCTGGCTTAGTGATATGGATCATTCACTACCATATATACTCATAAATTAAGTCCAGCTGCAAAAAAAAATGATCTGCTGGATCATAATGTACAGGTAGGTCATGGTCTGTCTTGTTTGAGCTGCAGACATTCTTCATAAACTTAGGTCTGCTGATACAATTATGCAACAGCAGACCTGGGTCCATGCCGTTAGATCCCTCTGGTATATGAGCATATACTGTATATACATCAAACTTTTGGTTTTCAAAGAGTCAATATACAGTACAAGACACATATAGGACTGTGCCCAAGGGAGGTGTAATGGGTCAGAAAGTACCCTATTTTTCCAAAAGAAATAATCTTTAGAAATTACTTAGTACCAATAATATTCAATTAAAATCACACTGGTCTTTGTAAAATGCAGTTCATATGATCCAAATTCATATTGATATTACATACAATTAGGAGCTTCTGTGATCTGTTCCTTCTTTTTGTCCACACCATGGCTTGCTGGACATTAAACATATTTGAATTCATATTCCTCCTTCAGTTCAGGTTTGCCTTCCCTTTTATTTTAAATCGAGGCAGTGGCAGGAGAAATTTACTACACTTCAAAAGAATCGTGCATTTGGGACGGTCACCATGACACAAGCAGGTACTGCTAAACAATAACATAAAAGTGTATTAAATGTACATCCCACACATATTATATTTGATCAATACATTTATATGTACCTTGTACATTTGAACGTCAATATATCATTAACAATATAATTTGAAAGCTGAGTACCTGGTAATTTAAAGACCACTTAAGTTATGAAGACTGGTGTTATCAGTATCTGATTAATTCAAAATGAATAAACTCACTGTCAGTATGATGTAAAATAAATCACTGTAAGTAAAGTCACAGGGTGCATATGCCATATTATTTGCTACACTCATCAAAATTATACACTACCAAATTTATTCTTTTGTCGGCTGGTCATTTTTTTAAAAATAGGCTTGTATGGGGGTTAAAAAGCAAGATAGACATGTTACTGGAAAAGTTTACTGAGCAATATCTTGGGGAAAAGAACAAAACAGTTTAGTTTAATTTGGTTTTGTGTTTTTACAGCAATGTGTTCAGGTTATTTAGTGTCAAAACAATTGGTGTAATGTTTATTGCCAAAGGGCATGCCATGGTAGCAGATTGATCCAGGATAATCCGATTCTTCAAAAGTTTTGTATGCTAACCACAGAGCCACCATGGCTGAGAAAAAACAAAAAGCTCCAAGATTTCACAAACAGTTGAGTAGTGCATATTTCTGTTAAGACTACATGACATTTACAACTCAATTCATTTTCAGATCAGTTATAGCTGTGTTCACACACACACACACTCCATGCACATTACACTCATTTAGGTACACCATGGGAGATTTTTCCTATTTTCCAGGTTATACATGTATAGCTTTAGTAGAATATCACACACACACACACACAACAATTATTTTAAATTCAGAATTTTTTCTCAAATCCAGTATCTTTAAATGGTCAACTTTCTCAAAGTAAAAGTATTAATTGTGGAGTACCACAAGGCTCTATCCTTGGACCTCTGTTATTCATTCTATTTATCAACGATTTACCTCTTAAGATTGGAACTTCAATTTCTTCCACTGACCTCTATGCAGATGATACTACAATGTCTGAGATTGGTAAAACCAAAATGGTACTTGAAAATAACTTACAAGATGCTCTCAACAGACTTCAAGTATGGTGCAAGGAAAACAGTATGATCATAAATACAGAAAAAACGAAAGCCCTACTAATTACAACACAACAAAAACGAGCAAGACTAGATAGCGACAAACTTAATGTTTTTTTTGATAATGTGAGCCTTAATATGACCTCTCAAGATAGAATTCTTGGTGTATTCATAGATAACAATCTTATGTGGTCTATTCACATTAAACACATTTCAAAAAAGGTTAATTCTTATCTTTGGCTACTGAGGAAAATCAAAACGTACATTCCTCTTCAGTATAGGGTCATCTTTTATAAAAGTTATATTCAGCCATATCTGGACTACTGTAATGTAATTTGGGGTAATACCTCTAATTCAAACATTAAAACACTTATAAGGCTCCAAAAGAGGGCTTGCCATTTAATTCTAGATCAATGTATAGACAATTTTCAGGATGCAATGAATAATATAAAGATTTTAACAATACATGAAAGAATATTTCTTAGAAAAGCCAAATTGATGTATAAAGTATCCAGAAAATCCATTCCTGTCTATCTAAGCAATATCTTTCACCAAAGAGATGCTGATGGTACTCCAAATTTAAGGTCCATAAGAAGAAAAAATTACATTATACCAAGGCCAAAGAAGGAATTGTTTAAAAAAGTTTTCAATATACTGGTCCAGTAGTATGGAACAACATTCCCAGCAACATAAGGCAGGCTCCTAGCATTTCTTCATTTCATAATCAATGTCTTAAATGGATGAAATCTTTAGAAAAATGAACAGTGCTAGTACCAAAAAAAATAAAAATAAAAAAAAAAAAACATACTGCCTGCTTGTCTGTTTTTTTGGGTTTTTTTGGGGGGGTTTTTTTGCATCATTTTCAAAGCTGAATGTTTCAACACAGAATGATATTTTATGTTTCTTATATGTTTGTGTTTTTTTACAGATGCCTGTGCTTGTGTTCCAGGCTTGTTACTTTGAAATTTAAAATTCCTTAATTATTTAGCATTGAGCCAGACTCTTCACATCATGTTGTATGTATTGTATATAGTGTACATAACAGATAGAAGGCCTCAAGGTAGATTAGTTCAGTAACTAATTGAGTTACCTTCTCTAAATAAAGTCTTTATTATTATTATTATTATTATTATTATTATTATTATTATTATTATTATTATTATTATTATCTTTCACATAAACACAAGTCAAATGTACACATGTCTTCCTCGTTACACTACATAGGAAATAAAACACTGCAGTAAGTTTTCATCTGTTTTCAGTATCATATACAGTAAAATCTGTCCTGAAAGACCATCTTTTCTGCTACTGTATAATGAGAAATGGTCTTTCATGATAGTTTATAGTACTATATAATAAGTAAATCTGAGAATGGAGAATTGATCTCTCAAGGACTGTTTGTGTGATTTGCATTTTTAATATAGCTTTAACATTTCTAGTCGTATCGCTACAATGTCCATGGTGTGGCAGTTTATAGTGATGTCTAAGCAATAAGGCATCATGCCATAGCATCATCTCCCACCCAGTCACATTTTCCTGACACCAGGCCAACTAGTCTTGTTATTAACCTCTTAATGCATAGCTCAAAACGAGGCAGCTGTTAGTACCATTTTTATGTCTTTGGTATGACTCAGCCAGGGTTCGAACCTGTGACCTCCTACGTATGAGACAGATGCTCAAACCACTGGGCCACTGGAGCCATAGACGGTGGTCTCGTGTCATGGCAGTCTTTCCAGACAGCTTTCTTTGCTTTTGTGTTTTACAACATAGCAACACAAGTAGGTTATTTGGTGCTGAGACAGTTGGGTAAATTGTTTTATCCATGAACACACTAGAGTATTGAGGCTCATTCAGTGGCTGGTTTGAACCTTCCAGTAGTGATGGGAATCAGTCAGAAATTCATAATTAATAATCGGTTCCCCTTAACCAACTGATCATCAATTATAATCGGTTACTAAGAGCAAATTTTAATTTTTGTTAAACAGTTATATCTGTGATCAAGAGTTCAGTATGTTTATAAATATACAGGAGTTATCTCTTTTAATGACATGTATACTTTAACCTAACAATAATATTACATTATGTGTTACTTTTGTTTTGACAACTTTTTTAAATGAATGCAACTTTTTATGGCTGATCAGTCATATGTAACTGAAATACTGCAACAATCCCCTGAAATTCTTTCGTTCATATATGATGTGTCTATAATTTAAAGTATAGAAGGACATGTTTTTCTTGTTTGTCATTGTTTATAAATACTACAAAAGATGTTGCAATTTAACTGAAAAAAAAATATACAAAATGTGTTTAAATTTAATAACTCAACAATTTAACAACTTGATCATGTAATAATGACTATGTTCCTAATTATGAATCCTATGGTTTTATATTTGTAGTTGTGAAAGGAATTAAATTTCAGGTCAAGGTTAGTGGCTGGGAGTTTTACTAACCTTTGTGCTTTGCATGCACCTAAAAAGTAGTCTCCCTTTACACGCAATCAATTATGGAGATCACATTCGATTATCTTATTGGTTTGCTCAACCAACTGATGATCGATTATAATCGATAATCGGAACAACACTACCTTCCAGTGATGCATATTGACACTAACACCAGCACCATAGTAATAATTACTGTCTGCATTGGTCACTGTGTACAAGCTATGGAAGGTCACATTGGGCATGTTCTTCATTCCTGAGTGACAGGAGCTACACATTTTATTGTTTCCTGATATAATTGGTGGTTTGGATTTATTTTTTGTTTGCATGAAAATAGCACTGAAATGGAGAAATCTAGAATCAACTTTTGACTTGATTTTATTTACTATATTTTTCTGCTTGCCAAGGAAGAAATGCCATAAAATATTGCTCAAGTACAGAGAAGTTATCATTGATAAAGAACATCTTAGGTACTTGGTACATCATATGGTCCAAGGTCAAAATCCCAGGACAGCTTATTGGTTTCAGTTCTAATTTCCCTTAAAGTAATTTCAATTCCCAATGTTTGGATGAATGGCGGAGGGACCTTATGCCAAGGCTGCTTATCAAGACAATTCAGTACACTGCTTCATACCCAAATTTTATCCCCACCCTCACCCCCCACCCCAAAAAGTGAATTCATATTTACATCAAAATGTATGATGATATATTGAGATAGATATGGTACAGTGTTTCATACCCAAATTTACAGCTCTATTTGATTTGACATACCAGACAAGAGCCTGTAGAAATTTTCGACAGTACCTCAATACCCAGTGCAGGGCTGGAAGGCACATGGCTCATTATATGTAGACATGTTGTATATAAATAATTCAAAGCAAACTGTGGATTGCATACTCTTGGGTGTTATTACCTAGCCTTACCTTTTACAAGGAGAAGATTTTTGCCCTTTTCATTGAAGATTGTAATTGAATGGTGTATTAGAGGGTTGCACTGGTCTAATCAGTCAGGGAGAGGTTCAGGTATAGGCAGTACATTCTCTGATTAGTTGAAATACACAGTAGCAGTACAGGTTTGGATCTTACAGTTCACTGTTGGAGTTGTACCCATTCTGATCAGTACATATTTTGATCAGCTGGGGAAGGATAATGTTATCATGGAGGAATTGGCAATCCTGATTTTCTAAAGATCTTGGAAATTGGTATATTCAGTGCAAATAATGTTGTACAAACCAAATTAATATCAAAGAAAGTCAGATATATACGTTAAAGGGATATTTTAATTCAGGTGTTTGAAATTTGATGTATTACAAAGGAGGAAGAATTTATTCAATCGATGACTGAAGGAGCAAATAGGATAAAATCTGTTTTTATTTGGGGAATACAAGCTGGTAGGAAGGAAAAAGTATGTCTTTAAATTCACTGGATTTACCTTCATCATGGTGGAACGTGTTTCCAGTTATTTGGTCAGGTTTGAGTAATGCTGTCTCATCACTTAGATCACATTCTTTTACCTAGACAGCACTTCACAATTATCTGGTTAAGTCATTAATGTGTTCATCAGGGGTAAATGATATTTCTGGAACAGATGTGTTGTAGATACATGTCCATTGTCTTGTAAAGGTTTTAGCAATGAATCTAGTTGTTTTGTATTCCTTGCAATTATATTTATTATATCTTGATGATTTCAGTAGTTTTTCTATTCGTGTCAATAGATAAAGTTTTGGGTTATTTTTTAATCAGAATAAGGATATGTACGTTTGATTATGGTCTCTAGTAAAAACTGGCCAAGTCTAATGCATTTATATCATATTTTATAAGTGCTTGTCACCACTCAAATATAATTAAAATAATAGTCTTTTTTTTTTTACAAGGGCTTCACAATTTTGGATACAAACTCTCTCTCTCTCTCTCTCTCTCTCTCTCTCTCTCTCTCTCTCTCTCTCTCTCTCTTTCTCTCTCTCTCTCTCTCGTGTGAAACATGTTGATTACGAACATTTTTTAAAATCTGATACTCTGGAGTAAATTGATAATTATGTTTATTCAATACAGATGTGTAACTTGTATATTAATTAAAAATTCTACTGTTTATTGATAGTATGTCTTGACACATTGGTGGTTCTGTACTTGAAATAGTCCATCATTGATATGACAGAAATGTAATTTTCTGTAGAAAACTAAACAAGGTATATCTCAATTCGTATACAGAAAATAGCGTTGATGTAGGCACATAAGTACTTTGAAATTAAGGTAAGTTAATTTATTTATTGACCATTTACAATATAAACTTTATGTTTCTACAGTTGGATAAAAGCACACTAAAACTTGATGTTTTTTAAAAACACTATTCCTGAGAACCTGTTTTTAAAGTCTTTCATGTACAGTGTACCATAGTCATCAGTTTTGACTGAAGTACATAAGCTAGCATTTCACTCTATGTTTAGCCATTGATATCAATGTTTCTATTAAAATCAAGGAAAGAGATCATTTCATACATTAAGTGATTGTAATTGTCATTTAAAAATAGTTTTGCAAGATGCTACAATTTAGCCAGTAGATCACTGTGACCTGCTGTTGAGTCAAATAAATGCATGTACCTGCATCATTGACCTAAACAGTTACATCATTTCTGTTGATCCCACATAACCTTTTCATCAGTTCATTATGGTTTTTGGTTATTGTTTTCCATTTGTACACATATCATAAATTGCTTGGTGGACTCTTGTCATGTTAGGAGCAAGTTATAATAGAGACAAGAAAGTCCGTTACAAGGTTTGGATTAAAACTGGTTATTTACTAAGATTTCATAAAACTATGTATGAATGCTAATTGTAAATGGTATTATTGAGTATGATGCTGAAATAATTTGTTCTACATCACACTCACTTTCTACATCACATTCACTTACCCTTACCCCATTGATCTTCAGGTCAAGGTCATCATCATAGAAAATTAGCATGAAGCTTTTGGCTACAGTTTTTCATATGCCTATATTTCCATAACTCCTTGAGGGATCTTCTTTACACTTAAGTTTAAATATTAAGAAGCTAAGAAAATTTATTGCTACAGGAATTGTCAATGCTTTGACCTTGAGGTCTAGGTTACACATTTTACATTTATGTTTAACATTCCAATGCTATACTCATTTTAAATGGGGTGTGGGGAACATGGGGGTCTAGGATGTCAGTCATAAGGTAATGCTATAAACTGAAAATTCAATGTGCTGAAAGCCAAATGTTGTGATGTTTTATATCAGAACTGATTAAATTCTAGCGATTTAAGTGGAGTATCAGAAATCAGAATGATGCTTGAGTAATCAAACATTTTTAATCAAACTTCATTTGAGAATTAAGTTGTTCATGAGAGAGGTAGTTATTGTGACACACATTTTAATAGAATTACATTTAAATGAATCTTTCATGAACTGCTTTGCCAGTATTGGATCGATATCGTACATTACTTAATCATTTTAAATGAATTTGTATGCACAGAATATTAAGTGCTGCACTATTTGTTGGTGGAATATGAAGGTGATTCCAAGCATTCTGGCATTAATGTTTTTGTTTCTTTGATGCTGTGCTAGCTCAGGCTGCTTTACAAAATGTATATACATTTGGTTCATCCTACTTCCTTTCTTCTTTCACTGTGGGAAGAAACTTCTAACAGAGAGGGAAAATTCATTGTTTTTTTATTGAAAGCATACCAGTCAATTGACTGCCTCAGCATCCTGTGTAAAAACATCACTTGCCTGTTGGTAGATACAACCAACTGATTTGTGTTACAGAAATAGAAACTTGTATAGCCATTATCTTACTGGTACCGATTGTATGCCAAACACATGGAAGATTAAATTTTCAAAGAATTTAGTCAGGGACCTAATTATTAAACTTAATTATTATGTGAGATTCCCAGGTAGTGCATCTATTAGTTCATGTTTAAGGAAGTGCATCAAATCCAAATCCAATAAGAGATAGTGACATTTCAAACTTTGGAAAATATTTTGGAAAAAGGTGCACTGTTGGTGCATTTTTAATGGGGTATTTAATGTTAATGCCTGCACATAGTCAAGGAAAAGCCATGGGGCTAAATGGAGAGTAAGGAATTATGCTAATGCTATGTCCTGAGTTAAGTTTACTATGTAACACATCACTTGTCTTTGCAAAGGTCAAGAAAACTGATTTCTTATATATGATCTACAAATAGAAACATGTGAACCAGGAACTGTTAATGATTAAAATGCACAAACATTGTGAAGAGCTGAACACCAGATGGAAAATATTGCATATTTTATTACTTTCATGCCTTGCTACTATTGCAGCAGTCGAAGATAAAACTGACATTAATTACAGTGGTATCTCTCTTTAGAGTGCCTAATTATAAAGTATGACATGGTCCCTCATACAATATGGTGCAGCAGAACTCTGCTATAATGCAAATTAAGATATAACAAGTTCCAATAACGTTGTGGCTGTACATGGCATCCAATGTTTTGGTCTTATATGTCCGGTGTTCAGTGACACTGCTGGTAACATTTATCAACGAGAAAAACATAAATGTATGTTTCAGCAACCATAATTTGCTTGCCATTCATGATACAGCTGTTTGGTACACAATACTATAGGCCTGAACTACTCCATTATGGCAGGATTCCCATGTATGATTGTTGATACCATTTTATAGATGAATATGGTTATGATAAAAGCAGGCTGGCTTACAAGATTGCACTTTATTTCTTCTTTGAACAGCATTCTAAAGGAAATCAAAGAGTGAGCCAAACAATAGATGATGCTATTATTTTACAGCTCGATACCATGCCCTAGTTCACATTCCTCGCCCCATGCTCTTGAGTTAGCTTTCTAGTGTGCCCTAGGTTAAATTGGCCTGGAACTGAAGCTGAGTTTTCTTTCTTTAATGTGCCTTAGGTTCCATTTGCATGGAACTGAAGCTGAGTTCACTTTCTTTAATGTGCCTTAGATTCCATTTGCATGGAACTGAAGCTGAGTTCACTTTCTTTAATGTGCCTTAGATTCCATTTGCATGGAACTGAAGCTGAGTTCACTTTCTTTAATGTGCCTTAGATTCCATTTGCATGGAACTGAAGCTGAGTTCACTTTCTTTAATGTGCCTTAGATTCCATCGGCATGGAACTGAAGCTGAGTTCACTTTCTCTAGTATGCCCTAGTTTCCAGCTTATTTTACTTAGCCTGTTAAAAATGTAACTACTCTTGCAGTGATCATAGACTGAGGATCATAGTTTCAACTATGGGACAAAAGATGTCATAAATTCCTAAATATTTTTATTTTCCCTCATATATGATTATTAGACCAGTCTCTCTCTCTCTCTCTCTCTCTCTCTCTCTCTCTCTCTCTCTCTCTCTCTCTCTCTCTCTCTCTCTCTCTCTCTCTCTCTCTCTCAACATTGTACACAGATGAATGTGACATCTTCAGACAAAATATATTTATGTATCAGTCTAAGGCAGTCATGTGAGCCATTGTATACAATTGTGACATGTAACCTGATTTTATATGATATGTCTCAACAAGGGTCTTTTAGTTATTGACCTGGCATATAGTTTTAACATCAAGGGTCATGCTAGGCATGACTACAATTATCAACTGAGAAGATAAGTGCATATATGGGATAATACTGTATCTAAAGGTACACCTAGACATTGTTGTATGTATGTATGTATGTACTGGTAAGAATGGAAAGATTGCAAATCTTTCCACTGTTTTGACAAAGTAAATTAGACAGTTACAAAATTTGAGACACATTAGAAGAATGTGCATGTCAAGGCAATTTTTTTTCATTCAATGGCCACTTTTTATTTACTGCTGACCAGTTGTGGCCATAGATACAGATCATGCAGCTGTGTGATAGTTAGTGTGATTTCCAGTTAAGTTTTTTAAAAAGATTTACAGACATGCTGATGATTCTCAAACCACACCCACTTGTTATCGTATATAACTGCTTCTCTGTCTACTGAAATAGAACATTAAATTTGTAAAGAATGTAAAATTGTGGAAGTGTCCACTAAAATTTATTATGCATAGCCTGTGTATGTTATACCAGTTTCTCCCAAAGGCACACACACACACACCAGTTTAAGCTCTCAGATTTTTTTTTGTTCAGATTTATAATGGCTTAAAATCTTAATACAGTTTCATAGCAAGTGTTTTTATAATGTACTCTTTTTGAAAGGTTTGGTTTTGGACAGTTACAGACCTGTGTATTGGTTATACAGTTGTTCATTGGAGATCTTCAGTTGACACCAAAAGTAGACTCTGGGCTTTAAACAAAATGTGACAAACCATCAAGTTGTCTGGAGATTAAAGTTTCATTTAAGGAAAAATGCTGTATAAAGGAATTTTGATTCTCATGTAAGACTGTTCTAGTCTTGTCAGAGCTTGCCATGCATACAAGACTAAAATGACTTAACATGTACACATTATACAGCAAATAACCAAATTGATACATTTCAATTTGGAATTGAACCTCTGATATGAATGTTAGACTTGTCATTGACAATGTGCATACAGTTCCATACCTTGCTGATTTTGTAATCATTTCATTAAATATATGTAATTTAACTCATATGATGTTCGTTGAATACACATTTTATAACAATTTAGGACAAATATCCTTAAGATTTTTATCATGCTATTCTTTTATGCTGCTAATGAAAATGTAAATAATCATGCAGTTGGACATACTACCTGGACATGTGCATGATGTTGTTTCATTCTGCTAATAAAAAAATTTAAATAATCATGCAGTTGGACATACTACCTGGATATGTGCATTAGCTAACACCAGATGTACCACAAGGATGTATGTTTACATGGTTACCAATTTTATAAATAGTCGCATTTAGTAAACAAAACTAAGCAATTGCAGCCTTTATATGTAATACAAGAGCAAAACAGTTGTCATTAATTTATCATACATATTACTCACGTTAGTTTACTTTTTCAAACCTGATTCATCAGTCATTTATATCTCATTTCCAAGTATTTTCTTTGTATCTGTCTTCCAATAACTGGCATAGTAAGCATGTACAAATTGCCTGTCTTTACTTATAGTTTACCAAGATCCATTAACATTTTTTTATATTTGAATGGTGTGATTATGATTGTAAGAATTATTTTAAATATGAAATAATGATAGCTGCATCAGATTAATAAATTCTTTGCCAGTTAGTAACTTTTTATTCCTTTCAAAACTTGTACACCTATTCAATTACATGTGAAGTTAAATCCAGCTAACCACTTCAAAGGTTAAAAACCTAAATTGCACTGAATGAAAGAAATGGTATAATTTAAAAACATATTTTACATTCTTTCTCTGCCAGGACTTATGTTTTAGGTTTTTTTGGGATGGGTTTGGTTTCATGAACTTGTTAAGTTCTGAAGATATATTGACTTCCCTATATTCTTGCTTGTAAGACTATTCCAACTGCAAACAGCACAAATCGAGATATGCCTTCACATAAAATGCTGGCACATCAGGGTCTGTTCTTTTTGTTAGGAGTAACTAGTAAACAAAGAGCATATACCCTGATCTGCAGACACATGGTATTAAGGTTGTTGTTGTTGTAGGGTTTTAACGCCATTCTTCAGTACATGATAGGCTTTACATGGCAGCCAGTATTAATGGTGGAGGAAGAACCCGGGGAAAACCCCCCAGAAAGAACCACCGACCCATGAGAAGCTACTGGCAGGCTGTATCACATTGGCCAAATCTGAGACTCGAACCCACGCAAACAGAGGTGAGATGTCAGTGATTCGTAACTGATAGCGCTTTAGACCACTTGGGGCACAATATTAAGACTGTTATAGCAGACTTAGAATTTAAAATCATTATTTTGTAACCAGAGATAGAAAAGTTGGTTGAGATATTTTTTTGTCCTGCTGAATCTTCACGAGTTCTTTCCATGAAACAATTTCAGACACATAAATATCTCAAGACTGCTAGTCTGATAGGAAATTTACATGCATCTTGCTAGCGGACAACCACTAATTTACCAACAGCCTTGTTTCTATGTATCAAACACACCCTGAAAAACATGGACTGACTACACTTACACCATGATAGTGTGCACTGACAACAGTTTACTTTTTATACATGTGTAAATGCTTAAAATTCAGTGATAGAAATTGGGATCAGTTTCTATTTTCATCCATTAAGAGGTTCAAGCTTGTCTGCATTTTTGCACCAGTTAATTGTATAAAAGAAAGAAATATTGATAACCCAGACATATCTGAAAGACATGCACACATGATTGCACCTGTCATATTCCAGATTATGAATTTGGCCTTAACATCTGATGTACATTATGTAAATGAGCATCCAACTGACTGATGGTTTTTTTAGACTGGTTACATTGTCTTTTGACAGAGATACAATCTGAAATAGTGATAACTGATGACCAGTCACATCACATGCAAATAATCATCATGTTGAAAACTTTATTATGGAAGATTACCAAATATATTAAATCAAAATGATAGAATCCAGCACTCCACTTGTCATCTAAACAACCATGTTCAGAATGGAATCAAATTAACTTTTGGAAGGAAATGAGAGCAGTAATATATTCAACAGCATACCTGGCATCATGGCTCAATGCTATCACCATAATAAGAACATTGTCAAAGTCGAAATTTGTATCTGCATGATTCTAGCAGGAAAAATATAATACAGCGCAGTAGTTATAATTGTACAATTATCATACAACACAAAATAGATCCACATGAAGTGATTTGCTTGTCATTAAATGTATGATGTGTAAAATGGATTTCCAATGCAAATTTATACCAGTTTGTCTATGTAAAAGGATCACATAATCTGTGAGTAATGAATGCAGGATAGTAACTCACACAAGAATAAATCACCCTTAGTGAACTTAATTTAGTGTTAATATTGTAAAATCTTTTGACTTGCCTACATTTGGGCGAGTCTCTTTCACAGGCAATCTATTAAAAATATTTAAATTAGCTGTTTAAATGGTGAATATATTTTTCAATGCAAAGAGAGTGCAGATGATATTACAAAGACTTGGATAACTATAAGAATATTAAATTTTAAAACTATTTTATATTCAAAATTGCACAATACTGGCCCTTAAACACTAACCTGACTTTTATAGCAAGATCATAGGGCCATTAACCCCATCCTTAATAAAACTCTGATTAGGGTAATACAAAATATAGTATTGTTTGATTTTCCAGTTTTTCATTGTATAATGGGTATTCTTGTACTAAGCAGGTACGTTAGATCGTTGCTCCAATTGCAAACAACATAGACCCTAGGTAATCTGTCATCGCATAATGCCAACTGTGTAAACCCAGATTAGCCAGCATATTATTCAGCAACAGATCTGGGTCTATATAGTTTGTAGTTTTATCCAATTTTTAAGTAAGTATGTATGCTTCTACATTGGATCATTCATTTGTGATACATAAAGTTAAAAACTTTAATAGCGAGGTTACTTTATTTTGAGGTGTGTTTACATGAAATACTGAAATGGGATTCATGACCATATTTACTTCATAAAAACTGTCTTGTACAAAATTCCAAATTCTGTAGATCAGGGGAGTGCTATACAAGATATGCTTAGAATATGTTCCCCGAGTTCACACATTTTTAACACTACCTATTGCAGTTACCTCAGAAGTACCATCTGTACTTACTTATAAGACAAGTCCAAATGCAAACTGCACAGACCCAGATCTTCCATCACATAATGAGCTGGCAGATCTGGGTTTGTGCAGTTTGTTGGAGGAATCAATAAATAACATAGTAGAATAATCAACATACACTCGGATCTGCAGGTATGGTATGGTAGATCTAGGTCATTGTTGTTTGCAGTTTGACTCGACTTATGAGTATATATGACACCTTCTATCTTAAAACTGTAAGATTGCTATGTTGAAATGTAAACGGCTTCATTTAGTTTACTGCTGCTAATTGTTTGCAAGGGACCCCAAGTGGCCTAGTGGTCTAAAGGGCTCTTCATAACAGATCACTGCCATCTCACCTCTGTCTGCATGGGTTTGAGTCTCAGATTCAGCCAATGTGAGAAAGCTTGTCAGTAGCTTCTTTTGGGTCGGTGGTTCTTTCCAGGGGTTTTGCTGGGTTCTTCCTCCACAATTAATACTTGCCGCCATGTATAGCCTATCTTGTGCTGAAAATGGCGTTAAACCATACTACTACAACTAATATGTTACATGTACTTTATTTATTTCAATGTCTCTGCTTGAAAGGACTGTTTGGCAGGATTCTTCTGTTAAAAGGTATGATTTTCATATTAAATGTGACATCGCAAGGGAAAAGTTGCTGAGAATTTAATTGTAGCGCCTATCACACACTGCTAAAAATCTGGTTGATTTGCTGACAAAATTTTCTTTGAAGTTACATTATTATTTACCTGAGAAAAACATGTACTTATACATAAATATTTGATGAGTATGCTGAGGAAACAGTTTTAAGTATACAGGTCATAGATTGTCAAAAGCATCCTGTGTGCATGGCAAGGCAATACAACACAATATCATAATGATCTTAAGGATGTGTCACTAAAATTATGTCAAAAATTCAACAAAAACAAATTTTACAAACTGAATCATGTGATAAGAAAAGGTAAAAGACAGATAGCAAATGAACCAATCATAAAGGGGGGGGCCAGGGGGGCCGAGTGGTCTAGCGCTCTCCATTATGGATCACTGCTCTGTCCGCATGGGTTCGAGTCTCGGATGCGGCCAATGTATGTGAGAAAGCTTGCTAGTAGCTTCTCGTGGGTCAGAGGTTCTTTCCGGGGGTTTTCCCTGGTTCTTCCTCCACCATTAATACTGGCTGCCATGTATAGCTATCGTGTGCTGAAAGATGGCATTAAACCATACAACAACAATCATAAATTGAGCAAGGTAAATTGTGGACATTTCATTGATTTGTATGTAATAGCTATAATGTAAAACAAAAAAATCATGCTACTGTATTTATCAGTTAATTATCCAAAATACTGAAACATCATCGGTTTTTTTGGTGGATTTCACTGTTATACATATTTTTCTTTTAAACTGTTCATTAGAACTTTAATTTTTTTTTTTTAAAAAATCCTTTTTTTATTCTTACTTTATATGATGCAATTTACTATTAGCTATATTTGCTGAAAAACTGACCTGTCCTCTTCCACTTTGCCTTACCAAAGGCTATACTGCTTTTGTGACTAAGAATCGTCAAATTTCTTAGTAACAATTACTAGTAATTCCTTGTCCTAATTATCATTATTGAGATTATCATTATCCAAGTGTCATTGATCTTTACTTTAGAGTTTTATATGTACTACAATAGCACAAATATAATAGCTGTGAAGGAATTGATACCTTTATCAGATACAGAGTAGAACCATGGGTGTAATCTTTAGCATTATGTGTACCAACCATGCATACTCGCTTATAAGTCTAGTCAAACTGCAAACAACAAAGATCCTGATCTACTATAAAATAATGCTCCTGCAGATGAGAGTCTGCATTGTTTGTACTACTGATTGCTCCTAAGAAAACTGCACATACCCAGATTGGCTGTCACGTTATGTTCATACAATTCAGTTGTCAATTTGATTGTCTGATAAGCAATTAAAGATGGTACTGCGAAAATTTGATAACAATTACACAGATACATACAACAAATTACAATGAGGAATGTGGCATGTCCAACTTAATTGAGTGTTAATATATACATTTCAGATGTAGTTAATTGGTCAGAGTTGTTTTTAAAATGTGATTGCAAATTTTAAAAAATATACATATTAATTGAAATTTGAATTAATTTCATAAGCCATATATATATATATATATATATATATATATATATATATATATATATATATATATATATATATATATATATATATATAATGAGATATCTTCTCATATCACTGATTGCATCATTTGTAATTTTCTTGGATGTTCATACTTTGAAATATATTTTAAAAAAACTTGTCAACCCCACCTCACCACCACCTCCACCAAATGCAGAAAACCGCCAATAACCTGAGTGCATGTTCCTGAATCAAGTACTGAACATGACGATCACTTACTTTCAAAGAATTCACATTGATCATTGGATTAGGTGGGTGTTAGTCTCAAACCTTTTTACTCAATATTGACAAGTGTCTAGACACAGGTGATAATACAACGCTTCACTTTCAAAACTTGTGTTTAGAATGGGTGGTGGTGGAAGGCTTACAGAGAGAAAAAGATGCATGTTTCTAATTTATTCAACTGCATTTTTTTCTTCAGAATAATGCCATCAGTCCATAAAAATCATGTTTGGGGGTCTCTAGCTTTTCTGTTCATAGGTTTCATTTAATGGTGCTATGTTCCACAAAACTAAACAGTAATTAGGTCTGTCTCTTTGTTCATCAGCATTGTGATTTTAGCACGATGACTTTGCTTGAAATTTTTTTTTATTTTAACCAGATCTGGTAATGCAGTTTTATATTGATGAAACCATGATAGATTTTGATTTTTAATTTGGATGAGTGTTTATCTCTTGACAATTTTTTCATTGATTAATTTTACCAAGGGCTGTTGAATTGCATCCAAATTAGGTGCTTTATACTGATTAGACCTTGAATGAGCTTCATTTCTTTTCTCTTCTGCAACAGTATTTTTTACAATAGTTGTCACCTCAGTGCCTATCTGACTTTTATTTCCATTGCATAATTTTATTGGATATTAACAAAATGTGACATCCAGCTTTTTAATGATGAAACTGAACAAGTTCAATTTCCAGTATTCCACACGTCATTTAGAAGAGTTATGCCCCCTGATTGTTTTCTTGATATGGTGACTGCAATTTAACTTTACCAGTGTGTGTTGAGTTTCAGTCAGATTTGATATGCATCTTTTTAATATATACTGATAAGTCTTTGAATGAGTTCTAATTTCAACAGCCTGCAGGATTATTTACAAGAGTTATGGCCTCCCCCTGACTGTCGGTTTTACTGACTCGGGTATCTTCAACATAACTTTACCAAAGTTTCATGGTTTTAGTCAAATTTGTAATACAGCCTTATATGCTGATGAGTTTTTAAATGTGTTCAATTTCCAGCATTCTATATTTACATGTACAAGAGTTATGGCCCTTGATTATCCATTTTACAAGCTTTGATTTTTGCAGCATAAGTTTAATTTAAATATGTGTGATTTTAACCAGTATCATGCAACTTCATATTATAGAAACCTTCATTAGGATCAATTTCAACATTTCTTGTCACCATTTAGAGACAGGATGACTGATCAAAACTTCGGTTTCTCCACACAGGTGTTTCTCTGTGAAACTCCACCAAAGAAAACTGGTCATTGTTGCACCTAGGGTCCTCCATACTCCATATTTTTGGTAGACACCACATTTTAAAGGGACAAAGAAAAACAATATTACATAATGTACTAATAGTGATTTTAAAATAGCATGGAAAGCTGATACAAGCTGGTAAAGTGCTCTGTAATGGGAGATGACATGATTGCCATAAGCATTATACATGTATGTATAGGTAAGGCCAAATAAGTGCTTACTCATTAATACATACCATCCTTTATTATAACCCATTTTTTACTTTTTTTTCTTCTTCAAATTTATCAATATTTAGTTGAATGACAAGCTGTGTTTTTGCATAAATTTTATCTCTTTTGTCATCAATAAACCCTCAAAATAAATTAGGTCTTTCTTGCCATAGGGTGATTTTAACCTAAAAAATATGATTTTGAAGACTACATTTAAATCCGTTGACAGCTACAAACTTTAAATGTCTCCATCTCATCACCAGATACATTGTTTTAAAATGGATATTCTTTACCATCATTGAAACTCGGGACATTGCTGGCACCAACATTCTAAGACTGGAAAGAGATCTAGTAAAGAAAAACTATAGGCATTTTTATTTATTTCTGGGAGAGCACAGTATCACAATTTTGGGGGTACATTTCAAGGAATATGTACGGTATGGTATAGACTGTATACACCTGACTAGCATGGTTTTACAGGGATCAGTTGAGGTAGATACAATCTGACAAGGTCATTTATTGGAATAACAGGGCTGGGTGTAGTTTTACACAATGTCAGGCAAAGATGGTCTTAGTGTAATGAGATATAAATTAAATTGTTCCAAATAATTGTTTGGATAATGTGTTAAGGTAATTTTTTTCTCAGTGGTGGGCATTTAGATTATCATATCTTGCAATTGTGTTAGAAATATATATATGAAAGGTTAATTGTTTTCTTCCACCTGCTTTCAGCAGAAAATTGTGTTGGGGAGGGGTGTTAAATATATTTACATTCTTTTATCCCCAGGTCACCCAGCCACACCATACCACCAACCTACACTACCCCCAACCCAGCCAACTTTGGCAACTTGTCCTCCAACTTGAAATTTAATGAAAATCCCTGTGATGGATCTTGACTGAGTTCAACTACTAACATTGTTCTGTGTCATTTGTCAGACCCGACTACTTCAGTTTCTGCATAGTAACTCACATTATTATTGGATTTCAACCAGATTTGCTGTGCTGCTTCATGCATTAGAGTCCTTGGCTAAGACTGTCAGCATTGTAATTAGGAATTGTAGCTAATTAATGATGAATGTCAACATTCTAAATCATCATTTGTGGCATCGTTAATGATCTTGATTCTCAGACAGCCTTCAATAGTTTCAGCATAGTTAATATCTTAAATTATTACTGGATTTCATCCAAATTTGATATGCCCTTTGATCTTGATAACGTCATTTCTGAATTTAGTTGTCATAGGCATAAATGTTAAAAGGTCTTATGACTCTTGATTGTTGGAGGTTCCCAACATCATTTCCACACAGTCTTTTAATTACTATTGAATTTCAATCAGATTTGGTAAACAGCTCGATTTGCTGGAGCATTTGATTGAGTTTGATTGTCAACTTTCTGCATCATGTAGTGGATTTATTGCTCTTCATGGTCAGATCCACCCACTTAAGTTTCTAAACAATAATTATCTCAGTTGTTACTGGACTTTTATAAACAGGAGAATGTTGATTATGCCTTATCAGATATATATAATCAACATTTTGGTTTTCTAACTAACTTGCATTTGGTTCTGTACAATAACTATTAACTTAAGTTGGATCACAACCATATTTTGTATGCAACTTAACACATTAACCCCTAAGCCAAACAGCTAGGCAATCCCGGACAGCATACTTGCAGAAATCGCCTTACCAGCGCTTGTATCCCAGAATACTTGGCTTGCAGATTTGTTTTAGAGAGAGCTACGAGCAATAAATACTATTTTCTTATTTAATTTGGCGCAGCAGTTCTCAATAAAAGTACGTACAAAAATGGTATAAAAATTTTGTGCTACAAGCATAAATAAAACTGATACTTAAGAATATCAATTTGTTTCTCTTATCATGAATAATCCATAAAAATCCATGATGAATTCACACTAAATAATTAACACTATCAACATATGAAATTCACTCCATTTTATGTACACAGAAATTCCACTTGTCATCTCTATTGCAAACTTAACCTCATGTGAATACTTCTTCAGTCTGTCAGGTATAAGTCTACTTCCAGTGGCTGATTCTCATAATTTTCTTCAATTTCTAATCCAAGTATTTGCACTATTTTTGCTGCTATCGAAGTATAATTTTTTGCCTTTCTTCAGCAGATTTAACTCTATCTATATAAGCTAACATTTGTTTTGTTAAACTGCGGCCTGCATAATTAGGAAATGGCTTCAGATCAACCAATGGTTTGTGCCAATTTAACTCATCATTCAGGATACAGACATAGACAAACTCTGCGCCTGGGATACAAGCTATATGTAAACTAAGTCGAGTTGTCGAGGTAGCAGGGGTTAATGTGTTAATACTAATGAAGCATTAGTTGAGCTAAATCGACCACAGGAAACATTTATTTGAGTTACATCCCCCTGATTGTCAGACCCACCCACTTTCAATTCTGTACAATTACTCCCTTATTGGATTTTTAAAAGCTGTAGGTGGCATGTTTTCAATAAGATTTTGGCTGGGTTTGATTTTCAGTCTTATTTGGGTATACATGTATATTCATCATGCAAGGTCAGTTTTTAGCAGAGTTGTGGCCCCTGATTAGTGAGCCCATTTTCCTGTCTGTGCAGTAACTCCTGTGGTATTCAGCTTAATGTTGCAGATACCGTGACTTTCTTTATTTTTTTAATTTATTTGTTTAGCGTTCAGTCTGCATATAGCCAGGATTATCATTTAATGGAGATTGGGCTAGATATTTGCCTAAAATTATAAATCAAATTATATGCATGCTGATAATAAAGCAAGCAAACATTAATTTTTAATGCTATATTTATTCTTTGCTCATCTTGCTGAATTCAAATTTCTTCAAGACTGTTAAGTGTTGAACACTTGTTAGTGTTCCCAAGAGTCCTGAATCGATGTAAAGTATTGGAGTTTTAAAATTAAATTTCAAGGGCCTTGAAATGTCGTGGAATTTTTGACAGTGGAGTTTAAAAAGGTGATAACTGATAATTTCATAAAGCATTGAACACCATTAAAAAAAAATTGTTTTGAACATGGCACAATTACTATTGAGTTTTGTTAAGTGGCCCTAAAGAAGTTTAGGAAAAGTCGCATTTTGTTAAGTCTGCAGTCTTGTGTATTTTTCCCATTTCCTGAAAGGAATATTAGCCAGTGCCCGATATGATGTAATTGACTGTTTTCAACGTGGATGTGTTTGTGTGTAAAATCTAAAGAAAAACATTTTGTGACAATTTCTTTTGTTAACTTTTGATCCCATATGCACACATTTGCATATAAACATGATGTTTAAAGGCACATTTCCAACTTTGTATTGCATCAGATTTATTCAGGTATGCAGATGTCTTTCTAGGGCTATTGTGGCTAAGCAGTTAGCTTGCCATACGTTTGACCAGGGTGCAGGTTCAAATCCTGACCTGAGAAAACCAAGTCAAATTTAGTGGCATAAGATATTCTTTTATGTGTTGATTTGCCAATAAATAATAAACAAATGAACAAAACTGTCTAACCCTGTATGTACCATACATGCAAATGAGATAAGTCCAACTGCAGACAACATGGACTCTTCCATCCCATAATCGGCTAGCAGGTCTGGTTCTGTGCGATTTATTTTTTTTAGGAGTAATCAGTTGAACCGACTGCATAGACCCTGATCTGCAGGTGTATTTTACTACAACACAGGATCATTGTTGTTTGCAGTTTATATACTGTAAATTAAATGGGGTCTTTCCGTGGGTAATGATGGTACAAGTACAGTCAGTTTTTGTTGTCACTGATAGATCATTGCTTAATGTTTCCAAATATCATGACTACATTAGTTCGGAGTCAAGTCTACCCAGGCACTGTTATTACCCAGTTGTTTACTCTAGCATTTACCCATTTTGCATTCAGACTGAGTGATCTAAAGCGGCTATTTTGTAGATACCACTAATTCTTCCCTTTCCCTAACTTGCACATGCAAGTTATTATTTCTTCTCACTTTTCCTTAAGTTTTTATAGAAAGTTGTTCTTGAATATAAAGGATGTATTGATATATAGTGTTAGCAGGTGCTTGAGGGTGATTGAAGTTACTTTCCAAAATATGTGTGTTCATGTTTTATAATGTTTGTTTTTTTTTGTGTCATGTTTCAATGGGATAAGTTTGTTTAAGTTTAGGAGAGGATATTTAGAGCTGGAAATTATTCGTCACTTTTTTTCTGTAGAAATATGTTTAATCTATGGAAATTAAATGAAGACGTATTCAGTTTGGTTTCCATATAGAGATTTATGAGATGTGTTCCATGATGAACACACAATCAAGTGAAGAAAATTTGTTTTCAGTGAAACGTATCTCAAATTCAAAAGGATGCCAATGAAAAGGATATTTAGAATGTGAACTATATAAATTCAGATGTGACAAGGATACATATACATTTGTGACCCAGCACCTGAAAAATGAGAAGTTTAGAAATGGCCAATTTAAACTCCCGTGGAAAACCTTTAAACATGGTGGTTTTCAAAATGAAAGGTAATTGTACTGTTTTGTTCATGATAAAATTTGTTTCAAATTTAAAAAGATATACCATGCATTCTCACTCAGAAAATGAGCCAAAGTGTAAACTAGACAGATCCAGATCTGCCAGCACATTATGCAGTGGTAGATCAAGGTCTTTCGTATTTACTGTTGGATTTATCTCATGAGTAATAGAATTTGAATTTTTAAGTCTGTCATATCTGTTGAAGGGGCATATAATGTTACCCATGTTCTATCTGTCCTCTCATTTCATCTGTCTCAAATTTCGTGTCCACTCTATAACTTTTGAAGGACTTCATGCACTGAACAAAAAGTTACATAATGAAGCTTTGCCATCCGCAACTTATAAAACGCTTCTATGAGTCGACACCGAATTTCAACAAATGTATCCACATCACTCGTGTATTAGCATGGAGCGATGGCGATTATTATTATACATTCGCATTTAATTTTGATTTTCACCATTTTCCAACAAAATTTACAGAGTTTTGGCTCATTTTAGACTTGCACTTCAATGACAATATATTGACGGACACATCCATGTTGTATGGATACATTTTTAACCCATTAGATGAGTTATCCTGTTATTATAAATGTATACCTGTATATTATAGTGTTAGCAATGTTTTTTGCTTGATGCAGAAATAAAATCAAAACCGTAAAATAGAACAATGAAGGTGCAATACATAAACTGATTGAAAATATTAGATTTACAGCAAGGTCTTTCCATTATGGACACTTAGGGACCATCCCTTTTCAACAGGTATCTTTTATTTCGAGATGAAATATGTAACTAAATGTAAGAAAAGGAAATTATCATCACTAGCCTGGATGGGTAGGTGTCAGTATTATGTAGGTGTGTGCTAAGTCAAATTTCACTAAATACATTCTTTTTAAAACAGAATATTTTTTATGTTGCTAAATCTATACTTTGTTCATATTCTTCCAAAAGGGAAGAGCATCTTGAGTGATATTTTGGTTTTGCTCAATCATCCAGAATTCTGTTACACTTTATTCCAGCACTAAATAACTTTTTTTTTGTTAGCATAAAATACCCCCCCCCCCAATTCTCTAACAAGTAACAAGTATAACAAAAATAAATTGTGTGCTTGGTAGGACAATACACAAATCTAAAGGATACTTTGATCTTTTCACACACACATATATATTGATATATATATATATATATATATATATATATATATATATATATATATATATATATATATATATATATATATATATACATATATATATATATATATACATGTATATATATATATATATATATATATATATATATATATATATATATATATATATATATATATATATATATATAATTTGCCATTTAAGTATATTGACATACCGAGCACATTGTATATTCCAGAACTTCACAAGCAGCATCAGGATAAGCTAGAAGACATCACCAACAGATTTGAAGGAATCAAGCAAACACTTTCGGTGAGTTTTCAACTGTTTGTAATTAGTGTTTGAAGTTCAACAATGTAAGAGGCAAAACATCAAAGAGACACTTGCTATGCTCCATCACCATAATGTGATGAGAGCATTTGTGTTCTATGAACACATTTCTAAATGTCTTTGCTAGCAAAAGGCAGATAGTAAGACATAAGAATCACTGGGTTTTCAAAAAATTCACTTTTCTTCTGCTAAAGATGAGTAACTTTGCAAGAAACCAGAATTCACACAAACTTGAAAGGTGTTCAAATTTCAGAGATTACCTTGAAATGTGCTTGAATCAGAGGTTGACTTTTTAGTAGGTGCTTGAATTTAAAAGAAACATTAATTTACAGCTATAAATATCTAGAAAGAATTTTTTTTCAAAATCTGTTCAAATGGTAAGAAACTTGTTATTCTTGAAATTTTACCTCCTTCTTGTGTCACTTACATATTCAGTGAGACTTTCCATTGATTTGTCAACATACTTAATACTCGGAGCTTATACAGTGAGATAAAGACATAAATAAATGGATGCTGTGTTCACTGTGTCATTAAAGTTGATAAAAGTTGGTCAAGTACTCAGTAATGGGAGATATATTTTAAGACAAGAATGCCATAAGCACTATACATGCTATATTCATTTGGGCAAGGCTCAAAGAATAAACACTCAAGAGTTGTGTGTTCGTCAAAAGAAGTTAAATCAATAGTAGCTGATATCACCATAAGTCATACTGTTGGTGGGCGCCTTATTAAATCTCTGTGTACAAATCATGGTAGTTTTTAAAAAGTCAATTTTTAGCCCTTGAAAAGAAATATTTGTATGAGCCATGAGGAAAGTGGCAAATCTAAAAGAAAATCTTTTAAGGACTGGGTTTTCAGGGTTTCAGAGTAGTGTTATTGACATCTTCATCAGCGATATTTATATCTGATGTGAAAGATTTGACAGACACATACAACTCTGTTGCTAAGATGAAGTTTTCCACACATGAAAATTCCGCTTGTCTGCTCATATTTATGAGTGGTGCCATAGGATGGACGAGTTACTTTTTTAAGATACTTGTCTGATTGGATGAATTTGAGCAGATTTAGTATCAAGTGTAGTGTATGTTAACTTTTTTTTAGAGGACATTGAACTTAATGGTACTGTTAGATGCATGTTAATGACACAGGTATATGTATAAGGACAAGTAAATGTTAATGGCACTTGTATAAACTCCTCTAACTTGATAACTCGTGCACAACAGGGTCCACAAACATAGGCCGCACTATAAGCGATAATAATTTATAATAACGCACATTTTCTCATGAAATTGTTTGTTATCATGTTTAAATAACATTTAATTTCAAAATGTTCAACACATGAAAGGTCGTTCCATCCGGTTTCAATAACCATCACGTGTATGAAAAAAATCTTATGTATTACATCGCTGCTTTTTGTTTTGTTGACGAGTCTGGTTCCTGTAATGATATTAAATAGTATCCTGCCAAATCAGGAGTCCACACAGCAGGGAAGTAGACTAATTGTTGACATAGCACCAAATGATTCCCTTTTTTTTCTTCAAAAACATGCGACATTTCGTGAGACAAACATCTACGTCGCAATTAAATTTTTGTATTGTTCAGTTAGTAGTGATTTCAATGAAAGTAATTATGCCAGTTCAAGAATTCTCTAAACTCACTTAATCACAGTGGTCCGTATCTGTGTAATCGAGCTCTTTATTTTATAAAGTATTCATTTCACTTGGCTGCCTTACTACCTTTGATCAAAGTTATAAAAGAATTGGTTAATTTAAGGTAAATTATGTTACATACACCATAACATTTATAATATTGTTTGATCAAATAAAGCGAGTTCATTGACATATGACCGGGACTGCTAGATTTGAAGTTGGTAGGATCTTCGTGCCTATTAACTTTGCTTTTATTCAGGACAACAATATACAACAAATATTTCTGCAAGTCAGTTATCAAAATATGGTTAGGTTCTCAGAGAAACACTCCCAGACATAGCTGTTACAGTAGATTAACACATTTCTGTGTTTAGTTACAAGAGTACACATTGTATGTATGACAATTACACTTAAAAAGAATTAAAGATAGAAGAAGAACACAAATTTAAATTGATAAAAAAAAATTTAATTTACTAAAGTACTGCCTCCATTCGACGTGACATTTTCATTGATGGAAATTTCCATACATATAGTTAATTGCGGAATGTTGCTTGGATAGAAAACATAAAAATTTATGACCTATTTTTAAATATAATATTTCACAATATTGATTAAAATTTCCAGGTCCTATTTACCATTTTCAACGATAAAACGAGCGATATATAAAAGTTTTGTTACCAATTTTGATTGCAATTTCCTTCAGTTCAGCAAATAAGGATCACTTTTGGGGGTATTCGCTGGTTTGATAAATAGGACCCACGCCTGTCCCCACAAAAAAGCAGGTTTCTGAGTTATCAAGGGAGTGGTGTATGAGGACAAGTTAAAGTTAATGACACTGTTACATGTACAATGACAAGTAAGAGCTATAATTGGCACTATATATATATATATATATATATTACCCATAAAAAGAATTTGATCAATGTTTTTTATTCTTTGTACTGAACAGGAAAAGGTACAGACTCTAAAGGAAGAATGCGAACAACTAAGGAATCATGCCACAAATTGTGAGGATGCGCTACAGAAAGACTCGGACATTAAAGTTCAGGTGATTATGTTTTGTGGTCCATCAATATCAGGCACATCAATGATAAAAAGAGCATGCCATAATCTCATGTAAAAAAAAGACCATGAAATAATCTCACGTAAATTGTATCACAGTAAAAATTAAAACTTACCCATAGCAAGGTAAACTTTTATGGCGGTGGGGGATTACTGTATGTATTAGAAGTTTTCAGTCTTTGCAAAAAGGAGGTCAGCAATCTCCATCCAGGTGAACATTACTGACTATAGTGTATCCATCCAGGTGAGCATTCCCATGAATGTATTGGAATTGCAGCAGTTGACAGTGGCACCTCTTACATCAGGTTGTCATACATTTACAGTATTATGTGCATGTAACATTAGTTTATGATGTCATACAAGGTGAAGAGTTTTTTAAAGTTTTGGAGATATGTATTTCCTTGAAATAGTTTTATGATTTTTGTCCTTAAATGTGATATCTTTCATAATGATAGAAAATTCAATAGTGGTTGTGATGTAGTAGTAAAGCTGGAATACCTTCTATCAACATTTATGTTAATATGGAAAGCCATTCAAGTCAAAAAGTGTCATCTATGTCATCAAAATGTACTCTTAAAGTTAAAATGTTTGACTTCTCAGAGCAGGTTATAAAAAAAATGAATTTACTGCATCATGTTAGACAGTAGAACCTGTCTTGAAAGACCACCCTTTCTGCCATAAAATTATGGTTTCTCATAACAGGTCACAGTGCTATAAATGTATTATCATTAAATTTGTGCATTGAGAATATAGTCTCTCAAAACAGGTGGTCTCTCATAGCAATGGTTTTTCAAGACAGGTTTCACTGTATTTTAATTTTTGTACCATAAGAAGTTTATAAAACATGTTGCATAATTTCACTTAAAAGTATTTTGCTCACCTATATATCAGAGCAGTTACTTTATATCCTCAGCATATAATGCAGCCTATTATTTTCAGTTATACAGTACACTCTCACTATAAGATACCTCAGTATAAAATTCCCTTTTATATGGTATGTATGGTAATGGATCCCATGTTATTGCTCCCATAAACAGCATTATAGTGAGAGAGTACTCATCATGTCCCATGAACAGCATTATAGTGAGAGAGTACTCATCATGTCCTATGAACAGCATTATAGTGAGAGAGTACTCATGTCCCATAAACAGCATTATAGTGAGAGAGTACTCATCATGTCCCATAAACAGCATTATAGTGAGAGAGTACTCATGCCCCATAAACAGTGTTATAGTGAGGGAGTACACTTATCCCTTGAGCAGTTTTATAGTGAGGGAATATTCATATCCCGTGAGCAGTATTATAGTGAGAGACTTATCATTCCTTAAACAATCCTAAAGTGAAGGAGTATATGTCATATACCACAATATACTGTTATAGCGAGGGAGTACTCATCCCATGATCATTATTATAGTGAGAGAATACTCATTCTATAAACAATGCTAAAGTGAGGAAGTACATGTATACCAACTGAATACTGTTAAAGTGAGGGAGTAATCATTGCTAGAATATTATTATTAAGAGGGAGTACTCATTTTATTTTAATTTTACAGTAAAAACTCATTTATTATTTGGAAGAGACACCAAAATATAAATACTGATAATAACAGCATTGTCATTTTCAGGCTGCGATTGCACCATATAGAAATTTGCCAAAAGAAATTGAGGGATTGAAGATGGTGATAGAAATGCGGAACGATGAAATTCAGAAATTGCGCAAACAGAACATGGCATTGGAGAAACAGGTGTGTAATTTACAAACAATTTTGGAGGGATCAATTCAGAAAACCAGATTAAAAGAATTGGTTGGTGCAGAACTGAAATACATTGAAGAGTTATTTCCCTTCACATTTTGCTCTGGTAAGGATAAAGAGACATGAAATCATGACTCTACATTCTTGAGCATAAAATGTCAGGAGAAAAAAACTTATTTCCTTCTATTTCATGCCTTTTACGAGGTTACAGATGTCTGTCACATCATGTCAAAGTTGTACTCATGCCTGTCTATCAGATCTTCATGTCAAGTTTATCATGAGTTTTGTTGAACTTTATAACATTTGAAATATTTAATGAATTGAAACCAGAATTGGTTGATGTTTTAAATTAGAAGGTTGCAGTAAAGTTCCAAGTTTGAACATCATCCTACAAATTTATTGGGAGTTGTGGCTTTTTTCCATTGACATTTACCCTTCAGTTGTTTCATATTTGTGGATTATTCAAGTTTTTTACAACTATGGACACATTTAGAGTTTCAGTTTTCAGAAAATGTTTCCAATTAGGTGAGATTTTTTTTTAGTTCATGTAATAAATACACGCCTTGAGGAAGGTTTTTCTTTTATTCTCCTGCTTCTCTACCTCCCACTGGTTCATCTGTTCATTATGCCTCTATTCCTACACCATAGAGCAGGAGCATACCAATTTCATGCTATATTTGCCACAATAGTGATTGGTTGAATGAGTTGACAGAGTTTCCCAGCTGCATAATCTTTAGAGGTAAAGTGTCACGGCTTTCTGGTCCCATCATTTGTTTAAACAGACCCTTTTAGTAAGCTACATTATGCAAATGAGTATGAATCGCACACCATTTTCTTGCTGTTGATTGGATGTCACACACCATTTTCTCACTGTTGATTGGATAATGTCACACCATTTTCTCACTGTTGATTGGATAATGTCACACCATTTTCTCGCTGTTGATTGGATAATGTCACACCATTTTCTCACTGTTGATTGGATAATGTCACACCATTTTCTCACTGTTGATTGGATAATGTCACACCATTTTCTCGCTGTTGATTGGATAATGTGCTGTGGGATGCATTGGAGCACATGATTTGCTCATTTTACAAATAAAAAAGATAAGTTTATAGTAGACATTTTTCATTTATTGATACTTAGACAAGATGCTAAATTTCCTTGGAATTAGAAGGAGGGATCAGATCTCATATTTCTCACATATATCAGTCATAATTTGCAATTTATTTTTTTTGATCGAAGGTTTATAAAGGATAGATTGATGATTCATAACAGACAAATAGAATGCTAATCTTCAGTTATTACTCTTGAAGGGAAAGTGAACTGAATCTTAATTTTATTTCATTTACACCCATATTGAATAACATGTGAATAATTATAGGGCAGTACAAGTATAGTGTGTGTGTGTGTGTGTGTGAGAACATAAAAAGAGGTACAGATTTGCATATTGTGCATTTAACAGGTACTTGTTGCTTCATCCAGTTTTTCATTTAAAATTGCTTTTTTTTTTCTCAGACTGTTTAATGTGCACATACATAAATCCATTATTTACTGCACCAGCACTGACATTGAGTCACATTCATTATTCATATGTAGGTAAGATTAGTCATTTTTAAGAAACCTTTTACAGTAAGATCACTTACAGATAGCATTCTCCCCGTTTCTCAGTTGCTTGTGGTACAAAATGGTCATGTTAACATGGGGTTGCCACTAAAAGACTTCTTATAATGTCTGCTTGGTTCTTTATGAAGACGATGCCAATCAGACATCTAATAAAGCCAACAAAACTGTCCATCTTAAAAATTCTTGTTATCACTACTTGTTTTAAACTCATACTGATAATCTTGTTATCACTTCTTGTCCTCAATTCATGCTGAAAATCTTGTTATCACTACTTGTCCTGAACTCATGCTGAAAATCTTGTTATCACTTCTTGTCCTCAATTCATACTGAAAATCTTGTTATCACTTCTTGTCCTCAATTCATGCTGATAATCTTGTTATCACTACTTGTCCTGAACTCATGCTGAAAATCTTGTTATCACTTCTTGTCCTCAATTCATGCTGAAACTTTTGTTATCACTACTTGTCCTAAACTAGTACTGAAAATTATGTTATCACTACTTGTCATGAATTCATGCTAAATATCTAATCACTACTTGTCATAAATTCATGCTGAAAATCTTGTTATCACTACTTGTCCTGAACTCATGCTGAAAGTCTTGTTATGATTTGGGAGAGAGTATTAGAGTCTTGGTGGTTAATTTTTACAGTTTTAAATCCTGTCAAAAATCAGTCCAACGTGGCAACCTTGGTGTGTCTCATGGGGATCCCATGCGTCCTGGAATCCTGGAAATCTTTTGGAATTTAAGAAATTTCCAGGAAATTGGAAAGTCATGGAATTTCTGACATTGGAATTCAAAAATTTGACAACCACTGATTTCATAGAGCACCAAACACTGATTAAAAACCTTTTTTTCAAACACAACCCAATTACAATCAATAAACAGTTTCATTTCAAGATATTGTGGTACTTAAATTGTGTGAAATGTAAAAGTCATAACATTTGTTTTGTTAAGTCTGCAGGAACCCAGGTCCCTGGGCAAAAACCTTTTCTCCCACTACCTTGGCATCATGGAGACTTTTACGTGTTGATGTGCCATCAAACACCCAACAGTTACACAAGCTAACATAAGCCTGACTGTACAGAATTGTACTATTAATATCTTGTTTTAGGTCGTTTCTTAAATATCAGTTATCCTGTATGATGTACTACATTACAGCTTGAAGAATTACCAGCAGCCAAGGAGAAGATTATATCCCTTCAACAGAAAGTAGAAAATCTTCAGGCTATTGTGAACCTTAAGACAGACCATGAAAAGTAAGTACAGTACAGTATAGATTTGCATGGTTCAACCTTTGTACAACCTTCCAAAACACAAGAATTTTTAAGCTTAAGACAGACCATAAAAAAAATGTACAGTACAGTATAGATTTACATGGTTCAACCTTTGTACAACCTTCCAAAACACAAGAATCGTTAACCTTAAGACAGACCATAACAAAATATGTACAGTACAGTACAGATTTACATGGTTCAATCTTTGTACAACTTTCCAAAACACAAGATTGACCTTAAGACAGACCATGAAAAAGGAAGTATGGTTCAAACTTAGATGGTTTGTACAACATATGAAATCTTTAAATTTCAAGGGAAATTTCAGAAGTATCAATATATGCTTTATAAAAAATCTTAGCATTTTCAAAAGCTTCTTGAACTTTGTGCAAATGCCATACATTTTTCTGCAGAAATACACTATTGAGTAGATCAAATGAAACTAGACATGGTAGTTTGCCATATTTAATAGTGCTTCTTGCTGTATAGGTGTGGAAATTAATTATGCTGTTTCTTTTTGTACCTATTTATGCAGTGGTAAGATAGATGACACTTTACTGTTTTCATGAAAAATTGCTCATTTTTATCAGAGTTGATTTCTCAGTCATGCATCCTGGATAAGGCACCATTATAATCTTAAATTGTAAACGCAGTGAATCCTAGTTGTAACAGTGTACAATGATAAATGGTTGCAGAATTCAGTGTGAATCGTGTGTGTGATTTGGACTTTTAATGTAGCTTTAACAATTTTTCAATCATATCGCTAAAATTTCTGTAGTGTGTCAGTTTATAGTGATGTCTAACAGTGGGGCATCATGCCGCAGACATGTAGCATGATGTCCTATCCAGTCACATTATCCTGACACAAGGCTGACCAGTCCTAACACTAACCTCTTAGTGCTGAGTGCCAAGCGAAGCAGCTGTTAGTACCATTTTTGTAAGCTTTTGTTTTGACTCGGCCGGGGATCAAACCCATGATGTCCTGCATCCTGATGGACGCTGTACATACTAGGCAACAGAGTGGTCAGTGTGAATCATTGTAACTAAGTAACTAAAAAATTGCATTATGTTAGAGGTGGTTAAACAAAGCAAAATAATTATTAGAAATGCTGTAGATGTGGGCAAATGTAATGTAACATTCCTAAAGGCATATTATTCTGGCATGTTTTCACCTTTTACTTTACTTTTTAGGCAATTACATGAAAAATGCCAAAATCTTATGAGAAAATACGACAAGGAATCGAGAGCAAAGAAAAGACTTTCCATGGACTATGAGGAACTTATGTGGAAAGTGTCACAAAGTCCTGAGCTTGGTTCAGATGAAAATTTGTATTTGAAAAAGTTGGAAGAATCTGCCAATGGCGATGCTAGATCACCAGAGGTCGCTAGAAGATTGCGTTCTCCCACTAAAAGTGAGGCTTCTCGTTCTCCTGCTAAAAGTCCTGTTCAGCATCGAGCAACTCATTCAGTTGGTGATGAATATGATCGTAAATTAAAGCGTCGTTCTGCAACAGTTTTAGTGGATGAGAAAGGTGCTCGATCTGCAAGCCCATTGACACGAGAGAGCCCACTCACCAGATCATGGTCACCTTCACAAACATATGGGGTTTCAGTAGGTGAAAGTCCTGAGAGACTGTCACAATCCTGGCACGAGTCTGAGGTTTTTGAACAACAAAATAAGGAAACAAGTATGAAATCTCAAGAAAATCCCACTAACTCCCAAGACATTGTTGATAATCTTGTGCAGCCAAGAAGTAAGCTTGTCACAGATGAAGATTCACAAGTTGGGGATACAATATCTCATCCTTCAGAAAAGAAATCGGCATCTGTCTTATCATCCAGATTAAAGGCTGAAGAACATTCAACAGATTTAAGGAAAAGTGCTGAACAGATAAATGGAAGTGATGTTGATATTATGGTAAATGTTAGTTCACAAAACATCATTCCTGATTCATCAGTTCTAAGAAGGGAATTACTTAATCCAGTGCCATTATCACAAAACCCATCTTCATCGTCACCTCAGACAATTGAAGTAAAAAAAGATATAAGCAACCCTACTCAAGAAATTTCAAAACAAACCTTTGTCATACAAAATGCTGACAGTTCTACAGAAAAGGCCTCAGCACAGATGCATATTGAACAAGCACCAAGCAAGCTTCGACCACCACAGATTCATGCATCTTTGTTGCCAAAACGGACATCAGAAAGTGAAGAAAATAGACAGAGAAGAGCTGCTGCTAGCTTAGTGGCTAAAGGAGTGAGAGAATCAGCTGTTTAATGCCAATAGATCAAAGTAACTTCTAACTGGACAGTACCTTATTCATATAGTTGGGGTAAGAAGTTGGATCATTTTTCACTGAATGCATCGTGAATGGAACCCTGCCACTGCAATCAGGGGCCAGGGTCATGATAACTACGTAGAGCCAACAGTTACTTTTGGGATGTGGGTTGTAAAGGGAAAAAGGTTTTCAGCCATTGGTCTTATTGGCCTTGCTTATTGCCCAACTCATTCAGAAAAATGTGACAGTACAATGAGAGGAAATTACAGAAAATAATGTTGACCCAAACAATTGAAATGTATGCAAATTTGTTTTGTCTTAAATATGTCCAATGTTATTGGTTTTCTTCAGCCTAAGGGCTTTATGGTTATGCATTATTAACAATTGAAAGTAATTTACATCATCGGCTTTATGGTTATGCATTATTAACAATTGAAAGTAATTTACATCATTGGCTTTATGCGAAATGAATTGCAATGTTAATGTGAATTGTTGTGGTGCTTATAAGTCAGTATATTGATGTATCCAGATGAACTTGAACGGGTTGAAAGAAACTAATCTAGTGCTATATATTTGTATTTATATTTAATTACAAATTCAATTAAAGGGATTTATTCTACAGTAGCAAGTTCAGTTTACATTTTAACAGTGCTAATATTTTTCTGAAAAGGAATTTGTTTTATGTAAATATGAATATAGTTAACTAAAGTGAAACAGCAGGCTATACATGAAAGTTTAGGCTTTAGACGTCTGTTACATGACTTAAAATTTAAGACTACTCTTAAGTCATTAGATAGGTCAAATATGACCAAGGCTAAAATTTTATTCAATCAGTTTATTGTATTCTGGACTTGCGTGCATCAAGGCTGAATACATAAATCTTTATGGTTCTGTGGCAAGAAATTTACCAGTGCACAAGGTTGTGTCACTAGTCCCATAAACTAAACATTAATTTGCAAATTTTCAACAATACCAAAACAAAATACACACAAATTGTTGATGTAGACACTGACACAAGCTTGTTTTCAGTTCTTTAAGGATATATATTCTATAATAATTTGTTGAAATTCAAGGAAATATTTTTCATATCTTGCTACATATGGTATCAACTCTACTTGTTTATGAATCTATTACAAACAGCACAAACCTAGAGTTGCCATTGCATAATGCACTGGTAGATCAGGGTCTATGAAGAGTAATAAGTATAACAAAAAGCATTGACCCTGATTTGCCTGTGCATTATGCTACAGTATACCAGTCTGTTGTTTTCAGTTGCATCTGACTTGTATTTGAGTATGTAAGGTAATATCAATCCAATATTGCCACTAGAAATGTTACTATGAAAAAGAATCTGTCAAGTCCTTTGTTAAATCATTATTAAGTACACACAGTGTCTACCTATATGCAGTATTCTATAAACTTAAAAAAATTTAAAAAACTTATAAAATTAAAATGACATTAGTATAAGGTTTATGTGAATACATTTATTTCTAGTCCCTACAAATTTCACTTATGCATAACGTTTTCTTGAAGGGAATTCCAATATTTTGGTCAGTTATTGACATGCATATGATCTCTAATACATTTAATTCCATAGATGTGTCACTTACAAATGTAAAAAAAGGTTTTCTTCAAAATAACAAGTTTAATAAGTTTCATTCAGTCTAATTAGTGCCAGTTTTGATTGAATCTTTGTCTAGTTTCACACATACAAATATAAATTGTTGTACAAAATTTTATGGAGAAGTTACGTTTTCGTGTATAAACATATCAGAAGGCTAATAAAGAATGATGTTTAGTTTATAAAGTAAAGTTACAATACATGTATTATGTATTGGGTATACTAGCACATCAGCACAATCTTGGCTTTATTGTGCCAAGTACATTAGTTATCTCCCATGAAAGCATGCAAAACAAAGATGAAGACAAAACAAGCATTAAAATCCTCAAAATATAAAGTTTACCTTTACATATAAACCACACTGTTTAAAAAACCAAGACCTTCGTAGTTGGAATGTTATTGTGAGATGCATCCAGTGGCAGAAACTTTTTCACCATTGGGCTGATTCTGCATCTCCAGGCTAAATGGAAATCTCTTTAAGATTAAACTACATGTAATACAAAATTGACATATCCCCAGAACTTATATAGGACACCCACTTATTTAACATATTACTTTCAAGGAAATGATTTCTGAAAATCTTTTTAAAATCAGATGAAAAATTGTTAAGTGATAAAATTAATGTATTTGTTATTTATATTTAGCACAACTGCTTTGGTTGTCTGCCATAAATCAAACATATTACAGCATAGCTTGTTGAGATCATTGCCTCAAATGTAGTTCAACATTTCACATATTTAGCAAGGTCTGTGGGTTTTGTTGAATGCCAGATAAACAGCTTATTGACGGACAACTGGCTGGAGGTGGATGGAGTTTGGGGATTCCTCAGCTACTACAGTAATATTCACTGTCAGTGTAAGAACAATAAATTATGATAAAACTTTTATTTAGTTTGATTCCATAACTTTTGCACTAATTTGGTCAAACATGGCTTTTAAACATTGATAATAATAACTTGTAATCCATTGTACGGGACCAAAATCTTGTCATTTAGTCATGCTTTTGATACCATAACATTCAAACCAGTATAAGTCATCTGTTACAGATTTATTGCTTGTTTGCAGGCCCTTCAAATAAAATTGGTGTAGCTTTCCTTTTTCCCCCTAAGATCATGAAAGTTTTTTTCATTATTGCCAGAGTTAACTTTAAGAATATTTTAATACCATGTAGGTGGAGTAAACTACTGCTTATATATATCCAATACTCCCAAGATTGTGGGGTGGGTGGGGGTGTGCAGAATATTTTTGTATAAATGATTTTATTTCTACTCAAACCTGTATATGCTCTTAATTTTAATATTAGTATTTCAGTGGTAGTCATCACAGTAGTCTGTAATGAAAGTTTTATTGAGTTAGTGAATTTAGGTATAAATGTAAAGCATGCTGGCTTAATTCTGTTTAGTTTTTTTTCCCTCAGTTCAATTCATATTATATAAGAAAATTTGATATATATCAAATTTTGAGAGTTCAGTCCATATACCTCAGTTGGTACATTTATTGTTAACTCATAAATTCATCTAGCTGTCATCATAATTATGACGTAAAGTGTAAATTTGTACAGTGTGACGTGTAAGTAGATTATCTTTCAAAGTCAGTTAGATACTGTAGTACAACTTGCGGATTAGTGTACATAATTATGTGATGATTTTAGTCCTAATTCAGTTTTGTATCATATCATTCATGTTGTAATTATTCCTTATAGTTCTTTCGGACAAGAATCTTTCATTTATTTGTTTATTTGAGGTATGATACTTAACATGTATTCAAACATTGTCAAACTTATTAACGAAAGTGGTAAAGCAAGATCAGATTTACACTCAACTTTTGCAGTTTTGAAGATTTTAATTCGGAGTCTCGTTTAATACTAAGTCATCTTGTAGGTATTGCTGATGGAGGTTTGTTCTAATTAAACATGCTTCGTTAATATGAAGTCATGGTGAGGGTAGTCTGTCAAAATATAGATCTAAATGTCCAACCTGTCCTTGTAGTTGACTTCAACGGTGATTCTACAATGGACACTCTGCACGAGTGAATGAAAAACGGTTGTGCTTGGAAAGAGATCATTTTCTAATTGGTTTTATGACTTGTTCATAGCATTGTGCACTTTTGTAAATACAGTTCATAATATTTAAGAAATTTAAATGTTTAATTGTGATGTTTAGTTGTTAATTAAGTGAGGTTATTTTTATACTTTGATTATATTAGCTTTAATAGCAAACTACACTGGTCCAAATCATACAAGGATTTTCTGTATTAATTTATCTATTCTTGTTTCTGTTGAATGTTAGGCAGATTATATCAACTTTTGTGTTTATATTTCTGGTAATCTAAACATCTGTAATTTTTCAGTACATAGATTATCGTTGTCTCAAATTTTCTTTGTATTAAATGTGGCATAAATTAGGTTACTTTGACCTACATTAAGTATTTAACATGGAGAAAAAAGTCCTAATAACCAGTCTATTATTAAATTGATAGTTATATTTCAAGACGATATCAAAATAACATATACTATTTCATTTAATATTTTGTAAAATAAAAATTTGAAATTTTCAGATATTTTTAAGAAACAATCAATGGGCATTAATGGATCTGAATCTGTTATTCATCATTTGAGAAGTAAATGTCCACACTTTTAGGTAAATATATTTTCAACGCACAACTAACGATCATGAATATGTCACTGTAACATACTCTTAAATTCTATTTGTTTATGCTGCTGTCTGTCATTTGTATCAATGAAACGATTCTCAGAACCTGTACAATTTGTTTTACACCATTCACCTGTTGTGGTTCTCACAAATCTTTTGTTACATTTAAAATGACATTGTTCATCTTGAATATCATTTTATAGTTATTTTCAATTTTCATGAGTTCAAACAAACTTACACCTGTTTCTGTATTCATGAAAACATTTATAGATGTCCTTCAACAAAACTGATTTTCAATATTGTAATCAGTGTGATATGCAATATTGTAAACAGTGTGATATGCAATATTGTAACAGTGTGATATGAAATATTGTAAACAGTGTGATCACAATATAACCATCGATCCTATACCTTGGATTTCTTGGTCTCACCAGCATGAAATAACAATGAAGCCTGGTTATTTTGTGTCTTCATTAAGCATTCATATATTTGGAAGTCATATTCAGTCAGTCAATTGATTCAACTGAAACTATGCTAAAATGTTTTATGCCTAAAATATTTTACCTGATGCGAGTCCCACTTGTAAACACACTATACCAAATTTCCCTTTTAGGTAATAATTCTTGTGCAGTAACTCTAATCATCAGACAAATATTAAAATTGTAACTGAAAATATTCTGGCTTTATATACTCCAAGACTTTGAGACAGTACTGAAACTGAATCCCAAAACAATATTCTATAACTTTGATTAAAATGAAGTTAGACTTGTAAAATTTGCCAGACTTTATCAACTTGGACTCCTCAGCTTGCATCCTATCAGTCCTGTAGAGAATTACCCATTATACTCGCCTCAAAGTTGGGTCCAACTGCAAATAACATAGACCCTGACATGCTTGCATATTATGCGAATAGATGAGGGGTTTTGTACTACCGATTACTTTTAGCAAACTGTATAGACCTAGAGGTGCAGGCACATTATATGATAGCAGGTCTGAATCTTTGCAGTTGGACTAGACTTGCATATCAAGTATAAATTGTACTCCAGGTATGTGACTTAAAAAATCTGTAAGCTCAAATTAAAGTTTATTAATCTGAGTTGTTGTTCAAGTGGTCACCTAATTTCAATGACCAGTCTTTATATTATTATTTCTCAACCAATGAATAATCTCAGATTGGTTTAATAGTACTTAGGTTGTAGACAAGGGAAATAAGTAGCCAGCCTTTAAAGTGCATGCTTTTATCAATGTACTGTCAGTGGTTGTTTTATTTTATAAAAAAGTGAGAACAAAGAAGGTAATAAGATAGTGTTGTTCATGTGGCATTATTCAGTGAAATTAATATCAGTATCGTAGCTGTTTGATTATTAGGAATATAAGACCATTTTGCAGTGCATGGTCTTTTATTATATTTGGAAACCAACTATAGATAGAACATTACAATAGAAAATGTTTTAAACACAGCACCAAGTCTAGTTTCTTAAATGGTCAATATTGAGTATCACAAATTCTGCCAGGAAACCAGGTCCAGTCAAATAAAATTGTTTGGAAATGTATAAACAGTTGTAGACAAATATTTAATATAGCAGATATTTGAATGTACTGCTTTTACATAAACTCAGTGGCACCAGCATTTTATGGTTAATTATTTATGTACAGATTTAAATTAATAATGGGAACACATATTGAATTGATTATACTGGTTCATTAAATTTTTCATATTGTGATATTTTAAATTAAGGTTGTTTTAGGATGGGTGCTATGGTTGTGTTGGAGTGAGTGCAAAACTTGTTTCCTCCCTTGTTTCATCTGCAACTGTAGTAGTCTCCACTTTACCATTCAGACTTGTCTTCCCACTCACTCCGTGTTGATACTTTAATTGCTCTTGTTTGTTTTTTTTAAAGATTATATCTAATTAAGGGAAAGATTTGTGAGAAACACAACTAAATTGCTAGGAAGATAATGTATGTTTACATTTATTCATCTTAATGGTGTTTTTGCTGAAGGTTTGTTTTCAGGATCTCTTGTCTCAGGCAGCAAACATTGAGGATTATTGAAATAAATGAATAGCATCAAAATGATTACATTTTTTGTTCTTTTTTTTTTACAACCCAATATGTATATGCTGCCCCAAAAGGAACTTCACCTGACATTAATGAGGTGTGATATTTCATATACCCAGTCTCTTTCTCTGTATTTTCCAACTGAATTTTCTCTTGCAAGTTAAGAGATGTAAGATTAGTATTATTTTGGTGCAGGTTCCTCCACCAAAAAAAGGGAAAATATAAGTTTAGTCAGAATCATATTTAGTGATATTTTGATCATCCTTTTCTTTCATGCTTTCATCTCAGAAAGTTGTTTAGTTACATGACTTTCACATTAAGACCAATTTGTCCATGAAAATGCCAATTTTGTATAATCTGAATGGTAACCATTCCACACAAGATTTACTATACTAGCTGCATACATCTATCCCAACTCTAAGACACTGATAATACTAGTGGCAAACAGTCATAAAAACTGTACAACAGAAAATACTAGTAGTATGCAGTCATAAAAACTGTACAACAGAAAATACTAGTAGCATGCCATCATCAAAAGTGAAAGCTGAAATACTAGTAGCATTAGTGTAAAACTAAAAATACTAGTAGCATACAGTCATCAAAAGTGTAAAACTGAAAATACTAGTAGTATAGTTATCAAAAGTATAAATCTGAAAATACTAGTAGCATACAGCCATCAAAAGTGTACAACAGAAAATACTAGTAGTATACAGTCATCAAAAGTGAAAGCTGAAATACTAGTAGCATAGTCATCAAAAGTGTAGAACAGAAAATACTAGTAGTATACAGTCATCAAAAGTGAAAGCTGAAATACTAGTAGCATAGTCATCAAAAGTACAACAGAAAATACTAGTAGCATACAGTCATCAAAAGTGTAAAGCTGAAAATACTAGTAGCATACAGTCATCAAGTGTAAAACTGAAAATACTAGTAGCATACAATCAAATGTGTAAAGCTCAAAATACTAGTAGCATACAGTCATCAAGTGTAAAACTGAAAATACTAGTACAAATGTAGCATACAGTCATCAAAAGTGTAAAACTGAAAATAGTAGCATACAGTTATCAAAAGTGTAAAACTGAAAATACTAGTAGCATACAGTCATAAAGTGTAAAACTGAAAATACTAGTAACATAGTCATCAAAAGTGTAAATCTGAAAATATTAGTAGCATAGTCATCAAAACTAAAACTGAAAATGCTAGTAGCATAGTCATCAAAACTAAAACTGAAAATACTACTATCATCATCATCATCATCAGTCTCTTGACCTAGTGTGATCATTGAGGCGCTGTGCTGCTGAAATCTGACCAGTTCCCTCCACTTGTCTCGATCATGTGCCAATGCATGTGTCTCTGCAAAACTTTCCCTTGTCCATTCTGTGATGTTGTCAGTCCACTTTTTTCTCTTCTACCTCTCCTTCTGCCACCCTAGATGCTACCCTGCAGTACTGTTATAGATAGACTGTTGGCTCTAATGACATGGCCATACCATTTCAGCTTTCTCTTTTTGACAGTGATGAGGAGGTCTTCATAATGGCCTACTTTGTGCCTGATGGTGTTATGCACTTCTTCATTTGTGATGTGGTCCATGTAAGAGATTGCAAAGATGGTTCTGTAGCATCTCATTTCATGTGCCTGGATTCTTTGTTATAATTCAGCTGTCAGGGTTCAGGCCTCACATGAGTACAAAAAGATTGAGATGACTAGTGCTCTCAATAGCCTGATTTTAGTTTTCAGATACATATTCTTGTCTCTCCAGATAGGTCTTGGCTTTGACATAGCTGCCTTTGTGTGTGCTGCTCGCGACATAATTTCTGCTCTTGATCCCTCTTTGGTGATTATGGAACCGAACCAAGATATTTGAACTGGCCCACTGTTTACAGGTTCTTCGCTAAGGTGGCAAGCTCGTCTTCACTGCCTGCCAGCCCATTAATGTTGTCTGCAAAGTGTAGGTTGGTGATGTTAACACCCTCCGGTGCTGACTGTCCCATAGTGGTTTTCCAGGGCTTTGCACATGAATCGCTCTAAGTAGATGTTGAAAAGCATTGGTGACAGGAAACAGCCTTGACATACTCCAACTGTTGTCTGGAACCAGCCCCCCAATTACTGCACTGCTAGCCTTGGCATACAGCTGCTTGATGTTATTGGTTAACTTTTGACCCATGTTGTACTTTATTGTGGCCCACAGTGCTTCATGCCACGCTCTGTCAAAAGCATTTTTGAAATCTTTGAATACATGATAGATGTCTTGTTGATGTTGTGAGTACTTTTTACACAGAACCCTGAGATTGAATATTTATTCTGTTGTGCTTCTTCCACTCCGGAACCCTGCCAGTTCTTCAGTGATTATTTCTTCTGCTTGTGGGTTCAGTCTATTCAAGATGATGGCTGATCAAACGGATAGTTCTGTAATTTTAGCACAGCTGGAGATTGCCTTTTTGGGGGAGTGTTATAATCAGTGACTGGGTCCACTGTGTTGGCCATTCACCTCTCTGTCAGATCTTGTTCCAAATTTTTGTTAGTACATAGCTATATCACTGATTCCCCACCCCACCCCATTCTTTATAAATTTAGCTGGAATATTGTATACTCCAGCTGCTTTCCTATTTTTCAGTGCTCTTATTGCTGACTCCCAACTCTGAGAATGGGGAAATCATCATTTGTGGAGTTTAGAACTTAAAGCACCTCTGGGTCTCCTGTGGACGGAAGGTTGTAGATTTATTTACAGTACTCAGTCCATCTTTCTGCAATGTCACTTGCTTATGTGATGCATTTTCCATTTTCATCTTGAATGGTATGGACTCTTGGTTCTGTCTGGTGAGGTTTTTCACAATTTGTAATGCCTTTTTGCTGTTATTCTTTATCAGACTGCTCTGTATTTCGGTGCACTTTTGTCCAATCCAATCTTCATTTGCTTTCTTTAAGTTTTATTTCTTCTAATATTCATGTTTATTTCTTGGTACTCCATTGCCCCTGTTGTGTGTCTGGTGTTTCTTAGGTCTATTCAGGCATCACACAGATTCAGAATCTCTTCTGTAACCCAGGGCTTTTTCTTTGGGCGATGAAGGCCAATGATGTTCTTGGCAGCTGTTGTCATGACTATGTTGAAATTGAGCAAAATTTCCTCCAATTGTTGCTTGGAATGACTTATTGCGATTCCTTCTTAAAAAAAGTAATATTGCCATGGGATTTCACCAGAAGACGTATGATTGCTTTTGTTCTAAATAAAAATTGTGCTGTGTACACGTCTCTAAATATTGTTATCTCTACATCTGAATGGGGGTGACTGAATCTTTACATGGTTCATGTCAGGTTGGTCCCAGATGAAATGGTACTAAGATATTCTACATGCTTGCTGCTGTGCCAGTTTTAAAGATCTTGATATCATTTCATCTTCTGAATGAATTGTCTTATCAGCATGGGACCTTCACTAATGAAGTGTTTGGCATTGCTTTTAAGATGAAACCCCCGAATGATTCAACTTAAAAAGACTATATGATGCCAGAAAAAAAAAATCGGGTTATTGCTGGTGACAGTATCAATTATTTGATTAATAGGAATTACAACACCAAGATTCTAAACTTTGGGACTATGTATAATCTCTTGAACATGCTAAAGCATGTGGGACCATGTATGTGATATGTACAGTATTAAACATAATCGGCAATTGTATGCCAGTTTAAAATGGATTTGATTCTTTTACATGGACTACATAATGCAGGAGGCATCACATTGTTTGGTTTTATACCAATGATATTATAGTTATATGTGATGTTTTTCGTTTACATGTTAGGAGTTCTTAGTGACCAAACTGGTTATCATAACCTTCTCTATGATCAACATAGATCAAATGGGCTGCAATGTTTTCCATTTATGGACACAATTTTTGTCATGTCCACAAAGTAAGATTTTAATCATAATGAGTCTGTAATGTAGTATATTAAATTACTATATGCTGATAGTTGACAACTGGTTATCGTAGAGTATTTAAATCGGTTTTGGATAGAAGATAACTGATTTGATGATAGTAGGTTACCGGGTGCTGAATAGTAGCTGACTGGTTTGTGGATAGTAGGTTACCAGGTACGGAATAGTAAATAACTGACTGTGGAGTAGTAGGCAACTTTTTCATTGACAGTAAAATTAGTTGGTAGATAACGGTTGGTGGACAATAAATCACTGCAGTCTGATAATAAATAATTCGGCGTTGGATAGTAGATAACGGGTTGGTGGACAGTAGATGACTGCGGTTTGATAGTACATAACGGCGTTGGATAGTAGATAACGGGTTGGTGGACAGTAGATGACTGCGGTTTGATAGTACATAACGGCGTTGGATAGTAGATAACTGGTTGGTGGATAGTATAATAAGGGGTGCTAATACTAAATAATTAGATGGTGGGTAGTTTATATTTAGATAGCAGGATGGTTGATAGTAAATAAGTAAATATTGATATGTAAAGATTATGAGGGTGGTAGTTCTGTTTGTTTGTGTAGGTGACTTTTTAAGGAGAGTATGCATGGATGGAGATATTATAACCAGTAAATATTTTAACTTTATAAGTGGAATCATAGGGTAAAAAGTAAAGATAAAGAAATTAGTATTCTTATGAAGTAAAACAAAATAATTAATTTCTTTTACAGTCAAGATTGATAAACAACCCATTACCTTCACTCCAAAAAAGAAACAAGTCGCAAACAGACAGACTCCTCGGGTAACACTTATATCATAATACGAAATTAGAGTTTGAGAAGATACCATTGGCTCAAACTACACTGTTAAATATAACTTTGAACACGACGGCATCATGCTTATTTCCTGTTTTGTTTCCATAAATATTAAAACCCTATTTAACACAGAACTCCCCCATGCGGCAGTTTATGTAGATAGCAAAAAACATTCCTGGTTAACAAACTGTAACCGCTTACATTTTCCCTCAAAAATAGAAGAACTGGACTCTTCTTGTGAAATGTATGTTGTCATATGGTATTTAGGGTCTATGAAATCACCCCCTTTCAATTACCCCCCTGCCATTACCCCCCTATCAATAACAACCCAACCCCCCCCCCCCCGGTATATTATCCCCTGCATTAACCCCCCCCCCCCGTCTATTGCTATATAACATATAATTGTTATATCCCAAGATTAAATATTAAAGTTTTAAAAAATTCAAAATAATTTATTTTAAATTTTTATTTTAGTAAATGAGTCTCAGCCTTGAAAACATATACTTGTCCTGGAATATTCAATAGTAAAATCATCATATCATAATATTATATTACCATAAAATAAAGTTCCGAGTATACGTGGAAAGCAAAAATTTATGCACAATGGATATGTCTATGTAAAGCAGAAAGATTTAGCGGCACTTTATTTTATAGTAATATAACATGATGATATGATGATTTTACTATTAATATTCCAGGACAAGTATATGTTTTCTGCGCTGATATATCCTTACACATGATACTCCTGCAAAGTATACACAAATAGGCAAATGTTGTTGTAGTAGGATGTAACGCCATTATTTAACACAATATAGGCTAGACATGGCGGCCAATATTATTGGTGGAGGAAGAACCCGGGGATACCACGGAAAGAACCACCAACCAATGAGAAGCTACTGGCAAGCTTTCTCAGATACCCACATTGCCCGAATCAGAGACTCGAACCCACGCAGACAGAGGTGAGATGGCAGTGATTCGTAATGGAGAGCGCTTTAGACCACTCGGCCACTCGGGGTCCCGATGAAATATGTAAATCCCTATTAACCAATGCTGCACACTGCAACCATTATACAAAGTTCATAATTCAATTAAACATTTGCAAATCTATATTATCAAATGAACAAATGCACGAGATTACTACAAATTAACCAAATAGTGAATTTTAATATTCATTCTTTACATAAATATTGCTCAGATCTCAAAATATGTATGTATATCAAACACTACGAATTAATAAAACCCGTCAAATGGTAATCCTACGTACTTAAGTATACAGACTGCAATAATTAAAGTACACTTACTTTGCAGTAATATATTACAACAATCGAGCAAATAGTCACTAACCTGTACTGAAGCTCATTGTAATTCCCATGAATACAAGTTTCCCGCCAAGTTCGAATGATGTCTGAGAAGCTTATCTTCCCGTATAATATCCGCAAGCGGGTTTTAGCGACTATGACATTTAGTTCTCAAGATAATATATTTAAACTTGCGATTCTAATGTTGGACACGCCTTGCTCAACTCATAGTGGATGTTTATTCATATAATTATCAGACACTGCCCCCCCCCCTCCCAACAGTCTGTTAAGGGTAGTTTTACGACTTACACTTGATGTTCCTTTGATCCAAAAACAGAGTTCCATCACTTACCCGTGAAACTTGTAACTGGCTTGCCCAAAATACGCGAGTTACAAATTGTATGGCCATGTCAATTAACTGGCCTGATACCTCTTGTTCGCCGAATTGACCTTCATTCATATTGACGTCGCAAATTATTAGCCTCAGGATCTAACATATACATGTTGAAATCTGGTTAATCCTTACAACGTGACAATGTTAAATTCACGTTTAGGCCCTGTAATATATTTACCCAATTTAAAATGTCTACCCCTCATATTTGTATATATTCCGCCATTCTCTACTACGACTGGTTCATTCTCATTCCATTCCTGCAAGAACTATAACGAAGAACAGACGTGTTGGACCACTCCGGACCGAAGCCACCTGTTCCCAGATTTGACCACAACCACAATACTCTCACACGCAATACGAACTATTCTCTTACTCAAGCACTAGAGTAAGGGAGGGGATTTTACTTGGTTTATAGCACCAGAATAAACCAAGGTTTTGCCCCACAGCGTGTTAGAGTGGATGTATTCTGTGCCAGCTGCTAGTGTACCACCACCACCATCGCCACCAGCAACCACCAGCAACAAGACGCCTGCCACCACCACCAGCAACCTCCTTTCAACGCTAAAGGACCCAGCAGCTAACGAAAAGTCCACTACCACCAGCCACTACTCCAGCAAAGGCAGCCAGGACTCCTACAACAACTTTGTTAAGGCAAACTGTAAGTCGTTAGAAGTTAATTATACTCTGTGCTAAAAAGCTAAGTTACTTTTCATCCTCAAACATCTCTCATAATCACTACTACTCTTTCTCAATACTATTCTCACTCAAATTCTAAATACATTTAATCGAACAATTATTGTTATTCACAAGCGTAGGAATCATACTACAACAAGCTTGGGTTGCACTCGCAATTGAGAAAGGTTAGTCCTGCCTCTAATTCGAGCCTTGCAATCATCAACAATAATTCAATTCAATTAAATATATAACCCTTTTCTCTCCTAACCTATCACTATTCAAACTGCAAATTAAAAGCTAGACATTCAAACTTATTATCCCTCAAATAATTCAAATACAATATGGCCGACCAACTAAACAGTCAGAACAAAGGAAAAATGGCCGCCACCCAAATCAAATCAGCCGCCAAAACTAACAAACAGGCTATGCAACAAAGGCAGGGGCAGGCACGTCGTATGAATAACGCACACAAAAAAGTGTACCAATATACAGATAAGCCATTAAATACAAGCAATAACAGCAATGAGAGAAAATCTAGAGTATATTCAACTCCTGAATTAAACATGCTAAAGAAAGAGGCGGCAAAACTTGACCCGCTATCCCCAGTTTTATTTAATTTTCATGATGAATCTATCCAAATTGAAGACTTGGACGCCACATTGGCACCCGGCGATTCCCCACAAAATCCAACCACTTCATCAGTATTATCCCCCGTTAAAAATCAGGTAGGGACACCAAACACACTTTCGGCGGACGTGGTGGAAAACACCCCAAACCGAAGATTCAAAATTCAAATAGGGACTTCCAACTCCAACTTAGCGGACGTGGTGGAAAACACCCCAAACCAAACATCCAAAAACCAAAAAGGCAGTCCCAACTCAAACAAGGCGGACGTGGTGGAAAACACCACGAACCGAACATTTCAAATTAGGACAAACACAAATTCGGCGGACGTGATTGAAAACACCACAAACCGAACAATTCAAACTGAACTTAATACATCCAAAAACCCAACAAATAAAGCGGACGCAGTCGAAAACACTCCTTTCCAAACACATGAAAGGAGTCAATCGTATGCTCAAGCCGCCAAAAAAACCAAATACCACTCTAGCCAAACCCCAGGACCATCCAAGCAATTAACTGAGGAAGAACTAATCTACCCCTCCCCTACTAAGAGGACCCCGGCCTCCAACCCAATCTCAGTCCCTAAAACCTGGGACGGAAAAGGAAAGGGAAAAGGGCCCTCCAAAAAAGGAAATAAACCAGTAAACATTGAAATCCCTGAACAAATAAATCAAAATGTCAACCCGCCACCTTTACATCAAAAAACAGCAAACAAAGGGCCCAAACCAAAATTTCATAGGCTTGAACTAACACTTTACGTTCACAGCAAATCAACCCAATTCTTAAACCTCTCCACAAATAGTTTAGTAGGGGCTCTACTAAGGGTACATCAAAGCCCCTGCAAAATCATAAGGCCCAATAAAGATTACATCATCTTACATTGTAACACCAGCTCTCAAGTAGCAAAGTTTCTAGAAATTGAAAACATAGGTGGGATTCCAGTGAAGGTTACGAAACCATACAAACTTAACAACCCACTAGAGAGAACAGCCAACATCAATAACAACCAAAATAAGGAAAAAGCCACACCTACCCCCAAAACACCGCAAGCAACCAAATATAAAGCGGTAGTTCAATTAACAGGGCAAATGTCCCTTTGGGACAACAAGAAACTAAACGAAGAGCTCATAAAGGGGGGAAACAACATCACCAAAAATTATCAAATAGGGAAAAAGTCGCCCAAATACTCAATAAATATACTAGAAACCGAAACACCCTTGCCAGAGCTAATCCAAATAGGCTTGTCAGGAACAAAATATAGAGCAGAACCCTACAAAAACAAACCCAGATTCTGCTCCAATTGCCAACACTGGGGCCATTTTACAAACAAATGTAGGAGACCATACAAATGCTACAACTGCGGGGGGCCACACAAGGGGCAATGCCAAAAGGTCAACCCAAAATGTGCCCAATGCCAAGGCACCCATTTACCAAAATCCACAATATGCCCCGCAACAATCAGGGAGATTCAAATAATAGACATTATGGACAAAAATCAAGTAGATTACAGGACAGCTAGGAAAAAATGCAACACAAATAGAACAAACAGGAAAGACCAACAAAAGGAAAGCAACATAGGGAATGAAATATCTAACGAAGTAATTAAGATAGTCAAATCCATCGAAACCATCATGGATAAAATAAAACAAAACAATAATAGCAGCAACCAAGGATTACAAAACGCCCTCAAAAAAACCAAAAATCAACTAAAAACACTAATTGTAGCAAATGACCCCATTAGAAATGGCTGACACAACTAATGGAAATGTTTCAATATGGCAATGGAATGCAAGAGGACTATCCAATAACTTAAATGAATTAAAAATAAAATTAATTAATTCCAAAACAAAACCTGATATCCTATGCATTCAAGAAACAAAATTAACTAATAAAAATAACACATTGCCTAATATACAGGGCTACACCCCAGGATACTTCCAAAATCGACAGGAAAGATCAGGGGGAGGCTTAGTCATGTATGTAAATAACAACATAACAACAATAGAACCAATACCTATAACAACAGAGGTAATAAGTAATTCTCACATAGAAGTACAATCAATTAAAGTCAAAATAGGGAATAACGACCTACAAATCATTAATATCTATGACCCCCCGGGGACAAGCACCCATAATCAAGAAGATATACTTAGAGCAATAACTACCCTAATCACTAGTGAGCGCACCGTCATATGCGGCGATTTTAATGCCCATAATAAGCTGTGGGGGGGGGGGAGGAATAACGGATAAAAGGGGAAGGTTGATTGAGGCCTGGGCCAATACATCAACCCTAACCATACTCAATGATGGGGCCGGAACTCGATTAAACCCGACAAACGGCACCTTGACCGCCATTGATCTCACCCTATGCACACAAAAACTGGCACAAGTGGCGGAATGGGAAGTGGATCAATCTGACCCCATGGGCAGTGACCACTTCCTAATCATCACCACTCTGCAGATGACGGTGCAAGCAATAGTGCAAAATAAACTCCCCAGGTGGAACTACAATAAAGCAGACTGGGACTCATTTAAAGAAATACTAAATAACGAAAACACATCCCAGTTCGAATCAGATGACATTGATCTATACTACGAAAACATAATGCAAGCAATAACAAACGCTGCAACAAAAAGCATTCCAACCAGTAATTATAAGGCAGCAAAACTCAGTGTCCCATGGTGGAATGAAGAAATTAAACTAACTAAACGATCCAAAATCAGAGCGCTAAACAAATTCAAAAGATCAAATGTCACTACCCACTTTCAGGAATACAAAGACCTAGATCATAAATTAAAACAACTAATCAAAGATGCCAAAACAGAAACTTGGAAAGAGTACTGTGGTACACTAAACAACAAAACAACTACTAAAAAAGTATGGGATAAAATAAGAAGGATTAGGGGGAAAAAGACCACAAACACCCCTAAAATAAGTAACACCTCCAATGATAAAGAGCAAGCTGACTTACTAGCTCAACATTTCACTAGCATGAGCAATAACAGCAACCATACTATAGAATTTCAAAACCACAGAAACAATGAAGAAAAAACAAATAAGCAGATATTTAAAGACTTAGGACCTAAAGAATCCCCTTTAAACAATAAAATAACAAAATATGAATGGGATCAAGCACTGAAAACTAAAAAGGAAACCTCACCTGGGGAAGATAAAATAGGGTACATAGTATACAAACAACTACCACCTACCATAGTCAGTGAAATCATAAAATTCCTTAATAAAATATGGGACACAGGAAAGCTACCAAAAAAATGGAAACATGCGATAGTTATACCCATCCTCAAACCCAATAAAGATAGACATGACATCAACTCATATAGACCAATATCGTTAACGAACAACATATGCAAAATAATGGAAACAATAATTAACAACAGACTCAAGTCACATCTTACTAAACATAATCTACTATCAGAAAATCAATGTGGATTCAGAAACAAACGCTCCACCACAGACCAATTAGTAAGACTTGAAACCGCTATCAAACTAGCCTTCAACTCCAAACAAAAAGCGAACAGAAACTTAATTGCGGTATTTCTCGATCTCGAGAAAGCATTCGACCTAGTATGGACCAAAGGCCTTATAGCCAAATTAAATGATTATGGCATTACTGGGCGAATGTTTAACTTTATTAAAGATTTCTTAGCAAACCGCACTATAACAACTAGGGTAGGGGCAACATACTCTGAGACTCACTCCCTTGAAAACGGGACTCCACAAGGAAGTGTACTCAGCCCCACCCTCTTCAACATAATGATAAACGACTTAGATAAAAACTTGGCTACCAACAAAGTAGAACTATCCCAATTTGCGGATGATGGCGGCCTATGGAGACCAGGAAACCCCTCCAGCCGCAAAAACATCTATGAAATTCAAACCAGCCTAAATAATATTGGAAACTGGGCTAATAAATGGGGTTTCAAACTATCGCACCAAAAAACGGTAGCTGTACTGTTCACCCCAAATAGGAAAAACATACAATATCCAAAACTAACCATACAAAATAAGGAAATAAAATTTGTAAAAGTAGCTAAATTTCTGGGTATGTATTACGACCAACACCTAACATGGGCACACCATATTGATGACCTAGTTAAACGATGCAATCAGGACTTAAACCTAATCAGAAGTCTTAAAGGGACACAATGGGGAGCTAATCAGGAAACATCACTAATGCTATATAGGGCACTAATAAGATCAAAACTAGATTACGGCTGCCAAATATACTCATCAGCCACAATAACGCAACTACAAAAACTAGATAGAATACAAAGAATAGCCCTAATAAAAAGCACTGGAGCCCTCAACTCCACCTCAACAGCTGAACTGCATGTAATAACGGGAGAATTGCCCCTACATCTGAGGCGGCAAGAACTCACTTTAAAGTATGCAGCGCGGCTGTCCAACCACCCCAAAACTCACCCCACCTTACTGGCCATAAATAAGACCAACATCCCTTACAGAAAAGGCCTAAAGCAAAAACTACCCATGGGAAAGTTAGTACATATATTAAAATCAACATTACCAGTGGAACTATTCCCATTAGAACCTAACATAGTGTACGAACACGAACCTTGGAACAACGTACAATCTAAAGTCAACACCTCCCTAACTCAAAAAGGCAACAAACAAAACCAGGAACTCAACTTAAAAATAGAAGCCTTAGAAATAATCAACACCCAGTACCACCAATATACAAAATATACACGGATGGCTCCAAGATTACTAATCCATATAAAACAGCTGCAGCAATGGTCATACCAGAGCATAAAGTACAAATAGGCAGACGCCTCCCAGACTACTGCTCTATTTACACAGCTGAATTCTGGGCCATCCTAAAATCATTACAATGGATTGAAGAGTTCAAACCCAATAAGACAGTGATTATTAGTGACTCGCTAAGTGTCCTCTCTTCAATTCAAACAAACACCACTAAATGTAGGGAAGATTTTCTCAATCAAATAAACACCAAACTAAAACAACTAAAAACCAAAAATATTACTGTAGAATTCTTGTGGATCCCCTCCCACATTGAAATTAAAGGCAACGAAATGGCAGACAAACTAGCCAAAGAAAAACTAGGCGAACCAAATTTCGAGCCACTACAATATAGTCCTTCAGAACTATACAGTATAATAAATACGCAAATAGATAAAAAATGGCAAAACGATTGGGATACCAGTACAAAAGGGAGAGTGTTGTACACTACGGTTAAGGAAGTCAAAAGGAACATAAAACCGCCCAGGGGCTTACCAATAGAACAAACTATCATAAATAGAATAACTATAGGTAAAACCAGGCTGGCAAACAGCATGGGAAAATATATAGGACCCTTTCCTCATAACATAAACTGCTACAAGTGTAACACCCCTGAAGATCTCCATCATATCTTCAACAATTGTACCAAAACCAAAAAAGAAAGGGACAAATTTAGATCAAAACAGCTAGAAATTAAAGCCCCCTATACATACCCAGAAATTTTACTAAACTCAAATACAAACTTAGCAGGGACACATAAAAACATGATAGAATTTCTTAAAAACATAGAAAAAATAGATAAAATTTAGACCATAATCACATTAAAATCCCTGTAAAGACAGAAAGTGTAGGCCCCTAAACGAATTAACAAGGAACCTCTTAAGGACAGGTGAACTAAGCAACGGTACGGACCAGGGTGCGGTATCTGGGCACAACTGTGGAAAACCTTTGACGTGTCGCTTAACGGCCCCGGATATTTCCGGCAGAGGCCCATATGTTGTCGCTTGGCCACCAAACCTCACGGACTGGACCGGGGGCGGTTCTCTGGGTGTGACAGTGAAAAACCCTTGACCGTGTCGCTTAACGGCCCAGGATATTTCCTGCAAGGACCCACTAGTCATCATCTAGTTGACCAAACCACACACCTGAACTCAAATTGAGGAAAACCTTAGCAAACAAAAATAAGCCACACTAACCTGAGTACAAAAACATCATAATGGTCATAAATAGTCACATCAAATGATAGAATACAATCAAAAAAGCATAAAAATAGGCAGTAGGAAAAATCAACACAAAACCAAAAGCTAACTCCCTACTCACCACTTTCTGCCTCTAATCTGTCACTTCTTAACCTCTCTCTGCAATATAAATAAAGTATACAGTGCAAAACCACACATCCAACAATAATCAGAATAATTAAAAGTACCACAAATCAGTGAACCGAGACCGGTGCACATAAACTAGATAGGAACATAGGAAGTGACCCCAAATTAGATATATAAGGTAGTCTAAAACACCCAAAGACTATCAGGCCCAGCGGCACAAGGCCGCACTTACATCTAAAAATCAGAAAGTAATTACGATAAGACCCCAAACCTAGAAAATATAAGGTAGTCACAACCCCAAGACTATCAGGTCCAGCGGCACAAGGCTGCAACTATAACCAAACGTAGAAAATCAAGTCACTAATAGGGCCCCAAATAGCAACTATAAGGTGACCCAAGCCCAAGGTCATCAGACACCGCAACACAATGTTGCACATAACAAATCAGAACCAACAAACTCAAATAATTCTCACACATAACACTAAATGTCAAAGAACGCCACAGAAAGCACTGTATACTAAAAATTACTCTAGATAAAAGCACAGAGTATATAAATAGGGGATAGACCCAGAAAAGCAGCCTACCAAGCCTGGCCCTTCGCCTCGCCCTCTACCTACTCCGCCTGCTCCAGAAACTACACGTGCTTAGCACGTCCATTAACAACCAAAAACACCGGATGGCATGAATATGAGTGTGTGCTGGAACTATTCCCACTCATATATATACTTACAGGCCCTACAATCACACCGCAGTAGCTCAATAGTTACTCAGATGTGACGGCCTAATTAAATAGTGTTCCCTGAACACATAAACGCCTGCAGGGTGGTGGCACCATACCCACCCTCAGGATAATTAAATAACCGTCCTTTGACGGATAAAACAGTGATAAGAGCCCTCGGGACGAATCACTTAAAGCAAATTATTCAATTCAATTCTACGACTGGTTATGCTAAAGTTTTGAATAATGTACTGTATGCCTTACCGGGTAGGCAATATATGAACATGTTCATGTTGCTTAATGTCCCTTGCCCAGACCTTCAAATTTGTATCCACTTATACGGGAGAAGAAGAGAAAATTGTTTCATTTTGGTTTAAATGTGTTTCATGGAATATTTCACTCGCTTCCTCTAAGGTACTTTTCTTGTGTATTTTGTGGTTTGAGAAGAACAGGGAAATTAATATCTACAGTCATTTGATTCTCCATTTGAATCTGTAAAATATATACTCGAGTCAAGACCACTGCAATTTAATTTAATAATTAACATCGCTAAGCTGGTAGTGCGTTTACCAATAAATGCCAAGATAATGTAGCAGATTTTAAACCTTTATTAACTTATAGGGCCCGCCCGCGCTCACAAGGGCCCCGCGCGTTAGTAATTTGTATAAATATATCTATAGAGATAAAGTAATTTAAAAAATATAGCAATTTAGAGAGAAAAAATTAAGTTCAGTATCATATAACAATTTGTTTAATAAGTTATTTCCAAATGCCGAGCTCAAAGAGGGCCCCGCGCGTAAATGGGGGGGGGGGGAGCCAAAATTATCCAAGTCAGGCATCGCGTTTGCTAAGATCGTTCCTGTTCGTTTCGATGAATATTAATTCTTACTTTAAACCTTTTGAACCATTTATTTCTTCAACATAATAATGGCGATGGTGGTAATAATGATGCCAACAATTAGTTTTTTTTAAAATATTTTTCATGAAATGGTGTATCTTTGAAACAATAATTTGAATTTTAAGTAACAATGTAAGGGAAGCAATTCGTACATGCTAGAAGTGCTATTTTGGTTCATGACCGCCAGAAGTATTCTATATTTTTCAAGGCGCATTCATGGATTTACTTCCAGTATACCATTGCTACATGACAATGTTATGCTTTTTCATTGGTCTGGTCCATACCTTTATAAAGCTTTGAGCGATATTTATAAAGCTTTGCCCACGTATATGTCCAAACCAAAAATGGTGTGTCATGTTCCATAACCAAACACGATGCCGAAAATAGAATACTGCAATGTTTACCATTTGAACTGCGGCAGTTGTCACCAGAACATTCTGAGAAAGAACAAGATACCAATTTTGGACACACGAGATACTAACCCTTTGTTTCCATGACTCACGATATGTAGGCCAATTCTGCGCATGGGTTCAAAAAGATGCAATGTTAATGCATGGTGAATGGAAACGAGACACATTACTTTGTATTAATTATGTCGGTTTATTTATCAAATTCAACGCAACAATGCCACTAAATGGCAAGAGAAGTCAAGCCAACCAAACATGTCTAGTAAAAAAGAAAGAAAATAACAAAGAGTAAAGGTTCGACATGGGATTAAAAATAAGTTTTTATTTTGACGAGAACCACAATGAATAGGATGTAATGTGTTTACAACGTCTCGTTTATTTTTGTAAACTTTAATAACACCACTCTTCTTAATTTAAAGACAATCGTTATTTCTTTGTACAAATTGAATCTTTGACCAAAAACAACACGTAATCCAATATTTACAAAAATGACGCATCTTTGCGGCGAATTACCCGACGCGCGCGCAGAATAGGCCGAAACGGTTGTATGTATAACATATTATATATTTTTTTGTTATGCATATGGTATAATAAGTTTAACATGTTTAGGGTTTAAACTAAAATCTTTCATCTAAGTCAGCTTTAAGAATATCTTTGATCTAATTCAGGCTTCCAGAAAGAAAAAAAAAGGGGGAGGGGGAAGCAATAACAAAACTTATGTCACTAAACTAACAGGACATCTCTTAACTCTCATCCAAATTTCAAACAGGGTAATTACTCAATCACTGGAAACCACAAAGTACCTCGAGAAATCGTGTTTCTTTTGATATGCAAATAACGTTTCCCGTGGTCTGATGTATGACCAATGGTATACGAAGGGTTCTCAGGAGGCTAGAAACCTATACGTGCTTACCCAGGTGGCAGGTTGAAGTTTGATGCAACAATGTTCTGATCAAAGAGAAGTTAAATCTCTGTTTTATCTTTCTCTAAAATTAATAATAATATTTTCCTAACATTACTACCAAACTAATATCCAAATTCAAAATTCATCTTTAATCTGTATTTTTCTAAAATTTTGCTACAATGTGTACAAGAGAAGTAACACATGAAGTATGTAATATCTGAATGTAGTGAGTGTACTCTCCTCTCAGTGTAGTGAGTGTAACCTATTTGAATTTTACAAAAGAGCCATCTAGTCGGCAATTTAACTTGATAAAATGTTGATCTATACATCTTCAGTGAGAAAATCTAAGGGAAACGAACTTAATGTCTTAGTATGTAACATGCAAGGATAAAAGGATCATATACACAATTTAAAACTTAGTATAAAACTGAAATAATAATTTCTGAATTAGATTTGACTGTATAGTACGCATTTTATACGAAATTGATATTCATATATTCATTTTTATTATACTCATTGTGTGGGGTAAATATTTCAATGACAATTTCAATTTAATAAATTATTAAAATAAAACGATCAAAGTTAAATATTTGCTTTGAAATATTTCAAATTATATATAAATGTCGTTTCCAAATGAAAATTTAATCATTTCTTAAAGAATGGTGGATTTTAATTCTCGCTGCTAGTCCTGCCGTTAAATACGCGCTAACATTAACCGGAGTTCTTGTACACGTTTAATCGGAAGTCATCTACGGTATATCAGACGCTTGTTTTGCAACGATTTTCTATTTAGCATTTGTTCAAGGAGGAAAGACGGCGGTAAATATGAACTGTAGATGTGTAGTTTAAATATGGACAATACGACTTTTTAATTGGATTTACCGATATGTTTTTACCCCAAAAAATCTGTCTAAATGTACTTTGAATGAAGGTCAGTTCTTACATTTCGTTTTAACATAAGAGATTATCCAAAGGTCATAAAGGCTACAGTACCCAGTGAAGTTCAGAGTCATCGATGGGTATTTAGGGACCGGCCATTTAATTGTATTAAGTGGGTGTGCCTGATTTTTTTTTTCTTTCAAAGAAATCTAAGCCTTCAGCCCGAAAGAAAAATAGTTGGTCCCTTACCGTGGCCCAGGACTATTGTTTATCACGGCCATGATTACACTTTTTGTAAAGAAAATTTTAACTTAAAAAATCTAAACTGCATGGGTGTAAATTACAACCACATACTTACCAATACCATATAATTTCATTGCTTTAGCAACAAGCAGTAGGGGAAATGTTTAAGTTCTAGGTTTAACAAACTTTACGAACGATTCAGCTTCCAAGGAGCAGGGTCTTCACAATGCCATTGTTTTCGACAGATCATATACACAATGCCATTGTTTTTAGATCAAATACTGAATGTTCTCGCAGTACTCAGTAATATTGATGACAAATGACACCACTATTTCAGTATCCTTAGCCATCATTGTTCCAGTATTTTCTATAAATTTTCTTTATTTTACAATAGCAGTAAATATTAATTGGCTAGTATATTTTATATTCATAGTATTTATCTAGCTTTGAATTCACTAGACAGTATCATTGATTGGGATATGATGTACATTATGGTATGTGTGGATTTATGATGGGATTTGGTACCTCATATATCGAGGTTCTTTTTAGAAAAGATCGTTTTCCACAGAAAATCCATGTATTTTTTATTTGTTATTATCATATCGAACAATGGAGGAATGAAGATTACATCACCCCTATGTTTAAGTAAAGTTAATACATTTTGAAGATGAGATAAATATTTGCAGTCATGCATTGAAAAAAATATGCTGTAATAACCTCAGATATGTACTATATGAGTTATGTGAGATTTCTAAAATTTTATTTTATGCTGGGCTTGGATTTTCCAAGTAAGATAATTGTGATAATTCAGTCATCAGTGGAGTGAGATACAATAATTTCTCTATCACATCAATAACAAGATTCCAGCAAGGCGCACATTTATAAAAAATCTTAATGCACTATTACTGTATTTATCACCATGATGCTGCTGTTTCCACATCAAGGACGTGTCTACACCTATGTACTTTTGATGTCTGTAGAATTTATACATTGTAAATGGAAATGTTTGCAGCAACACTGTTTATAAGTCTTATTAGACTGACTTGCATTGCTGCATTTTATTTTGTTTTCAGACCTAAGGATTTTCAACAGAATGATCTCATGTACCAGCTGTAAAATTGAAAACATCAGAGGCTGGCCTCACAATGACCTCCCATCAGAGATGCCTGGTACTAGCTGTTGTGACAGCAGTGAGAAGTACAATTGTAACCTACCCATGCTGTCCACACTGCTATAGCAAGTTGCTTTCTGATATCACAAATAGCAGGTACAATATATACTGCTGAGTTAATCTTGTCCTGAGCCTACTGCTAATTTTTCATAGTACTTTAGTCAGTCCTGGTTTCCATGGTGACAAGAGTGTATGATCTCCTGGGATGGGGATGCAACCCCATTTCAGGATACATGTACTTTGATGCTTTCAATTGATTTTTTTCATAGGTATCAATTTTTATCTCCTCACCAATTAAACTGGGATTTTATAGCATTTTCCCCATTTATTTGTGTATATCTTTGTGAATTCATTGGCTCATTTAGTTTAGGCCTCTCCAATGGGCTAGTGGTTCGAGCATCCGCCTTGGATGGGAAGGTTGTGGATTTGATTTCTAGCTGAGTCATACCAAAGAGTTACAAAAATGGTACTAACAGCTGCCTGGCTAGGTGCTCAGCATTAATGATTAAGAGGTTAGTGTTAGGACTGGTCAACCTGGTGTCAGGATAATGTGACAAGGTGGGCCATCATGCTACATGTCTGCGGCGGGATGCCCCAGTGCTAGACATCAAGCAATAGAGAGGGTGAACAGACCAAATTTTATAAGGTTTTATTTGCTAAACTAAGGCTTCTTACAAAAATGAACAAATAACGTCATTAACGCCAAACCAAGGCTCTAACTAACAGAGAGTCTCTCTTACTTGTTAGTTCATTTTGTTACTGGCTTTTGCCGTCATGTTTTTTTGTGATTATGCGTTTGATTGTTTACCTGTTGATACCCTATCAAGGTCGAGCCCTTTCTGTTGCTGTTATTGAGATCATTGTTATATCAATAATGATTGGAAAAGCTTATTAAACATAGCTAGCACGTAAGTGACTAGAAGCAATTAAAAAAAATTCTACCAGTCTGTGATTCTATCAGGCGAATATTACAAGAGCACTAGGAATCTTAGGTTGATTATGCAGAGTTCTCAACAAATATGACCTGATGGAAGGGCAATTACTCTGTAGACCTGTCTGTTAATTGTAATTCATTTTAGCATCATAATTAATTAACCATCTGTGTGATAATTAATGTCAGTGAAGTAACATAATTGTATTGTGGACGGATATTTATGGTTTATAACTAACAAACAAAATCAAGGCATAAAAACATTTTGTTTAATACAGCTGGATCTGCAGAGATACATATATTTTTAACCTACTTTGTCTAGTGCAGAAATATATAATTACTATTATCGTATAGAGTGTGTTCAGAAACAGAAATAACTACACTTTGTCTATACTATCTGTAGCAGTCCAGCATAGATGTAACTTTATAATAATTTCTGAAATGTATATTTGTAAGATTGGAACGTAGTGCATTGCTATCGCTGCTGATTCTCATACTAGGGGTCAGTGATTAGAATTTCTGTGTCTGACATATTATTGACAGTTGCATAATAGTGGTTTTTCTGTGAAATATGGGGGCACCAGCCTGAACGCGTTTCATATATACCTTTCCCATCACATTCAGACAACTCGGTGGGTGTGTTTTTGCACTCTCCCTCGTTTTATCTTGGGGGGGGGGTGCGTGCATGAAACAATCTGAATACGTTATTGTTTGCACAGAAATTTTAGTTCATTTGCTATCTACATGGTGTTTAGATACATTTTAGGGAGAGGAAGTCAACCATGCAAAAAATAGTTCACTAACTTTATTTGCTTGGTATTTTCAGCATTTATTTTATTATACAAATTGGTAATTGTATGTTGATGCTTACCAAGAAGAGCAACTCATTTATACCAAAACAAGGTCAATGTAATCTAATATTTAAGCTTTAGTATTTTCAGCTACAATATAGTCACCATGTAACTTCGACAGGTCATAAAATACTGCTATACAAAGCTCTCTGAATTTTTTATGTTTTTTTTTTTTTTTTAAACTTTTTTAGTAGACAAGACCTTCAGAAAAAATTGTAATATATTGGGTACTTGTATTTGACTTCCTGTTTTGGAACTATGGCTTGAGTATATGATGTGTTATTTTTGCTTTTAGAGCTGATTTTTCCTGCATATTTTAAAAAATTACTATGAATCACACAATCACATGTTTTTGAATAGACTCTTATGTAAATACGTAGATATACTATAGTATCTTAAGCTGTTTAAAACCAATGTAACAAAATGCTTGTTAGGATGATTACACAAAAAGTACTTGAGAAACAAATGAAAATTTGTATGCATATCACTGGTTGACTTGATTCATTTTCAGACCAATACAACAGTTTTTAAATTTTTCACAAATATTTGAACATTTGTATCTCTACATTTTTTTCAATATGCTTCTTGGTGCTAATAAGCAATACTCACTTCATGTGGACAAATGAAATTTTGTATAAATGTTTATATGCGTATCTAGGTTACCTGATTAGATTTTCCGACCATTTTGGGTGGAAAAAATTGGAGTCTACTAACAACCTTGCAGCAGTATGGTCATATATTTTTTTCTAATACCACTTTTGTTTATATCAGAATTTTTGGATACATAGATATGAAAGTTTTGCAAAAATAACTATGAAAAGTTTAACTTTTTCCCCAGATATTAGAAATAGGATTGTTTTGACATTTGTGGATTTCATTTACAAATTACATTTTTGAAAAATCATGTTGTTAAATGTATTGTCACATATTTCAAAGTCTCATGGTGATTCTTTCTTTTGATAAATGGACTAGAAAAGTTTGATTGTTTTTAAAAGAGCCATTTGTCATCATTCATTATATATCTATTGTGCTTTTTTCAGCTGGCATTGTCTGAAATGCAGATATTACTGTCGTGGATGTGAAGTTCCCAAGAGATACCGTCTGGCTCTAACAGTGGCAGATGACACAGATATAGATAATTTGACCATATTTGGCAAAACCCTAGATACTTTCTTTGGAACTTGTGCCACAGATTTCCACAGGTATATCCTAAATCATTACCATCAATTACTGCTTAAAAATTGCCCAAATTGTTTTTGCAGTTTTAAAGAGAATACTCATGGATAAAATATTGTATGCATACTAATTTTTGAAGCTGTTGTTATTATTTCAACATAAATTGGCTCTAGCATAAATAAAAGGTATTATAACAGTAAAAAATTGTATTTTATTGCTAATCAGAAAACCAGAATATTATGTGCCAATATTTCAAGACTAATTAAAGTTACAAGCAATTACTGAGAGTCCTATCCAGTTGCGTGAAATTGTAACAATCTGCAAACTATCTTTCTCACACCATAATAGCATTGAGACCGCTCCAGTGGCCTAGTGGTTAGAGCATCTGACACTGAATCATACCAAAGACTTACAAAAATAGTACTAATAGCTGCCTCGCTTGGCGGTCAGCATTAAGAGGTTAGTGTTAGGACTGGTTGGCCTGGTGTCAGAATAATGTGAGTGGGTGGGACATCATGCTACATGTCTGTGGCATGATGCCCCAGTGCTAGACATCACTATAAACTGCCTCACTGCAGATATCGTAGCGATATGACTGAAAAATTGTTAAAGTAAGATTAAAAATCCTAATCAAACAAACCGTAAAAGCATTGTGATAGGGGTAAGTCAAATCATCTTATTGTACTGTATATTCTAGCTTCGATATCCAATCCATCTGCAAGCTACATTGACCCAGATCTGCAATCACATCATGCACTGGCATATCTATGTCTATGTAGTTTATTAGGAGTGATCAATAGAACAAACAACATAGACCCTGATCAGTCAATGCATTATGCAGTGGCAGGCAAGCATCTAGGTTGTTGGCAGTTTATACATTAGCATATATGGTATATAAAGATCAAGTATACAGATTCCATTTGTTAAGAAATCGATTGCTTTCTTATTGAAGGAATGTGATTTAATCTATTTTGTTTCATGAATGAATATGATGAAAAAAGTTACTAGATCCCAGTTTATTTGCAAATGTTGATCGAATGATTTGGGCAGATTGAGTTGACAGTTCTTATAGCTTTTGATTGTAGTTGGTATCCAGAAATGAGAACATAATTTAAACATTTGACTGGATGGTTAAATGACTGAAATGTACCAGTATCTATTTTCTAAACTTCCAAAACTATGATTATTGCAGTTTCATTTCAATCTTCAAAAAAGTATTAGCACTAAAAAAATACAATTTAAGAATTATGTGGTTCCTTTCATTGTCATGTGAAAAATACAAATTTAATGATCCAAGCCAAGCCTAAACAAACTTATCCAATCATACTTGAAAATTCTATGTTCAGATTTCTTCTAAATTTTCTTACAGGAGATTCATGTCACTGAACAGACCTGACATAGACAAAGATATCCTGCTGCATGAAGCATTGAGTTATGCTTTTGTAGGTCAACATTTTTATTTTGGTTTAAAAATTCTTGCTGGTTCTGGAACTGCAAGATTGAGAAATGTATTCAACAAAACAGACATGCAACAGAGACACAGTCAATTTTCTTCTCAGTTGGATTCCTCTGATATTATTGCCTATCAAATGTTACCATCATGCAATGTAAATGTGCCAACGGTTTGTGACTATGTCAAGATTTTACTGGCCTACAATTCACAGAATCTATCTTTATCTTCTCAAGTGTTACAAAGGACAAACTGTGACAAACTATGTCAAGATAAATCTGATGGCCCAGCAATTTTGTCACAGTTTCAGGGAAGTAAGTCTGAAAAGTATGATTCCTCATCTATTTTCACAAAGCAGTCTGAAGTTGTTTTTAGCTTTGAATTGGATAAAACTATTAATCAGTCATCAACAAACAAATCCATAGATACAGGAAAAAAGACCAAACCGTTTTTTCAGAAAAGCAGTAGAAATCCTGAGGGCCTGAATTATTCCCTAGGAAGTGATGGAAATGGAAGCTGGTCATCATCCTCTGTGGAGTCACCAGGAATGTGTAATTATGAAAATATATCCGAGTACGTGCCTTCTAACCCAGATCCATCAGATCATCTTACCTGTGCTGACTTTGATATGAACAAAATTGCAGGTACTCACAATGCATCTTTGAATCCAGGCATGTGTGTAAAGGATGCAAGAAATAGATTAAAACAGGAAGCTCATACTGAACAGTCAGGATGTTCATTAAACAGGTATCTTTCTAAGTCAGGGAATTCACTTCAGCTTCAACAGAAAGGTTATTTATACAAGCAGAAGCTAAGTTCAGAAAAAGAGGACACTGAACATAATACAAGTGATGTGGTTTCTGGATTAGAGAACAAAGTTTATGCTGATGTTATCAGAGATGATATAGTAGAAAAAGAAAGTTTAAAACAGTCAAATGTGGGATTAGATATTGAGTCTCTTTCATCTTCATCTGACAGTTTATTGCTTATAGCTATGGATAACATGAATGTGTCCAGAAAGGAGCAGGAAACAGATATCAAAGAGACTTACCCCAGACAAAATTCATTAACGAGAGATGAGTCCGTCACTCAGGCTAATGTAGGCATAGATATAGTAAATGGGCAAGAGAAAGGTACTTTTGCAAACTCCAGCAAAACATCTAATTCAGTTGATATTCAGTCACAATGTTATTCAAAGTTAACCAAGTCAAAGGATGGCCACATGGCAGTACAACAAACTGTGACAAAATCGAGCAAGTCCAGAAAGAATGAGCAATTTCCAGTCAAAGAGAGTACATCTAAAAAAGTTCAGTTAAAAAGAAGTCATTTAGAAACCAATCAGATCACTACAAGGCAGTCCTTGAGGAAGGACCATGCTGTACTTAGGAATAGACAGTCAAAGAAGGATCAGTCTCCAGTCAAACCTAGAGGGAATGACCATGATACACTGAAAGAACGCCACAGCTCCATTTCAGATTCATTGTCAAGACGGGTCTCTAACGGTTCAAGACATAGCTGTGAATCAGATGTAGCATACAGCCAGTCATCAGTTGGGCTTAAGAAAAACTCAAATCGTGGAAACAATTTACATAAAAAGAAGCAAATCTCAAAGAAAAATAGCACAGAGAGGTGGAAACAATCCAACTCTAGGATCTCAGTTGAATCACTGATGAATACTAGTTTTGGATCTTACGAAGTAGAACATGATTCCTCTTATTTGCACTGTGGTAATCAGAAGGCTCCAGATAAGGGTCCTAATTTAAGACCATCCTTCCACATGACACGTAAAGGAAATGAATTTACACCAAAATTAGATTGTGTTCTCGGTCCTGGGGGAAAAAGCTTTCATTCTCCAAAATTGTTGCAAGCAGGAGCCATTGGTAATACTGAACTGGACATGCCAGAATCTGAGGGTATCAAAGCATTTCTTTCTTCACAGATGGATGATTTGATTTTGGAAGTATCTGTTTCTGACTCATCAACACAAGTGCAGCCTTGTAGTTCAAAGATTACCAAAAAGGAAAGTACTACCAAGAGTACATGCATATTGGACAAAGAAATGGGAGAAACTGCTTCTGAACACACAAAAATGATGATTGGTCATTTAATTGAAAGTAAAGTGGAACATCATCCTGCCACTAAGATCAGAAATGAGAAAAACAGTGAGTGTAGTAATTTGCCAAATAGTTGGAAATTACAACAGATTTCTGAAAATATTACCAACTTCGATAGGTTAAAAATCATTCAACAAAGTCCATCTGAAAGAAAAGAGTCCAACATTCCTACACACAGTCAGAGTGGAATAAAAGAAAATGACAAGGACATCCTTGGTGGTGTTGATATGCCAGAATCTGAAGATATTTATGCTTTTCTTGAGTCATTTTCAGAACTTTCACTTGGTCCAAGTTACAAAGATAACAATGTAAATGTTAGGAATCAAGAAGAAATTATTTCAGGGTCTAGTACAGCTGACTGTCAGCACATGGAGTGTTTAGCTCTAGAAACATATATTCGTGAAGAAGGGCTGCTGAACAGCGAACAGTGGACAGATCTGACACACAGAAGCACATTATCAAAGAGAAAGAATCAAGAGGTTAGTCATAGAAATGGGAAAACTTTAAAACCTAATGAATCTTTTGATATTGAAAACAAATATATGTCATCAGATTTACTGTCAGTAAAAGATTCAGATGCTGAAAAATGGATGGAAACTAATTTAGACATAACAAAGCATTTAGCAAGTGATAACCCAGAGATATTTTCAAAATCATTGGAAGCATTTTTGGAAAATTCTGATGTCTTCCAAGAAAGAGCAAGCTCTGCCAACCTTTGCATACTGTCACAATCCAATAATGTGAAAAGGAAGCAGAACAATTTCTCATCAGAGGATAATGAAAGGTCAGTACCAAAGAAACGATCCTTGAATCCTTATAATTATGATTTCTCACATAGTTCTAGTTTTGATACACTTTGTGATGATATTAAATTGGACCCAAAATATTATTCATTTAAAGAAAATGATTTATCTGAGAGTAAATGTTTCATTGAAGTTCAGCAAGGAAGTGAAACTTTGGAAACAGCATTAGAAACCTGTACAGATATTGTTACTTCATATGCACCACATCTGAATAGACAGGTCCAGGGTACACACCATGGTGGAGCATTTAATCTCCTATCTCTCGAAAGTCGAATGGATATAAAAGAATCGATAAACTCTTATGGTGGATCTCAGGATCTTTTCAACAGTTCTGGAATATTCATGCATAATTCTCCTTTTGGACATAATGAACAAGTGGATAATGTCAGTAATGTTTCACTGTTTAGTTCCTCGCCATTTTCTCCAGCTGGACATTGTTCTACACCAACTGTTTCAACCAACAGCAATCCAAATAAACCAGCTGTTTCACACATTGTCAGTGGTATGTCAACAGTTCCACCAAATCATCAGATACGAAAATGGTCAGAATTGGATGAGGATTTCTCAAGTGACATTGACCTATTTCTCACAGAGGACTATTTTTCTTCATCATGTAAAGAACATTCTATTAAAACAGCATATATGACAGAGACTGGGGCAACCATTGGCTGTGGAATAAAGGGAAATTCATGCCCATCTAATGTAAAAAGTAGAAGCTTAGCCAAAACAGGAAAAGCAAATGAAGGACCTTGTGCCTCCATCATTTTAGGAGACGAATCAAATAGCACAAGCAAAACGAAAGAGATGTTGCACAAACTAGATAAATGTGAAAATTCAGAAGAGGTTTCAAGGAAATCCAAGAATTTATTTTCAACTTCAAATGAGGTTAAAAAAGGACCCAGGACTATCAACAAAGTTGTTTGCCTGGTAAACACAGGTAATTTGCAAACTAATTTTGGCAATTCATTAACCTCACCTGGCACTACAAATGAAGCAACAAGTAGTTCCATTATAATTAAGAACACAAAAGGTATTCATCTAGCAACTAATGGGAAAGGAAGTGAAACCAGTGGTTCAGATAATTCAAGGAAATGGTCCAGCCCAACAGATAAAGTAGCTCATTTTTCCAGCAACCAAGGTGACCAAGAAAATATTTGTGCTGAAAGCATGATTATTGGTGAATGTACTTTTAATGGTAGCAATTCTAGCTCAGCAGACTTATTGGAAACAGATTCTAAACCTCGGGCCAAGAAGGTGACATTTCACAGCCGTTTGAGGAGGGTTAGCACTATACAAATCATCGACATGAAAATGAAGCTCACTGCTAGTCCTGCTCAGAGACCAGATGCCAATCCCATGACACTGAAATCATGTCTCAAAACTGCTAAGGAGAACTTGATTATAAAAGACAAAGACAAAATATCATCATCCACTGATTCACCCATTGGGTCACAAGACCTCTTTAATTCTGACAGTTTTGAAATTCCTAGAACTCCAGTTGTAGTTCTTTCTAAAACATCTACAGATGACTCATTGATTCCAGGAACTCCATGTGCAGTGTCTATTACTGGAAAGGAAAATATGCCATCAGATAACAATCCTGTTGAGGCACAGGCAAGTTATAGGAAAAGAATGAGTAAAGAGTCACAAGTGAAGCATCAATATTCAGATCTTAAGTTAGAAAAGTCCAAACATTTTATGGGAAAACTACAATATTTACAGCAAAGCAACTGTGATGTGTTGAAAGATGTGATAAATCTACGAATGGAAACACCTTGTCTATTCTCAGATGAAAGTATTGGATCACATGATCAATTTTCATCTGAATGCCTAAGGCAAAAGAAGTATTTGAAAACACGAACTTCATCTGTTGTAGAAAATCAGTCTAGTGCCAGTCCAGATCATTTTAATAGTCTAGATAGGGTTATTTCCCCACAAGCTGTGACCAGTGAAGTGTCACCGGACTTGTTCAGCCCATGTCCACCCTCAAATTGGGAAAAGGACATTCCTAAACTTAATCAGAAATCTTCACCTCATAGTGACAATATGCAATATATACAAGATGATCTTTGCAAAAATTTGTTTTCTTAAAATAAGTACTGTAATATTGCTTTTTTTTATTATCTTTTTATAACACTTGAGTGCAGTTGTTACACAATCTGGTTGTTTGTATTATTTCAAAGATTAATCATGTGTATGATTTGTTAATATTACTGTTAAACACTTGCATAATTTGATCATTTTTAAAATTTTATTGATGCCTTTCTTTTGAGGAAAAAAAATCCATTCATCATTGCAATGTAAATAAAAGTTCTAAGTGTGGATTAAGTGACTAATTCTTAGTCATATTTCATGTTTTCTGCTCCACTTGCACTTGGAATTTTCTTTGTTGACTTGTGATGTTTTAGGTTTGGAGAGTTTGAAAATATTTCATGTCTGATAGCCTGTAGCATACCATCTACTGTCCATTGGTTAGAATAGTTTATGCTTCTAATATAGCTATTTGTGTATTTTGCTCTAAAGGCCGCTTGATCTTGTAAGGGGACATAACCAAAATTCTGATCCTGAAAGGAATGATTAAGTCTGAGTGGTTACTTCCTTTGGTATTGTTTGAGATTGTTATGTAGTACATAATACACAACCAATTCAACAGAAATACCTGTCAAAGGTAATTGCTGATATATTTTTATCAAATATTTTTAAAAAATTTAATCAATTTTCAGTTAAGAGATACACAAAAAATACTTACAGATTATATAATTAAGATTACATGTATTTAGAGGGTTATTCAACCTGGATTGTGTTCATAAAAAAGGATCATCAGTATCTCTCAGGTTGTATTCATCCCTTTGATCCTGTTTGATGCAGTAGTACCTTATACCTGAACCTTCAAGGAGATATTATGACATGCTGGCCTCGATGCTACAAGGGTGCGGTTTAAATCCTATCATCATACAAGCCTGGGTTATCTACCTTGGTGTGTCCTTGTGCATATCACTGTTACCTTTGCACAAAATAACCTGCTTGTGTTGCTATGCTGTAAAGCACCAAACCATTTCAAAACCTTAATCCATTTTTATTTTCACTACTTTGATTAGTAAAAGTAAGTTTTATTTTACTGAAAATGATTTTAGAATTTCTGGCCTGGTTTTTCTTAAACACCTAAATTATAATGTATTTTTGTCTCTATTTTTTTTAAAAACATGGTCAAAGACAAGTCAGCTTCCTCTGTTGATGCTTTCCATATTTGAAGCTTGTCAGCGGCAATTGTTCAACTATAATATGGATACATGCAGTTTTAAATCAGACATGATTTTAAGGAAATACATGAAATATGAAAGGATGATTAGCTTCACTTCACTTCACTTTTAAGAACTTGCCTTCCCTTACAATGTTGCCATATGTCTTATGAAAATACAGACTTATGGAATCAAAGGAAAATCTATGGATATATAATTTTTGCTGTAAAAAATCTCAATAATTGGATCATTTATGTTTGATTTGGATCTTGGTATTATGTTAACTTAGTAAAATTAGTCAGGAAACCAGACTAACTTTACAGTAGTACCTTAGTTGCTTTAATCTGCACTTTTTTTCATGCAAAGCATCTGCATGATTAAACTTTTATAGATTTTTTTATGGTGATACTCTATTGTTTCGTATTTTCCATAGTCTTAGCATCTCTCAGAAACTCTGGTCTTACTAACTGATTATACTGGCTGTTTAAAAGAGCCCTTGTATATCTTTGGTATTGTTCAAAGAACTTTTAATATCTTTTTTTATATTGGTATGGTGTATGATTGATGTGTCATATGTAATGTGGACTATAAGTATACATTTTGGTCTTACTTCAGATGTGTACAATGTTGTACAAATTTCTACAGGTACAAAATCCAAGAGATTTCTATGACAATACATGAAAGTAACAGCGTTAAATCAACCTTCTCTCCACTATGCATGTTGCAAATGTAAACAACTTCACCTTACACCTGCCAATATCTCAGAAGACCATAATATCGTTAAAACATTCCTTAAATGGCATGCTGCTACTGAGAAAAAAAATTAACTTTTAAAACGTTTTATCAATCAGTACAGAAGAAAAAAAGGAATATTCTGATTGTTTTGAATAAAAGCAGGAAGGAAGACAATTATGTTTATTGGATATCATGTGTTGCTACGAGTATGCAAGGTGGTGCGAGATACAGTTGCTATCATCTTGTGAAATGAAGGAAAAAATTCCAACAATAATGTCGTGCTGAGAGATAGCAAAAAGTCATTAACTGAAGTTTGTGTAACAAGTTTAAAGGTCTATGTGTACTTTTACTTTACAAACTTTCAATTGAACATAAATGTTTGCCATTAATGCATCAGTTTGGAATACCAAACTTTTTAAATACATGTTTTCCAGCTTGAAAAGAGCAGTACATACATTTTTTACCTTGCTTAACACTGGTCAGACTTACAGAAAAGATCAACTGCCTGACTGACACAATATTTATAGGGTTTGCCGGTCTTGTTTGAAAACCAGGTTTTCATACTACTTGCCAATGTATTTGCAGTTTTGGCAAAATATTTGTATACAAGAACTTGTCTGTTACAATATTTAGACATGTAAATGATCTTTTCAATTACTGGTATGATACTATATAATTCCATCACGTCTACATATATAAAGTTTCTGTCTGTGAAGGAGTTATACAAGTACCATGTCAGTAACTGAATAGATCAGTTTCTAATCATCCAAATATATTAATGCTTTGATCAGTAATGTGTATTCTGAAACTGATGGCTGCTGTTTTTATTTTATTTTTTATCATTAAATTTTTTTATATAGCATTTTGTGTACATTTTCAACATTTGATCAGAGTACTGGTTGAAATATTGGAGTTATGGCTAGATATTTGTGTGCATAATGAACATAAAGTAGACATTGTCATTGGCTTACCTGTATGCAGATGACAATGTGTTACATTTCAACTTTGTGATATAAAGTGCTCACCATTATGGATATACGCCATCTCACCCCAGTGTGGGTTCGAGTTTCGGATTCGGCTATTGTGGGTATGTTAGAGAGCTTGCCAGTAGCTACGTGTGGGTCAGTGAATCTTTTCAGGGTTTTCCCAGGTTCTTCCTCCACCATTTATACTGGCTGCCATGTATAGGCTATCTTGTGTTGAAAAATGGCGTTAAACCCTACAACAATAATATCAGTCCATGAATAATGTATATTTTTAGGTACCCATCAAATTGACTTTCACCATCACGCTTGTATAAAGTACTGATTATAATGTAATGAATATTTTCAGATTCTTTATTTATTTGGTATTGATTGTAATTTATTAATTAATTTATTAATTAATGTTTTTGAAAAGTGTCAAGTTTTTAAAAAAATAATTTAAATAATCTATGAGATCTGTTTTATTCTTTAGTGTGGCCTGCTCATCAAATTTGGTTGGTACTTTGTCCATCTGTCAGTCATGTCCATCCGTCTAGCTTTCTGTTATTTGGTTTCTGCAAGGTAAAATTGTTGGAATGTAATGAGTTTAAGTATAAAACTTTATTTTTGCAAGACTTTAAAAAAGATTAAAGTTTTCAGCCTTCTGCCATCATTAGATGAATTACCTGATATCCAGACTGGATTTTCAGCATTCCATGACATCATTACAAGGAGTTATGCTGTCTGATAGCCAGTCCTCCAGATTTTGGTTTCCACAGCATGTCTTTGCCATGGTTTATTGGATTTCAACTAATTTTGGTGTATGGTTTTGTTATTGAGACTTTGAATGAAGTTATGGCCCCTGGATGCTCATATTACTTTCATTTCCGACAGCTTAACTTACCAGGGATTTAGGGATTTCAGTTTTATGATGATAAGATTCAGTATACCATGAATCCATTTCTACAGGACTTATGCCTCTGATAACTTATCCTAATTTTAATTTCAGTAGCATAGTTTAAGCAAGGTTTTCTGCCATTGAACCATGTTTGGCACCTGGCAGTATGTTTATGAAACCTTGAAATAGTTAGAATTTTAGTGTTCCACAATTGTATTTATTGGAGTTGTAACACCTGCTTGCCAGCCCTCCCAACTTTTATACGTCTATCATAACTTTACAACAGTCAAATTTCAATCAAATTCAGTATTTTCCTTTATACTGATGAGACCTTCAGTGAATATAGTTTCCTGTTTTCCATTTGGAAGAGTTATGGCAACTCTTTGTCGGTCCTAATAATTTGGTTTATGCAGCATAATTTCTTTAAGGATTTCTGGATTTCAATCAATTATAAAAATGCACCTTAATATTGATAAGACCTTAAATGTGTTTGATTTCTAACATTCTGTGATATCATGTACAAGAGTTATGGCCCCAGATTGTCCTCCTTACTTTGATATATGCAGCTTTAGTTTACAATTGATAGTTTGATTTCAACCAAATCTGACATTCAGACATATTAAGATCTTGAATGAGTGAAATGTTAATGTCAGATTTCACCTGTACATGTAAATTGGTATGTAAATACATCTGGATGAAGTAACTCAACCATACTAAAAAGTTGGTTGCTTTAAAGTTTAACCCATTTTAATTGCTTGATGATTTTTATATTTCAGCTTTCCATATGTCATACAGTCAATATCTTTTCTTTCAATTATGTAAAATTGGTATGTTGATCCATCATAGTGCAACCATGCAATGATAGATTACTGTCATCAAATATTTATAATTGCTTACTTATAAATTTAGCTGGATGTTTAATTACACTATAAGGAGCTGTCATGACTCAGTAGTTAGTGAGCCAGAAAGAGTGAAGGTTAAAATCCTTCCAGTGGATCAACCCAAGTCAACTACTGTGCAGTATACTTGATTTAGGCAATTGACTCAGTCACATTAGTACTAAATAACCTACTTGTGTCACTGTTCCAAACCAAATCATTATATATTCAATATATTTGACCTTATTTCACTTAAGAAAATTGCATTGTGGGTGTATATCAAGGTGACCATGCCTACTATTTCAAAGCTGTGTCACTGACCTAATTTTTATGCTTGAGTGTCTTTTTTATAGCTTGATTCAGCTATTTGTTACACTCGCAAAATCCAAGACCTTTTTAACCATTCCAAAGCCAGGTCACTATAACCTAACTTTTAGATGCATGTTAGTGAATAGGGTCCAAGATATTGAGGTTGTAAGTAATGGGAAAAAAAAGGCATAACATTGTGTCAAACTGACCTAGTTTTGTATGGCTGGGTTACTTTGAAATGCAGACATATCGCCATAGTTATTTTTGAGTGTAGACAAAATAGAGTCTAGGATATTGAGGGTGTAATGAATGGACAAAAGTAAATACAACAGTCACACAAGCCTGAAAATTAGATTAAATTGTCCTGGCTTTGATAGACAAGATGTATCCACATATCATTTTCATTAGTAGTTGGCATATAGTATAAATTTTGGGTTGGTGTATTGAAATACAAGGGTTTCTTGAGCATTGCTTTGAGGCCTGGTTTTAGTATATCTGTATTCCTTTAGTTTACATGTATCTGCACACCAGATCTACTTACCGGTTTTCGTGAGTATTGGTGAAATTGGACCTTGAATATTGAGGGTAAAAGAAGTGAAATGATTAAAATAGAAATGGCACTCAAACATGAAAATTAGGTACAACTTATCTAGTAGTAGTAAAATTGAGTTACTGCATCAAGATGTATGAAATTAATAATGTGTGTGAGCATAAGTGAAAAAGGGTCCAAGATAATGACAGGTGTAACAGCTGAAAATATCATTTAAATTTGTAAATTAGGTCATACAGGGCTAGTTTTGGTTGAGTTGGTTTAATAGGGTCCAGGTTATTGATAGCAGAATGAAGAAGCAGAAGAAAAGGCAACAGTTGCTCAAGCATGCAAGTTAGGTCACAGTAACCTGGTTTTGCTATAGTTAAATTGCTTTCACTCCGATATCTCCACATACCAATGTTTGTGGATGTGGTTGATATAGAATCATTTGTGAATAGGGTGTAGCATATATCTGGAAACATAAATCACACATCTGCATAACATACGTTTAAACCATTATGCTTTTGGCATAATCATTACACTTTTCACCTAATTACATCTGTTTGCCTCTATATGGATTGCATTGTTTGGGTACATTAATTTTTTTTTTTAAATATAGCAGTATATTGTTATTTTTATTAGTATCTTTTTTATCCCACACATAATATAAATCAGAGAATATTGTAAAATTTGTCTCACAAATTCCTTATATGCTGGATTAATAGCGCTTTACGCATTTAAAAAGATTGTTAGAGTGATGTAATACAGCACTCAGACTGAACACATTAACATGCTAATGGCAGAATTTATATACTTGACTTGATCATTCAGCGAAAATTAGACATGTAGACTAGTTGTAATGAGTATTGTATATAAATAAATTGTCAAAATGTTCAGTGTTTGTTTTCTGATACTAATCTACATGTACTTTGCCTATTTGTGACAAAAATTTAACCAGTTACATATCTAGGTTAGTAGAGAATTTTGGGTACTTTTACAATTTTTTCAACTTATGGCATATAATATACAGATTATGACTTTTTTGCCAATTATATTAGTAGTATTGAGCTTGTACTTCACTAGTTTAAAGCGCTTTCTTTTATGGATCACTGCCATCTCACCTCTGAGTGGTTTCAAGTCTCAGATTCGACCAATACGGGTATGTGAGAATGCTTTCCAATAACTTCTCATGTCTTGATGGTTATTTATGGGGGTTTTCCTGGGTTCTTCCTGCACTGTTAATGACATGTATAGCCTGTCGTGTACTGAAAAATGACGTTAAACTCTACAACGAGGTTTTGTAACCATTGAAGGGCAAGTCAAATAGACTCGGTTTTGAAAGGATTAGTAACCTTTGAAGGGCAAGTCATATAGACTTATTTTTACAAGGTTTTGTAACCTTTGAAGGGCAAGTCATATAGACTCACTCTTCAAGGTTTAGTAAACTTTGAAAGGCAAGTTTTATAGTAAACTTTGAAGAACAAGTCATACAGACTCATTCTTCAAGGTTTTGTAAATTTTGAAGGGTAAGTTTTATAGTCTCACTTTTTGCAAGGATTAGTAACCTTTGAATGGCATGTAACATGGACTCCATTTTGGCAAGTTTAGTACCAGTTTTTAAGAAGATTCTGGCTAAGATATGGTCAAGTGACTAGCACATTGATGAACTAAAAGTCTCCCCTGTTGGCACAATATAGAAAACTAACCCAAGTTAAACTGTCATTTCAGGTTTTAAAAAAAAAAAATATATCAAGGGAGGCAGCTCAACTTATCGTAACTTATTAGTCTTGCAGTAGTTATCTCCATTGTATATTGTTCCAAGGTTAGTAGTATTGAACATTGGTAGGAAATTATTTTTAAAGGAAATAAACTTTAGAACAGTATTCTTATATTAATTATTAGAAGTCTGTGCACAGTAGTTAAAATGACGAGCAATAAATGTGGAGTTAATAGTCTTTTATCGATTCTATATGAATATGTATCACTACAACCAACTCCAAGCTATCGGTATTCTCAAATCTTTGGATATTTAATATAAACGAGAGCTAAAGTAAAACAAGTGTTTCAAGGTTAGTCTCCATTAACTTATTGACGCATTTCATTGGAGTATGATGTGATTAATATGGTATAATATGGACATGTCCAACCAATCTGTGATACGCTCTTGACGTAACGTGAAACCTATGTCTCCAGATGTGTTTTTTTTATATCGACGTCATTATAATTCTGACGTTACGGAATAAATCAGGTTCCAGATAGGGGAATTTAAATCGACGTCCTATTTTACTCTACTGACATCACGGGAATAATCAGGCTTATTTGGTTGGGAATTCAGATCGACGTCATCACATCATACGTTACATACGAAACGGGAATAGTCAAGTTTTGGGTGTGGGGGGAATTCAGATCGTCCTCGTCACATTATATTCTTAAGACGTCATGGGAATAATCTGGCACTGCGTGTAAGGGAAATTCATGTCGACGTCATCACATTATACTCTTAAGACGTCACGGGAATAATCATGCTAAGGGTGTGGGAGAAAATCAGGTCGACGTCATCGCATTATATTCTCCTGGGTTGTAATGTATTTGACTTGTAATTACTTAGATAACTGTACGATACTGTATAGGAAGCAGACGGGTGCGATCTTCTCGGTACAGTTTGATCGTGTAACTTTAGCTTAGGCTGAACGTAAGGAACAATTGTGCAGTTAATTAGCTTTAATTAATAAAAGAAATTTCAGAATCTTACTATTGATACGTTTGACTTCGATGAGAATACATCATCGAAGAATATGTTTGCCCGAATACTTTCATAAACTGCCAAACTTCGTCTATTCAAAAATCTGCTGCCAGAGCACGGACTCGACCTTGCTACAGCAACACATTGTACACGGTCATTCTCTCTCTCTCTCTCTCTCTCTCTCTCTCTCTCTCTCTCTCTCTCTCTCTCTCTCTCTCTCTCTCTCTTTTAAATTAAAAAAGTAGAAAAAACGATGCACACGAAACCATATATAATATATTTGTCAAAAATGTAAAACGACTCGGCTTGATTCTGACAGAATAATAAAGCATTGATTGAATCTTATCCTCGTTGAGATTTAGCCTCGAGTCACCTGTGGCATTTTAATCACTCTAAAAATGAACTAATCTGAAGACGATGTTCACAGTGGTGAAATTGCATGATTACTGGATGCATTCAAAGTATGATAATCGTATTTTGAGATATATTCAGAACAACAACATTTTGCGTTAAAGCATTCAGTTATATCTGTGATTTATGTGTAAATTATTGTATTGCTTCAAGATAGAAAATATCATACGAGCAAAATTTACAGAAGAATTAAATTGCTCTAAGGTTAATGGTGCGCTTAAGTCAAGAAAAGCTCATATCAACTTACAAAATTGTACAAAGTTTCATTGTAACTGTATCTGAAATTTGTATTTATATCGTACAATGGTAATTATCCATAATTGTCATAATTTAGAGCTGATTGCTGCAAAATATATCGGACTACGGTATTTTGTTTTCCTGAAATATAATCTTGGGATAAAGGCACAGACAAAAATGGCTCTCTGTTTTAAATGACATTGATGTGCTCTAAGTAGAATAACTTTTTGAGGTTTTTGTCCTAGAACATTTTATTTTTGCTCATCATTTTTCTCACCTGTAGATAGCGAAACACGTAACATGTAACTTTGTTCTTTTCATGCGGAAGGTCGTGGGTTCGATCCCCGTCCAAGTCATATCATATACTTACAAAAGTTGTACTAGCAGCTGCCTCGCTTGGCGCTCAGCATTAAGACGTTAGTGTTAGGACTGGTCGGCCTAGTGTCCGGATACATCGTAGCGATATGACTGACAAATTGTTCTCTCTCTCTCTCTCTCTCTCTCTCTCTCTCTCTCTCTCTCTCTCTCTCTCTCTCTCACACACATTTGTTTTCTTTTAGCGGCGTCGAGAAGTTAAAAGTTTTTGTGAAGGTTTGGTACTGAAATGAATGACATGAATAAGTAATTCATATATCTTTATATCTTTCAGTTACTAGTTAATGTCAAAGCCACAAATATGGTGTAAAATTTTTGTTTACTTTCTTTAATGAAACATTTATTGTACGTCAATGTCAGCAACTTAAAAGTATGAATATTTCTGAAAAGTTTTATATTATTCGTTGTCTATACTACATCACTGTAAATAAAGATAACTTATAGAAAAGATTTCAGAAATGTAAATTTGTCATACTTTTTTGATTATCTTTATGTGAAGTTTAATATTTATTTCCTTCCTATCAAATTACAACAAAAATAACCACACACAAAAATTAATCATCAGAACATGGAACAAGGATTTAGAAATTATTTAGGATATCTGTGTGTGTGTGCGAGAGAGAGAGAGAGAGAGAGAGAGAGAGAGAGAGAGAGAGAGAGAGAGAGAGAGAGAGAGAGAGAGAGAGAGAATATTGAAAAACATTTTAGATTTAAATACACGCGTATCTTCATTGGCCGGGTGGTCTACAGCGCTATCCATTAGTGATCACTGCCATATCGCCATTGTCCGCGTGGGTTTGAGTCACAGGCTCGGTCAATGTGGCAGTGAGAAAGCATGCTAGTAGTACCCTATGGATTGGTGGTGGTTCTTACGGGGATTTACCGGGTTCTTCCTCCATAAGTTATACTGGCCGACATGAATGTATGGCCTATCTTGTGCTGAGATATGACATTAAACCGTAAAGAACAGAAACATTTTTAAAAAAATGTACTTCTTGCACGAATGGCGGATAAGTAGATGCAGTAAATAATAAGTAAAGCAGCGAAATACAATAAGGGGTTACATTTCAAGCTGGCGTGATCCCGAATGTTACAGTTTAAAAGAACTGTAGTTTATGGTTCAGGGATCTGATGCATTTATTGTCTCTGATGCGAATAATACAATATTGAGCAAATGCTTCTTCACTTAAATGCACAATATTTGTATAACTATTTCTTACCAACAACTGTCGTGGTTTATTTTCTTGTTTTTCTCTCCATCTGTCTATTACTATATTATTAAAGAATTAGTCACACTTGCAATTACAATAACAAGAAACCGGACCTTCCAGCTATTTACTCGTACGTGTTTTGACGGACAGACAGGTGGTAACAAAATACGATTGTTACATGGCTCCAAGTCAGTCCATTAAAGATAAACGTGCTAGGTGTTTGAATTTATGGAGACAGAAAAACGTATCAGGTGCAAAATATTGACAATTGGATATTATTCTATTCGGTCGAGGCCAGAACGAGTGACTAATCAGATCAACGGTACACATAGAACCGAATACTAGCGCAGTGGTCTCCTAGTGCATTTAGTGTCGCGTATCTGATATATTTATAATGGTTTCAAATCAATACAATTTGAATTTACTGGGTAACGCGTGTCTGCGTGTGATAGATAGAGAGGGGAGCACAGGGTGAGCGCTATAGTTTATACTTTCGTTCGGTAGTACATCAAAGGATCCCAATAGGAATGGGCAAATTATTTTGAAAAACACAATTTCAAGATGTAACATTATCTTCTCTGGATTAATCACTGTCTCATCTTTACATATATATACCCACATTACTCGAAAATTGAATTAAAAAAAAAAAAATGGTCGTCAAATTTTCAACACGGGAAAACCCCAGAAAGAACCACCGACCCACGAGAAGCTAGCGGCAAGCTTTCTCATTGGCTAAGCCCGAGATCTGAACCCACGCAGACAGGTGATATGACAGTGATTCAAGGAAGACTACACTACCTTCCTATTGCACCATAATTATGCATTTCATTAAAGCGTTACAAACAGCCCAATCTTGTCGGGTTCACAGTTTTATTTACATTTTATGGTTAGAGTGTCCGCCTCAGACATTGGGTTTAATCCCCGACAGAGTCATACCAAAGCCTTACAGAATGGTACAAATAGTTGCATCAGCATTAAGATGTTTGTATTAGGACTGTTCAGCCTCGTGTCAGGATGAGGTGACTGGGTGGGACATCATGCTACATGTCTGCGGCATGATGCCCCAGTGCTAGGCATCACTATAAATTGCCACACTGCATACATCGTAGCGATATGACTGAAACTTCATTTTAAATGCTAGTTTAAAAACGTCCAAATCAAAATTATTTACATTATGTATGACTCTTTCGCCGTTGTGATCTCGTGGAACACTTCTCTTTCTGATAATAAGAAAGACAGTCAAACATGGAAGTAATATTTTACTATTAAGAAATAAAACTAAGGATATCTTTATTTAACACGTACTTGTAGCAGGCTTCAGTAAATATATACCCCTGCTTATATTCATGCACAAACAGACATAAATGATTACGTCTTCATATTTGTGTGAAAATGGTAAACTGAGGATCCTTTCAAACCGTACACCTACATTAGCAAAATGCTGATTAAAAAACTAAGTCAATATGAAAATGATTTACAATAAGATTTTCAGCATTAAGATGATATATATTTTTTTAGCAGGACATGTACACATAGAACTACTCGAGCATGTAAAGGCTTTATCACGTGGACAGCTCAGTGGGCTAGTGGTTAGAGCGTCAGAAGCCACAGTACTAAACATCACTATATCACTATAAACTGAAATACTGCAGACATCGTAGCAATATGACTGAAAAATTGTTAAAGCTGCGTTAAAAATCAAAATATCACACACACACACACACACACGTTATCACGTATATATATATATATATATATATATATATATATATATATATATATATATATATATATATATATATATATATATATATATATATATATATATATAAATTAAAGAAGAATAAAATGTACTTCAAATAAGAAATTACAATTTGTGAAAAGATTATATGCTTTAAAAAATTCAGAGAGTAAATATGGTAGTTTACACTGATTATCCATATATTATACTCGTTTATAACCAGAGACCAACAACACACTGCTCAAACCCAGATCTGCTGTCCCATAATGCAACGGTATATCTGGTTCTATTCAGTTTGTTACGAGTAATCAATCAAACAAACGATGTGGAGCAAGATCTGCCGGTGTCGACAGATCAGGAGTTATGTTGTTTGCAATTGTACTCAACTTATAAGTTAATATATACGGTAATACAAGTGGGACTCAATACCTGGGCGTTATCGTAAACGGCACTCGATCAAATTTAATTATGGACTCAACCTTTTCTATAGTTACGTTCATTAAATTATTTTAGGGTTTAATCATGATTCTGAACTGATTTACTCCGAGTCTCTCCATTTGATTTTTAACAGAATTTTTTGAATATAAATATTTAATCTTATCGCATTACAGCGAGCACAAAACAGCAACGCTTCCGTGTCCAGAATTATTTTTCTTTTAGGTACTGGAATGGTTTCATACTGTCTTAATGACATTTATCTTTGCATCCCCGTATTGCCTTTCGTCTTTTACCTCAAAAACGGCACGCAAGTTTTTAATTCTTTTCATTTGTTTGTAAGTTATCTTTTTTCTTATAGTAGTGAATCATATTGAAGGAAATGATTCGACAAAATTCTTTATCCTCTAGGTCATGGACGCAAGACTAAATTACCTTTAAATTGAGTTTATAGCCATGTGATAGTATTAAAAAGTAACTTAAACAAATAAACTTGAATTGCACAAGAAAGCAACACAAGTGCCGCTGGGCTAATTCTATGTGGATGCTTCATTTGCCAGAGTATGGAATAGAATCCTACGATTCAAAATAACCAATAAATCGTCAAAAGGATATGTAAACATCTAAAATCAGCTGTCTCCATCACATTTTGTTATGTATCATATTTTTTATAAGTAGTCTGTATCGAATTTTTGCCAGCTATCTCGTGTCGGCCATCTAGAAGATATGGGTAGAGGGACATTTAATTTCTTCAAATAACTTGTCAGTTGTACCAGTCAGTCAGTGTACGCCAGAAACGACTGTAATCAAAAGAGACAAGAAAACAATAAGTCAACAGTACTAAAAGTTCAAGCAAAAGTGTAAAGAAGGATTTATGAGGATAAACTCTATTCAAATAATATTAATGAACTTGATTGCGTACCAAAGAATCCAGATAACCACTATCTTCAGAAAAGGGAAGTGTTTCGTTTTGTAGTGAATACTCAGAAATGCAAAACAATTTTTTTTTTCTCACAAATGTTCCGTAATTTATACGTTCATAAATAGCATACAAGGTTGGTGTAAGAGAAATATACACACCCGTATTTAGACATAGCAAATGACAGGGATAAATAGCGTGCGTGACCCTTGTGTTTGTAAACAATTGGACTATTCTGGTCTGCACCTTGTAACATAGCCTCAAAATAAGTTCATTAACCCAGATGTTGAATAGTCCTATTGCTATAACATAGTGACTACACCTATGCTCTCATTTGCATATTTATACATGTCTTTGAACTAATTCGCATAATTATACAATTCTTTGAACTAATTTGTCGTGCCTGTAAACCTGTTAATCGTCACTGACGTACTGCATAATAACACAAGCAGAGCAAATGAATAGACATGGACATCAACAGATAACAATAAAAGTTGTATTTCTGAGTAGAATAATTCCGACATCACACCGCTGAAATGGCGTTGGTGCGTGGGGATGGGGTGGCTAGTCCAATGTCAAAATACTAATATTTTGTCTTGTACTTCACTGTATAGTTTTATAATACATACAACTGGTCTTTAATTATCAGTGTCACTTTTCGGTTTCCCTCCACCTTTAACTATGGGTATAATTAACTCTTCTTTCGGAAGGTGTCCTTGGTCAATTTTAAAACCATTGTGATACATTTTTTTTTATAACTCCCTACTCCCACCCCACTTAAATGTTCATCCAGCAATGCTTTCCTAAGTTTGGGTTGTTTTATGACATACGCCATTTATTTGAGCTATGTGTCACGAAAACATTTGTACATTGGTATATCCCTAAAGGTGTACCGCAATATTTGGGACCAGTAATCTAATGTTGTGGGCCAGCTTGCCAAAAGTTTTGATTTTAAAAAAATCCGATTGTCAAAAGCTGAAAAATTTCTTCCTCAGATTGAGAGTAAAAACAACCACATATATCCATTATTATTTTTAAATAATTATCGTCAGATAAACATAAGAAGAAGGGAAAAAAGCTGATAAGAAAACCACAGAGCCCCCCCCCTCCCCCCGCCCCGCCAAACTAAAATAACCAGTATTTTAAAGTCGGTGTAATTTCTATGTGTATGTTAATTGCTGTTTAAGTAATATAAGAATCATCTAAATATTGTAAAAAATATCTAACAACTCAAAGTAAATAAAGTGGGATGATGATATTTAGGTACACTGATGAAATACGAATGGAAACTTCGAATGGAATGACAACTTCGGGGCAAAATATTTATCTGAGAGGGGCATTAAACATAAAACACACTTACTCGACAAAACAGTGGACTTGAGAAATTATATAATTTTCAAACAGAAAAGAACTGCTCTCCTGAAAATCTTTGGATCATCCCCAGTTTACATGTAATTGACACGTGAACATATGCTAGTAAATAACTAAAAATTATCTTTTCGTTCTAATACGAAAGTTTTCCAAAGGATGGCGTTGTCAGTTAATATTTATGGAACATTATAGTCGCTTTAATGTAGCTATTTTGTGTTAAAGTACAGCTAACGATATATATAATATATATATATATATATATATATATATATATATATATATATATATATATATATATATATATATATATATATATATATATATATATATATATATTATGTTTATTTCGAAAAAAACTGTTTTGTGATGTATTAATCGTATATTTAAATGGAATGATTGATTTGATAACTCACTATTACAGAAGTAGACAAGGTACCTATGAGTTAATGGGGAAGTTTTCAAAGACTTCAGTTACATGAAGGTACACAATCACTAAAGCTTCCCTTTCAGACACTTTAATACGTACAAATGGTCAACCATTTATCATTTACGACTTTAGTGATGACCATTCATGTTTGACGAGGAATAAAATCCATCACCGGACATGTTATAAAGAGGTCTCGTCTGCAACGATAAACAGACACGACCCCTCAGTATCACAGCTCGTTCGCGAGTGGACGTCGCGCAGATAACATCAATGGCCGGGTACGAAATTCTCTCTCTCTCTCTCTCTCTCTCTCTCTCTCTCTCTCTCTCTCTCTCTCTCTCTCTCTCTCTCTCTCTCTCTCTCTCTCTCTCTTCTATAACGAAGCTATATACAGAGTTTTTACGAAGATCGATTTGGAACTTTGCCATTTTGTAACATGTTTATATTATCTTCAGTTGCATCTTAACAGGTGGTTATTGTTTTGTGGTTAACGCCATTTTTCAACATATTCTGTACATTGTGGCCAGTATTACAGGTGGAGGGAACAACCCGGTAAAACCCCGGTTAGAACCATCAACCTACGGGAAGCGGCTGGCATGATTTCTCACAGCCGCATTGGCCGAACCTGGGAATCGAACCTACGTGGATAGAGAGTAGGATGCTAGTGATCGATAAAGGCAAACGTTTTTGACCACTCGATCTTCCGGGGCCACCGGATCGTAACAGATCAATCGTTGCTCGCGTTAAATAACCGCACGTACACACATACAATGGTGATGGAAATTTCCCAATGGCGGTTCATATTAGTACAGATATTTGGCATTTTACATTTAGGGTCGTGTACTACGTGTGCCTGCTTTTGTTGTAAGTGAACGTAATTTTTCTTTTGTGGGCTTCGAGTTTGAATAACTGCTTATTAGGACTGTATATCTCTTTCTATCTGCCCGAAATTATGTATTCTCAAGTTTTAATGTCAACTCCAAAACGCAGTCTGTTGTCAAATTTGCTATTATGCATATAAAAAGGTAATATACAAAGGATGACGTGATAATATTTATTAATCTTACTGCTTGATGTTCTTCATGATGTTAATTTTGTATTTAGTATTGTTTGGCTAGGGCTGTATTTGATACTGACAATTTGTTATTTGACGTTGTTGAGTGTCCATTTTCATGTTTTCTATCGTGAACTTGTTAATAATCATGTAGTGATATTTTTGTCGGGTCTGATTTAGTTTTTGACGGCTGTGCAACACAATTAGATTATTTAATCGATGATACTTAGTTTGATTCTTTTGCGCTGAATGCTGTCTGTTAATGGGCTGATCTTCATCTCTTACGATCTGCCCCCACCAATCTCTACCTGTCTAGCTTATGTTTTTATCATATTTTTTTTAGTTACAATCACTCTGCACCAATTTAATGCCACTTAACAACTAAAATGAGTTCAAAAAGGAGAAACTATGTATTTTCCCCCTGTCCCGGTTCTAAAACCGAATTTTCGTAAATACGAGCCAAACAATAACAAAATGTCAGTATCAAATACAGCCCTAGCCAAGCAATAACAAAATGTCAGTATCAAATACAGCCCTAGCCAAACAATAACAAATTGTCAGTATCAAATACAGCCCTAGCCAAACAATAACAAAATGTCAGTATCAAATACAGCCCTAGCCAAACAATAACAAAATGTCAGTATCAAATACAGCCCTAGCCAAACAATAACAAATTGTCAGTATCAAATACAGCCCTAGCCAAACAATAAATAGCGTCGTAAGATATATAAGTATAAATATAAATAAAACTTGCCACTTCTGTCAAATTTGTAAGTTTTTGTTAGCTAATGGTAAAATGTACTGACCATTGTTAACTGAAGAGTTCAACTGAAATCACATTTGAATATATTACATTACAAATGTCAACATAAATGAAAACCAGTCTATTCAATCCCAAACTCCATTTGCCTGTTTAACTTCACTCTAAAACATACACTGTTTTCATTAATGAATATTCTATCTCAGAGTTTAAAAGAGTTTTTTTTTAAATGGATGACGTCATTAATTTGATATTAGCAGAAGTATATTGTGCTCCTAAATAGCAAGGTTTGCATGTTTTACAACTTAACGTCAGTTATATAGAATAATGTTTATAATAAATTTATGTTATGATATGCTATCGTTTGCACCCAGTTCACACACCATTTTCACATACCAATATATGCTATATATATCAAACTTCACAAATATGTAATCTATACTTAAAATATATATAAAAAAAAAAACAAATTGTAAGGCCGGCTTCATCCAAGTGTATAGGCAGCGTTGGATCTTCTCATAAAATAGTTAAAAACAGGCAGCAATCAGGGGAAGCGTTCTTCGTCTTGCAAATATCTTTTCTTTCAGACAGCTGAGCATTTGTACACATTAATAGTTTGGCTTTATTTTCCAAGTGACATTGTTAATTGCTAGCAATGTTGTCAGTAAAAAAAAAGCCTTTGTGTCATATTTTGCTGACAAAGGATAGGCAAGCGATCAAGAAAAGTTAATATATATCAATCTGCCATCTTTGATGGGTGGGAACAGACTACACGGCATGTTTTGAATCTACTTGGTCGAGAAGGTAAACCATAGCTTTTATTCCAGGCAAGCGTTAAACTCACGCAACATTCAGTCGTGTATTTCCGATCTAAAAAGTGGGTCACTGGATAACATATACCACTTTATTCACCATATATACTGAAGTTTAATTCTAAAACGTCTTTTGATTGGTCAAATTCGGTTCACATACAAATTTCGCCCTGCCAGCTTTCTTGCTCTACCAGCACGCTAAACCGCAGGAGCACATAAACTGAACACAGATTCAAAACTCCGAAAGTAAAATTCCCCATCTTGCTATCATTCACACAAGATACGGATGTGAAGATACGAACGAAACAGATACTCTTAAAAATTCATTCTCGATAACATTCACATAAGACAAATGCTTTATTTTTAATTTTTTAATTTTCTGTTTTCTAATTTGCTAATGCATTTAGTTTTTATGCTTAGACATTTTCGTAGCAATGAGGACTTAACTATAGATCTTCGTTTTATTTTGATGATGTCAAGTTATTTTGATGATATCCATACCATATATCTTCTTACTATGTGAACCTTCCTCACTTTAGCTTGAAACCTTGTGAATAGTTGTTTTGCTTCATTACAAACAATTTAATATTTTTGTTATTTTTAGTACAAAAAAGGCAGAAATATTGTGCATATTGTAATAGTTTTCAGGTATGGCTGATACAAATAAATAATGCTAGCAAATGCAAATGCCTTTGTCAGATGCTACTATCTGGAAAAGCATTATGTTTTTTTCTGAAAGTAGATTTCAATTTCTCATACTTGTACATTGGCAAAAATCCTTTGCGGAGTTATTATTTATTATCTCGCGTGTGACACAAGGGATAATATTCGCTTTTTATATTCTCAAGTAAGAAGCCAGTTATTATTATTATTATTATTATTATTATTATTATTATTATTATTATTATTATTAAGTTACTCAAATCACTCGGACTGGGGAAGAAAATGGGGCGTGGCTCTTCAGGGTTTATTTGGTTTATGTTTTTGTTGTTCTTTTTCTAATCTAAGAACAATACTGGTTGTTTTTCATCCACATTTAGGATACATACAGATTCTAAAGTGTACACATGTTGACTGGCAAAAGTTTAGAGATACACAGTTCATCATTAACTAAGAAATGAACAAAAAATGTTGCCATATCGAAATCTGACACTGGGATAAAACCTGTATATGGTTTATGTACAATGATCGTTGTTCAGACCTTGTAATTCTTCATAGAAAAAGTTTTTTTTCTTGTGCAGAATGAGGCAACGAGTTTCATTTTAAATGTACAAACGTATTTTCTTGGTTTTTGCAGAGCACTGGTGACGAGAAAATTCAGGTACGGTTTATCGAGTTTGCTAGTTATGTGTATCCTGGCATACACCTACGCCATGTCTGTACCAACCAACGAGACTGTATTAGCCCGTATAATTAGGAAGACCTCACTCTTCATTGGCAATGCTATTCTTAGGGGTTCACCGACAAATGGTGGCACGACACCGCCAGTTTTTCAGGAAACGTCCAAGAATAAATTGGTTCAAAATGACACCAGCATAAGATTTAGTGATCTTTTAGAAAGAAACAATTATCAGACAGCCAAAGATAACCGATCTAATTTGCCAACTTTAGATATTCTTCAAACAACGAACAACAGCGACAAAGCAAATGGTTTCTCCAAATTCTTAGATTTTACGACATGGCCAGATATCAGTAATCATTCAACCGCAATATCAACGCAATCACCATCTTCCAGCGATGGTTACAAGAAGGGTTACAACAAAACGTTGTCGTTGGTGACAACACCGTCAGATAAACATAGCATCAAGTCAGTGGAGTCACCAAAACATAATATAAGTTTTGTCTCAAAACTGAACTTTGGTATTGAAAATCCTGAAGGCAATACGTCGTCAACAGATTCATCTATAGCTCATACTTTCCTATCGAAAATGTCTAAGTTCAGTTTCAATTCTCAACAGACTATGGTTGTTGATCTATCCACAAATACGTCGCCGGACACAATTCTGATCATTGACGCTTCTGCAAAAGTCAGGATTGTGAACAGTTGCAATGAGAATGGGCGGGTTTATCTACAAGGTGACGTTGTTGATGTTGGTCAGATTGGAGACTGCTGTTATGTATGGTACTGTGATTCGCAAAGCAACATTGTTTATCACGAAATTCCGTGCCTGAATAACGCGTTGCTACCAGCTGAAAATCTACAGATGTGTGTGTGGAAAGGTATGTACTATAAACCAGGAGAAGATATTTTAATTGAACATCAGAATGGACTTTGCCACGGGATTCATTGCACGTGCGATTCACACGTCATTGAACTCTATGGATCCCCGTGTAATATTACAAGTACAACACAACCTTCAACTTCTGCCACACATCGTTTGAACTAGTCCAAACAACGCTCATACTGGAACAAAGGTCAGTCCATTTTTTTTTCTTTCTGTCTCTACCGTCCTCTTCCTAGTAGAAAGAACAAGCTGACTGAGTCTCTCTTTTTGGAGCAGTTTCCAAATCTTCTAGATTATGGAAATTCGATAGGTGGCAACCTAATTATTCTTGGAGATTTCAACTTTCACTATGCCTGTCCTGGTAAACCAAACACGTCAAAACTCCTAGATTCCATTCATGTTTTCAATCTTAAACAGTCAGTTAACCAACCTACCCATAAACTTGGTCACATTTTAGACTGGTTTCTTTATAGACCTGATGATAATATTCTGCAATCAACTCTTGTATCCCACGAACTTGCATCGGATCACCTCTGCATTATATGCCATATCGAAGTATCAGTCCCTAACCCTCTTCCTCTATTTGCTACTAAGAGAAATCTCCGTATGATAAATAGAACCAAATTCATGCATGACATCCAAGAAAACCTACAACTTTCTTACAACTTGATAACTACCTGCGTTCATTGCTTGAAAAACATGCTCCAGCCACCAAATGCAGAGTATCAATAAAAAAAAAAAGTGTTCTTCTTGGTATTGCAGTGTTAGGGACAAGCTTCGCACTGCTAAAAGACATCGCCGAAAAGCAGAGAGGCTTTAGCTTTCCACCAGACTCACTATTCATAAACAAATCTACGAAGCCGCTAAGAAGAACGTCACAAACATAGTCCATTTAGCCAAATCATCCCACTACAGTTCTAAGATCACGGAGAGTTTCAGCTGCAGAGAGCTCTTCGAGATAACTAACAAACTAATGTCAAGGAACAAATGTACACCACTTCCAACGACCTTCTCTTCACTAGACCTACCAGACCAATTTGCAAATTTCTTCAATGACGAAGTTCAAACCATTAGAGATTCGCTTGACAGCACAATTTCAATTGATTCGTCACCATACAGGTATGATGCAGAATTTCAGCGACAACCGTTAGGAGCATTTTAACCTGTTTCTATAGATTTAGTACGGACAATCGTGATGAAAAGTGCACCAAAGTCTTGTGAACTTGATCCAATTCCGACATCACTGCTGCTTGGGTGCTTAGAACCAATATTGCCTTCACTAACTGATGTTATTAATATCTCTCTCTCATCAGCGGAATTCCCATCATTTTTCAAAACTGCCATCGTAAAGCCACTGCTGAAGAAACCAACACTGGACCATAACGATTTAAAGAACTACCGCCCAGTTTCTAATCTCCCTTTCATATAAAAAATCTTAGAAAAGGTTGTTCTAACTCAGCTTGTATCTCATTTGAATTCAAACAGTCTTTTTAGCAATGTACAGTCTGCATATCGCCCTTGCCACAGTACGGAAACTACTCTTCTGAAAGTATTTAGTGACATTCTCTCCGCTTTGGATAGTGGAAAGATTACAGTCCTCACTCTCCTGGATTTATCTGCAGGATTTGACACAATAGACCATGATATATTACTTCACCGTCTCCAGCATATATTTGGCATTCAGAATATAGCCTTACAGTGGTTAAAGTCCTACTTAGTCAACAGGACACAAATTATATCTGCAAATGGAATACACTCCAGCCAAGTTGACGTATGTTATGGTGTTCCACAGGGATCTGTTCTTGGACCTGTTCTCTTCATTCTATACACTCAGCCGCTCTCAAGTGTCATAGATCATCACCAAGTGTCGCACCAATTGTACGCTGATGACACCCAAATATACAAGTCTAGCCACCCAACTGAAGTTGATGCTACCATCCATGGAGTAGAGAAGTGCATTTCGGATGTGATCATGGATGACATGTAACAAGCTGCAGATGAATCATGATAAAACTGAGGCTATTCTGATCACAGCACAAAGATTTTCTCATTCACATCCTTTGCCTCAGACAATAAATATCAGCAACACCAACATTAAATTCTCTCAGTCAGTACGGAATCTAGGTGTTACTCTAGACAGTACTCTCACATTGCACCAACATGTCATGAACATCTGCAGGGCTGCATATCTTGAATTGAGACGCATCAGTTCCATTCGTAAATATCTTTCTGTTGATGCCACGAAAACACTTGTGTGTTCATTAGTACTTTCAAGACTGGACTATTGTAACTCAATTCTGTCTGGTTCATCACAATATTTACTCCAGAAACTTCAAAAAGTTCAAAATACAGCTGCACGGATCATCTTTAGAGTACCTCGATCAGAGCACACCTCGCCACTGCTCTGTATCCTACACTGGCTATCAATTCGATACAGAATCAAACACAAAATTTGTTCTCTATGCTATATTTCAATGACAGACTCCAGTACAACATACCTATCCAGCGTCACCCATGTGTATACACCAGCTAGATCCTTACGCTCTTCTTCTGATAATCGTATACTCATTGTTCCCAAGGTGAAAACAAAGTCATACGGACAACGTTCGTTTGCATACAAGGGCCCGGCGACGTGGAACGAATTGCCCATTGAAATTAGACACAAAGATACAGTGGTCCCTTTTAAGAGTGCTCTCAAGACTCACCTGTTTCGACTTCAGGGACAAACTTAGCGACCTAAACATGTTTTGTATTTGATATATTTTCAGTATGTTTTTATGTTTTCCAATTTCATTGTTTTTGTCATTTGTTGTTCTTTAGTGTAGTCATATCATTATTGATGTGGTAAAGCGCTCAGAGCTTTTAAAGATTAGGTGCTATACAAAGTCATCATTATTATTATTATTATTATTATTATTATTATTATTATTATTATTATTATTATTATTATTATAAATCCAAACGCTGACGTTAAACTTGATACTGTTTTCTTGAGTGAAAGAAGTTTGTCGGCATTATTTTCTACTGCTCGGTGTGGCTGTAAACGGGAACATATTGTATGACCAGATTTGGAATTACTTTTCCAATACTAAGTTGGATTCTCTTGCCAACAAACAAGTAGTATAGAGTCGGCCTGGTTTTCATAATGTAAAATAGGACCAATTTCTTTTTGAATTCTCACTGTAGCATGAACACATTATTTTTTTCCAGATTTGTTTGAAATATAATTTATGGAGAGAGGAAAACTCTTGGAAGCGTCACTTAATTTTCTCGCACCTTTCCCATTATTAATTAATAATAAAGTTGGGGTTAACTGATCATGTATTACACCGATCCTAAGTTACTTAAAATTATTAGAATTTTTACGGATGGGCTGATACAAAAAGTTCACGTTCTTTCTTTCTTTTCTTTTCTTTTCTTTTCTTTTCTTTTCTTTTCTTTCTTTCTTTCTTTCTTTCTTTCTTTCTTTCTTTCTTTCTTTCTTTCTTTCACTCGCTTGTTTAGGTGGCATTGTACTGTACTGGAAGACGGTGCACCGCGATCTAGTAGCATTTTATTAGCATGATGACCCATACATTTGATAATGAGTGAGATCTACGCATTAATCAGGTGATCTTGTACATGATTGGCTACGTTTGTTACTTCTGAAGACAACATTTCTGATTCAGTTTTGATCAAACTTGATATATAGGCATATATTTTTAAGACATCTGATGTATTCGAATGCATAATGCTATGCCAGTCTAATAGTCGTTTCATTACTAATGTCTACAAAACATCTGCTTTTACCGTGTTCATTTTCGCCGCATTGCTTTGAGACGGTCCTTCGTCGAAACCAAATGGAAGATCGGACGAGATCGATCTGCACTCAATTCATATATTGTGCTGATTTTTGTACCCCGTTACTTACTACGTTGTGATTAATTGTTAGGTATTTATTTTATTACAGAATGGCCACATTTTATACTGCCTTTATTTGTTCGTTGTGAACTTTCGCTTTTTATTTACTGCCTCCTGAAACGTGCATCTGCATATTTGTATAGAGCCATTGTTCCTAACAGTATTACTGAGAACGAGGTAATAACGCTCCCGTTTTAATAACCCAAATCGGAAAATCTCGGTTGTCTTCAGTAAGCATTTTTGTGTAAACATTTGATATTCCCTGAGGGTGCGAAGAGTACTTATAGGACCCAGTTAATCCATATTTCAGATGGACAACACTGACGTCATCGTTCGTCTGTTTGTCTCAAAATATAACATTTCGGCTTTAAATCAATATTCGAATTTACAAGAAAAATTGAAATCTTAACTTTTTTTGAAATTTTGCAACCATGACGAATTTAAATCAAGTAAAATCATTTCTGAAATTATTAGTTTTTCAGAGTTATAATAATTTATTATAATTCTAGATTTGGGGTTTGTGAGGAGTATGGATTTTGTCCTGATTTGGATTTGTCTAGATTTTGATTCAGAGATAAATTTAATATTGTACCATAACCAAATACTTATAAGAAAAAAAGCCCTGTGAAATATTCGTAATAGACGAAATACCTGCTATATTTTTTTTAAAATATCATTTAGATATATTGCTCAACATGATTTCAGTATTTATAAATATGCCACAAGGGCTCGCTATATCAGGTATACAATATCATCATATTAAATATGGCGTAAGGCCCCAAGACATGAACAACAAGATGTAAAACTAAGGGTGTAGCTCAGCTAAAATCGTGTTTGGGGGAGGATGACGAGATTGAGGTGTATATGTAGTATGGAATCCACCCGATCAGGGGCGTGCGTAAAATATTTGGCACCCCCACCCCACAATTAATTTTAAAATGTAAAGACACAGAAAAGTATATAATGCTTGCAGGTAGATATTTAAACAGAGCAATGCTGACATAAGCAAATTTTAATTAACTTTTACTTTGGCGAATTTTTCATTTGGTTTGATGACTTGTACTGGTAGTTCGACATTTCCGATGTTACTCCCACCCCCCTTTCTGGCCGTTACCCCGGTCAATTGAACTTATCCAACCACAGCGTATTACGCAGTAAATACGTGATGCAATTTCGACTAAAATTGAAATTTGTTTATGTCTTCTGTGGTCTTCTTTTTCAAATCTAATAATGAAAATATACGGTTACAAATACGCAACAGTAATTATGGGGGATTTGCTAATTCAGTAATCCTCATTTCACATTAATATAGTAACAATGTAATGTTTAGCTGTGAAAGTGACACTTTAGTGCAAACACGGACCGTCTGCTGAACTCGAACCGGTACTGAATAAAACATCGTGTCATCATACGAACTGGACATTCTGTGGTGAAAAATAATTTTGTCTTTGTAACATATTTTGTTTTTCGTTTCGGAAGGACACTTTATCATCTTTGATTTATAATTTATAAAAAGGTAAAACGTTACAGCTAATATGTATCATATCTGAAATCCTGATTACGTTATCAATTCCTTTAAAATACAAATCAGAGGCCCAAGTGGGTCTGATATCACTTATGTCACTGTGATATTTGGGCCTATTTATTACTAACAACAAATGTAATGTGCATCATCTCAGAATGAACGAAATTATTCGCTCTTATTTCTCTCTAAATAATTTTCACAAAAATAAAAAATATGCGATAAAAATAATCTCAAATGGGTAACAATTTACTGCTAAATTTATTAAGCTCGCAATAGCTGGACATTACTTCCCTCGATCAATAAATACTAGTAATTTCTGTATTTAATCATTACCCATTTAACATCCTCTATATGTAAATACAATTTTAAATACGTAAAAAGGATTTAATTATGGAACATAAAAAAACTAACAGACTGTATTCTTTATTTATTTATAACTGTAAAGTCGCCCTCTTAGTAGGAGAGGTGGTCAATTGGATTTGGCTGGCGTTATCTAGGGGATGACTTCCCTCGATAATATGGCCCGGTGTGAGTGGATAGATAGAACATCAATAGAGAACTGAGCAAGACTATCATAATGAAATAATAGTCCCTTAGACAAGAAAAATAACAAGATGTAATCAATAAAAAAAAGTAATAGCGGCAACTCAAGTTTTGTCAAAGGAATTTAATAATAGTGTCTAATTTGGAATTATTTTATCATAATAACGATTGGTGTAAAGAGCGCAATGTTCATGCCTGATTGCATCACCTTCCTCTCTTGACCCGTGTATTACACGTCTTCATATTCTCTCTAGTCTTCCTATTCTAAACGCTTCATCTCTTTCTGGACTTACTAGTTCTAAATTCTGAACACGTCAGATCTTTCCGGACTTCCGTCTTCGGACTGTCCCGTCTCTCCTAGAAAGCTGTTACATTAAAGGACAAAAATATATTCATTTCTTTTGTTAGATTTTGGATAGCCTAGAATCTCTAAACTGCGTTGCATATCAACTTATCTTTTAAAATGACTATTTGACATGGGTTCCTTTTGAGCTGTTATGGTTGGAAGCTCAAAATGTTTACTTTCGCAGGAAAGCGTTGCGAAGCCTCGGTCAAATCTCAATGAGTCGTAGGTGCTAGCCTTTCAAGTTTAACAATTACATGGTGGTGGTGGTGGTTGTGGAGGTGGTTTGAATAAAGGTCCAAGTGATCCTTCACGAAGACTTTCTGGCTTAAGTGTGATTTTAACAAAATGTAATGCACAATGCATTCAATTTTAAGGTTCAATATTTATTCGAAATTCGACACTTCACAATAACATCATTATATCTTGTCTCTTTCCTGACTTGATTCTACATAAATATCAGCACGAACAAACCTTGCATATTTCTGCTCTCTTTTAAATTCAACCCAGTATCAGGCGACCCTAGAATATGTCACGACTTGAAGAATTCTGACAAATGGTCGTAAAAATATAAATGAAGAGCTCTTGTATCCGATTTGCTCGTCTTGCTATCACTCTGTAGACCATTGATCTGATCTTGATCAAACTTGAAGGAGAGGCTTTATATTGGTAAGATGTCACAAAAGGTTTTAGTGGTGAGCCAGATCCATGCATTGTCAATAAGGTCATCTGATTGGCCGGGCTTGTTACTACTCTGTAGCCCATGTTTCTAATCTAATTTGGTCAAACGTGGCCACATGATCAAATCATCCATATTAATGAGGTGATCTTAGATCTCATTGGATGAAACTTTTGCCATTCTAGAGAATGCATTTTATATTACTTTGGTTAAACGCGATAAATAAGATTATGACATCAAAATGTTGTATCTATTAGGACAAATGTTTTAGTAAAAGTAATAAGATAGACATTATCTCTAAGTTGTATTAATGTAAACTTTTTCACTAAACTATATTGACGCAATTTTCTACTAAAACACATTAGGAAATAATTTAATTTATTTCCATATCACAGCTATGTACTGTTTTAATAAGTTGCGCGATTACAAGCAAGGCACAATTGGCTTGGATTGTAAGTCACTCTTGTAATAATCGGCTAGAGTATTATACTCGTTAAGCTACGTGATTGCGGACGAAGCATCCCGGGAGTTCCAACTGGGTTAGTGGCTTTAATTAGAATCCTAATTTGGAGAGTGATTTTAATTAGGCGAGTGGGTTACTGTTACGCCAACTTTTTCAGACATTCAGAGACTTCCAGTTTAGTGAATGAGTTGTTGACGCATCTAACTTTCGGTTGAATGACGTAAACGGACATGAACGCCCTGTAGTAGGGATGAGAGTTAATTCTGGCCGGAGTGAAATGAACATCGACATATATTGCACTAACGGAATTGATCACGTGGTTGCGTCCGAATCGCGTATTAAAGATGCGACACTCGACCAATCAGTGCTTTCATTCTGAGGCCAGAACGGGCTCTCTATCTCATCACAGGTAAATACCGTTTATGTTCGTATAAACTTCTTTAAAGAATACGCATCTTTAATGTTTGAGATTGTAACGGTCTGATCCCGTACCCTTCCCCAAAGACATTTTCATCATCCTTGTGACACCCTTTTCTAAGGAACTCGTTCTCTTCTCACTACCGTTCCGGGTTGCCACATTAAGACATCTATGTGTTTATGAAGAAAAAAAAACATAAAAAGTTCTCGTAAAATATTTATTAGATTATTAGCAAACTTTGCGCATATTACGAAATAATTTTGTATGTTATGAAACTGAGTTATTACAAATCAGGAGATTGATTTCTGATCAGTAGTTATTTCAGCCTTGTAAGTAAACTTATATCATATGGCTTTTGACAGGTTATATACTTAGTGAGTTCTACACATACTAAGTAATTATATGGTAAATAAGCTGGATAAGTTCAATTCTTAAACGGTTTATGCATATTAATAATGTTTTTATTTTTATAACTAAGTTTAATCAGACTGCACTAAGATATGTTTAATCAGTTCGTAGTAAGGTCGGGTTAATCAGGGTAGTAGAATAAGTTTAATCAAACTGTAGTAAAATAGGTTTAATCAGATTATCGTAAGATCGGGTTAGTCATGGTAGTAAAATAGGATTAATCAGACTGTAGTAAAATAGGTTTAATAAGACTAGTACAATAGGTTTAATCATACTGTAGTAAAATAGGTTAATTCAGACTGTAGTAAGATCGGGTTAGTCAAGATAGTAAAATAGGTTTAATCAGACTGTAGTAAGATCGGGTTAGTCATGGTAGTAAAATAGGTTTAATCAGACTGTAGTAAGATAGGTTTAATCAGACTGTAGTAAAATAGGTTTAATCAAACTGTAGTAAAATTGGTTAATCAGACTGTAGTAAGATCGGGTTAGTCAAGATAGTAAAAAAAAGTTTAATCAGACTGTAGTAAAATAGGTTTAATCAGACTGTAGTAAGATCGGGTTAGTCAAGATAGTAAAATAGGTTTAATCAGACTGTAGTAAGATCGGGTTAGTCATGGTAGTAAAATAGGTTTAATCAGACTGTAGTAAAATAGGTTTAATCAGACTGTAGTAAGATCGGGTTAGTCAAGATAGTAAAATAGGTTTAATCAGACTGTAGTAAGATCGGGTTAGTCATGGTAGTAAAATAGGTTTAATCAGACTGTAGTAAAATAGGTTTAATCAGACTGTAGTAAAATAAGTTTAATCAGACTGTAGTAAAATAGGTTTAATCAAACTGTAGTTATAAAAGGTTAATCAGACTGTAGTAAGATCGGGTTAGTCAAGATAGTAAAATAAATTTAATCAGACTGTAGTAAGATCGGGTTAGTCATGGTAGTAAAATATGTTTAATCATACTGTAGTAAAATAAGTTTAATCAAACTGTAGTAAAATAGGTTTAATCAGACTGTAGTAAAATAGGTTTAATCAAACTGTAGTAAAAAAAGTTAATCAAACTGTAGTAAGATCGGGTTAGTCAAGATAGTAAAATAAGTTTAATCAGTCTGTAGTAAAATAGGTTTAATCAGACTGTAGTAAGATCGGGTTAGTCAGGGTAGTAAAAAAAGGTTAATCAGACTGTAGTAAGATCGAGTTAGTCAATATAGTAAAATAAGTTTAATCAGACTGTAGTAAAATATGTTTAATCAGACTGTAGTAAGACCGGGTTAGTCTGGGTAAAAATAAGGTTAATCAGACTGTAGTAAGATCGGGTTAGTCAGGGTAGTAAAATAGGTTTAATCAGACTGTAGTAAAATAGGTTTAATCAAACTGTAGTAAAATAAGTTTAATCAGACTGTAGTAAAATAGGTTTAATCAGACTGTAGTAAGATCGGATTAGTCAGGGTAGTAAAATAAGGTTACTCAGACTGTAGTAAGATCGGGTTAATCAGGGTAGTAAAATATGTTTAATCAAACTGTAGTAAAATAGGTTTAATCAGACTGTAGTAAAGTACATTTAATCGGACTGCGGTAAGATAGGGATAATCAGACTGTAGTATAAAAAAAAGATTTCATCAGGGGGCAATAAAATATGTTTAGATCGGACTGTAGTAAGATAGGTTTAGATAGGGCTGTAGTAAGTTAGGTTTAGATAGGGCTGTAGTAAGGTAGGTTTAGATAGGGCTGTATTAAGGTAGGTTTAATCGGACTGTAATAAAATAGGTATTAGCAAAATGATAAACGATTAGTTACATTAGCCAGATGAGTGATATCAGACCCACTTGGCCCTCCTATTTATGTTGTAAAGGAATTTACAATGAATTTTCTCTTCAAATTTGACACATTTATTGGTATCTACTATTGTCTACACATTCGTATTACCATATTCATGATATTATAGGTGCAAATAACTGCAAACATTAAAATTGTCAAGGTGCAAACAATTATAAAATTGTCAGCAAGACGGATACCTGAAATTACGTTTATATTCTTTATTGATCTTATGTATCTTTGCAGGGCAGGATCTTGTCAAGAGCTGTGTTTTATTCTCAAAATTTTTAAAAGGCCGTGACCTTCTTCGAAAGGTCACCAAAGCAAACGTTTATGTGTTTATTTGCTCAGAGTGTGCATACTACACAATAAAGATACACAAGAATAAAACGATGGTCAAATTTCAAGTGACTGTACGTTTGTTTTAGGACGTTGTTTTTAGCGGGGTGGGTGGGGTCCGAGAACTTTTACCACCACCATCCAGCTTGCTTTGGATAACGTGCATTTAAAAATCTAAAATTAACAATGGACAATTTAGACAAAACCTGTATTGTGTAATAATTGAACTGCGGAATTTTAAAGATAATCAGATATTCTACTTGGTCAGTAAATTCTTCTCACAAATTTACTGAAATAATTGTGCACTGGTCTTTTCATCGGTAAAAGTACATTCACCTCCGAAACACAGAGCAATTCATGAAATCCGCTATCAAAATACGTAGCGATTTCAAGAATAATGCTGCACGAGTTAGGTATTTCCTCATTAGCAAAGGTTTCCAAGAACTGTTTTAAAGAACTACAACTGATTATTTTGGATCAGGTCGACGGGTACAAAGAATTGTAAAGAATTACACGTAGCACTTCCTTCTTTTACAGTAATCAAGTACAAGAGCTGACTAAACTGAACTGATCCATGGCAACACAAACTTACCTGTAAATGTCGTGATGAAAGTTAGACTGTACTAAACTTGATGTCAAGAAATCCTTGTAAAGACCGTGATTTTTCTCAAATATGTTCAATTAATACTGGTTTGTATATATATATATATATATATATATATATATATATATATATATATATATATATATGTTTATTTCCTTGTTATCCTTGTTATCACTAGCATTTATTTCCTTGTTCCCCTCTTTGATTGTTTGCATGAATCTTTACACTAATATCACAGTTGCCAAGCACGTTCTGCCTTACCAACCAACCAAGCTTTTTCTACATTGAACTTCGCCAAATATCACTTACGTATGAATATTAGGAACGTACTCTGTGGCGTAACTACCGTGGTAGGAACTACAACTTCAGTAGAAAACGTTTGATGTGTGGCCCGTGATGAGATAGTTACGCCACTGACCATACCAAATAAATTTAATTATTATAACCATACATTTTAGAAAACAAATCTGAATCCACCACCACCACTACTACTACTATAACCGTTACCAAAGGCATTGTCACGTATTTGGGTTTTAGGCAATAAATTATAGTAAGATGATTACTTAAAACCAAAAATCGAGCCCCAATTTACATAAAACTCTTAAGATTTCAGTGAAATGTAACTCAAATATAATTTGTATTTATTTATTTTGAGCAATCAATACGAATCTGCTTTATTCAGACACGTATTGAAAATTGAAGAATCGACTACGTTATGAAAGAGGCCAATTTTGCTACAATCTAAGAAACTTGCTCTGATGGATTGGTAGTCCTTTATTGCTACCTGATACCGTTTGACACTTGACTAATCGTATCAGATCAGTTAATTGGTTGTAAGATGGGGGTAGGCATGGGGATGGTTCTAATTAACCTACAACCCCGTTCACCACGAAAACAGCCACTAGGTGCCAAATGTTTGATATGTGTAGACAACAAAGCTTTGGCTATTTGAGTAATAAAGCTCACACTATATATAAGAAGCTATCCTTTCTTTGTCCACCGGTCGATTTTAAAACTCTGCTTCTTTGAAACTGCGAAATCTAACTGAAATGACTATGCTGAAACATAATTTTTCCATGGCTATATGTATAATAAAATAAGAACATCAAAGAAAAAATCATTCATTCGCGGTCTAAATCATGCTTTTACCATGGAATCCTTGGCATTAAATCGTATGGTACAAAGTAAACCACATTTTATAACATACCAACGAAAGTTTTGGAGGTCTTAGTTTACCGCCACCGGTCTGTTCATTTCACAACTAAAGGCGTAAACAACGTATTTCAATTTATGTTCCCTTTAACACAAAGGGTCAATGGTTAAAATGTCAGAATTCAACGAAATTATTTTACCATAATTTCAGAAAGAAAGACATTCATATTTTAATTAGAAGCACTAGGTTTAAGGTCAAGGTCACTGTTACTCAATATAAAACAAATATTCTAGGTACGTGCAGCTGTTAATATTACGTATTGAAGACATGTATAATATCCTAGAAATAAGACATGTATAGTATCCTAGAAATAAGACACGTATAATATCCTAGAAATAAGACATGTATAATATCCTAGAAATAAGACATGTATAATATCCTAGAAATAAGACACGTATAATATCCTAGAAATAAGACACGTAGAATATCCTAGAAATAAGACATGTATAATATCCTAGAAATAAGACACGCAGAATATCCTAGAAATAAGACATGTATAATATCCTAGAAATAAGACACGTATAATATCCTAGAAATAAGACATGTATAATATCCTAGAAATAAGACACGTATAATATCCTAGAAATAAAACACGTATAATATCCTAGAAATAAGACATGTATAATATCCTAGAAATAAGAAATGTATAATATCCTAGAAATAAAACACGTATAATATCCTAGAAATAAAACACGTATAATATCCTAGAAATAAGAAACGTATAATATCCTAGAAATAAAACACGTATAAAATCCTAGAAATAAGAAACGTATAATATCCTAGAAATAAGACATGTAGAATATCCTAGAAATAAGACATGTATAATATCCTAGAAATAAGACATGTATACTATCCTAGAAATAAGACATGTATAATATCCTAGAAATAAAACACGTATAATATCCTAGAAATAAGACATGTATAATATCCTAGAAATAAAACACGTATAATATCCTAGAAATAAGACGTATAATATCCTAGAAATAAGACATGTATAATATCCTAGAAATAAAACACGTATAATATCCTAGAAAAAAGACATGTATAATATCCTAGAAATAAAACACGTATAATATCCTAGAAATAAGACATGTATAATATCCTAGAAATAAGAAACGTATAATATCCTAGAAAAAAGACACGTATAATAAATATCCTAGAAATAAGACGAATCGCAGCTATAAACAAACAGTTCTCATTGCTCTTTAAAATTGTTGCACTTTAGACTAACTTGTGTTGGAAGCAAGTGTGCCAATGAGCTCCCAAGATGAAATTTACCCTTACAAAATCCATGCATTATCAGAATCATTTGAGACCATGTACGTCATTTCAATTTTTTTCGGGGGGGGGGGAAGGGGGACCGAAGGAAAAACTTGACGGGTTTTTTAATTTTCTTATATAGGGATATAGGTTACAGCAATTTCACAGCACATGCAAGTTCGGGGGTGGGAGACTATCCCCCCATCCCATGACGTCCCTGTTTGGGACGTTACATTTTAGAACACAACCTCAGTATACGCTGTGAGCTTGAATTCAGTATACATCTATACAGACACAAAAAATGGACATAGGCGCAAATTCAAAACGGTTTCCAAACATTTTGGGCTAAGCAAGCTCTTCGTTCGGGAACAAAAAGCAAATGGAAAAGAATCACTTAAGACAAAATCTACTATACTTCTGGACTTCTAGATTCTGGAATCACCGGGGGGGGGGGGGGGATTTAAAACAAACGACACAGAAATACAATGTTGCGCCCGATCACATAATGAACAAAGCAGTATGTTTTGATCTATTTCTGAGTTAAGAACAAACGACGAGACCAAGCGTTGTTAGAGACTGATGCCAGAAATTATATCCCAGGAGAGTTATGCAAGAATGACCGCTCAGGTGGCCTAGTGGTTAGACCGTCCGCCGTGGAAGCGGAAGGTTGTGAGTTCGATCATTATTCATTAGACGTGTCTCTTGTCTTCCGAGAACTAAACGATGCTATGTTTTGACCGCTCCGTTGGCTTAGTGGTTAGAGCGTACGTCTCAGATGCGAGAGGTCGTGGGTTTGATCGTCAGCCGAGTCATACCAAAGACTTACAAAAATGGTACTAACAGCTGCTTCGCGTGGCGCTCAGCATTAAGAGGTTAGTGTTAGGACTGATCGGCCTGGTGTCAGGATAATGCGACTGGGTGGGACATCATGCTACATGTCTGCGGCTTGATGCTCCAGTGATAGACATGTAGCATGATAAACTGCCTCACTGCAGATATCGTAGCGATATGACTGAAAACTTGTTAAAGCTACATTAAAAATCGTAATCATACATCAGTAGTATATGGGGGCACTATAGGGTCTATGGAAAACCCAGTCAAAAACAGCTTGGGGCACTATAGGGTCAAGATTTATAGGGTCAAGGGAAAATCCAGTCAAAAACAGCTTGGGGCACTATAGGGTCAAAACAGCTTGGGGCACTATAGGGTCAAAACAGCTTGGGGCACTATAGGGTCAAGGGAAATGGAACAGGGTGGGCCTATAGAGAGTCAAGGGAAATGGAACAGGGTGGGCCTATATAGCGTCAAGGGAAATGGAACAGGGTGGGCCTATATAGGGACAAGGGAAAAAAAGGGCGGCAAAGAAAGCTACTATCTTTTCGAGACCTATGAGTGGCCCTGAAAAGGACCGTTATGTGTAATGTTAACGTTGTCTTGTTAACACAGAGGACATCTCACAGATCTTCTTCTCTTCCTTAAACTTCTCCTTACTGTGGGTCCATAGAAGAGAACTCTCTTCAAGCAACCTTGTCTTTCCACATAGACTCTTCTCTTCCAATAGGCTGTCTCCGTCCTATGAATGACACTCCATGATGATCTGACATACATGGGTATGTCAGTCCTAAACAGCATACTTGACACAAGGGTTGACGATTCAACATTAGTCCACATCTTCTGATGAGAACAGGTGAATCGAATGCCGTGTACTGCGGTTATTTATAGGGGAAGAGCGGATTGAAACGGATTGAGTGTATCGACCAATCCAAACACGCGTTACAAAAGTCAGGCACAGCCATCCAATCGGAAGAGAGCAGTCTGTGACGTCACCTTTTCTATATAGAGGTACTAGCGTCTGTGCGCAGTCAATCGATTCAAGAGAGTTGTCAATCATGGCGGACAGTAAGAAGACAATGAATTGGAGTGAGACAGGAGTAGAGACAGCAAGTCATGGACCAACAGTGACTACTAAAGTCATGACAAATCTACATCCAGAAGAAGTTGATTTTAACTGGGATATTGTGGATTTTTTAACATCGCAAGAATTTATTCCGGAACCTTCGTTGCCTTCTGTATCTTCTTATGGACACGTCGATGATTTTAAACAAAGACAAAAAGAAGCATTGGAGCGATTTTTACAACAACAGAAAGTAGAAGAACAAGCTTTTCTTATGCAACAGCAGGAAGAAGAAGAAGCAAGAAGAAAACACCAGGAAGAAACAGTAGCAGCAGCAGCAGCAGCAACAGAGAAGAATGAAGACCAAGGACAGAAAGAAAATAGTGAAAATCAAACGGTCACGACGGTACTTTTAGATATTTTAGCTGAGTTAAGGAGTCTGAAACAAATGTATCAGACTTCTTTATCACGACCGAAGAGAAAAAGACCTTCTCGAGCGAAACAACCCGATCTCTCTGTGACTACGTCTACCTTACCACCGTTAGTGATTTCTACCAAATCATTGACAGGAACCACCAGTCCCGAAGTAGGCCTTGGCCGTGGCAAAGGCTTAAGACAGCTCAAAAGGATTTCATCCCGTTTCTGAGTTTGTTTTGTTTTAAACACACAAAACACCAACGGTCCTTTTCAGGACCACTCCAATTATTTCGAAAAGAAATACTATGTCAATTGCCTAATTCAATGAAAACTCAAAAGTCCTTTTTTTTTTTAAAAACCCATGATGTACGTGTGAGTGAAGGAATGTGTGAGTGTAGGTTCTTATTCTATCAAATCAAAACCAAGAGACACTTACGTTTTTTCTCTCTGGTGTATTCTAGTACAAACGTTACAATTCAATATCACAACATAACATAACACAAGACCACTTTAAAAAAGTTCATAGGTTTTCTTCTGTTTCACTCTTTCTGTTTTTTCATTTTCTTTACTGTCACAGCTTTTTTTTCTTCATCTTCACTTTCGTTTCGTCTTCTTTTCTTGTGAACGTGACGGGGTTCTTCCTTGGGGGAGGGTACCTCTTCCTCCTCCTGTTCAGAATTTCTTTCCTCTTCCTCCGCCTCCTCCTCCTCCTCCTGCTCCTGTTGTTTCTTAGGGCAGTTTGGAGACCAATGTCCTTTCTCTTTACAATAATAACAGGTATCTTGACTTTTGTCTCTATTGGTACCTTTTTTATTTTTGTCACGATCTGAACATTCTGTAGCCCAATGTCCTTTCTTCTTACAGATATAGCAAGTATCTTGACTTTTATCTCGATAGGAGGAAGAGTAGGCCGTCGGCTAGTCTGACGAAAACTTTCGTATGACCCCACGTAAAGCTCTAATGAGAAGTTCCACTTCTGTAGGTTCTTTCATCGTTCTGGTCAATGTGAGAGTGAAATGAATACTGAACCGTTAGACACTAACCCTTTATATATGCACGGATCGGACATGAATATATAGGGGTTATGGTCTTTAAAAGGTAGTCATTTGACTTTTTGCAGACAAGATGAAAAGACCACATCATGTTGTGGAGAAAGGAAAAGACAGTAAGAGACAGAAACGTAATGTATCGCCTAGCACAGTAGCTGAAGTCTTGGCTCAAATTCATGCCAGTGATTTTGAAGATGACATGAGTGAGCCCGAATCTACGCCTAAGCAATCGACGTCCAAGCAAAGTGCACCACCCTTAGTAAACCCTGAAAATTACTATCACATTCGAGAGACGGAAAAGCGTTCCTCTCGAAAATTTAGAACAACGGCTTACACGTATGCCGTAAAGTTTAAAGATTTCAAGGCCAATGTACCTTTGGAGAATACAGAAGGGTTCATTACCGAGGTGTGGGATTCTGTGTTAACTGCATTGAAACAGCAATGTCAAGCCAAAGAAGACGATCGCTTGAGACTTTCTATTCATCACGATAATTTAAAGTCTCCCGTTTGGATCGAGTTTACTAGCCCATCAGAATTAACACCTTCCAAAGTCATTGACAAAATTCAACATGTGCAACAATCCAACGACAAGTTTCACATCACCGATGGAAAAGCCACACTGTTCATGACCCACGTGTCTCTTCCTGAGGGGACCGGACGCAAAAAAGTGTTATTGGTGGACAGCCTTCGTAACATGAAGCGAAGCCTCGTCCGAATTAACAATCCTCAAGACCAGATGTGTTTAGCCCGTGCCATCGTCGTGGGACAAATGTATGTCAACAAGAACGAGACGATAGAATGGAAAAGAGCCTGGGAAACTATTCGACAATCGGACCGAGCCAAACAACGAAGTGAAGCAGAACTCCTGTTACAGCAAGCGGGGATATCCAAAGATACCCCTTGCGGTATTCCAGAAATGCAACAATTACAAGACGTCTTGGCTCCACGTTACACTTTGAAAGTACACCCTCAAGAAGTGCGTGGTCCTCTTTTGTTTCGAGGCCACGATTTCAAAGACGGAAAATACATTCACGTCTATCATCACGATGGTCATTTTGATACCATTACCAGTATCACTGGATTTCTGAAATTCAGTTACTACTGTGAAAAATGTGACTATGGTTATAACAATCGAGAACAACACAAGCATTGTGGATCGAAATGTGAGGGATGTTTGGCCTCTCAACCTTGTCTGGACAAAGGACAAGTACGAGTGCATTGCCCTGTGTGTCAGCGCACTTTTGTCAGTCTTACCTGTTACCAACAACATTTGAAGATGCAAGGTTCACAGCAGAAAAGTACTTGTCAGCTTCTGAGATTGTGTCCTATTTGTGGACAAGGCATACGTACCAATTGTGCCAAGTTTCACGTTTGTCGAGGGAAGAAACTATGTCACATTTGTCACCAAATCGTGCACTTGGAGCACGAATGCTTCATTCAAAAATATCAACCCCGACCAGAAGATACCCAGAAGAAAGGGAATTTTATCTTTTTTGATTTCGAATGCATGCAAGAAACTGGTATTCACATTCCTAATTTCTGCGTGGCTCACCGTGCGTGCGAGCAGTGCATCCAAGAACCTATCTTTAGTCATTGCCCTTACTGCAGCAAGATTCCTGGAGGACGTGAAAAAATCTTTCGAGGGTCAAATACGCTAGCCGATTTTGCCCAATGGATCCTAAACCCCATCGACGAAACGTGGAGTCCAGAAGACATCGAACGTTACGGCGAGTGTCATTGCCATGCCACAGTCATTGCCCACAATTTCTCGGGATACGATGGGCAATTTCTGCTTAGATACTATGCGGAACAAAGTACCGAACGGCCTCAAGTGACTTTGAACGGAGCCAAAATCATTTCTATGCAAGTAGGACAAGTACAGTTTAAAGATTCGATGTGTTACTTGGCCATGCCTTTGAGTCGCATGCCTAAAACGTTTGGAATGACAGAAATGGCCAAAGGTTATTTTCCACACTTTTTTAATACCGAAGCCAATCAACATGCCATTCTACCCCATTTGCCTGAGGTTGACGACTACGACCCCGACAACATGCGCACCGAACAACGAGAAGCTTTCCATGCTTGGTACCAGACTCACGCCTCGGACCCCTTTGACTTTCAAGAAGAAATTTTAAAGTATTGTCGATCTGACGTGGACATTTTACGACGCTGTTGTGGAAAATTTCGAGAATTGTTCATGGAATACGGAGGGATCGATCCTTTGAAAGAAGCTTGTACCATTGCCAAAGCATGTTCCTTAGTGTACCGAAAACGCTTTATGCCCGAAAATACTCTAGCGGTCATCAGTCCTCAAACGACGAATTTTGTCAAACGTCAATACTCGGTTAAATCCCTACGCTGGCTCCATTACTTGTGCGACAAGGAAGACAAATGGATCCAACACGCTCGCAACGGAGGAGGCGAAAAGACCATCGGAACGTATTCGGTAGATGGTTGGGACTTAGAAAACCCTCAGATCGTGTACGAGTTTAACGGATGTTTATTTCACGGATGTCCCCTATGCTACCCTCAGCGTAACACCAAAAATCAGTTTTTACAACGAACCATGGAAGATTTGTACCAGACCACTTGTCAACGACGTTTGAAGTTAGAACAACAAGGATACCAGGTAGTGGAAATGTGGGAACACGAGTACGAACAGCGTTTGAAAACCGATCCCGAGTTTAAACGCATCGTAGAAAGTTACAAGTGGGTGGACCCATTGAACCCCCGGGATAGTTTGTACGGAGGACGAACGAATGCTACTTGTTTGCTGTACCAAGCGGATGAAGAGAAGGGAGAAGAAATCAAATACTTGGACGTGTGTTCGCTGTATCCTTACGTGTGCAAATATTGTCACTTTCCCGTAGGGCATCCAGAATTGATGACAGAACACATTGACTTGGACCACATTCGTCAGTACGAAGGATTGATCAAGTGTAAAGTCTTACCTCCCACAGACTTGTACCATCCCGTTTTACCTCACCATTGCCAAGGAAAACTGATGTTTCCTTTGTGTCGCACATGTGCCGAAATGTGCAACCAAGACCAACCTTGTCAGCACAGCCTGGAAGAACGCGCCTTGACAGGAACGTGGGTGAGCGTGGAATTGTTTAAAGCTCTGGACATGGGATACCAACTGTTAGAAGTGTACGAAATTTATCACTTTCCCAAAACACAACAATACCGCAAGGGCGACGAGAGACAGAAAGGTATTTTTGCAGACTACGTGGATGCTTTTTTAAAACTAAAACAAGAAGCTAGTGGCTATCCTTCCTGGTGTCACACTCCCGAAGACCAAAAGATATTCAAAGAAAAATATCGGGAGCAGGAAGGTATCACTTTAGACCACATCGAGAAAAACGAAGGAAGGCGGTCGTTTGCCAAAGTGATGCTCAATTGCTTGTGGGGTAAAATGGCACAACGACCCTCTTTACCCAAGACGGAGTATTTGTCCGAGCCGTCTCGCTACTTCCAGATGATTCACGACAAAACCAAAGTCATCAAACACGTGGACGTCATTCGTGAGGACTTGATCTTAGTCAATTACGAAGAAGAACTAGACTTTGTAGAAGCCGACAAATTTGGAATTGTCATCATTGCGGCTTACGTGACAGCCCACGCTCGTTTAAAATTGTACGAAGTGTTAGAACTGTTAGGAGATCGTGTGTTGTATTTTGACACGGACAGTTGCATCTACATTCACCGACCGAACCAGTGTAACCCTGTCATCGAAGGAGACCGTTTAGGAGCCTGGACCGATGAACATCCCGACGACAAGATTCTATGTTTTGCAAGTGGCGGTCCTAAAAATTACGGTTACGAATACCGAGACCCCCAAGGAGAAATGCACACCGAATGTAAAGTGAAAGGATTGACTCTCAATTATCGCACCAGTCGAGTGGTGAACTTTAACGTGCTACAAGAAGCCTTACAGTCGGGACAGGATGAAACGTTTCAAGTGACTACCCACGAACCGCACAAGATTGTCCGTTTACCCACACACCAAATTGTTAGCCGACCTTTGGAAAAAGTCTATCAAATCGTGTACCAAAAGAGAGTACGACTTCCCAATCACTTCACTCTCCCGTACGGTCACGTCGAAATTGGGCAGCATATAAAAAGGGACATTGTCCAAGACCAATAGTTCATTGTGACTAACACAGCCAAGCGAAAAGAAGATGAATCCATTTAAACAGACATCATTCAAGTTTGGGGATTGTAAAACAAATGTACCTTTCCAGAGTGTGAAAAGTACTGGATGGATAAGACCTATGCATTGCAACGGAAGTTGTCCGGAAGGAAACTGTAAGTGTCCTTGCGGTATGCACTGTAATTGCGTTACAGAGTGCGATGGTGAACCTTACGATTGTAGTGATGCCAGACGCTGTGACGTTAGCGATTCAGCTGGATATCGTGGGAACGTTGCTATGACTACTACCCCTATATCTACCGTGGAAAGTGATGCTGTGCGTGTCAAACCTGAGGGATGCGAAAGCGGTGCCACACGTTATCGTGGACTCCTAGGAATTTCACCGTACCTGCATCGAACAGAAGTGAGGAGAGTCGAATATTCGTTCCCGACGAGTTTGCCTGAATACTGTCACTTTAAAAGTCGATTTCAAACCTTCAAAGATAAATGGCCAAAATATCTGCCTGGACCAACTCCTGAAGAATTAGCCAGAGCTGGATTTTTCTACTTGGGCGAAGGAGATAAAGTCAAGTGTTTCAGTTGTGGTGTATCCATTTACGAGTGGGAACAGAAAGATTCCGCTTACTTGGAACATGCTCGATGGTCTCCGAATTGTCAATACCTACCTTTAGTAGGACCTAGTGATTGGAAGTGACACTACTACTCCATGTCGTGTAACACACCTAGACCAGTATATAAGCCCTCTCTAAAACATAATATTCAAGGATTACCATACGAATTGCAAGAGAAGATCTACAAGGACGTTTGGCAAGGTCTTGCTAAAGAAAAATCTCAATGGGTGACTGTAGAACATTTGTGTCGTGAAATTCACAAGAGGAAAGTGACAAAAATTAACCAACGTATTAGATTTCTCTGGATTAAGGGTATTTTTTTGCTCTGTTACCAATTTACTACGTTTACCTCTGAAGATGTTGTGATCCTTCTTGACCGTTACCCTGAATGACAGTGGGACGAAATTACACGTTATATTAATCACTTTTGCTTTTTGTGCAAATTTAATTCTGTGTTTAATTCTGGGTTGAATCTACACTGATAGTCTTCGACCTAAAAAAGAAGTATAAAAGAGAACGACCATGCCACAACCTTTATCATTGGTGATCCAACAGATTCCGTGGAAGGATATCAATGAGAAGATTCACACGGTGAAAGATTACGAACACTTATTGCAAGAACTGTACCCTATGAATTGGGGTCGACGTGTCGTGTGTGTTTTAGTGACTTGCTTTCTAGGATTTCGTTTACCTGTCGATTCCTTGTGGACACTTTACGAACACTACCTATCAAAAAAATAAGACAGTATGGTGACTCCTTTAAATGTCCACGAGAGACTTATTCTGTTCAAAGCCTTACGCTTTCATCTGGATACGTCTCGACCTCTCCAAGAAAAAAAGATTCGTCAACTTTTACGTACGGAAGCAGTGTACGAAGATGTGTGTGTAGCTTGTGATTTACACCCTCATTGGACAGATGTACGTGACTGGAAAAGTTGGGATTTTGAGGCTTGGACAAACGAAGTATCCCATTATGCCCAAGCGTTGTGTTCCTAAAATTCATCGTCGTGTGAAAAAAGTCACTTTTAATCCTGTGTTAGTAACAGTACCAGAAGAAGAGAAAGAATCTGTCACCGAAGACAATCCCTCTGTTCAAGACAGAACTGTCATGGACATTTCCCCACAAAGACCCTTTCGAGAGGACACGTATGTGACTATACCCCCTGTAGAGGAGACTATAAGAACATTACACACTACCTCTAGGAGACGTTTGTTACCCAACAAAGAATGTTGTACAGTGACTTGTTTATATGCCACTTTGATCGTTTCCCTGTGTCTTTTATTCCTGTATTTATCTATTTGGCTTTTATGTATTTTTGTCTTTCGTGTTGTTCGAATTTAAACATGCATTCAAATAAACGTGTCTTGAAAAAAAGTATAAAAACCTCTTGTCTTGTCTGTTTTTGTGTCAATACTGTCATACCACTACACGACTATGGCTCACTCTACTCTTTCTACTACTCCTTCCTCCTCCACATTCAAAGTCATTGACGAACACTTAGATCAGTCTAGTTGGAAAGCCTTGTATCTTCGTCATCCTTTTAACATGTTAATTGCTGGACCGAGCGGTTCAGGCAAAACCGAATTTGTCAAACGTTTGATCGAACATAAACATCATTTGATCGATCGTCCACCTCAACGCATCGTGTGGTGTTACAAAGAGTGGCAATCGGCATACAGCCTCTTGCAAGAAAGTCAAGGTGATTCCATTGTGTTTGTAGCAGGCATTCCTAAAGAAGACGAAGGGATCGTGTCTGACCCTAGTCAAACTCATTGGGTTATTTTTGACGACATGTTAGGAGAAGACGAAGAAGAAATTAAACTATGGTTTACACGTAAAGGCCATCATCGTAATGCCAGTGTCATTTACATTACACAAAATTTATTTCAACAAAGTAAAGCCCATCGTACCATTAGTCTTAATGCTCATTACGTGGTCTTGTTTAAAAGTCCTCGAGATAAATCACAAGTGCAAGTTTTAGCCAAACAGTTAGGAACACCTTGGCTAACTCATGCGTACGATGATGCCACTCAAATGCCACACGCCTATTTACTCGTGGATTTAAAACCCACTACTCCTGATTATTTGCGATTTCGTACCGATTTGTTTCACGACTGGTGTCAAGACGGAGGACCTGTCGTGTACACGTCCTCCTCGTCGACATAACACTATGAAGCACAAAAAAAATCTATAAAAACCTTGGGTTACTTTGACCTGGTCTCATACATCGTCAACATGACGTCCCTTCAGTCTCATCTTCCCATCAAATTGATTCGTGCCTTGTACGGCATCAGTCGCGAAAAAAATTCACAAAGACGTGCTCACGTCTTAGAAGCCAGTCTCAAAGAAGTCTTACGATGGTTTACGGTGACAGCACGTCAAATACTGCAAGGCATCATTCACATTCCACATCAAACCAAACGCTTTTTTGACAGAAACAAAGTAGCCTTGACGCAACTGGCCAATCCTCGCATTGACACTCACACCAAAAGCAAATCATATTGAAACCTGGAGGTAGTGGTTCTCTAGGAGGTGTCATCATTCGTTCCCTTTTAAAATGGGATCCCAATACTCCCAAAGTTCACCCCAAGAAGAAAACAAAAAAAGTCAAACAAACCCCTAAGAAAAAGAACAAGGGTGCCAAGACCAAAACACAGAAAAAGAAAAGTCCACAGACAAAAGCGGTCACCCGCAAGAAAGGCACTTCGGCCAGGACACAACCTTACCTTCGTCAACCACGACCTGTAAGAAAAGATCTACAAGGACGTTTGGCAGGGACTACGTTGCCAGTAGCCTCAGGGGCTGTCACTTCTCCGTTGCGGGTGATGCCAGCCAAACCCAATTTGACACCCGTTTTTCCTAATTTGATGAAACATTGGAAATCTGCGTCTCCCAAAACGTCTCCTCCACCGGTGACACCCTCGTCCACATTAGCGTCAGTAGCAGCTGCTCACAAAGTACCTGCCCCTAAAGTGAAAGTCCAAGAAAGATCTGGAATGTTAAAGAGTTTACTAGATTTGTCCAAACAAGAACTGTCCCGATTGAATCCGTTGCGAACCCCTTCACGACGTGTGTTACCTGCCATGAAGTTGATACGACGCAAAGATAATCAGTGGCGACGCATTCCAGTATAAAAATATGACTTGAAGACCACGACGTCAATCAGTATTTTTCTGTACCACTGCTGAACACTCAAGGATGCTTCCTCAAAAACGTGCACACCATCACTACCCTCGTCGTTCTGCTACCCAAAAAGGAACAAGAAAAAGACAATCTCGTCATCGTACCAAAGGCTTAAAAACCAAACATCGACGTCCTTTCCTCCAAAGACGTAGTCTTTTAAAGAAGAAGAAGAGTCACCAGAAAGGAGGATCCTTTGGTAATTTTGTGAAAGACATTGTTACCTTTTTGACGAAGCGGTAGTTCCCCAAAAAGTAGATAAAAGAGAGTGTGTACCAAGTCATTGACACTAGTAATATTGTGAAACGAACAAGCAAAGATGTCACCTCGCAGAAAACATTCTTCTTCACCCCACAAAGGAAAGAAAAGGAAAGGACGTTTAGCCAAACATCGACACGTTCATCGTCCAAAGACCCAAAAGAAAATATCCGTCCGTCAAAAGAAAAAGATGCTGGTGCAACGCGGAGGATTTTTCCTACCCCATGATCTCTTTCCAGAAAAAGTGATACCACTTATAAATCAAGTGATGGCACAACAAAAAAAAAGATAAAAGAGGGTGTGTTTCAAGTCATGGACGTCAGTGGTATTGTGGAACGAACAAGCAAAGATGTCACCTCGCAGAAAATATTTTTCTACACCTCACAAAGGAAAGAAAAAGAAAGGACTACCTCCTCGTTTGGTCAAACACGGAGACGTGTTGTCTGTCCTGTCCAAAGCCTCTCCACCCATGCGAAAACAAATCATTAAAACGGCTTCCAAAGATGTCATCGATACCGTGTGCGAATGTTGTTTGAATGTCTTGAAAGGCACGATACCTTTGTCTTCACACCAGAAAAAATGCTTAGCCAAACATCGACACGTTCTTCGTCAAATGGTCCAAAAGAAAATACCCGTCCGTCAAAAGAAAAAAATGTTGGTGCAACGCGGAGGATTTTTACCTTTTCTTCTTCCTGTGTTGGGAGGATTAGCGAAATCCGGTATCCTATCCAGCATATTACCAGGTTTTTTACAAGGGATGACACAAGGGATGTCCCCAGGGATGCACCAAGGGATGGCTCCAGGGATGCACCAAGGGATGGCCCCAAGGTATGGGTAGCAATATGTATGATCCTTCCAGAAGATAAAAGGGATCAATGAAGCACCATGATCTCAGACGTAACCTTTGGAAGCCCATGGAAGGACGAAAACTGACTTTAGTTCCTTACAAACGATGGATGGAATACCATCGTTGGCAAGAACAACGTACCCCCCATTTACCACCCAATCCTGATTTGAACGAGATGTCCCAATTACAACAAGAATTGCAATCCTTGCTGCATCGCCACGATTTGTCCGAAACCGAAAAATCGCAAAAGTACGGTCAACTTCTGCAACGACTACAACTCTTTCATCGGAAAGCTGTGGAACAAACAGCTCTACCCACACTGTCCGATTTGAAGGCACTAATGAATAATCCGTCGCCTTTACCCTCTACAGTAGCCAAAACAGACGTCACCCCACCATTACCCAAGGAAGAAAAAGAACCCCATGATCTCTTTCAAACACCCACTGCTACTCCCATTCCGAGTAAGATTGCCGCTTCCTTATTGACCCCTTCTCCCACGCCCCAACGAGAAGAACTCAAAACTTGGGTTAAAAAGATGATGGCTACTCCTGCTTCAACAGAAGTGAAAAAGAAAGAAAGGAAACCAGAGGTGAGAAAAGAAAAGAAGACCAAAGCTATCTCATTACCTCCGCCACCACCACCACCACCGCCACCACCACCAGCACCCTCGACGTCAACTCCTGTGGCACATCGGACACGTAAAACCGTTTCCAAACAACCCCCATTTCGTCCCACCCAAAGCAATATCCTCGAAGAGTGGGTCACTTATTAACCTAAACCATGGAGAAGGTCTTAGCCAGCATTTATTACGATCCAGCTCACCCTGCAGGTTACGGAGGCATTCAGAAATTGTATCGTGCTGCCAAAAGTCGCTTGAAAAAGCTCCGTTTACCTACAGTACAACGATGGTTACAAGAACAAGCGACGTACACTTTACACAAACCCATTCGACGAAAATTTCACAGAAGTCGCACTCAAGTGGAAGGCATCGATCATCAATGGCAAGCCGATTTAGCCGATGTCTCTCATTTAGCCACCTACAATCGTGGCTACAAATATTTGTTTTGTGTCATCGACGTCTTTTCTAAATTTGCCTGGGTCGTACCATTGACATCCAAATCGAGCGGAGAGTTAGTACGAGCTTTGCAACTGGTGTTGAAACAAAGTGGTCGTCACCCTCTTCGATGGCAAACCGACAAAGGCACCGAATTTCTAAACCAAGCTTTCCAACGAGAATTAAAGAAACGTGACATTCATTTTTTCACCACCGAAAATCCTGAAACCAAAGCCAGTATCGTGGAACGTTTTCAACGTACCTTGAAAGATCGCATGTGGAAATATTTTACGCATCAACACACTCTCAAGTACATCGACGTCTTACCGCACTTAGTCCAAGCCTACAATCAATCTTACCATAGAAGCATTGGACGTACCCCACAAGAGGTGACACCTGACAACGAAGTAACTGTTTTTGAGCGTCTGTTTGGTACGTCCCGAACGAGGGCTGTCACCAAGAAAGGTGGAGAAGTGTTAACCCCGGGAGATTGGGTACGCATTGGTAAAACCAAACGCACTTTCGACAAAGGTTACTTACCCAATTGGACCACCGAATTGTTTCGTGTTACTGAACGAGTGCGTGGCCGTCATCCTGCCGTCTATAAATTGGAAGACATGAACGGAGAAGTATTAAAAGGAACGTTTTACTTGCCTGAGTTACAACGTGTCACCAAAAAAGAAGACGACGTGTACGACATTGAAAGCATTCTCGAACGAAGAACTCGTAAAGTAGGAAAACGTCGTGTCAAAGAAGTCAAAGTACGTTGGAAAGGATATCCTTCTAGTTTTGATTCTTGGATTGACGCTGCCCAAGTCATCGACTATAAAAAGAAGTGACCATCATGCCCTTCAATACAGCTTCAGCAACCACAGTGACTACTCCTTCACCCACGTCATCTCTGCAAGATTTACAAAAGCAACCCTTGTGGGTGTGGTGTGGAGAACGTGTCCCTAAAACCCAAATCGTCTTTTTCTGTCAAATCTTTGTGGTGTATTGTGTCATCGGTGCAGCCATTGCTAATTTGAGTTTGCAACAAGGAGACAAACAATTGTGGACCATTTTACTCAGCAGTTGCATCGGGTATCTTCTTCCCAATCCTTCCCTGAAATACTCTTACAACGGGAACAACAATAACACTATTGGGAGTCTGGCGGCCAACGTTAGTCCTTCTCCTGACAGTCACCCTTCCAATCACAATCCTCTTTTAGATACTCCTTTAACCTCGAGTGACTCCTCGGACAGAAGAACATTGGAAATATGAACAACACTATTAACCAATTTTACTTAACGTTACCTAGTGACAGTTCCATGGAGGTGTTTCCTAACAACACATTGTGCTGTTACACGGCTAAATTACCTCAAACCATGCATTTGGATCAAGATGATCATTGGGAAGTAGCTTTAGTGGAAATAATACACCCGACACAAATCAAAAACATCGTCGAAAATCAAAACACTTTTACAGTTGAAGTGTATGACACGGATTTTCAAAAAGCCTTAGACGCACGAGGTAAAGGTGGCGAAAAGAAATCAGATGGACCCAAAACTAATGTCCTGTCCACTCATAAGTTCGTCATTCCTCCAGGTTATTATTTTAGTGGTCAACATTTAGTGAATACGATTGTAACCAGGTTCAATGTTGTGTTTGGTAAAGCCATGGAGTCCTTTGCAAACTCAAAAAACCCAAAAAGTGTGACCATTGAGTACTATTCAGTGTCTCGTCGACTCATGATGACATTTTTAGAGGAGAAAATGATAGGCATTACCTTTTGTCCTGAATTGTTTGATATTTTAGGTGGAGACGTCGAGATGCTCAAGAACAAAAAGCAAATACCAGGCATAACCAGTAACTCGGATTTTGCCAAATATTTTCGATTCCCTATTGAATTGAACCAAGGTCTCAACTTGATGTTTGTGTACTCCGATGTGGCAGAGTACAACGTGGTAGGACACACCTCTGCACCGTTACTGCGTGTCATTCCTTTCAAAGTGGATTCTGACACTACCGATAAAGAGGAAGGTGGAAATACCAATCACGTTCACCGTGAATTTGTACATCCTCATTATTTACCCGTCAGTAAGTCGTATTTCGACAGTGTCAACATTTCTATAAAAGGAGAACTAGGACAAAATATTCCATTTACCAAAGGGAAAGTCACAGTGAAACTCCATTTTCAAAAACGATTCTCCAACAACTGAAAAGTGATGTATCCTGTGTACCGAGGAGTCGCTCGACAACGAGGACATGGTTTAGGAGATATGTTTAAATCAGCCTTTCGTTCCGTGGTCCCTGTTTTGAAACCGATGGTGACACGAGGATTGCACGCCTTAAAAGATGCCGCATTGACTCACGGCAAAGATTTTCTTCACAATGTTCTCATTGACAAACAAAACCCTAAAGAAGCTTTTTTGAGAGCAGGCAAAAATGTCTTACTTCAAACGGGTAAAGAGATTTTGGGTCGACGAGAAAGTCCTATAAATGCCCTGAACGGTGCCGAGTCTGGCATTCCTACTTCCCTGACGACACAGCAAGGACAAGGTAGAAAGCGACGACGAAGGCACAATTTCAAAAGTCTCCGTACCTCTAAAGTGAGAAAGACGAAGAAAAAAAGAACCGCTCGAGACTTAGACATTTTTGATTATTAAAAGTGAAGAAAAAAACCTAAAGAAAAAATGATGCACCAAGAATCTTGTGCCTGTTCCAAGTCGGAACTAGATCTCTTTGCCATGCCACCCACGATGATGACCATGCAAGAAGCTCAATGGGTCGAATTTCATCCCGTCTCCTCTTTGACAGATTCAGCTCCCATCGAGTTTGAAATCAAAGGACAACCCGAAGATTACATCGATCTCAATAACAGTTACTTGTATTTGAAAGTGAAAGTGGCCAAATCGGCTGACAACACCGTTGTAGCAGACGCGAACAAAGTAGCTCCTGTCAACAATTTCATGCATTCCTTGTTCAGCGAAGTGGATTTGTACATGAATAACAAACTGGTCAGCAGTAGCACGGATACTTACCCTTACCGAGCGTACCTCGAAAATCTATTGACGTACGGAAAAGAAGCCAAGGACACTCATCTAGATGCTTGCGTGGTATGGAAACCTGACACCGCAAATAACTTTAACGCCACAGCCACAGTCGCAGAAGACAACAATCCCTTCAATAAGGTTTTAGCGAGCGTCATAAGAAAATTGTAGATGGTAGTTTAGAACTGTTCGATCGTTTGCATTTGGACATGTGGTTTCAAGAGAAGTATTTGCTGAACGGAGTAGATATTCGCTTGAGACTGAATCGTAGCAGTGCTGCTTTCCATTTGATGGCTCATGCCAACGAATACAAAACCATTATCCAAGAAGCCAGGTTATACGTGCGTCGCGTGGAAGTGTTACCTAAAGTGGGAAATGATATCAGTCACACTTTGAGCAGAACGACAGCCAAGTATCCGATACGACGCGTGGAAGTCAAAACTTTCACCATTGCCGCTGGACTCCGATCTAAGATCGAAGATCATCTGTTCCAAGGCCAGTTACCCAAACGTTTATTCATCGGTATCGTCAGCAATGCAGCCTTCAACGGTGTCCACGATAAAAATCCTTTCCAGTTTCATCACTACAATGTATCCAAAATCGAAGTCAGTCGCGATGGCAAAACTTTGTGTACCCGACCTTTCGAACCCAACTTTGCCCAGAAGAATTACTTGAGGTCGTACTTGTCACTGTACGAAGCCACAGGACAGTTAGGAACCAACACCAGTCACGGTATTTCCTACGAAGATTATGCAGGAGGTTACGCTTTGTGGGCTTTTGATTTCACTCCAGACCAAGGCAGTGACGAGGGACATTTCCACCCTATAAAATCAGGACAACTGCGTGTGGAACTTCAGTTTGCAGCAACAGTAGCTCAGCCATCTCTTTCCGAAACGGTGAATGTCATTCTGTATGCCGAATTCGATAATACCATAGAAATCAACAGTTTGAGAGAAGTCATTCTAGACTATTAGACACTATGGAAGACCCTTGTCCCTCTTTGAATAGTGGAGAATCCATGGAATGGGAGGCTACAGAAAAAGCAGTTCCCGAAGACCAAAAAGAAGAAGAAGTAGTGATCATGCAATCCAGATGGCCAGAACAGGAACAACAGTTAGTGGCTTGTTTTGCACAACACTTGGAAGATAAAATGAGAGACATGATTAAAAAAGATTGTTATGGATGTCAAATCGATCATCCCAGTCAAATTCAACACGATAAATGTATGATGATGAGTCAAGAAGAAAAATTGGATGATTATCTGAACGAAGCTTGGAGTCTCATCTCCGAAGAAGACGTGTTACTTCAGTGGTATAAAGGCTTACGTGATCATTCCTCTCCTCCATTGTTTGCTCGAGAAATCGATCGCATCGAAGCTCTCTTGGCACAGAGTAAAGAGACGAAGCAAACCATCAGTTACTTGTCAGACCGTTTCAAGCAAAAAGTCTGGATTGAATTGATGACTTATCATCACCTGTGAAGAAAGGAGAGAAAAAAACAAGGCTACACAACAAAAAATGGATACTTGGGAACTTTATTATCTTTTGAACCGTAGTTCGTACACTGCTTCTTGGAATCCTGTCGTGTGTGCTAAAGATGAACTACCTCATCGCAAACCTCAAGAGAATCAAGCTTATGTCATCAACACAGATGACAGTCATCTTCCAGGAACTCACTGGGTAGCAGTCTACTTTCCTCAAGAGGGTTGTGCGGAGTATTTTGATTCGTATGGATTGCCTCCTTTCGAAGATGATATCATTGACTTTATGAGAAGAAATGCCCAGACGACACGATTCAATAATGTGAAATTACAAAGCACAGATTCTATGGTGTGTGGACAATATTGTATCTATTATCTGCATCATCGCAGTCTTGGATATTCTTTAGAACATTTAGTGACTTATTTTGATCGTCATTCGTCTCGAAACGATGACAAAGTAGATCGATGGTTTTGTGACCATTATGGCTATCTGTTGTCTTTAGGTAGGAAACGTAGTGTACATCAATGGCCCAATGATTTCCAACAGTGGAAATCTCAATTTAATTCACAACGTTGTCAACCATGTCAAAGATAATGTATTCGTGTTATGGAAGAAAAAAAATGTTTGTTATTTGAAATGTTTGTGTTTTGTGAGTTGTTTTGTTATTTGAATAAAAATGTTGTGTTTTGAAACCAAATAGTCTGTCGTTTGTTTTACATTTGTATTCATATAAATGCTCTTTGACTTTTCTTTCTATCCCTCACATCAAACTATCTAAACGTTTCAAAACCCTAAACCGTCGAGGGGTGTTTTCCATCACGTCCGCGCTTGAACCATATAAAGCAGGGGTAGTCTCCAGTCTGGCCATCCATTGTTTGACTCATCCTCCTACGAAGATGTGCTCAAGACTAGCTAAGCTGAACGAAGCTTATGTCACTCTGCATCGTATCAGACACAATCTGATGCCAAAGCCTGAAGAGATTGAGAATGTGAGAATGCTACAAGTAACGGAAGACCTCATAGAAGAACTCTTCAGAGAGGAAATTCAAAAAGAGAAAGAAGAATGGACTGAGAAGTATCGACTTCAAAAGCAGCAGAGAGAGCAGAGAGAACAGCAGCAGCAGCAACAGCAACAACAGCAACAGGACCCAGACAGAAGTTTTGTCGACTGTCGTGTGGACACGAAAGAGTTCTCTTTCTCTTTCCGAAGAAGCAGGCCCTATCCTTTTGCCAAACGAGGTCGCAATCTTAGACGATAAAAGATTGCCATCCCTCCTCGTACACACAAAAAACAGCCCTTTTCAGGGCTACCCAATATTCTCGAAAAGAATTAATCATTCAATTTGCTCATGGTATGTGAGGAAGTTAGAAAAAAATAGAAGTGAGTCTATAATCACTGTCTCATTTTACTTTTGTTTTGAAGTGCGTCTATAAGCACAACGTATTTTTTCAAAATAACTTGTTCAATTTATAATTAATAGGAGTCAAGTATAAAAGTGAGGGGTGTTTTCTTTTAAGTCCGCGTGTTTTGTTTTTTTGGTAATGATAGGGATACTGTAAGATTTTTGGATCTAGGGGGTGTTTTCCATCACGTCCGCGCTTGAACTATATATAAAGAATCACTCGTCAGTCTGGCTACCAATGAAAACGTGGAGGACGGACTACAGATTCATAGGATTATACAACAGTCCTTTTCAGGGCTATTTTATTTTTGTTATGTTTTTGTTCTCTTAATATTAGTATAGTTTGTATTGATGCTAATCTTAGTATAGTTTGTATTGATGATAATTTTGTCAACATGTTATTGTTATATTTATTGTTTACTAATATTGTATTTAATTTTTTTTTACTAATACAATTATGTTATACTAAAGATGCTGTTATTTACTTTTTACTGACCTTTAGTTTTATAGCTTACTAATATTGTTAATACACTCGTGTTACTAATGTCATTGTTGTATTGTATTGTCAATGTGATGTATCTATTCCCCCCTTTTTTTTGTGTATTCTTTGGGATTTGGTGAAGATCAGTGGAACAGTGGAGATACGGGTATTCCAAGCCTGGACTGGAGAAATATATGTGTACAGCCTAGTACACCTCTGTATGTATCCACTCAATTAATTTCTCAGGGAAGCTGATGTTGAACCTTTTCCCTTCTCACTCTGTACTATGTATCGTCTTCTTGTTATATGTTATCACAACATGAATTCTCATAATCTCGATTGGTATGAGAATTCCATTTGATTAACCAATATCAATATTGAATTGATCCTTTCGGAGCACACCTTACCAAATTAACAACTTTAACAATCCATCGTGAACAACTGATACAGTCACTCTGACATAGTATAGGTATTTTGTTTTTTCATAGGGTGAATTACCCTCGAAAGAAGGGCTTTTCACCAGGACGGTGGCGACTCATATAGTACATTCTGTACTTAATTGCTGATATAGTGTTAAGTTTTTGCAAAACTCAGTAACTTATATAGTTTTGACGTAATTGCATAGGTGGCTAACACATTATTGGCGAATAGGGAATTCCACTAGTACAACTGGATAATTGAATAGAGTCATAGGGAATGCAGCCTCATGGACAGCACACATATACGTACACACACTTCTGCCCCTCTTAGTTAATATAAGGTAGTCTTAATCCAGGACTATCAGGCTCCCGCAACACAATGTTGCAAATAAATGTTACACAATAAATAACATCAAAACAATACAAAACACAACTTTATAGCACATACACTCTGATACATGTCCCATGAGGTTGTAAAGTAGCCAAGCACCTAAGGTGTGCCTCTTGTTTCTTCGTATTGGGGTCCGGGTGTGCGTTCGCCCCCTCTTCGTGCTGGACGACGATTGCAGTACCTTGGAGCTTGGAGCATCCTGAACTGGACCTTTCCGCCTTTGCCGCTTCCGGACATGACATTACTAGCGAAGTGAGAAAATTCTCCTTGCTACCTTTAATAATACATCGATTGGAACTTAACTGGGGGTGGATGTGTGTAGTACCAGTCCTATCCACTCTATAGGCTACCATTTCCCTTGATAGTTACTTTTTAGTAATTCAGGGGAACGCCTAACAAAGACTGAAATATGGTGCAATTAAGCACTCAAACCCTAAAGGGAGGGAGTGCATCCTTCCCCTCCCTGAGGGAACTAAATGGACACCGATATGGTGTCTATAAAAGCTGCACATATGTCTCTAGTAGACGGCTGCAGCTATAAAACAACCAAGTCAGTCAGTCAGTCTGGCTACCATATACCATTCAGCAAGCGGACTCCAAGGTGGATGGATCGGACCTCTACAATATACTGATAGCCGGCAGTGAGAAAAGGCGCCATATAGACCTGCACAGCAAATAATAATGCAGTCGTACGAGCGACCTAGGTGTCTACCCAGTAAGGTGACGGGCAACCGAGCCGTGGCAGTGGGAAACCAAGCCGGGGTAGATTTACACCCCACTAGACCACACTACAGTACTGATAGAGGGATAACCCTAAAACTCTGCAGACAACGGAAATCATGCCACGTGGATTTCAAGATGGCGACCAGTGTGCACCATTATTATACCATCAACGGTGGGCACGGGTTAGTACTGGAAGCCGGAAGGAATGAAGCGGGCAATGTCACAACCCAACTTCCACTGCACAGACAAGGGGAAAAAGGAAAACCAGCCATGACGTACGAACTGGCTGACCTACCGCACCGACGAGACCACGGAGAAAAGATGACAGCGACAACCAGCTAGGTTTTTCCATTTGCCTGAATGATAATAGGGACTCATTTGGCTTAGAGTACCCTCTTTGATAAACTATTGGCCCTGAAAGAAATAATATGACATGTTTTGGCACTGCGAACAAATTTATAACCAAACTCCCCTACCATTGACTATACTTCTATGTGTCGCTTAGACACCTTAGTATAAATACAATAGGGACTTACGCATGTACACTTAGTACTAGTCCCTATTTTCGTTAGGATGATAGGTCATATTTTGAAACTCAGATATTTGGTTAATTGAATAGGTGGCTTACACATTATTGGTTTGTTAGGCTGTCCATTAGTACAACTGGACTGAATTTGATATACAGGTGCGCGCTTGGCTTTTCATCACCTTTACTCCCTGCTGACGTAATTTCTCGTGCTTGCACGACCACATTACGCCGACATAAGCGATATGAGAAAACTAATTTTCTCTCGCTTCACTGCTCTTGCAGATCAGTAGGTAACAGAATGATAGGGGTGGGTGTGAGTAGGTTCCATTCCTACCCACCCTATGGCCTATGGCTTATGGCCTTACATTCACCCAGGCAATACAATTATTGCCCGTGGTGACGGCCGAAGTCACACCCAGAGGCAGTACACGTATTGCCCAGTGGTGATGGCCTAAGTAAATAGCACTCTATGAGTGCATAAATGCCTGCAGGGGATGTGGCACATTTCCTTCCCCTCAGGATAAAGTAAATAACTCCCCTTTGGGAGACAAAACAGTGGAAAGAGCCCAAGTGGACGATTCACTTAAAACTTATAATATCAATCAATCAATCTATCAGTCTGGCTACCCATCGTTGGCGCATCAACACCAAAGATGAATAGAGTACAGAAATTAAGAGAACTTCAAATGCATCTGGAGAATGCTAGACGTCTCCTGGACGAACTGGCAATGGAGGCCGAAGAAGAAGAGACCAGAATTAAAGAAGAGGAGGAGAGGAAAAAGAAAGAAGAGGAGAAGGAAATGAAAATGTCAATTTTGCCTCACCGCATGATGAGGCAAACTAGTGAAGTCAAGCCTATAGTGAGGACACCTTCACCAGAACCAGTTCGTCCACTACAGGCGCAGCCCCCACTGCCTCAGCCGCAACAACCACAACCTCATCCACGGTTGCGGAATAGAGGCAGAAATGAAGAGACTTTCACTATCCCTCAAACAGAAGATTGGGATAGTGAAGCCACTCATTCTCCCTCTGCACTCCCAATCACAAGAGTGAATTGGGAGAATGATTGGAGTAGGAGATGTGTGTGTGGGGCTAGACCTGGGAGATGCCAGCATTAATCAGGTGCAATTTGAAGTTTTAAAAACAGCCCTTCTCAGGGCTACCCAAATAACAAGAAAAGAAATACTATGTCAATTGCCAATGGGTGTGAGAGAGGAGTAGTGTGATTATAAACACTGACTCTATTTAGATAGTATATGGTGTGATTTTGGATAGTATATGATAGGGTTTGTTTTGGCTGCTTCCCCGTGTGTGTGGTTAGTATAGGGTGTGATTTTGGATAGTATATAATAGGGTTTGTTTTGGCTGCTTCCCCGTGTGTGTGGTTAGTATAGGGTGTGATTTGGGATAGTATGTAGTATGGTTTGTTTTGGCTGCTTCCCCGTGTGTGTGTGGTTAGTATAGGGTGTGATTTGGGATAGTATGTAGTATGGTTTGTTTTGGCTGCTTCCCGTGTGTGTGGTTAGTATAGGGTGTGATTTTGGATAGTATATAGTATGGTTTGTTTTGGCTGCTTCCCCGTGTGTGTGTGTGTGTGGATAGTATATAGTGTGATTTGGGATAGTAAATGATATGGTTTGTGGATAGTATATAATATGAAAAGTGAATGTAGGGGGTGTTTACTTTCACGTCCGTGCTTAAGATATATATACGCAATCGTCAGTCCTTGGAGCCATTCAATTTTGAACACATCAAGATGAATTTTGAATTGTTTATCCAACTCCGAGACAGCTGGTTTGGGATCCTTGATGCAGAATATGAAGTGGAAAGACTTGAGGAAGAATTTCAAAGTAACCATGGCTTTGTAAGCCAACTGAAATTAGCAAGAGATCTATTAGAAGGTATGATAGAGGAGGAAGACCAGAAATTAAGAAGACGTATTAAAAGAAAATATATAAGAATAGGGGATTTGAAGCAGGCACTTGATCATGTCATCAAAGTCAGGTGCTTTCTAGAAGAAACATTACATCTCATAGAGTGGGAATATGTGCAGTGGGGTCTAGACAGGCTAAAGAAAGCAGAAGCAATGATGAGAATGGTGATGGAAGAACAGGTGATCCAGATTAAAGAAAACTGGTCTAAGGAGAGAAAGGAAAAAAAGAACAAAAAGAAGAAAGAGGACTTTGATCTACTCAATCTAAGATGGATGAGAGTTCAGGAAAAGTTTCGAGCTATGGGACATCCTGACTGGATTCCCGAGGACGAAAAGAAGAAGAAGAAAACGGGAATCATTGGTAAACTTAAAAGGTGGTGGAACAACGACAGAAAATAAAAGAAGAAGAAGAAGTATCCAAAGGCCCTTTTCAGGGCCACTAATAGGTCTCGAAAAGATAGTAGCTTTCTTTGCCGCCCTTTTTTTCCCTTGTCCCTATATAGGCCCACCCTGTTCCATTTCCCTTGACGCTATATAGGCCCACCCTGTTCCATTTCCCTTGACTCTCTATAGGCCCACCCTGTTCCATTTCCCTTGACCCTATAGTGCCCCAAGCTGTTTTGACCCTATAGTGCCCCAAGCTGTTTTGACCCTATAGTGCCCCAAGCTGTTTTTGACTGGATTTTCCCTTGACCCTATAAATCTTGACCCTATAGTGCCCCAAGCTGTTTTTGACTGGGTTTTCCATAGACCCTATAGTGCCCCCATATACTACTTACATCACACAGTTATGCAAGAGGTTTTGAAGGAAAGCTGTTAAAATAATTGTGTATCGGGATATTTGAGAATAATAATAATAATAATAATAATAATAATAATAATAATAATAATAATAATAATAATAATTATAATAATAATAATAATAATAGTAATAATAATAATAATAATAACAATAATAAAAATAATAATAATAATTGTTACATTCGGGTTCCAAAGGACACACAAACACCAAGTAAGGGTCCTAAAACTTTATCTAAAATCAAGCTAAAATCTTCCACAAAAACTAGATACAAACAATTCCAGTGTTCCTTACAGTACCAAGCCCATAACATAACTTAACTGCCTGTTCTAACACTCTGCTCTTGTTTTAGAAAGGGTTACAGACAATGGATTATAATTAATTTAACATGTGTACCTTATCAGCCCTGGGAAGATAAACAAACAGAGGCTGGAGGTGTTGACAGTGTCTGGTTTCAACTATCCAGAATGCTGGGATTAATGTTCTGGCCAAACGTCTCTGCTTACAGGCTGGAATCTGATACAACACCTAGGGTGACATCATACTTATAATAATAATAATAATAATAATAATAATAATAATAATAATAATAATAATAATAATAATAATAATAACAATAATAATAATAATAAAGACAAAAAAGTCATTAAGAATGTACCCTAGGTTAGATCCGGTATATATATATATATATATATATATATATATATATATATATATATATATATATATATATATATATATATATATATATATATATATATATATATATATATATATATATATATACACACACACACACATGATGGATTAAATTTAAGTATGCAAAAATTGCATTAAGGTGCCGTTTTTTCATACAATCGGATGTAATAGATAAACGAAGATGTTCTTCAATAAGGGACAACAATAATATTTGTAACATCACAAGAACGGCCTGCCGATTTATCAATAATAGGTAAACAAAGGTTTTTTTGTTTACTCGCAAATAGGTTTAAAATTAAATCAGAATTAACTGTGTTATTTTTCCAAAGTACTCCAAACATGGCAAGGTCCTTGTTACGATTTTACGGTCATGAACTAAGTAACAGAAAGAAGCAAAACCAACTAATTTTGTAAAACTTAACAAAAACATTAATTATCAGTAATATAATTTAAATTTAAGATGCAGTTACAGTATTATAAATTGAATCCAGAATAATCCAAAAATATTCAAGTTCAAAGAGTCGAATTTCATCAGATCCTCGAATGAACTGGTCTGCCAACGTTCCTGACATATTACAATAGCATTGTCCAGAACTCATTTGAACACTAGTCCATTGAGCTATTGTAATTCCAGCGAATATTCCTAACACATGTATTGTCTCAGATTATTTAAACAACATCATTAAATACATAAATAGACTGACATTAGCACAAGAACATATGAAACAAGAACCACTAATGGGTATCAAATCACTTGCTCAGTTCTCTATTTATATAGAAGCATGCAGTACAAAAAAACGCAATTTCCTCCTACTCACTTCTTGACATTCTGCAATTCGAGAGGGAATAAAGAGAGGGAGGCCCGGTTTTGTAATCGGATCTGGATAGAAAAATTCGATAATAAGACGAAGGTGAGATTCGGGTTACATAATGCTTGTCAGTTATTTCTTTAAAGATAAAATATCCGTAAATGCAAGGCCGAGAACTGCATCAAATCAAACCTCAAAACGAGAATAGCGCAGCACATGAAGTTCAAAAATCGTACTAAATCGTACGCATGTAAAAAGAAAAACGAGTTCAATGGAGAAATTAAATGGCTAATCAAGTGGCGAAATGTAAAAAACGTCTTGTTTAAATGGCACAAAACAATGTTAAGATCAATATCTTTCAAGATTTAGTATTGTACAGATAATTTGACTAATACGATTTTCGCTCTACTGAAAAAAAGGCTTTTATCCTTCTTTCTAAACATGTAGTCTGCATGTCGATACCAATAAAACCTCTGCTTCAGATTTACGTTATATGCATTTGTTTGGTTTATATACATTTTATTTTCCATGACTATTTGCTAGTTTTTTCAACCATTTCTTGACCGAAGCTACTCTTTAAGATTTTTTTTTTTTAAAATCACCCACCTGTGATTTAAAGCAATTTGCTTTGTTGGGGGACTTGGGTAATTCGACACCAATGAAATGTAATCAATTATTCGGCACACAAAATAATGCACAGAAAACTGGCTTGATATCAAATATGTGTTGAAACGACGCCACTGTCTGCTTCCTGTTGTGTGTGGATTTAACTTGAAATTTGTTTCACAGGAAATAAATATAATTTCAAGTGGTTTAATGTGCATGCACACATAAGTGAAGTTTTGATAAAGCTAAACTAATTCGTAACAAGTTCGCTTTTAAATCACTTCAGATGAAATATTTGCCTTAACGCGAGTTAAAAGTGAAGTTTGGTGGGTGGCATATCCGCAAAACAAAGTATGCGTTTCTCACACACACACACACACACACACACACACACGCAATTAAGCAATTAAAACTGACAAACACACACACACACACACACACACACACACACACACACACACAATTAAGCAATTAAAACTGAATTCTGCTTGTCTGCAGCATTTGAATTTTGAAGTTTAACATCCGAATACTCATGAGACCAAACCAATCTTTTGAAATCAAACACTGATCAGTCAAATCAATATATTTTCTAGGTGTTTTCCTTTAAACTCGTAAAATTTCCATAGCGACATTAAGTGACTGTTACATTTTCTTGAAAGACAGACAAAAAAGGAACACTCCACAAAACCAATAGCTTAGTTTCTGCGACCAGTGCACTGGGCAGTTATGGTCAAGACTGGAGAAGTTAAGGCAAGGCTCTTATTTTCATGAACCAACATTTGAAAGTTAAGTCTAGGCTTATTTCAAGTCAGACATTCAATATGAATCAAGAAATTATTTAAGTCTTAGCTCGATTTTTTGCCACAAGTAAGCGCCGTTGACATTAAAATTGTATTAATAAATACTACGAATGCGTTTATAAATACTTGGAGTAATTATTCAGCGAAGTCCTTCTTCAATGGTCTCAACTAGAGTAAAATATTCAGCGAAGTCAATTCTGATTGGTCTTTTAGGTTTAGGAGATCCAAAATTTAACAACGGTTTGGTATAGCAGAGAGTGTGTTTACAATAGTGACCTTTGAATTACTGCCACAATCCAAATTATCGCGCCGCCTTGTAATTTGATGATCTCATTCATTCTCCGATTACCCCGGTTACTTAGATATTTCAACAGACGTAAGTGGGTCATCTGTGTCGCCGCTTACGGGCGTCTGATATCTATTCGAACCCTACCTAGGTCATACTACTTAAAAAAAATAGTGATAAGGAAGATTATATTGTACAGTATAATAACAATTATCAATATAAACAAGCAACTCTGCGGCAAGTATTAAAAAAATTATAGAAGAATAAATAAGTTAAGCATATATAAACCTCAATTAATACAAATTTTTAATATGTAAAGAGAATGTACTTCAGTTCAAGTGTGAATTAGGAATTTGTCAACCACCCCATAAACTAATTTTGATCTTGACTTTAAGAAATAAAACAAAAGTTAGAATGATAAGTGAACATGCAATATAGATTTCTATCGTAATAATAGAAATAAGGAAAAAGAGGGGGGGGGGGGAGACTAAACTTTTTGTTAAGTTTTCAGTGTATTTTTACTACTAGTGTGCAGGGGCTCCCGCATAATTATTGTGAGTAAGGGTGGAGTGTCGAAGGGGGAGGACAAACGTGCAGTGGTCAGCTATAAGCCATTTCATGCAGACTTCGGCGAACTTCGTAATTTGCTCAAGAATTTGATCGCGTGGTGGGTGGCCAGCTGACCGTAATAGCCACTCGATAGTTGGTGCTGCTGGACATGTACATGTAAGTAAGGAAACAGTGTCGAAGTAAACAAATTTAATCCTGACAATCAAAGAGCAAGTTGTTCAAACTATTTCTATGCATCTGAAACGTCACTAAAATAAAATGCGTTTCATATGAGTTTATCTCATTTGTTTATTGAAAGTCTGTGGATAATTTACATGTATATTTAAATCATTTAATTAGCTCCATTTGCTGGATATGGAAAAGCCGACTGTCGGCGTCACCATTATTCGATCTCTATGACGTTCACGTACAAGTACAAAACAATTTCTCAAGTCTCAGTACTAAAGCATGTAACACGTCTTATATATATATATATATATATATATATATATATATATATATATATATATATATATATATATATATATATATATATATATATATATATATATATATATATATATATAATTGAATTTAAATAGATTTTTTAAAAATATATAATGGATAGGTCTAACAAATTAGAATATAATTTTGTTTGAAACCCCCCTCACCCGCCATTATCTGCATTGTGAATATATGTATACAAATGATGGAAATGTATTGCATCAAAGTATGGGTTGTGCTTAACGTAGAAACTATCACATTTATTATGTTTTAAAATGTTTTTTGGGACTGGTAGTATTTCTCCACTGTTGCAATGTCCTGGTGAAATCACGCGCGTGCCTGTCTCCGCAGTTCGGTTTTTAAATAAAAAAAATCTAGACGAGAGTGCAAACAATGTATCTTTAGTGACATGTTGCAACCAAGGATTTTGTATTCCTTGAAGTTTTTTTCCACCAATTCCCTGTAGTTGTCTGCCTTGTTGTTTCCGAGGTAATTTGATTCCACTAGCTGGAAGGCTTTCCATGTCGTCTTTTCTTTGCTACGCAGTGCGACCTCAAATGCATCTTCTTGAATGAGTTCACGAATCTGATGACTAACAAAGACATGGCTAACAAATTTATTAAAGAGAGAATGAAGAGATCACTCCCGCTTTTCTAAAACGTATCTGAGAGTGAAAGCTTGCTATAGATGAAAGTAAGACTCAGGTGTGCAGCTTTCCTAACTTATAGTGATAAGCTCTTTTCTAAACATTTTAAATGAGAATTATAATTCTAACAACTGAACATTCGCAGGCAAACAAATCACAAATCATAGCCAAAACACTGATAAACAAATCTGAATTTGAACAAGTTAGAAAAAAAACATTTAGGAGAAATGATAAGAGCATAAGAATTCGAAATACTTCTTGACCTGGAAAAGAGGAAGTACACTAAACAATCAATAAAGGAATTAATTATGGAACAGGGAAAATGCTAAAGGATAAAAATAAAATACTGATTAACAAAACGAATTCTATGAAATACTTTTCAAAGTAAAACTAATAACGTTCTTCTAACAAACAAGCACTTCTTCGTGCATGCTATTAATTTAAACAATTACTGAGAATATATTGTATTATTTAAGTTGTCAATTCTTGGATGTGGTTTAGCTTTTAAAAAACACGAAGCATGGAAACAATCTTGGATAATTAGTTCTCATTGCTTTACTTTTGAAGTATATAAGTTCTTTTGGAAACATATGGGCTGATTTTTATGTAGATCTCTAACGTTCGGATATAAAAAAAACTGTAATTTTCAGTCTCAGGTACAGATCACGTCTATTAAAAAATAAGATACGGACAGAAGATATATACACTTTTTAGCCTGACAGTTTTATTTCTCCTCATTCATAAGTAGCAGTGGCTCGAGGAACCATCCTAATGTCTACTTTACAATTATTATTATTATTATTATTATTATTATTATTATTATTATTATTTATATATATATATATATATATATATATATATATATATATATATATATATATATATATATATATATATATATATATATATATATATATATATAAGGAGTCATTATTAAGAGCACGTCCTTGGTGGGCTTTCCCAATTTTCTTCAAACATTTATTTGTTGATAAAACCTGTTAATTAGCTTAGCTTGAAATCATCTTTATCTAGGACAACCAATTAAATTAAGAAATGAGAAATTTGTTCATTCCAATCACTATGATCTATAAAGTCATATTTGGCATGGGAGTCAAAAGCTCTTTTCAATTGGCTTTAGCGGTGTGACGTTTCCCACACAGGTAAGTTTCAAATAATACACACTTTTTTCTCAATCGCTCCATACAAAAGTGCATATAACTATTGAAGCTCATCTTTCCGTGGGTTTGGTAATCTTGGAAACAGGTAAGTAATCTTAAAGAACGGTCAAACTGTTCGCAACTATTTCGAATCAAATGGTCTAATATCCCTGAATATTAAAGACAAATGTACGGAGATAAAGGGTCATGCTACATAAAGGGATTACAGTATTTGTCTCTCCACGAGGCTCTGTTGAGAGTGGTGTGTGTGCAAAACGTATAATTTTTTGACTGATATTTCATTGTCTTCGAACAAACATCTGCATATATATTTTTCTCACCCATTTTTTCCATTTAAATTAAAATACCCTGTATATTTGCAATACAGTTAGCAGTTTCAAAACTGTTTTTCAAAAGCAGTTTCATTAGGTAGTATGCGTGCTCTCAGTGTATAATGAAGTCATCAGGTTTTGTACTCTTTAAAAAATAAAAACCTGAATAATTATCTAAGTAGAATCTAATTATTATTGTCACGTGTCGCAAGTATTTTATCATGAACGTCTACAGCTACGTGCTTTTGATTTTGTGTGCACCGATGACTGGGCATGACACAATATTAGCATAAAATTATTTGATATTTTTTATGAGTGAATTTCGTTTTGTTCATATATCTGGTGTTGTTGCTGTTGTTTTATTTGATAACAACTCCGTCAGGCACAGCAGACGACAACAGGGGTTTCGTTTTAAAAGAAGCGCGTTAACACAACGACTGGCTCGACCGGATTGACACAGCCAGCGCGAGATAAGAAATGTAAAAGTAGCAAAACCTAGATTTCTCTGTCGCACCGATGACGAAAAAACGATCACAGGTAAGTCTGCAAAGTCATTAAAATGGCAAAGATCTTCGTTTCTATTTTTATCTGAATAGTCCACCACTTTCTTCTAGCACGTGTCAACCAACTCATCTATAGCCATATATTCTAGTCCATAAAAAACTGCACATTTTATTTAAACATGATTACGAGTTTGTAATCCAGCAATGGACATCCATTTATCTAGTTATGGGCAGTAGCACATGCTTTATCTGCTCGGGAAATGGACGCACCCGCTAATTTACGAGTCTCTTGCTCTCTTGCAGGTCTGCTTCGGTTAGCCAAAGGCTAACGGAGTAAACCCTGTAAGAAAATCCGGAGTTGAAACCCAAAGGCAGCTGTACAATGCACTACACCCTCTTCTGTCAACTCCTTGGTCTGGAAAGGTATGGGCTCCGCCAGGCGACGTTTGCTGAAAAACACAGATAATGCTGGACAAATCTGAACCTAACATACCGGATCGGTCGTCGCCCGAGTCAACAAGGACCGTGCCTGCCGTTGTTCATCAGGACAGAGGTGACAAGTGTGCTACTGGTACTTTGCATAAAATCAAACCAATGGACAGCATCGCCATCGCCACCTGGAACATTGGAACTCTGGCGCAAATAGGAAGACTCCAAGAGTTGATACATGATCTTGAACACTACACATTGTGGGAATTTGTGAAGTCAGATGGAAAGTCTTTGGAGAACACCAAACGGAAGATGGGCATATATTCTACTATCGTGGAGTAGGCTTCCTTGTAAACAAAACCATCAAGGGATCTGTGCTCGAATCCCGCCCCATATATAGTATAATCATCTCCATTCATCTGAAAGTATCGCCCTGTAACATCTCAATTACGCAAGTCTACAACAAACTCCAGGGTATTCTAAACATGGTCAGTACAAAACTCTAAGGGGACTGGAATGAGAAAGTTGGCAAAGATGCTCTAAAAGTCTGGGGCAATTATTGTGGACATTCTTGCATTGAGCTGACCAAGGAAAGAGGGAGATGGCTGCTAAAGTTTGCAAGCTACAACAACTTCGTACTAACCAACAACATGGACCAAGATGACGCTTCACGATGCTGGACATGGCACGCATCATAACCAGACTGACTATATACTGGTTCAAAACTGGTACCGACCTGGCATCGATAGAGCGAAAACAAGGACGTCCCCAGGTGCTGGTGCTGGTCACGACCTCGTGATTATGAACTTCCGAGGGAGGCTGAAGCAAATTAACAAGCCAAAGATCATCAGGCTCAAATTCAACCTTGAACATCTGAAGGACCCTAACATCTGCAAGTCATTCCAAGCCACAATTGGAATGAAATGTGCTCCACTCCTTGTTATTGATGTTGATATTTAAGTGATGACAGACGCTTTCAACACATTCATGACAGCAGCTGCCAAGGACATCATTGGCCTTCATCGCCCGAAGAAAAATACATGGGTTACAGAGGAGATTTTAAAGTTGTATGATGCCCGACGAGACAAAAACAAACAAAAAAAAAACAGAAGAACAAAAAGGCATTCCAAATTGTGAAAGACATCACAAGACAGAAACAACCAAGAGTCGTTTGCATTCAAGACGAAAATGGAACATGCCCCACAGAAGCGAGTGATATTGAGGAGTATTGCCAAGAACTCTACAACCATCAATCCATAGGAGACCTACAGGTGCTTTAAGTTCCAAAACCTCTCAAATGATGATGATTTCCCCATTTCCAAAGAAGATGTGGAGTTAGCAATAAGAGCACTGAAGAATGGGAAAGCAGCTGGAGTAAACAACGTCCCAGCTGGACTTATCAAGAATGGGTAGGGGAAATCAGTGATAGAGCTACTAAAAAAAATTTGCAACAACATTTGGAAGACAGATGAATGCCAGAATTACAGAACTATCAATTTGATCAGCCATGCTTGTAAAGTGATGATGAAGTTCATATTGAACAGACTGATATAATCGCCAAAGAACAGGCGGGGTTCTGGAGTGTAAAAAGCACAACAGAACAAATATACAGTCTCAGGGTTTTGTCTGAAAAGTACTCAAAACATCAACAAGACATCAACCATGTGTTCATTGATTTCAGAAATGCCATTGACAGAGTGTGGTATGAGGCATTGTGCGCCACAATGAAGAAGTACAACATGGGTCAATAGTTGACTAATGTCATCAAGGCTACCAGTGCAGCAATTGCTCCAGGTTCTGTGGGGGACTGGTTCAAGACAACAGAGTACATCAAGGCTGTCTCCTGGCACCCATGCTTGTCAAAATCTACCTAGAGTGCATCATGGAGGGCACAACATCACAACATCACCAACCGTGGAGGAAATAAAAAAAAATATTTAAATGAAGTTTAATTTTTTTTAAAAAAAAAACTAGTAAAGACAAGGCATCTTCGAGATAATTAAAGTGCCAGGGAAGTGAGCAAAAACTGAAGAAATAGAGAACACTTGGTTTACTGGTATAACAAATTAATTGCCTTTCAGTTTAGATTTATGCAAATATCTTTGTAACAAATTTATTAATTTTGTAATTTAATTTGATCGATGTTGATACAATTACGTTTAGCGAACAAAACGTCGGAAATACTTCTTTTATAATTGTTAAATTATTGGAGATTGATGGAAACCTTTATTGTAGAGATTAGGAGTTATATCTCAAATGTTAAGATTTCCAAAAGTGATATCTTTCCTGCAAATAAGAAGTTTGGTGATATACGTAATTTCTGCATTCTGATTGCAAAACATCTAATCTTTAAGTCACGTAGTGTAAAAAAAGCAACAAAATGTTCTACAAGTTACAAAACCGACGCTTGGTACTACAGAATAAATGTACAAATATTTAGCAACTTACATAATACGTATACGTTTAAGAAAAAGTGACTCCTTGATAAAAACTCTAACGGCTTAGTGCAACTGAACTTACTATTCATTGTCATTATATGTATCACGTCCAATGAAAGCAACACCTTATTTTTCTTGTTGCATGTTCAGACTTGTATATTCTTCAATTAGCTTGACTCTGTTTGCGTGTATGTGTATTTGTGTGTGTGTATGTGTGTGTGTGTGTGTGTGTGAGAGAGAGAGAGAGAGAGAGAGAGAGAGAGAGAGAGAGAGAGAGAGAGAGAGAGAGAGAGAGAGAGAGAGAGAGAGTTTAAACGCTATATTTATTTGTATATGTTTATTTTATTTATTAATATAGTCTGTGTATATGGCTGTGTATGGGGTAGATGGCTGGATCAAAGACGCTACCGATAACTGTATTTATGTCTTCTCATGCGGTAAAGACAAGCTACCATAGGTATGTTACCTTGTAGTTTGTATGCTTCCTGTTGATAAGCGAAACTCTCGCTTTCTTACCCCCCCCCCCCCCCCCACACACACACACACACACGCAATGAGTTTTTTTGTGTGCTCTGCATTTTCCAAAACGTGAAACGATTGCAAGCGAGACAAAAACAAATTCTTTAGTTGAATATGATTTCAAACAAATCTTAAATTGGCTCAGCTCAGGCCAGTTTCCTTATGTATCGTTATATTCGAGAATATTGAAATGTCTATAGGTAATATTAAAGATTCGTCTTCTGCTTATATACTACCTTTTGAAACGTGGGCAGATGCATTTTAGAGTGCATTCATTCTTCTCAAATCTAACTTGTGTCACTGTGATAATGAATTTTAAAGCCGGAACATTTAGCCGACCCAGTTTTAAAGAATAAAGGACTTATTCTTTGGTAGATATATTTAGACCTGTGACAAATCTGTGCACAAATATTGGTAAGGTCTGTCGTCGTTTAGGTAGGCGCTTTTGACAATTCATGAAATTGTATACATCTGAACAGACAATGCGATAGCTGTCGATCAGTGCTACTGAATCATAAGATTATCCCCATTATTGTTGTCCTTTTAGCTTTGGTATTGTGTTTAGTTGTAGTAGTAGTATTCGTGGTAGTAGTATTCGTAGTGGTAGTAGTAGTGGCGGTGGTGGTGGGAGGAGGAAAAAAGAGAAAGTTTGCAAAAGATATGGTATTGTTTATAGAACATTCTATTATGCCAGTCTTCAACAAAAATTCGTGAGTTTTAAAAATGTCCAGATAGATAAAATTGACTGGTGGGGTGTCTCTCTTTTCGCTTAATATGTCAATGGCATCGGCACAATTTAACCCTTATCGTTTTTAAAATACACGCTTTTAAGATGGATCTATGTCTAAGATCTATATTCAAAGAATACAAATATTGTTCATTAGACGTGTCTCTTGTCATCCGAGAACTAAACAATGTTATGTTTTGACCGCTCCGGTGGCCTAGTGGTTAGAGCGTACGTCTCGGATACGAGAGGTCGTGGGTTTGATCGTCAGCCGAGTCATACGAAAAATTTACAAAAATGGTACTAACAGCTGTCTCGCTTGGCGCTAAGCATTAAGATGTTAGTTGTAGGACTGGTAGGCGTGTTGTTAGGGTAATGTAACTGGGTGGGACAAGATGCACAAGTGATAGGCATCACTACAAACTGCCACACTGCAGACATCGTAGCGATATCACTGAAAAAAATTAATGAAGCCACGTTAAAAATCAAAATTTGCTAATTATTAAAATTGTGATTTCTTTTCATACAGTTATTAATTCAAGGTCATTTTATTTGCAATAAGTGCAGTTCATCGTATGACAGTAATGGAGCTTGTAACTGTTTAATAACGACCCCATCTCTCTCTCTCTCTCTCTCTCTCTCTCTCTCTCTCTCTCTCTCTCTCTCACACACACACACACACACACACACACACACACACACACTTGCTTCGCTCGCAAAAATAGTATCAGTACTATTACAACAGTTACATGCAGTCTGCTCCTCTTATTACCTACATCTTAAATAACGGCTTTAGCAACAAATGTATTGATTATATGACACCTTATTGGAATTAAACCCTTTATTGTATGTTATGGATGTAGATTTGTATATTACACACTTCCAAACCAACTCTTTATAAGTAGTCTTTACGAAATTGCAAAACCCTTACAGCGACGTTTCTATTCGCTCACTCCGGTCCAATCAACATATTACATGAATAAAAAGTATTATTCTTAAGTCAGCTGACTGGAAAAGGAAGCGAGCACAAACGACAAGGCATGCGTTACCTAGTATAATGCATTAATTTCCTCAATTATTGTTATACATTCAGTGAATTTGAATCTTGATACGAAGAATATACATAGAGGCAATCAGTATGCTTTCGCCAGTGCAGTGATAATAATGAATACAGAGTGGTACTGAGACGTTACCTGTTCTGAATATGCAAGACTGCTTGGTGTCAACGGTAGGTCTCTCTCTCTCTCTCTCTCTCTCTCTCTCTCTCTCTCTCACACACAGAGGCACGCACGCACACACGCACACTTAGGGTACTTATTTGGCAGTTTGACAAGAAGCGTGACTATTATTTGCATAGGTGTCAAATAAGAAAGTACGATTTCAAGAAATGTATAATTAGATGCTTATGTTATTTAATAGTTGCAAATGTATAATTAGGTGCTTATGTTATTTAATAGTTGAAATATGGTTTGTTCAATACCTGCATTCAGGATTCGACTAACAATATGACTGGATATAGTCATAAATCGATAGATCGTAAATGCACTTCACCGATTAGCTGTGTAATCTGCATAGATTTTCAAACCATTCGCTGTCATAGTTTAAAATAAAAATAAAAGTGAGGCCTTTGTCATTCTCTCAGAAAGGTTTAACATATGGCTTCGCTGCTTGATAAAGCAGGTGAAAATCAAAGCTACAATCTCATTTCTTGAAGAAATAAAATTTAAATCATGGGTAATGTATAAACCTATCCCATGTGACGATTCATTTCAAGGTGCAGAAGCTTCTGTAATTTTAATTTCCCGTACCACCTACTTTATCAAATAGGAACTATGTCACACCGTCCGTCCGTGCAAGTGTGCGCGTGCTTGTATATAGTCAATCACAACTCCTTTCATCTTTTTTTTATGACCGAGAATATTGTGAACCGGGAAAAAAAAATACATACATTGACTTAAGTCATTGGGCAAAAGTTCGCATATTGTTTGCTCTGCATTTGCCTCCCCCACTTAATTTTCGCAGAATAAATGATAGAGTCGGTTAATGCATGCGTAGTTTTGCATAAAGTTTTGTGTGACAATTTCGTCACTACCAGTATAGTCCAACCTATTTGGACTGCGGACCAAAACATAAAACGGTAAGGTGGCTGGCCGCATTTGCAGGAAGAGTTCCTTATCACTGATTATGCACATTATTTAAAATGCATATCATTTTTAATTATTATAAACCCTTAACTTCATGGCCTGGGGCCTCACAACGTGTGGGCTGCTGCTGCATGCGGCCCGCGGGTCGTGGGTTGGACACGCCTGGTTGAAGCCTTTTAAGAGAGAGACTTCGGTACTGTAACATGATTTGGTTTGTTTGTCGTTATGTGGAGTAGTTTTGAAATAATTGACTAATTTTGAAACGGGAACAATGAAAATAGAGTGGGTATTTTGCTTTACGGGAAATGTATTATGCTATCAATCAATCAGTAACTGCAGTCAAACAATAACGACATTTCGTCATTGTTTTCCACAGATATACGGACAAGATTCTATACTGAGTTTTTGAATCTACTTTGTCACATGATCTGACAAACAAGTCCGTATCTAGGTAGTTAAAAAGCCCGCATAACATACACTTTGAGGCCACGCTTCCAAAACAGCGTCGTGGATATTGCAATAATCTCCGTCTGCACGTCCGTCTTTCCTTTCGTTTGTCCGTTGCTACATCCACCTTGAACCTTTTTGTAGAAATTGCGAAATTTAATAGTTATGTTGCCATTTGCGTATGTGATGTAATCCGTTGCTCCCACTCATGGGGTCCTTGGGAGGGGTTTAAGATCAGACGTGCGAACATTTCAATGACATTTTTGAATATTTTATGGTCACTTATAATACATGTGATGCATGTTTCCTCTGGATGCCTGGGTCGTTGTCGGGGGGGGGGGGGGCAGGGGGTGGGGGGGGGGGTTGAGACTAATACGGGTATGGATGTGGGGTGTGATTGGTGTGATAGGCGTAGTTTGGACAATCGAGTTAAAGCCCAGAGATTTACAAGGGCAAGACAATATAGATATTTTAATTATTAGTTTTTATTAGTTAGTTTTCTATTTTAATATGTATAAAACATGTGACCTGTCATGTCATCAAAAAAAGTTGAAAATACCTTCTTTTTTTAAAAAAAAATATGCATTAAAACAGTGAGTTACAGTGAACTCGGACATTTATGTGCTCATCTTTACTTTCGTTAAATATTCACACTTGCATTGAGAAACAATCGCAGATGAAAACTATCCCAAAATTGTATTGGGTAGTTCTAGTTCAACAACCCAATTTTACATCATTTCACACAATGGTCAAATTTGTGATACGTCATTGCTAGCCAAAGGCATATTGATAACGGGATATCTACCAGAAATGTATTAGGATTTTATTTTTCCTTAAGTTACCAATGATATGAGTTTATTCTACTTTTCTTACAAAAATAAAATGTACCAATACAAGGACTCCATGCACAGTGTGCTTGTAAGCATTTTTCTTAAAATGGACCTTCCCATGATATTCATCATCGATAAAATAATTATTAAATTGTTAACAACATACTCGTTGACGAACTGGACTTATATTTTGTCTTTCTATTCATACCATCAGATCATGAACAGAAAAGAAAAAAATACTTGGCTGTAATTTTTGTATAATTCCATAAAAAGGTAAAATCTAATGTATATCAGAAACTTATCATTTGGAAAATTATAACTTTATTCGAGTCCGCTACCGGACTGGACCATTTTTGCAATCAATTGTTCTTTATCCGTTGCCGAAATGAATCCAAGAAGAGTTTAATATTTCCAAAATCATGCGCCTGCCAAGCATATCCATTCAATATCTCAAAAGCAAACCCTTAACATTACACACCCAACCTAACCTCTCTGTATCGACTATTTTGTTTAATATGACATAAGATTGAAAACGATACTGAGCCAGATCGTATCGATATATTGGTATCACCATTTTGCTTTTGTCAAGGAGATCATTAATGTGAAAACACAACCGTCATATTTTTAAAAAGATACAGTTTCTATATTTTTGCAACAAACCAACTATATCCTTAACCACTTTTCATTTCTTCGAATAAAGTCCCCATTTCTGAAAACAATTCTCTTTTTGTTTTAAAAGAATTTACTCTCATTACTATTAAATAAAGATTTTTTTTAAAAAAAAAATACAAAATACAAAAATACAAAATAAAAAAGGCTCGATAACATCCAGCGGGGAATATAGTCTTCTGATATTATCTGCACATTTATAATTATTTCAGGTAATAAATAAAAAACAATGAACAGTTTGAATGAATCTGGAATAACAAGGTCTATATTTCTTGTATACGTTAATATATAACACAGGATACATCGCATAAAAAAAATAAATATGCATAACAAAGTTATCAATTCACCTCTTTCTTGATTAAATATTTTGGACAGGGGTTTTAGGTTAGCACACTAAACGCTTTTGCAAAATCCACACAGTCAATACAACCATCATTGTGTTGCTATTTTTATTTTACTAACCTAATTTCTTATCACAGACTGGAACGCAAACTTTTCTCATGTTTCTATTTGTATTCTTACTAAGATAGTTTCTGATCACATTGGTCTAAGGTTGACATTGCCGGAGAGGGAGTAAGAGACAAGCGCCCCACTTCAGAAATCCCTCATACGGCTTGCGTCTCTTATCGCCTCTGTCAACTCAAATCCAGCTCCTGGCCTTCACAAGTGGCTTAGATTGAATCCCGGCAGACCGCGTTATCCACCAATAGGAGAATGGGTGAAGGCGGGCGCCTTAAAACCAGCTGCTTCGGGTAGATGGGACTCGAAAACCTTGCATGGTAGCTCATCTAGGAGAAGGAAAACTCCGATTCCAAAACCTCTGCTGCCACTCATGTGAAAGGCTAAGGGAGTAAACCTCAACAAAAATCCGGAGACAGAGTCCCTAAGGCGGTCTGACATTGACCTCAATGTCATTCCGGCAACTCCTGCGACGCCGTTGGTGCCAAGCTGTATCGACATTAGTCGTTCCCTTGGGCCCACCAGCTGCGTGGAGGGGGGGGGGGGAATCTGCTGCATGGGCAACAGCTTATTCTCCATGCCATCCTGCCCAGGCTTCGTGGCTCCACTGGAGAGGACACTGCAACGTCGTCGTATGGCGTCGGCACAACACGATAAGTAGCAGTTTACCTGTTCTAAACCAAAGCTCGATTGGCTTAGAGCTTGCCGTCAGCGGTTACTTCTGACGGTGGGAGAGATCGTCAGGTCTCACTGGATAGCTACCGCCCGCCTTAAGCTGGGCAGCCCCCAGTGATTAAGGTGCTTCCCGCTATGGTCTGCCTGCTTCACTGGGTGCGTGGAGCTTAGAGAACCATCTCGACAAGTGGGCCACAAAACTCCGCACCAGGAAAGACTCAAAGAAGAAGTGAGAAAACTCCAGCTCTTCGTTTTGCGACCTATTACGTTAGGACCATGTGTCATGGACTGACCAATGACTTACAGCGGATCGACGATGCACTGAGGACAGCCATCATTGACAAAGAACTCTCCCGACTGAACATCGACATTGCCTGTCTCCAGGAGACCCAACTGGCTGACAGCGGCACCATCAGGGAAGCCAATTACACGTTCTTTTGGCAGGGGAAGCCCTTGAATGAACCTAGGAAGCACGGTGTAGGCTTTGTCGTAAAGAACACGCTAGTCGTCTTCATTGAATCTCTGTCATCAGGTACTGAGAGAATCATTGCCCTCCGGTTGTCAACATCCTTAGGCCCGGTCAACATCTTCAGCGTGTATGCTCCAACCCTCCGCTCCACCCACGAGGAGAAAGACAGGTTTTATGAGGCTCAGGATCAGGCTATATCCAGTATTTCAAACAACGAAGGCCTTTACTTACTAGGAGACTTCAGTGCTAGAGTGGGAGCTGACCATAAGGCCTGTCCACCTGTCTCGGCTTTTACGGAAGGGGAAAGATCAACGAGAACGGTCAGCGACTTCTGGAGATGTGCTGCTCCCACAGCCTATGTGTAATCAACACTTTCTTCCAATGCAAGGAGATCCACCAGGTGTCTTGGAGACACCCACGTTCACTCCACTGACACCAGCCAGACCTTGTCATCACCAGGCGTGAGGAACTGTCCAGCGTCCTCCTCACAAGCATCTACCACAGTGTCAACTGTGACACGGATCATTCCCTTGTGATCAGTAAGGTGCGAATATTACCCAAGAAGCTTCACCATGCCAAGAAGAAGGGTCACACTCACATCAATACCTGCTGTGCAAGTAACCCAGAGAAAACACAGCAGTTCATCAGCAAAGTGCAGGAAGCTCTCACCAAAGTGACACCTGATGACACCATTGGGCCCATCTCCGTGACTCTGTGTACAACTCAGCCATCATAGCTTACGGGAAGAGGGACCGGAAAATGTCGACTGGTATGAGGCAAACTGGGAGGAGATAGAGTCCGTGACTAAGGCAAAGAGGAAAGTCCTGGAAGCGACGGCATTCCGTCTGAAGTCCTCCAGAGTGGGAAACCAGCGCTGCTACAGCCGCTACACATACTCCTCTGCCTCTGCTGGAAACAGGGATACATCCCACAGGACATGCGTGATGCCAACATAGTCACTTTGTACAAGAACAAAGGAGACCGTATCGACTGCAACAACTACCGGGGCATCTCTCTCCTCAGTGTGGTTGGAAAGGCCTTTGCCCGTGTTGCCTTGGCGCGCTTGCAGATCCTAGCCTCCCGCGTCTACCCAGAGTCCCAGTGTGGATTTCGAACCGGCAGGTCAACTGTAGACATGATCATCTCACTACATCAGCTGCAGGAGAAGTGTCATGAGCAGCAGATGCCCCTCTACATTGCCTTCATAGACCTGACTAAGGCATTTGACCTGGTCAGTCGGAGTGGACTCTTCTGCCCCCACGTCTACTTGCTGTCCTCATCTCGTTGCATGAGAATATGCACAGCACAGTGTGCTTCAATGGCGCAACATCATAGGCCTTCCCAGTAATCAGCGGCGTCAAACAAGGTTGTGTGCTTGCGATGACGCTCTTCGCCATATTCTTCTCCATGCTTTTCCAGTACGCCTTCAAGGGCTGCAGCGATAGAGTGTATATACCATACCAGGTCTGACGGAAAGCTGTTCAACATTGCCCGATGATGCAGCCTTGACATCCCACACGGAAGATGGACTGCATCAGCTGGTATGCCGCCTCTCCAACGCTTGCAAGGAATTTGGACTGACCATCAGCTTGAAGAAAACAAACGTCATGGCGTAAGTTGCAGACTCCCCTCCCTCTGTCACCATCGATGGGTACAACTTGGAAGTTGTCGAAAACTACACATACCTCGGGTCCAACATCTCCAGCTCACTCTCAATTGATTATGAGGAGAATGGTAGGATTGCCAAGGCAGCTGCAGTGGTGGCCAGACTTAACCAGAGGGTATGGAACAACCATAACCTCACCGAGAAGACCAAACTGCGTGTCTAGCATGCCTGTGTGCTCAGCTCACTCCTCTACAGCAGCGAAACATGGACCACCTGTGCAAGTCACGAGAGAAAACGCAACATCTTCAACCTGAGATATCTGCGGCGCATTATGCACATCAAGTGGCAGGACAATGTACCCAACACAGAGGTTCTAGAATGCGCCAACATCAACAGCATGTTCGCCATTCTCGGCCATGTCAATAGAATGGACCCAGGCCGCATTCCTAAGGACCTGTTATATGGGGAACTAGCAGAAGGTACACAACCGACTGGACGACCACGCCTGCGCTACAAAGATGTTTGCAAGAGGGACATGAAGACGGCCAACATCGATGTCAACAACTGGGAGAGCTTTGCTAATGACGGTCCCATCTGGAGCCTAGCTGCCAGGCAAGGAGTTAGTAAAGCTGAGGATGACAGAATAGAAAGCATGCTAAAAAGAGAGCCAGAAAGAAAGAACAGCTGACTCTGGAGCTACGCCATCGTCTCACGTAGATGGCCGGATGCCAAGGAGGATCACAGACTAAAACGCAAACTTTTCTCATGTTACTATTTTTATTTTACTAAGATAATTTCTGAGCACAGACTGGAACGCAAACTTTATATCAGCAGTAGAATATACCTTATGAAAGCCTGCTTGGGATTCATTCATAACACCGTTACCTTCATACCATTGAAATAATGGACCGTTTAATACCCACTGAAAATTATACTTTTAGTATATTTATAAATTAACTTTAGTGAAAATTAACTGATATATTTAATAAACATTTCATACAAACTGGTAATCTAATATCCCCTCTCTAACAATTTTGGTAAACAGTATGCAATATTTCGTTAAAAACAAGTGTGGTTTGTTTAATTGTTTCATTAATAAAATAATTATCACGCAATATCACCTTTTTAACTAAACACATCCCTCGTTCTAGTTCTAATATGTTTCGTATACTTTACATGACTTCCGATAAGTCTTCAGGTCTGTTAAAACTTGTATGTACTTCTTAATTTTGTACGCTTTTAGCGTCTTAATCGCCAATTTACCAGTTCCCACATTTAAAAGCATATTAAAATGGGTATAACACTTTGAATCTGTTTCACAAAAATTTAATCGATTTATTTGCATTTCCTTGGATCGAACCTGTTTACATATATTCTTAGATGTATTTCCGAGTGAAATTTTGTTTAAACCTTTTCTGTTATGCATATCTAGCGAAAAGAATTTTCGCGTTAACGTGATCACATTCCTATCATCACCCTGCTCAGGGTTGGATCAGCTCAAGTGTTTGGGGGGGGGGGGATGGGCACCAAAGAAAACATATATGTGCATATTTACTGACAGTGTGCATAATGCCCCCAAAATATGAGCAAGAATAAAACGATGATCAAACTTAAAATGATAAGTGACTGTACGTTTGTGTATGTGTGTACGTTTTATATTATGAGGGTGGGGTGGAGTCTGGCAACGAGAAACCAACACCTGATTAGGCTCTGTTTATCGCAATGTACTTTACTAATGCTGACATCCAGTCCAAGTTTTCCAAACGAAAAGAGGATGCCTATTTGAAAGTCACCAATAAAAAAGGTAGCGATCACTAGCAACAATACAATCTGTTTATTCAAATCAAATCATAATTAGCTATGCAGGAGTAATGTCTTTTCTTATCACCATGGTGTCTTCCTTTTATAACACGAATAGTATATGATGTACACAATGCAAGCAAAAATACATCAAAACTTTTAAGAAATGTATCTTTTGATCTTTACTTATTTGGCAAAGGCATCTGTTTCATACATATAATTATCTTCAGTGATATATATATATATATATATATATATATATATATATATATATATATATATATATATATATATATATATATATATATATATATATATATATATATATAATTTACGCTATTTAACGTTAAAATATCCTCTATTTCCCACATCGACTATTTAAATCACCCGTCACAAATACGCATGCTTCTGTGATGCGGGCTATAGCCTGAGATAAATTTTTTTCTATCAATTCCATTCCATTTTTCCTTTTATGTTGAGATAGTGTATATTTATATATTTATATAATATAAACTCAATAACCGCTAAATGTTCCACCTACCGACCCATACAGTCTACCAATCATCAACCAACCCTCACACTTACAAGCCAACATGTCTAAAGATAGACTCTTATTAACACTGAAGTTGTTCACGCACATACACATACAAATCAAACATGTGTACTTGTATAAATAAATATATATATATATATATATATATATATATATATATATATATATATATATATATATATATATATATATATATATATGTGTGTGTGTGTGTGTGTGTGTGTGTGTAACTTGTTTTTATTAATAATTACATACTCATCTGTTTTGCAGTGTTGTCTCCTGATTCTGATTTCCAAGGTTTCACTGTCGAATGCTAACATGACCAAGCTAAGAAAGGGAGAGACTGGCAGATAGTAAGTCTCTCTCTCTCTCTCTCTCTCTCTCTCTCTCTCTCTCTCTCTCTCTCTCTCTCTCTCTCTCTCTTAGTCAGTGAACATTCCAGTTTGTGTGTGTTTGTGTGTGATTTGGGATTTTTAACGTAGCTTTAACAATGTTTCAGTCATATCGCTACCATGTCTGCAGTGTGGCAGTTTATAGCGATGTCTAGCACTGGGGCATCATGCCGCTGACATGTAGCATGATATCCCACTCAGTCACCTTATTCTGACACCAGGTCGACCAATCCATACACTAACCTCTTAATGCTGAACGCCAAGCGAGGTAGCTGTTAGTACCATTTTTGTAAGTCTTTGGCATGACTCGCCCATGGCTCGAACCCACGACCTCCAGCTTCCGAAAAGGATGCTCTAACCACTAAGACACCGGAGCGGTCCATACCAGTTTGTTTAACCGCCCAACTACCCTAACAAGTGAATACATTTTAATTAAGCAACTATGTACTTATTTTTTGCTCATTCTTTTTTGCTGGTTGGAAAATTAAGCATAGAATAATATCTATATGAAAACATAAAGTTCGAAAGCTATGAAATCTATTCAACAGGTGTGTGTATATATATATATATATATATATATATATATATATATATATATATATATATATATATATATATATATGGACAATAATAGTATATTTGTCCGCCGTCTTTCTTGCAGTATGTACCGCTCGGACACTCTAGAACTTGACATGTATTGTCATTACTGTCCCAACATACCTATGCTCTTTCAAAGCGAAGACGTCAACAGAAAATACCTTGTGACGAGTTGTGTGGTCAAAAATAGCCCTATGGAGGACAAGCTAGACCAGGAAGAAATAAAGAATCAGCTGCGTCCCGTCTGCAACGTAGGAGAAATACCATGCAAGTATTGACACAGACTATGAAGCAAAACTTAGATACCTCTTACATTAATAACTGACATGACTTGAATGACTCAAGCAGTCCCAGTGTATAAAAATCTCTAGTCCGTGCCACGCTAAACTCGAAACAACCAAAAGCTGGAAAGCAAAATTTGTTAACGCAGAGATCAATGTCTCGAGTGTTCCGCTGCCCTTATCTATGTTTATTCTAAAGGTGAACAGGTCTGAGTAAATCACTCTGACGAATTTTGATATTAGGGTAAGATAGTATGAGATGGAACAAAAAGTGAAGCTACTGGAAGACAACATTCAAAAAATGCACACAAATGAGATAAAGATTGAAAGGCTTTATATTTGAACAGTAAAACCAAATTGTAAACTCAAAATTTTTTTTATAAGGACACCATTATACAGTGAGTTATAAGGCACTTTAACTGAAAAGATGACCAGGATTTAAAGGTTACCTCTTTAGTACGTATTTTCTACTGATATCTGCCGTCAATGTCTATTACCATGGAGTAAAAAGTAACAAATATTTTATCCCCAAAAATACAACCACCACGCTTTCTAATGTGTAATATTTCGTTTTGGCATATTTTTTATCATGTACAATGAATTAATTATTGTATATTAGAATTATTAACATCATTAAATCATGACCCGTTGCCATTAAATATGTTGGGGAAATGAATATATGTTCAGCAACACCCAGAAAATTGTGTATATATATATATATATATATATCTGGATATATATAGTTGACGTGGATAACTGTCAAATTACCTTGTATCGTGACCAATGTGTATGAATAGGTTTCAGTTCATTTATTGTTTGAATGATTGGTCAGTTGATGGTCCTATTTACTTTCTTAACCTATATCAGGTTTATATTTACATACTTATCAATGCATTTCCGTTACTTCATTTTTGTAAACTATCTCTTCCGTTATAAAACTGAAAAATTACTGTAAGATTTTAATACTGAGACTAGCAAGGTATAGGGATGAACTTGCAGAAAAAGCAAACCAAAAACATTTTTTCTTTTTGTTTCAGCATGTGCTCGGCCTCAAAACCCAGTAGGAGGTGTTTGGAAATGCAAAGAGTTCGAAAAAGAAGACAATGTTCCTGTGTATAAGACCTGCCAACTTCAGTGCGATTCCGGATATAAGAAAGTTGGAGAGGAAAACATTTATTGTAATGAAAGTCGCAAGTTTGATCCGCCATGGACAGAGACCAAGTGTATTATTGAACTTGGTATCAGTCTCTCTCTCTCTCTCTCTCTCTCTCTCTCTCTCTCTCTCTCTCTCTCTCTCTCTCTCTCTCTCTCTCTCACACACACACACACACACACTCTCTCTCTCACACACACACACACACACACTCACACACACACAGAGGTAGCTGGTTAATAGATCCAATATCATGTCTGCGCTTCAGTTTCATGACTGCGCGAGGTGTATGTAGATGGCATCATTTTGACTCCATGTTTTTCATATGGAGCTATTCTAAGGTTAAGTTCTCAAGTAACAATACAGAACGAGCAAAAACAAGTGCATAGTTGCATACAATAGAGATGAAACGAATGTAGAAAAAGAAGAAGGCATAAATGGCTTTATTATGGAAATACAAACTTGAATAACATACAAAAGGGTAGAGATATTTTTTTAAATGGGAAAGTCGATCGACATTGTGGTGATAAAAGTTAGTCAAGAGAAAGCATTTTGTATTGTCACGAAAGCGAAGCCGCGTGTCAATATAATGTTTTCACTTCACCTGTGAATATTTTCTCACACACACACACACACACACACACACACACACACGTGTGTGTGAAAATGATTTAAAGATGTAATGTTATTTATTATTTACTTGTATTTCATCATTTCAGTCATTTAAATTGTGTTATTTCGAACGTTCTCTTTGAGGTTATTGTTGTTGCTAATAGTCGTTGCCAATAATGAGAGTAAAATTATTACTATTATATTCTACCTTTCAGAATCGATAAAGGATCCTTTTCAGCCGCATTATGGTAAGTCATACATTGTGGCGAGTAAAGTTGTATCAATGTATCGATGAAAATGATTTAAAGATGTAATGTTATTTATTATTTACTTGTATTTCATCATTTCAGTCATTTAAATTGTATTATTTCCAACGTTTTCTTTGAGGTTATTGTTGTTGCTAATAGTCGTTGCCAATAATGAGAGTAAAATTATTACTATTATCTGCAGGGCTGCATATCTTGAATTGAGACGCATCAGTTCCATTCGTAAATACCTTTCTGTTGATGCCACGAAAACACTTGTGTGTTCATTAGTACTTTCAAGACTGGACTATTGTAACTCAATTCTGTCTGGTTCATCACAATATTTACTCCAGAAACTTCAGAAAGTTCAAAACACAGCTGCTCGGATCATGCGCGTGTGAATTTGATTCAAAGATGTAAAGTTCTTTACCTGTATTTATCATTACAATGTGTTAAAACGGTGTTACTTCCAACTTTTCCTTCTTCTTTGTATTACTGTTGTTGTTCCGGTTGTTGTCAATAGTTGCTGTTAATAGTTGTTCTTGTTGTTGATGATTGTTGTTGTTGTCAATAATAACATTGATTATACATACTATCTTCTACTTTTCAGCATCAACCGGGTTTCCTTTTTCGGCTCTTTATGGTAAGTTGTATATTATACATTAATATTGTGAAAATTGCTTATCAGACATCCCCCACCTCAATTTTAGCTGTTTCAAAAGATGATTTATTCCTTTCTCCTTTTCTTTGTTTCTTGCGTCTTTGTTTTTTTGTAAAAAGTATTTGCTCTGTGGAGAAACCGTTGAGGTATTTTGTGGTTATTGCTTTTAATTATCTCTTCATGAAGTATGTAGCATCTAGCATGTTACAATTTGTCATTAAACGCCAAAAATGTATCAGTCTAAATCAAGTCTCAAGATAATATCAAGAAAGAAAATTTTCTTCCTTGTTTTTCTTTTGTTTTTGCGGTCTGGCATCGTTTCAGTTTACCTCCCGGAACCTTCTAGAGCTGCATAGGTATGCAGTTTTCTTCCTTGTACAAGAGAGCCAATACCTGATAATAAGATAATTATGTCGACTGTCAGTGAAGACTATGATGTGGAAGTCATTCCTTTAGTAGAATATTCCATTAACATCCAACCTTACATGATAGATTCGTGAGACAAAGATGAACAGTGCTCGTCAGATTCTGACAATGGCGCTGCTCTCGGGTCTTTTGAGAAATATTCAAGTTCGAAAATGTCTCTAGCACAACCTGGTGTGTTGAATTAGCATCAAGCCTTCTCTTTTTAATTTGATCGCCCATATATATCTCCTTTTAGGATCCTTTGGAAATGTGAAAAAAACCTTAATCTTCTGTTCGGAACTTTTATTATTCACACAATTGTTTTGGGGTAAAGGCGCTCCAGACATATCCCTCCCCCCCCATTTTTGAACATCATTTTGTCGACCTTGGCTAGAGGTCACCTGTATCCCATGCATGATATATATATATATATATATATATATATATATATATATATATATATATATATATATATATATATATATATATATACCATGTTTGCGGCTCTACGATACATGAATTCTTTAATTACAGAACAGTGGTAAATTCAAAAGTAAGTTTTTAATATTAACTCGATTCAGCTTTAGGAATCCTGTTCCATGGAAGAATTAGACATTTTCTACTTCATTGCACATATCGTAAACAATCAGTTCAAAACAGTTCAACTATTAGGCGCTCATGTCAACGCCGAAATATGATTGGCTAAAAAGGTTATACATGGTATATGTAGCTCCTTTCATTGGTTGACACATGAGCTCACATTTGTTCCAAGATGAAAAATTCGGAAGCCGTATCTTCAGTTTGGTACAACGTAGGAAAGTCAATGATGTCTTGATGAATAAAAAAATATCTCAGGAGTAAAACAAGTCATAGAGAATGGTCGTGTGCTTTTAAATATGGAAATAGCAGAATGAAATCGAGGGTCATAAGTGTAACGAAGTATTTGGAAGTTACTTATCCTCTCTTTTTTATATAGTATGATAGTGAGGGTCATTTGTCAGAATGGGTCATAACGGTAATCTAAGGTATTTTTGTCACTCTGTATGATTCTGTTCATTCAGAGTATTGTTTTTTTCTCCCTTCACATCAAGCTCGCGTCGAGCACCTGTGGTCTCTGCGAATAGAAGTAACAATAGTAAAAACTATTATCGGATTTTCGGATTTGGCAGGTTAACCTTCACCTACCAGCACTCCATCCTCCTTCAAAGCCAAAATCTTATACTCAACTAATAAATTTCCAAATTCCACCACTCCACCATCAATCTCAGTTAAAAAATTTGCTTATTTAAAATTTCAGTGGGCCGCTGGCCAATCTTATATGCGTCAACACTTGAACCGGTTTGTGATAAGGCCTGTTGTGCTAATCTTGTTTGACAAACAGGACACACAACTCCCCGGTGGATAGAGTCGAATACCACAAATCCGTCTCCTTTCTGCCGGAAAAATCTCATTCAGTACAAGTCTGCCATATACAGAATTATTTCTGGGAAATATAACTCTATCATCCTTGCTACTAAAGTAACAAATAGTGCCACTTCCTTTTATGGAAGTCAGCGCAACTTTCAGCAGAATATTACGTCGATTTGATGTCAATCACTCTGCAGAGCCCGGAATTTCTATCAGCTTGACGGATAGATCCAAGCACAGTGGTTAGGTCCATTGCTCCTCTTGCAGAAAACCTGGAGTATATACTAAGCCGTAAAAACAAATTGTCCCTCTTTACAATTGATAAAGCTGAACCAACAGACCGAACATTAACTTGATGATTATAAACAATCACCTTGTTCCAAGACTTGTGTAAGATGGAATGATTTTTCTGTAATTTCCATATAAAGAATCTTGAACATCATAGCTGAAATTGCACCCACAGTTCAGACACGTATGAAAGCCTGGACAGAACAGTTTGTGTATTTTTTGTCAACGGATCTACTTTAAAAAGTAATATCATTATTATTTAAAAATAAAAATTTAAATACATTTTCAGTATCAAACGAAACACACAATATCATTAAAAGTGGTTAAATTTTCATAAGAAAAGTTAACCATTGATTTAACGAAATTATACGCTGATGAATATGGCTGCTTACGTAGATTCTGGTGATTCTCAGTCAAAACTGAGTCAAAAGAGTATGTCGGATTAAGTGCCTCGCTTTGTGACAAAACTTATATAACCAGACTTAGCGGAGAACATATTACCTCCCGATTCTAACTCTGAAGTACCAACCACTAGGTCCTGTATTCTCATTCAGTCAGACACTTGTGTAACTCTCTGAGATCACCTCTCGAAAGTCGAACCACTTTCGAACCAACTTGACAATGCTGGTTAATGTTAATTGTATGAGCAGCAGAGAGGGTGAATCCTACAACGTTTTTAGACAAAATTTGATTGAAATCCTAAAACGAGCCGTCTTATAATCTTATTTTAACCAAAAAAAGGCGAACCCTACAACGTTTTCAGACAAAAAATTGATTGAATCCTACAACTTTTTCCAACAAAAAATTGATTGAATCCTACAACTTTTTCCAACAAAAAATTGATTGAAATCCTAAAACGAGCCGTCTTATAATCTTATTTTAACCAAAAAAAGCGAACCCTACAACGTTTTCAGACAAAAAATTGATTGAATCCTACAACTTTTTCCAACAAAAAATTGATTGAATCCTACAACTTTTTCCAACAAAAATTTGATTGAAATCCTAAAACGAGCCGTCTTATAATCTTATTTTAACCACAAAAAAGGCGAACCCTACAACGTTTTCAGACAAAAAATTGATTGAAATCTCCCTACGAAATCATTTTAACTAAAAAAATGAAAACGATTTTTTAATTAATTTTGGTCGCAACTTGTTGTCATCCACCCTCTCTGCTGCTAAAGTTTTCAGTTCTGGGTTAACAAAAATAATAAATAATTTGATCGAGTCTTTAGGATCTCACAAACAGACTAATCGCTAACACCTCTTCTTGTAAATCAATCAGATTATTTGACTGGTCGGTGAGTTTGAAATTAATTCTGGTTAATGAATTATTATGGCATCGCATATAGACAGGATTAATTGGGTTTTCAATAATTAGGAATCCTGGAGGAGCTGTTGGTGCAAATGAATAAAGAATATATCCTTGCTGAGCTTGATTTGATCGTTCGAGATTAATTTGATAGCTTCCTTCGATAACATCACACACTAAATTGAGCGCAATCACCGATGAAATATTCACGTTGAACGGAGCGATATGCCTGCCGCCACCGTCTGGGTCATTATTGTGTTTGAGGATTTTTATTTCCGGTGATGTTGTTTTCTTCCACGTATCATGAATTATTTTGAAACCAACATCGATGGCATCACTGAGAGATTTTTTTTAGTTCTGGTACGTTATATCCTGGTAGTTTAAACTCACGAATATCTTCTACGCGTATATTACTTTTCATCGCAAACTCTGTTCTCGTTTTAGGATTATCGTCACTTAATATCTCTAGAATAATTAGCAAATGAAATGTTTCCATATCATTGATGATTTTGTTGCATGTTTCTACGACGCTGATAAATTCATCTCGGGTGAGAGTACCGGATATAAGAGATATTAACAACAGCGAAAAATCGTTATTAAATGCTGTGAAATTTTCAGTAATTTTGTTCTGTTGGGGTATGAATTTGACAGCGTTATTTTCTACTATTCCATGGAAAAGATCCCACTTATTATAATCTTTATAACTCTTTATTGGATTATCAAATTTTATCACGTCGGTGATATAATCAGTTTTTTGTGGTTCGGGTATATCAACGGTCCCCCCCCCCCCCGGGGTGGTAATTCAGGCCATCCTAGTACGGTTCTAATAGAACTCTGATAGATATCTACGACGTATCCTTCTGTGCTTATCTCAATCGCGGATGATAGCGTCGGCTCATGAACTGTTATAGCGATTTTTGATTCTTTTCCAGTAATCGATTTTATTCTACGCGCGAATTCATTATTGATTTGTTCGATTTGGTATGACCCTGTTGGTATCGAAACGACGTTCCAGTCTGGAGTTCCGTCGGGGTTATTCTTATTTGCAAACACTAAAGAATTATTCGGTTGTTGACCACCAAATGATTTTGATCTGATATTAGGCCAACTGTGATACACTCGTAGTTTTGCAAGCGCTATCTCCTTCACCGGGACCGGAGAGGGGAAATTCACAATGAATTCTGGATTCGTTGATGTTATTGATATCATGCTTGTTTGTACTGGGTTAGTGTTCTCCACTATTCGTTGAAGTAATTCCTGCGGTGTTGTCATTGTTATTATACTCATGATTTATTTCTAATTTTGGTATCGAGGAATCATAAATACTGACCATCACTGAGAACTCACAATCTGGTAATGTTGATATTATTGAGATCATTTTGTTTTTTGGGTTCGTGTTTTCTGATTCCATCGGTGTTGTCATTGTTATTATACTCATGTTGTCGCTCTAATTTTGATATCGCGGAATCAAAAATACTGACCATCGCTGAGAATTCACTATCTGATATAATCGTATTATCGAGTGACGACGATATCATCAGGGATAATTGCGAGTATGCGGTTGATGCAATATGAAATTGAAGTAAGTAATTCTGCAGTTTACTCTGGCTGCATGATGATATCGTTTTTGCTATCCCGGTTGATATACCCCCGATTGTAGCCACCGCAGAAATGCAAATTGGAACTACGACAGTAGTAATAGGGGGCACTATAGCCTCAATGGAAAATCCAGTCAAAAACAGCTTGGGGCACTATAGCCTCAAGATTTATAGCCTCAAGGGAAAATCCAGTCAAAAACAGCTTGGGGCACTATAGCCTCAAAACAGCTTGGGGCACTATAGCCTCAAGGGAAATGGAACATGGGTCTGTATAGCGTCAAGGGAAATTGAACATAGTGGGTCTATATAGCCTCAAGGGAAATGGAACATAGTGGGCCTATCTAGCCTCAAGGGAAATATAACATGGGAAATAAAACAAGGGAAAAAAAGGGTGGCAATGAAAGCTACTATCTTTTCGAGACTTATGAGAGGCCCTGAAAAGAGCCTTTGGATATTTCTTCTTCTTTTATTTTCTGTCATTGTTCCACCACCTTTTGATTTTACCAATGATTCCCGTTTTCTTCTTCTTTTCTTCTTCGGGAATCCAGTCAGGATGTCCCATAGCTCTAAACTTTTCCTGAACTCTCATCCATCTTAGATTGAGTAGATCAAAGTCCTCTTTCGTCTTTTTGTTCTTTTTTTCCTTTCTCTCCTTAGACCAGTTTTCTTTAATCTGGATCACCTGTTCTTCCATCACCATTCTCATCATTGCTTCTGCTTTCTTTAGCCTGTCTAGACCCCACTTCACATATTCCCACTCTATCAGATGTAATGTTTCTTCTAGAAAACACCTGACTTTGATGACATGATCAAGTGCTTGCTTCAAGACCCCTATTCTTATATATTTTCTTTTAATACGTCTTCTTAATTTCTGGTCTTCCTCCTCTATCATACCTTCTAATAAATCTCTTGCTAATTTCAGTTGGCTTACAAAGCCATGGTTACTCTGACATGGTTATTCTTCCTCAAGTCTTTCCACTTGATATTCTGCATCAAGGATCCCAAACCAGCTGTCTCGGAGTTGGATAAACAATTCAAAATTCATCTTGATGTGTTCAAAATTGAATGGCTCCAAGGATTGATTGATATTAATTATGAGTTTTAAGTGAATCGTCCACTTGGGCTCTTTTCACTGTTTTGTCTCCCAAAGGGGAGTTATTTACTTTATCCTGAGGGGAAGGAAATGTGCCACATCCCCTGCAGGCGTTTATGCACTCATAGAGTGCTATTTACTTTGGCCGTCGCCACGGGACCAGTGTTTTAACTGTCACTGGGCGAATGTAAGGCCATGGGGTGGGTAGGAATGGAACCTACACACACCCACCCCTCTCATTCTGTTTACTACTGGTCTGCAAAAGCAGTGAAGCGAGAGAAAAATAGTTTTCTCATATCGCTTATGTCGGCGTAATGTGGTCGTGCAAGCACGAGAAATTACGGCAGCAGGGAGGTAAGGTGACGAAAGCTCAAGCACGCACCTGTATGTCAAATTCAGTCCAGTTATACTAATGGACAGCCTAACAACCAATAATGTGTAAGCCACCTGTGCAATTTACCAAATATCTGAGTTATAAAAAATATTAATTAACATCCTCCAAGGACCGACGATTGCGTATATATATCTTAAGCACGGACGTGAAAGTAAACACCCCCTACATTCACTTGTCATATTAGATACTATTCACAAATCCTATTATATACTATCCAAAATCACACCCTATACTAACCACACACACGGGGAAGCAGCCAAAACAAATCCTATTATATTCTATCCAAAATCACACCCTATACTAACCACACACACACGGGGAAGCAGCCAAAACAAACCCTACTATATACTATCCAAAATCACACCCTATACTAACCACACACACGGGGAAGCAGCCAAAACAAACCCTATTATATACTATCCAAAATCACACCCTATACTAACCACACACACACGGGGAAGCAGCCAAAACAAACCCTACTATATACTATCCAAAATCACACCCTATACTAACCACACACACACGGGGAAGCAGCCAAAACAAACCCTACTATATACTATCCAAAATCACACCCTATACTAACCACACACACGGGGAAGCAGCCAAAACAAACCGTACTATATACTATCCAAAATCACACCCTATACTAACCACACACACACACGGGGAAGCAGCCAAAACAAACCCTACTATATACTATCCAAAATCACACCCTATACTAACCACACACACGGGGAAGCAGCCAAAACAAACCCTACTATATACTATCCAAAATTACACCATATACCATCTAAATAGAGTCAGTGTTTATAATCACACTACTCCTCTCTCACACCCATTGGCAATTGACATAGTATTTCTTTTCTTGTTATTTGTGTAGCCCTGAGAAGGACTGTTTTTAAAACTTCAAATTGCACCTGGTTAATGTTGGCATCTCCCAGGTCTAGCCCCACACACACATCTCCTACTCCAATCATTCTCCCAATTCACTCTTGTGATTGGGAGTGCAGAGGGAGAATGAGTGGCTTCACTATCCCAATCTTCTGTTTGAGGGATAGTGAAAGTCTCTTCATTTCTTCCTCTATTCCGCAACCGTGGATGCGGCTGAAGTTGTTGCGGTCGAGGCTGTGGTTGTTGCGGTGGGGGCTGTGCCTGAAGTGAACGAACTGGTTCTGGTGGTGAAGGTGTCCTCACCATGGGCTTGACTTCACTAGTCTGTCTCATCATGCGGTGAGGCAAGATGGGACTTTTCTTCTCCTCTTCTTCTTTCTTTTTTCTTTCCTCCTCTTCTTTTTCAATTTTGGCCTGCTCTGCTATGGCCTCCATAGCCAGTTCGTCCAGGAGACGCCTAGCATTCTCCAAATGCATTTGAAGTTCTCTTATTTTCTGTACTCTGCTCATCTTCTTTGATGCGCCAACGATGGGTAGCCAGACTGACGAGTGCTTCTTTATATATATAGTTCAAGCGCGGACGTGATGGAAAACACCCCCTAGATCCAAAAAACTTACAGTATCCTTATCATTACCAAAACACGCTGACGTGATAGAAAACACCCCCTAGATCCAAAAAACTTACATTATCCCTATCATCACCAAAACACCCCACACTTTTATACTTGACTCATATTAATTATACATTGAACAAGTTATTTTGAAAAAATACGTTGTGCTTATAGACGCACTTCAAAACAAAAGTTAAAAGAGACAGTGATTATAGACTCACTTCTAATTTTTTTCTAACTTCCTCACATACCATAAGCAAATTGAATGATTAATTCTTTTAGAGAATATTGGGTAGCCCTGAAAAGGGCTGTTTTTTGTGTTTGTGTGTACGAGGAAGGATGACAATCTTTTATCGTCTAAGATTGCGTCCTCGTTTGGCTACACGATAGGGTCTGCTTCTTCGGAAAGAGAAAGAGAACTCTTTTGTGTCCACACGACAGTCGACAAAACTTCTGTCTGGTTCCTGCTGCTGTTGTTGCTGTTGCTGATGCTGCTGATGCTGTTCTCTCTGTTCTCTCTGCTGCTTTTGAAGTCGATACTTCTCAGTCCATTCTTCTTTCTCTTTTTGAATTTCCTCTCTGAAGAGTTCTTCTGTGAGGTCTTCCGTTACTTGTAGCATTCTTACATTCTCAATCTCTTCAGGCTTTGGCATCAGATTGTGTCTGATACGATGCAGAGTGACATAAGCTTCGTTCAGCTTAGCTAGTCTTGAGCACATCTTCGTAGGAGGATGAGTCAAACAATGGATGGCCAGACTGGAGACTACCCCTGCTTTATATGGTTCAAGCGCGGACGTGATGGAAAACACCCCTCTGCGGTTTAGGGTTTTGAAACGTTTAGATAGTTTGATGTGAGGGATAGAAAGAAAAGTCAAAGAGCGTTTATATGAATACAAATGTAAAACAAACGACAGACGCATTGGTTTTCAAAACACAACATTTTTATTCAAATAACAAACATTATTTCAAAGAACAAACATTATTTCAAAAAACAAACATTTTTTCAAAGAACAAACATGTTTTTCTTCCATAACACTAATACATTATCTTTGACATGGTTGACAACGTTGTGAATTAAATTGAGATTTCCACTGTTGGAAGTCATTGGGCGATTGATGTACACTACGTTTCCTAGCTAAAGACAACAGATAGCCATAATGGTCACAAAACCATCGATCTACTTTGTCATCGTTTCGAGACGAATGACGATCAAAATAAGTCACTAAATGTTCTAAAGAATATCCAAGACTGCGATGATGCAGATAATAGATACAATATTGTCCACACACCATATAATCTGTGCTTTGTAATTTCACATTATTGAATCGTGTCGTCTGAGTATTTCTTCTCATAAAGTCAATGATATCATCTTCGAAAGGAGGCAATCCATACGAATCAAAATACTCCGCACATCCCTCTTGAGGAAAGTAGACTGCTACCCAGTGAGTTCCTGGAAGATGACTGTCATCTGTGTTGATGACATAAGCTTGATTCTCTTGAGGTTTGCGATGAGGTAGTTCATCTTTAGCACACACGACAGGATTCCAAGAAGCAGTGTACGAACTACGGTTCAAAAGATAATAAAGTTCCCAGGTATCCATTTTTTGTTGTGTAGCCTTGTTTTTTTCTCTCCTTTCTTCACAGGTGATGATAAGTCATCAATTCAATCCAGACTTTTTGTTTGAAACGGTCTGACAAGTAACTGATGGTTTGCTTCGTCTCTTTACTTTTGGCCAAGAGAGCTTCGATGCGATCGATTTCTCGAGCAAACAATGGAGGAGAGGAATGATCACGCAAGCCTTTATACCACTGAAGTAACACGTCTTCTTCAGAGATGAGACTCCAAGCTTCGTTCAGATAATTGTCCAATTTTTCTTCTTGACTCATCATCATACATTTATCGTGTTGAATTTGACTGGGATGATCGATTTGACATCCATAACAATCTTTTTTAATCAGGTCCCTCATTTTATCTTCCAAGTGTTGTGCAAAACAAGCCACTAACTGTTGTTCCTGTTCTGGCCATCTGGATTGCATGATCACTACTTCTTCTTTTTGGTCTTGGGGTTCTGCTTTTTCTGTAACCTCCCATTCCATGGATTCTCCACTATTCAAAGAAGGACAAGGGTCTTCCATAATGTCTAATAGTCTAGAATGACTTCTCTCAAACTGTTAATTTCTATGGTATTATCGAATTCAGCATACAGAATGATATTCACCGTTTCGGGAAGAGGTGCTGCAAACTGAAGTTCCACACGCAGTTGCCCAGATTTTATAGGGTGGAAATGTCCCTCGTCGCTGCCTTGGTCTGGAGTGAAATCAAAAGCCCACAACGTGTAACCTCTTGCATAGTCGTCGTAGGAAATACCGTGACTGGTGTTGGTTCCTAACTGTCCTGTGGCTTCGTACAGTGACAAGTATGACCTCAAGTACTTTTTCTGTTCGCCAAAGTCGGGTTCGAAGGGTCTGGTACACAAAGTTTTGCCATCGCGGCTGACTTCAATTTTGGATACTCTGCAGTGCTTAAACTGGAAAGGATTTTCATCGTGGGCACCATTGAGGGCTGCATTGCTGACGATACCAATGAATAAACGTTTGGGTAACTGTCCTTGGAACAGATGATCTTCGATCTTAGATCGGAGTCCAGCGGCAATGGTGAAAGTTTTGACTTCCACGCGTCGTATCGGATACTTGGCTGTCGTTCTGCTCAAAGTGTGACTGATATCATTCCCCACTTTAGGTAACACTTCCACGCGACGTACGTATAACCTGGCTTCTTGGATAATGGTTTTGTATTCGTTGGCATGAGCCATCAAATGGAAAGCAGTACTACTTCGATTCAGTCTCAAGCGAATATCTACTCCGTTCAGCAAATACTTCTCTTGAAACCACATGTCCAAATGCAAACGATCGAACAGTTCTAAACTACGTCCTTGCAAAATTTTCTTTCGACGCTCGTTAAAACCTTCATTGTGAGGATCGGCAGGAGCACTGCCATCAGCAGCTGCTGCTACGGGCAAGGCTGTGTCGTTAAACTTATCTGCAGTGTCAGGTTTCCATACCACGCAAGCATCTAGATGAGTGTTCTTGGCCTCTTTTCCGTACGTCAAGAGATTTTCGAGGTACGCTCGGTAAGGGTAAGTATCCATGCTACTGCTGATCAGTTTGTTATTCATGTACAAATCCACATCGCTGAACAAGGAATGCATGAAATTGTTGACAGGAGCTACTCTATCATTGGCTCCTGGATTGGTGTTGTCCGTTTTGGTTACTTTCACTTTCAAATACAAGTAACTGTTGTTGAGATCGATGTAATCTTCGGGTTGTCCTTTGATTTCAAACTCGATGGGAGCTGAATCCGTCAAAGAGGAGACGGGATGAAATTCGACCCATTAAGCTTCTTGCATGGTCATCATCGTGGGTGGCATGGCAAAGAGATCCAGTTCCGACTTGGAACAGGCACAAGATTCTTGGTGCATCATTTTTTCTTTAGGGTTTTTTTCTTCACTTTTAATAATCAAAAATGTCTAAGTCTCGAGCGGTTCTTTTTTTCTTTGTCTTTCGAACTTTAGAGGTACGGAGACTTTTGAAAGGGTGTCTTCGTCGACGCTTTCTACCTTGTCCTTGCTGTGTCGTCAGGGAAGCAGGAATGTCAGACTCGGTACCGTTCAGAGCATTTATAGGACTTTCTCGTCGACCCAAAATTTCTTTACCCGTTTGAAGCAAGGCATTTTTGCCTGCTCTCAAAAAAGCTTCTTTAGGGTTTTGTTTGTCAATGAGAACATTGTAAAGAAAATCTTTGCCGTGAGTCAATCCGGCATCTTTTAAGGTGTGCAATCCTCGTGTCACCATTGGTTTTAAAACAGGGACCACGGAACGAAAGGCTGATTTAAACATATCTCCTAAACCATGTCCTCGTTGTCGAGTGACTCCTTGGTACACAGGATACATCACTTTTTCAGTTGTTGGAGAATCGTTTTTGAAAATGGAGTTTCACTGTGACTTTCCCTTTGGTAAATGGAATATTTTGACCTAGTTCTCCTTTTATAGTAATGTTGACACTGTCGAAATACGACTTACTGACGGGTAAATAATGAGGATGCACAAATTCGCGGTGAACGTGATAGGTATTTCCACCTTCCTCGTCAGCGGTAGTAGTATCTACTTTGAAAGGAATGACACGTAGTAACGGTACAGAGGTGTGTCCGACCACGTTGTACTCCACCACATCGGAGTACACAAGCATCAAATTGAGTCCTTGGTTCATTTCTACAGGGGATCGAAAATATTTGGTAAAATCCAAGTTACTGGATATGCCTGGTATTTCTTTTTTGTTCGGGAGCATCTTGAGGTCTCCACCTAAGATATCAAACAATTCAGGACAAAAGGTAATGGCTATTATTTTCTTCTCTGAAAATTTGATCATGAAGCGGCGAGCCACTTTAATGTACTCAAAGGTAACACTTTCTCTGATTTTGTCCAGGGGTTTACCAAACACAACATTGAACTTGCTTGCAATCGTAGTCACTAAATGTTGACCGCTAAAATAGTAGCCTGCAGGAATGGTCAACACATGAGTGGACAGTTGTTTAGTTGTGGGTCCATCTGATTTCTTGTTGTCAATGCCAGTGATGCCTCGTTCATCTAAGGCTTGTTGCAATTGCTTGTCGTACACTTCAACTGTGAAAAAGTTTTGATTTTCGACGACGTTTTTGATTTGTGTCGGGTGTATTATTTCCACTAAAGCTGCTTCCCAGTGATCATCTTGATCCAAATGCATGGCTTGAGGTAATTTAGACGTGTAACAACACAATGTGTTGTTAGGAAACACCTGCATGGAACTGTCACTGGGTAACGTTAAGTAAAATTGGTTAATAGTGTTGTTCATATTTCCAATGTTCTTCTGTCCGAGGAGTCACTCGAGGTTAAAGGAGTTTCTAAAAGAGGATTGTGATTGGAAGGGTGACTGTCAGGAGAAGGACTAACGTTGGCCGCAAGACTCCCAATATTGTTACTGTTGTTCCCGTTGTAAGAGTATTTCAGGGAAGGATTGGGAAGAAGATACCCGATGCAACTGCTGAGTAAAATGGTCCAAAATTGTTTGTCTCCTTGTTGCAAACTCAAATTAGCAATGGCTGCACCAATGACACAATATACCACAAAGATTTGACAGAAAAAAACGATTTGCGTTTTAGGGACACGTTCTCCACACCACACCCACAAGGGTTGCTTTTGTAAATCTTGCAGAGATGACGTGGGTGAAGGAGTAGTCACTGTGGTCGCTGAAGCTGTATTGAAGGGCATGATGGTCACTTCTTTTTATAGTCGATGACTTGCGAAGCGTCAATCCAAGAATCAAAACTAGGAGGATATCCTTTCCAACGTACTTTGACTTCTTTGACACGACGTTTTCCTACTTTACGGGTTCTTCGTTCGAGAATGCTTTCAATGTCGTACACGTCGTCTTCTTTTTTGGTAACACGTTGTAACTCAGGCAAGTAAAATGTTCCTTTTAATACTTCTCCGTTCATGTCTTCCAATTTATAGACGGTAGGATGACGATCGCGCACTCGTCCAGTAACACGAAACAATTCGGTGGTCCAGTTGGGTAAGTAACCTTTGTCGAAAGTGCGTTTGGTTTTGCCAATGCGTACCCAATCTCCCGTGGTTAACACTTCTCTACCTTTCTTGGGGACAGCCCTCGTCCGGGACGTACCAAACAGACGCTCAAAAACAGTGACTTCGTTGTCAGGTGTCACCTCTTGTGGGGAACGTCCAATGCTTCTATGGTAAGATTGATTGTAGGCTTGGACTAAGTGTGATAAGACGTCGATGTACTTGAGAGTGTGTTGATGTGTAAAATATTTCCACATGCGTTCTTTCAAGGTACGTTGAAAACGTTCCACGATACTGGCTTTGGTTTCAGGATTTTCGGTGGTGAAAAAATGAATGTCACGTTTTTTTAATTCTCGTTGGAAAGCTTGGTTCAGAAATTCGGTACCTTTGTCGGTTTGCCATCGAAGAGGGTGACGACCACTTTGTTTCAACACCAGTTGCAAAGCTCGTACTAACTCTCCGCTCGATTTGGATGTCAATGGTACGACCCAGGCAAATTTAGAAAAGACGTCGATGACACAAAACAAATATTTGTAGCCACGATTGTAGGTGGCTAAATGAGAGACATCAGCTAAATCGGCTTGCCATTGATGATCGATACCTTCCACTTGAGTGCGACTTCTGTGAAATTTTCGTCGAATGAGTTTGTGTAAAGTGTACGTCGCTTGTTCTTGTAACCATCGTTGTACTGCTGATAAACGGAGCTTTTTCAGGCGAGTTTTGGCAGCACTATACAATTTTTGAATGCCTCCGTAACCTGCAGGGTGAGCTGGATCGTAGTAAATGCTGGCTAATACCTTCTCCATGGTTTGTTGTTAATAAGGGACCCACTCTTCGAGGATATTGCTTTGGGTGGGACGAAATGCGGGTTGTTTGGAAACGGTTTTACGTGTCCGATGTGCCACAGGAGTTGACGTCGAGGGTAATGGTGGTGGCGGAGGTAATGGGATAGCTTCTTTGGCCTTCTTTTCTTTTCTCACTTCTGGTTTCCTTTCTTTCTTTTTCACATCTGTCGAAGAAGGAGTAGCCATCATCTTTTTAACCCAAGTTTTGAGTTCTTCTCGTGGGGGAGTGGGGGAAGGGGTCAACAAGGAAGCGGCAATCTTACTCGGAATGGGAGTAGCAATAGGTGTTTGAAAGAGATCATGGGGTTCTTCTTCCTTGGGTAATGGTGGGGTAACGTCTGTTTTAACTGCTGTAGAGGGTGAGGGTGAGGGTGCCGGGTTATTCATTAGAGCCTTAAAATCGGACAAAGTGGGTTGAGCTGTTTGTTCCACAGCTTTCTGATGAAAGAGTTGTAGCCGTTTCAAGAGTTGACCGTACTTTTGTGATTTTTCGGTTTCGGATAAATCGTGGCGATGGATCAAGGATTGCAATTCGTGTTGTAATTGCGACATCTCAGCCAAATTGGGATTGGGTGGCAAATGGGGGGATCGTTGTTCTTGCCAATGATGGTATTCCATCCATCGTTTGTAAGGAACCAAAGTTAGTTTTCGTCCTTCCATGGGCTTTCAAAGGTTATGTCTGAGATTATGGTGCTCCATAGGGTCCTTTTATCTTCTACCCATCCCTTGAGTTAACCCTTGGGTCATGCCTTGTATCAAACCTGGTATTAAGCTTGTCAACATAGGAGCAAGAATGGGTAAAAATCCTCCGCGTTGCACCGACATCTTTTTCTTTTGACGGACGGATATTTTCTTTTGGACCATTTGACGAAGAACGTGTCGATGTTTGGCGAAGCATTTTTTCTGGTGTGGAGACAAAGGTATCGTGCCTTTCAAAACATTCAAACAACATTCACACACGGTATCGTTGACATCTTTGGAGGCTGTTTTAATGATTTGTTTTCGCATGGGCGGAGAGGCTTTGGACAGGACGGACAACACGTCTCCGTGTTTGGTTAAACGAGGAGGTAGTCCTTTCCTTTTCTTTCCTTTGTGGGGTGAATAAGAATGTTTTTTGCGAGGTGACATCTTTGCTTGTTCGTTCCAGAAATACACTGATGTCAAAGAATTGGTACACACCCTCTTTTATCTTCTTTTTTCTATTGGCTTCTCCAAAAAGTAGCGGCATGCTTCGCTAAATCCTCAAAAGCAGGGCTAAAGATACCAGTTCGGTTATTAGCTGCTTTGTCTAGTTACTGCATACCTTTAATAAGACCAATAAATATGCCTCCCCTTTGATGACTTCTCTTTTTCTTTGGATGACTGTGTCTTTTTACGGGAGGACGTCGTTGTTTGGTTTTTGAGCGTTTGGTAGGATGACGAGATTGTCTTTATCTTTTCCTTTTTGGACGGTAGAACGTCGAGGGTGATGGTGTGCACGTTTTTGAGGAGGCATCCTTGAGTGTTCATCAGTGGTACAGAAAAAATACTGATTGACGTCGTGGTTTTCAAGTCATATTTTTATACTGGAATGCGTCGCCACTGATTATCTTTGCGTCGTATCAACTTCATGGCAGGTAACACACGTCGTGAAGGAGTTCGCAATGTACTCAATCGGGACAGTTCTTGTTTGGACAAATCTAGTAAACTCTTTAACATGCCAGATCTTTCTTGGACTTTGACTTTGGGGGCAGGTACTTTATGAGCAGCTGCTACTGACGCTAATTTGGACGAGGGTGTCTCCGGTGGAGGAGACGTTTTGGGAGACGCAGATTTCCAATGTTTCATCAAATTAGGAAAAACGGGTGTCAAATTGGGTTTGGCTGGCATCACCCGCAACGGAGAAGTGGCAGACCCTGAGGCTACTGTCAACGTAGTCCCTGCCAAACGTCCTTGTAGATCTTTTCTTACAAGTCGTGGTTGACGAAGGTAAGGTTGTGTCCTGACCGAAGTGCCTCTTTTGCGGGTGACCGCTTTTTTCTGTGGACTTTTCTTTTTCTGTGCTTTGGTCTTGGTACCCTTCTTTTTTTTCTTAGGGGCTTGTTTGGCTTTTTTTGTTTTCTTCTTGGGGTGAACTTTGGGAGTATTGGGATCCCATTTTAAAAGGGAACGAATGATGACACCTCCTAGAGAACCACTACCTCTAGGTTTCAATATGATTTGCTTTTTGGTGTGAGTGTCGATGCGAGGATTGGCCAGTTGCGTCAAGGCTACTTTGTTTCTGTCAAAAAAGCGTTTGGTTTGATGTGGAATGTGAATGATGCCTTGCAGTATTTGACGTGCTGTCACCGTAAACCATCGTAAGACTTCTTTGAGACTGGCTTCTAAGACGTGAGCACGTCTTTGTGGATTTTTTTCGCGACTGATGCCGTACAAGGCACGAATCAATTTGATCGGAAGATGAGACTGAAGGGACGTCATGTTGACGATGTATGAGACCAGGTCAAAGTAACCCAAGGTTTTTATAGATTTTTTTTAGTGCTTCATAGTGTTATGTCAACGAGGAGGACGTGTACACGACAGGTCCTCCGTCTTGACACCAGTCGTGAAACAAATCGGTACGAAATCGCAAATAATCAGGGGTAGTGGGTTTTAAATCCACGAGTAAATAGGCGTTTGGCGTTTGAGTGGCATCATCGTACGCATGAGTTAGCCAAGGTGTTCCTAACTGTTTGGCTAAAACTTGCACTTGTGATTTATCTCGAGGACTTTTAAACAAGACCACGTAATGAGCATTGAGACTAATGGTACGATGGGCTTTACTTTGTTGAAATAAATTTTGTGTAATGTAAATGACACTGGCATTACGATGATGCCCTTTACGTGTAAACCACAGTTTAATTTCTTCTTCGTCTTCTCCTAACATGTCGTCAAAAATAACCCAATGAGTTTGACTAGGGTCAGACACAATCCCCTCGTCTTCTTTAGGAATGCCTGCTACAAACACAATGGAATCACCTTGACTTTCTTGCAAGAGGCTGTATGCCGATTGCCACTCTTTGTAACACCACACGATGCGTTGAGGTGGACGATCGATCAAATGATGTTTATGTTCGATCAAACGTTTGACAAATTCGGTTTTGCCTGAACCGCTTGGTCCAGCAATTAACATGTTAAAAGGATGACGAAGATACAAGGCTTTCCAACTAGCCTGATCTAAGTGTTCGTCAATGACTTTGAATGTGGAGGAGGAAGGAGTAGTAGAAAGAGTAGAGTGAGCCATAGTCGTGTAGTGGTATGTCAGTATTGACACAACAACAGACAAGACAAGAGGTTTTTATACTTTTTTCAAGACACGTTTATTTGAATGCATGTTTAAATTTGAACAACACGAAAACATAAAAGCCAAATGGATAAATACAGGGATAAAATACCTAGGCAAACGATCAAAGTGGCAAATAAACAAGTCCCTGTACAACATGGTTTGGGTAACGAATGTGTCCTAGAGGTAGTATGTAATGTTCTTATAGTCTCCTCTACAGGGGGTACAGTCACATAGGTGTCTTCTCGAAAGGGTCTTTGTGGGGGAATGTCCATGACAGTTCTGTCTTGAACAGAAGGATTGTCTTGGGTGATAGATTCTTTTTCTTTTTCTTCTTCTGGTACTGTTACTAACACAGGATTAAAAGTGACTTTTTTCACACGACGATGAATTTTAGGAACACAACGCTTGGGCATAATGGGATACTTCGTTTGTCCAAGCCTCAAAATCCCAACTTTTCCAGTCACGTACATCTGTCCAATGAGGGTGTAAATCACAAGCTACACACACATCTTCGTACACTGCTTCCGTACGTAAAAGTTGACGAATCTTTTTTTCTTGGAAAGGTCGAGACGTATCCAGATGAAAGCGTAAGGCTTTGAACAGAATAAGTCTCTCGTGGACATTTAAAGGAACCACCATACTGTCTTATTTTTTTGATAGGTAGTGTTCGTAAAGTGTCCACAAGGAATCGGCAGGTAAACGAAATCCCAGAAAGCAAGTCACTAAAACACACACGACACGTCGACCCCAATTCATAGGGTATAGTTCTTGTAATAAGTGTTCGTAATCTTTCACCGTGAGAATCTTCTCATTGATATCCTTCCACGGAATCTGTTGGATCACCAATGATAAAGGTTGTGGCATGGTTGTTCTCTTTTATACTTCTTTAGGTCAAAGATTACAAGTGTAGATTCAACCCAGAATTAAACATAGAATTAAATTTGCTCCAAAAGCGAAAGTGATTAATATAACGTGTAATTTCGTCCCACTGCCATTCAGGGTAACGGTTAAGAAGGATCAAAGCATCTTCAGAGGTAAACGTAGTAAATTGGTAACAGAGCAAAAAAATACCCTTAATCCAGAGAAATCTAACACGTTGGTTAATTTTTGTCACTTGCCTCTTGTGAATTTCACGACACAAAAGTTCTACAGTCACCCCTTGAGATTTTTCTTTAGCAAGGCCTTGCCAAACGTCCTTGTAGATCTTCTCTTGCAATTCGTGTGGTAATCTTTGAATATAATGTTTTAGAGAGGGTTTATATACTGGTCTAGGTGTGTTACACGACATGGAGTAGTAGTGTCACTTCGAATCACTAGGTCCCACTAAAGGTAGGTATTGACAATTCGGAGACCATCGAGCATGTTCCAGGTAAGCGGAATCTTTATGTTCCCACTCGTAAATGGATACACCACAACTGAAACACTTGACTTTATCCCCTTCGCCCAAGTAGAAAAATCCAGCTCTGGCTAATTCTTCAGGAGTTGGTACAGGCAGATATTTTGGCCATTTATCTTTGAAGGTTTGGAATCGACTTTTGAAATGACAATATTCAGGCAAACTCGTCGGGAACGAATATTCGACTCTCCTCACTTCTGTTCGATGCAGGTACGGTGAAATTCCTAGGAGTCCACGACAACGTGTGGCACCGCTTTCGCATCCCTCAGGTTTGACACGCACAGCATCACTTTCCAGGGTAGATATAGGGGTAGTAGTCATAGCAAAGTTCCTACAATATCCTGCTGAATCGCTAACGTCACAGAGCCTGGCATCACTACAATCGCAAGGTTTAGCATCGCACTCCACTTGAGAATTCCCAAATTTGAATGATGTCTGTTTAAATGGATTCATCTTCTTTTCGCTGGGTCGTTGTAGTGATAAATGAACTATTGATCGTGGACGATGTCCCTTTTTATATGCTGCCCAATTTTGACGTGACCGTACGGTAGAGTGAAGTGATTGGGAAGTCGTACTCTCTTTTGGTACACGATTTGATAGACTTTTTCCAAAGGTCGGCTAACAATTTGGTGTGTGGGTAAACGGACAATCTTGTGCGGTTCGTGGGTAGTCACTTGAAACGTTTCATCCTGTCCCGACTGCAAGGCTTCTTGTAGTACGTCAAAGTTCACCACTTGACTGGTGCGATAATTAAGAGTCAATCCTTTCACTTTACATTCGGTGTGCATTTTTCCTTGGGGGTCTCGGTATTCGTAGCCGTAATTTTTAGGACCGCCACTTGCAAAACTTAGAATCTTGTCGTCGGGATGTTCATCGGTCCAGGCTCCTAAACGGTCTCCTTCGATGACAGGGTTACACTGGTTCGGTCGGTGAATGTAGATGCAACTGTCTGTGTCAAAATACAACACGCGATCTCCTAACAGTTCTAACACTTCGTACAATTTTAAGCGAGCGTGGGCTGTCACGTAAGCCGCAATGATGACATTTCCAAATTTGTCGGCTTCTACAAAGTCTAGTTCTTCTTCGTAATTGACTAAAATCAAGTCCTCACGAATGACGTCCACGTGTTTGATGACTTTGGTTGGGTCGTGAATCATCTGGAAGTAGTTAGACGGTTCGGACAAATACTCCGTCTTGGGTAAAGACGGACGTTGTGCCATTTTACCCCACAAACAATTGAGCATCACTTTGGCAAATGACCGCCTTCCTTCGTTTTTCTCGATGTGGTCTAAAGTGATACCTTCCTGCTCCCGATATTTTTCTTTGAATATCTTTTGGTCTTCGGGAGTGTGACACCAGGAAGGATAGCCACTAGCTTCTTGTTTTAGTTTTAAAAAGGCATCCACGTAGTCTGCAAAAATACCTTTCTGTCTCTCGTCGCCCTTGCAGTATTGTTGTGTTTTGGGAAAGTGGTAAATTTCGTACACTTCTAACAGTTGATATCCCAGGTCCAGAGCTTTAAACAATTCCACGCTCACCCACGTTCCTGTCAAGGCACGTTCTTCCTGAGTGTGATGACAAGGTTGGTCTTGGTTGCACGTTTCGGCACATGTGCGACACAAAGGAAACATCAGTTTTCCTTGGCAATGGTGAGGTAAAACGGGATGGTACAAGTCTGTGGGTGGTAAGACTTTACACTTGATCAATCCTTCGTACTGTCGAATGTGGTCCAAATCAATGTGTTCTGTCATCAATTCTGGATGCCCTACGGGAAAGTGACAATATTTGCACACGTAAGGATACAACGAACACACGTCCAAGTATTTGATTTCTTCTCCCTTCTCCTCGTCCGCTTGGTACAGTAAACAGGTAGCATTCGTTCGTCCTCCGTACAAACTATCCCGAGGGTTCAGGGGGTCCACCCACTTGTAACTTTCTACGATGCGTTTAAACTCGGGATCGGTTTTCAAACGCTGATCGTACTCGTGTTCCCACATTTCCACCACCTGGTATCCTTGCTGTTCTAACTTCAAACGTCGCTTACACATGGTCTGGTACAAGTCTTCCATGGTTCGTTGTAAAAACTGATTTTTGGTGTTACGCTGAGGGTAGCATAGGGGACATCCGTGAAATAAACATCCGTTAAACTCGTACACGATCTGAGGGTTTTCTAAGTCCCAACCATCTACCGAATACGTTCCGATGGTCTTTTCGCCTCCTCCGTTGCGAGCGTGTTGGATCCATTTGTCTTCCTTGTCGCACAAGTAATGGAGCCAGCGTAGGGCTTTAACCGAGTATTGACGTTTGACAAAATTTGTCGTTTGAGGACTGATGACCGCTAGAGTATTTTCGGGCATAAAGCGTTTTCGGTACACTAAGGAACATGCTTTGGCAATGGTACAAGCTTCTTTCAAAGGATCGATCCCTCCGTATTCCATGAACAGTTCTCGAAATTTTCCACAACAGCGTCGTAAAATGTCCACGTCAGATCGACAATACTTTAACATTTCTTCTTGAAAGTCAAAGGGGTCCGAGGCGTGAGTCTGGTACCAAGCATGGAAAGCTTCTCGTTGTTCGGTGCGCATGTTGTCGGGGTCGTAGTCGTCAACCTCAGGCAAATGGGGTAGAATGGCATGTTGATTGGCTTCGGTATTAAAAAAGTGTGGAAAATAACCTTTGGCCACTTCTGTCATTCCAAACGTTTTAGGCATGCGACTCAAAGGCATGGCCAAGTAACACATCGAATCTTTAAACTGTACTTGTCCTACTTGCATAGAAATGATTTTGGCTCCGTTCAAAGTCACTTGAGGTCGTTCGGTACTTTGTTCCGCATAGTATCTAAGCAGAAATTGCCCATCGTATCCCGAGAAATTGTGAGCCATGACCGTGGCATGGCAATGACACTCTCCGTAACGTTCGATGTCTTCTGGACTCCACGTTTCGTCGATGGGATTAAGGATCCATTGGGCAAAACCGGCTAGCGTGTTTGATCCTCGAAAGATTTTTTCACGTCCTCCAGGAATCTTGCTGCAGTAAGGGCAATGACTAAAGATAGGTTCTTCGATGCACTGCTCGCACGCACGGTGAGCCACGCAGAAATTAGGAATGTGAATACCAGTTTCTTGCATGCATTCGAAATCAAAAAAGATAAAATTCCCTTTCTTCTGGGTATCTTTTGGTTGGGGTTGATATTTTTGAATGAAGCATTCGTGCTCCAAATCCACAATTTGGCGACAAATGTGACATCGTTTCTTCCCTCGACAAACGTGTAACTTAACACTATTGGTACGTATGCCTTGTCCACAAGTAGGGCACAATCTCAGAAGCTGACAAGCATTTCTCTGCTGTGAACCTTGCATCTTCAAATGTTGTTGGTAACAGGTAAGACTGACAAAAGTGCGCTGACACACAGGGCAATGCACTCGTACTTGTCCTTGGTCCAGACAAGGTTGAGAGGCCAAACATCCCTCACATTTTGATCCACAATGCTTGTGTTGTTCTCGATTGTTATAACCATAGTCACATTTTTCACAGTAGTAACTGAATTTCAGAAATCCAGTGATACTGGTAATGGTATCAAAATGACCATCGTGATGATAGACGTGAATGTATTTTCGGTCTTTGAAATCGTGGCCTCGAAACAAAAGAGGTCCACGCACTTCTTGAGGGTGTACTTTCAAAGTGTAATGTGGAGACAAGACGTCTTGCAATTTTTGCATTTCTGGAATGCCACAAGGAGTGTCTTTGGATATCCCCGCTTGCTGTAACAGAAGTTCTGCTTCACTTCGTTGTTTGGCTCGGTCCGATTGTCGAATAGTTTTCCAGGCTCTTTTACATTCTGTCGTGTCGTTCTTGTTGGCATACGTTCGTCCCACGACGACGGCACGGACTAAACACATCTGGTCTTGAGGATTGTTAGTTTGGACGAGGCTTCGCTTCATGCTGCGAAGACTGTCGACCAATAATACTTTTTTGCGTCCTGTCCCCTGGGGAAGAGACACGTGGGTCATAAACAGTGTGGCTTTTCCATCGTCAATGTGAAACTTGTCGTTGGATTGTTGTACATGTTGAATTTTGTCGATGACTTTGGAAGGTGTTAATTCTGATGGGCTAGTAAACTCGATCCAAACGGGAGACTTCAAATTATCGTGATGAATAGAAAGTCTCAAGCAATCGTCTTCTTTGGCTTGACATTGCTGTTTCAGTGCAGTTAACACAGAATCCCACACCTCAGTAATGAACCCTTCTGTATTCTCCAAAGGTACATTGGCCTTGAAATCTTTAAACTTTACGGCATACGTGTAAGCCGTTGTTCTAAATTTTCGAGAGGAACGCTTTTCCGTCTCTCGAATGTGATAGTAATTTTCAGGGTTTACTAAGGGTGGTGCACTTTGCTTGGACGTGGATTGTCTGGGTGTGGATTCGGGCTCACTCATGTCATCTTCAAAATCACTGGCATGAATTTGAGCCAAGACTTCAGCTACTGTGCTAGGCGATACATTACGTTTCTGTCTCTTACTGTCTTTTCCTTTCTCCACAGCATGATGTGGTCTTTTCATCTTGTCTGCAAAAAGTCAAATGACTACCTTTTAAAGACCATAACCCCTATATATTCATGTTCGATCCGTGCATATATATAAAGGGTTAGTGTCTAACCTTTCAGTATTCCTTTCACTCTCACATTGACCAGAACGATGGAAGAACCTACACAAGTGGAACTTCTCATTAGAGCTTTACGTGGGGTCATACGAAAGTTTTCGTCAGACTAGCCGACGGCCTACTCTCCTTCCTATCGAGATAAAAGTCAAGATACTTGCTATATCTGTAAGAAGAAAGGACATTGGGCTACAGAATGTTCAGATCGTAACAAAAATAAAAAAGGCTACAATAGAGACAAAAGTCAAGATACCTGTTATTATTGTAAAGAGAAAGAACATTGGTCTCCAAACTGCCCTAAGAAACAACAGGAACAGGAGGAGGAGGAGAAAGAGGAGGAGGAAAGGAATTCTGAACAGGAGGAGGAAGAGGTACCCTCCCCCAAGGAAGAACCCCGTCACGTTCACAAGAAAAGAAGACGAAACGAAAGTGAAGAGGAAGAAAAAAAAGCTGTGACAGTAAAGAAAATGAAAAAACAGAAAGAGTGAAACAGAAGAAAACCTATGAACTTTTTTAAAGTGGTCTTGTGTTATGTTATGTTGTGATTTTGAATTGTGACGTTTGTACTAGAATAAACTAAAGAGAAAAAACGTAAGTGTCTCTTGGTTTTGATTTGATAGCATAATTACCTACACTCACACATTCATTCACTCACACGTACATCATGGGTTTTCAAAAAAATAAAGGACTTTTGAGTTTTCATTGAAGTAGGCAATTGACATAGTATTTCTTTTCGAAATAATTGGAGTGGTCCTGAAAAGGACCGTTGGTGTTTTGTGTGTTTAAAACAAAACAAACTCAGAAACGGGATGAAATCCTCTTGAGCTGTCTTAAGCCTTTGCCACGGCCAAGGCCTTCTTCGGGACTGGTGGTTCTTGTCAATGATTTGGTAGAAATCACTAACGGTGGTAAGGTAGACGTAGTCACAGAGAGATCAGGTTGTTTCGCTCGAGAAGGTCTTTTTCTCTTCGGTCGTGATAAAGAAGTCTGATACATTTGTTTCAGACTCCTTAACTCAGCTAAAATATCTAAAAGTACCGTCGTAACCGTTTGATTTTCACTATTTTCTTTCTGTCCTTGGTCTTCATTCTTCTCCGTTGCTGCTGCTGCTGCTACTGTTTCTTCCTGGTGTTTTCTTCTTGCTTCTTCTTGTTCCTGCTGTTGCATAAGAAAAGCTTGTTCTTCTACTTTCTGTTGTTGTAAAAATCGCTCCAATTCTTCTTTTTGTCTTTGTTTAAAATCATCGACGTGTCCATAAGAAGATACAGAAGGCAACGAAGGTTCCGGAATAAATTCTTGCGATGTTAAAAAATCCACAATATCCCAGTTAAAATCAACTTCTTTTGGATGTAGATTTGTCATGACTTTAGTAGTCACTGTTGGTCCATGACTTGCTGTCTCTACTCCTGTCTCACTCCAATTCATTGTCTTCTTACTGTCCGCCATGATTGACAACTCTCTTGAATCGATTGACTGCGCACAGGCACTAGTACCTCTATATAGAAAAGGTGACGTCACAGACTGCTCTCTTCCGATTGGATGGCTGTGTCTGACTTTTGTAACGCACGTTTGGATTGGTGGATACACTCAATCCGTTTCAATCCGCTCTTCCCCTATAAATAACCGCAGTACACGGCATTCGATTCACCTGTTCTCATCAGAAGATGTGGACTAATGTTGAATCGTCAACCCTTGTGTCAAGTATGCTGTTTAGGACTGACATACCCATGTATGTCAGATCATCATGGAGTGTCATTCATAGGACGGAGACAGCCTATTGGAAGAGAAGAGTCTATGAAGAAAGACAAGGTTGCTTGAAGAGAGTTCTCTTCTATGGACCCACAGTAAGGAGAAGTTTAAGGAAGAGAAGAAGATCTGTGAGATGTCCTCTGTGTTAACAAGACAACGTTAACATTACACCTAACGGCCCTTTTCAGGGCCACTCATAAGTCTCGAAAAGATAGTAGCTTTCATTACCACCCTTTTTTTCCCTTGTTTTATTTCCCATGTTATATTTCCCTTGAGGCTAGATAGGCCCACTATGTTCCATTTCCCTTGAGGCTATATAGACCCACTATGTTCAATTTCCCTTGACGCTATACAGACCCATGTTCCATTTCCCTTGAGGCTATAGTGCCCCAAGCTGTTTTGAGGCTATAGTGCCCCAAGCTGTTTTTGACTGGATTTTCCCTTGAGGCTATAAATCTTGAGGCGATAGTGCCCCAAGCTGTTTTTGACTGGATTTTCCATTGAGGCTATAGTGCCCCCTATTACTACTTACGACCGGGGCAATCATTGTAACCAATGCAAGTATTATTCCGGCGCCAGTGAGAACGCTTGACACCGAGTATATAATAACATCAATTGCGGTGATTCTTCGTCGGTATTTTTTTATTTTTATTTGATACTCCTCAGTGAGGGTTTTGAGTCTATTCTGAAATTCTCTGACCTGATCATAGCGACATTGAGCTGATGAAATCATTGTTATTTTAAAAACACTAGCGTTTTCAATTGTGAAATCCTTTCAATTTAGTTATTTACTTAAATCCGCTACGAATTCTACATACCACGTTATTGAAATCCTAACCAAATGTTTATCAGTAGATGTTATCGTGAACTTTTCAGTTTTATCCTTGTCGATGATCGTTGAAATCGTATTGTTGACCCCGGATGAACTCGACGATGATATATTAAATTGAGTTAATGGTGTTACTAGTGTTAATCGATAAATACCCTTAACGGTTGCAGTGATATCTAATTTGTTGTTTGTAGGTGTCCACTCAAATGATCCGTGTTGGATTGTGTACACGACGTTGTTGGTCTTCTAATGAGGAATTTTTGTTTTTTCAATGATTGTTATCATCCTCGAAAAATCACCTTTGACGGCTTCGATGAAAGTTTTCGTCTCATCGATGGATTTTTTAATATCAGGGAGTTTTATTTCAATTTTATCCAACTGGGTTCCAATAAATTTATCAATGATATTTCTACGAAAAACTGAAAACTGTTTTCCGTTTTCTTCAATTCTAGATTCAAGTGTTGTTAGTACAAACACAGAATTGTTTAACTCATCGTTGAGAGTTTTTAATCGATCTGTAATCGTCGAAACGAGTACACCCGGTTTTAGTTTACCCTGATCGGAAAATAACGCGATAGTATCCTCGATTGCGTTTTGTTGCTTAACCAAAATATCATCCAGAGAAATATTACTGGTTTTCAATTTACCCTGATCGGAAAATAACGCAACGGTGTTCTCGATTGCGTTTCGTTGTTTAACTAAAATATCATCCAATGACACATCACTGGATTTCAATTTACCCTGTTTGTCTTGAAATACAACTATTTCATTAGGATCAACATTTGTTAAGTTCAACGTCTCAGCTATTTCATCTTTGATTAGATTTTTTACATCCTTGACAGAATCAGGTGGTGCAGTGTCATCGGGTTTGGGTTTCAAAGATCTCCCCCAAATACCAATCATGTTATTGTAAAACTATTTCTCTCTCTAAAATCGTTTTTGATGACTTCGTCGTTGCCAGCGATTACTAGTGTATTCATTCACGACAACATGTGGTGGTTTTCCGCTTGGGTTACTCAAGGAGTTAGAAATAGCGTCAAGGACATTTAATACTTCGCTGCCACATATTGGTGGGTCATTCATTTGTTGTGTTGGTAGCGTAGAATACCAAGTCTTCATTGGAAGGGTTTTTATATACCGCATAAACTCTTTTTGTGGGGCTAATCCATATGAATCGAAATAAACAATCCCACGTGGATCAAAAGCGTATGCAACCCAGTGAGTTCCAGGTCCGGTGCTGTTATCGAGATTAATAACACCTGTTTCAGTTTTGTTTGGTTGATGTGGTAATTGATCTTTCATAAAAACACCTCTGAAATTTTTAATCACTAGTTTTTTTAGCCGCATCCATTAAATCAAAATTGGACATAGGAACCATCGATTCCTCAATTAATAAATCGTTCCTGGTAGTCTTAGACCCTTTCCCTTTTTTTTATATCCTTTCCCAGTTGCCTTCTTTAGTGCCATTCCTGCTGCAGTACCAACGGCTCCTAACGCCGCCGCCTTAGCCACCGCTGGGGCTGCTGCTGCAATCAATGCTGGAAACGCAGCTAACAACGGAAATATACCGCCTGTTTTAATCATATTTTTGATAGCAGCCGCAGAGAGAGTAATCTGAACACCTTTTTTGGCTGCAAGTGCATCATTGAAATGTTTCACCTGACGAGTTGTCAGCGATAGTTTATTTGCACCACCAGTCATTTGGTTGGGTTTCAACGTGATTGTGGTTCCACATTTTTTAGCTGATTCCGATTGCAATTTTTTTAATTGACCGGGAGTTAACGCAACACTAATAACACTATATGACATGTTATACATAATAAATTGATTCTAAATCGTTTACATGTTTTCCACTGGTGCATCTACCACTCTCATTCTTCCACCAACACCTTCAAGTAGCATTGATTTATCACTGAGAATGACAGCAACCGCTCTATAATTCGGGATAAGGATAGGAGGTACCCCACCAACTGGTGGACCAGTCGGACGGGTTACACGGGCTCTAAAGTGTATATCAACGACAGATTGTCTTGTTAAATCAAGATGTTCAAGTGAAAAGTAATAAATCGGATAGAGGCTTTTAAAATCCAATTGCGATATTTGCAAACCAGTATCCACATTTTGATCACGTGCCATAAATGACAACAGGTTATGATAGACACGTGCAATATGATTCTGACCGTAATCAAGTTGTACATCCTCGGATGGTTCCTGCTGTCCGTTTATTCTCAGCGAGACTTCATTAACACCTAACTGATCAAATATCATATGGCTTCGTTCTTGATTACCAACTCGCGCATTATTCTGTAACGCTACGAATATATGACGTGGAGCTGAAACACCTTGTTTTGATGCCAGGTGCCATGTGAATGTACCATCAACACTGTCTTGTTTAATATCTGTAGTCACTGATAACCAACTCAACAACGACTTTCCTCCTTGGTCCATAAATGATAGCAGTCGTTGTTCTTCGGTGATTGATGGAGTTAATACTGGCATCCACAATGATAGTTTTGTTAAAATAACTTTACCGGGAGCAACCCCAGCATTACGCCAGATTGCATCATCATCAGTACCCTTTCGTACAAGCGCTACTGTGTGTTTAGCTCCATAAATAACTTTTCGGACGTTTCTACAGAATCCAAATATATGATGCAGTGGAATCGCACATGAAAATCGTCGACGCTGCCCATGCAACGTTGCTACACGTGTTGCAAATCCTAAATTGAGATTACCATTAACGCCTCCGAGAATATCAAACGCAGCTCCGGGTCTAGTTCGACGTTCTGGATTAGCTGCTTCCTGTTGATCGGCTTCTGCATTATCTCTTGCTGTTAACACTTTAATGAATTGAAGGTGATCAGCGTTATCAGAGGTATCCTTTGCAAACATCATAGATGGACCCGCTGATCTTGTATAATCATCAGAATATCTCGCTAACCCTATGATTGTTGTGGCCACATCAACTTCACGGTCAATGGATTCAATTTCTTTTCCATCAATGAGATATCTAGCGCTTTCAAATAACGCCATTATGCCGTTATTAACAAAACCAACTCGGACATTTGCGTTATTGTCATATGGGGTATCAGCTGCAACATTTGTTACAAGTTTTCCTTCTACTTCAATAAATGCCTCACACGGTAGAAAATATTTACTGGTATCATGAACTTGAAGTTCAATTCGCGATCGGAGATCTGGTTGTACTGCGTGATAAGAATAAAATTAAAAATCGCGTACAGAATCATCCTTGCCAACTGGGGCATCCATATCAAATGCTGGATCAGGTGACCTTTTGAACATTTTATTCTATTTATCAGAGTCTAAATCACGATTTTTCATTTCATCGTCGTGTTTTTTTAAAGCCACTTCCTGCTATCATGTTTGCTATCATGTTATTTTGGTCCCCTTGATTTATCAAGGGAGTCACCATCGACGCTAATTTTTCGTCTACTGCGTTATTTATAATTCTACTAACACTTGCAGGCATTTCCGCTGTAGATGGTAACGGTTTCTTTTTTCGTAAATCACTTCGTGATTTCACTAATAATGTTAATTTATTCTTCGCAGTTGAAAACGCTTTTCCAGCAAAATCTCCAACAGCACTAATACCCTTACCACGAATAACTTCAATTGCTTTCATTCCTAGTTGTTTAGCCAACGGCATCACTTTTGGAGCCATTCTCGCAAATAACCCTGCAATGGTATTGCCTAAACCATCTCCGTAGTATGCTCTATAAACCGGAAACCGTGAATTAACTACGTAGACGGGGGTTGGTTTATCATGATTGTAGTGTATGATCATTATTTGAAATCAGAAACAATTTTTCAATTGGAAACGCTAGCGTTTTTATTCAGTCTCGGTGATTAATCACTGTGATAATCCTCCACTAACTCGCCAATGAAATCTCGATATGTGCTGATATCTATGATACCACCCTGAAATAATCGTCTACAGATATCAGCTGCTTCATTAATTATTTCCGGTGAGTTATTTCCAGCTCGGAAACCTCCTACAAGAACTTCTAATCGTGATATATCATTGATAACACTACCAGGACATGAAATCCTTGGATTCTCACTGGAATCTTGCAATCCGCTTCCGCTATAACCCATTGCTACATCCATTTTTTTAATTTCTTCTAAATTGGCTTTTTGTAAATAATCAAGAATATCATCATCAGGTGGTAGTTGTTTTTTAGGTGAAAAAGATATTTTCTTTGCAGGTTGCTGTCGCCTTCCTCGCAATTTTCGTGGTTTTTGTTGTTGTTTAAACTCTTCGTATTGATTATACACTCTATCCACCGCATTTCTATATTGAATATATGATGCGTTATCCTTCTTCCTAATTCTACCTGTTTTTTCAGTTTTGATTTTGTAGAATATATCAGCCCAATGATCTAAATTTCTAACAAACTTATTATATTCTGGTTTCAACATATTTTTCCTGTTTTCATAAGTCGTAACAACAAGCTCAGGAATTCCTGTTGAATCAGTCTTATTAATCGCTGCTAAACCCGCCTCGTTAAATATCACGCGTAAATCATCTACTATTTCTTTTGATTCCATTTGTTTTGTTTGTTCAGTTATTTTTTCAAGTTCACCAATAACAGATTTTCCCGTCTCGGGAACATCTCCCAGTATAGCACGCTCTATCCCCTTCGTTGCTGTGGTTACTGGTTTAAACAATTCTTCGGATCCCATAGCAAAATCAGTTTGTAAACTCTGTCGTTGTTGTAGTTTATTCCGTACAGAGTCACGAATTGGTACAAATCTCCTGATTGCATCCAGTCGTTCACGAGCCAATCGGGTTGTTAATGCTTCATTGACCATTATTTAAAATCAGAAACAATTTTTCAAATGTAAAACAATTTTTCAATCCCCGACCTAACACCATCGATTTTTGACATCCCTTGAGGGTCGGCTAAAAAAAATGATTAATAGTCGGTCAATCAAATAATGATAAATTGTCGGTCAATCAAATAATGATAAATAGTCGGTCAATCAAATAATGATAAATGGTCGGTCAATCAAAATTGTTCATTTTCTTGAATTAACGCCCGTAGGTTTCTAACTTTAGAATTAACCTCCTTTTTCAATTCGTATTCGTACCCCAATTCTTTTCGTATTCGTTCTACGATGGTATACAACGGAGCGAACACACTTACGTCACTGGAAAATGCGAGAGAGTCCTTAATAGAATTCTGAATTCTTTTGATGAGCGCATACTTCTTTGGTAGCATATATTTATTGTTGTTAACTCCGTATTCTATATCCTGAAAATCAGACATGATTTGATCAGGATTTAACCCATCTGATAGTTCAATATCCCAACTTTTCAATTTTGAAATCTCGGATAAAATGCTATTCATGTTTTCAGAATTCATTATTCTATAATAATGATATATTTCTAAATAAAAAATATGACGCATTAGACATAACTAAATCGAATTTTCTGTCCTGTCTTTTTTGAAATCGCCGTTTTGGTTATCCCCTCTGCAACTCTTCGTACTGAGGGTGGACAAATATCGAAGTGCCTACCGGCGCTGGTTATTGATTGAAATATTTTTTCTTCGTTAGTTATCGTATTCAAAGATTTCACAGGTCTCGCTTTTTTCGAGTATTTCCCAGTCCCTCCTCGTTCGGAATTTTCACTTTGTGTGATAGCCTGCAGATTTGATAAAGAATTGTTTTTCGGATTAAAATCGATATGATCAATAACAAAATCATCCTCGATCAATCCATAAAAACACTCAAATGCGAAACGATGATTGAGATAAGTTTTCTTTTCTTTTCCCCCACCAACAGTAAACACCAAATACCCCATACCATTGTCAGCACCAACTGATTTCTTCAGTCTGCGGTTTCTTACAACACCATCACTGGATGCTTCATAATTTGTGATCACAGGGTGTTGTCTGAATTCTTGGTTCATTCGTATACATAATACTATTGTTTGTCTAATTCATCGTTTGGTTTAATGATAAATCTTTCGATGTAGTCTTGAGGAGTTCTTATGATTTTATCCTTGACTCTGTCAGGGATACTGACTTTGTCAGCGTCAAGAATACTGACTTTGTCAGCGTCAAGATTACTGACTTTGTCAGCTTCAGGGTCAAAATTTCTGATTGATTGTCCATTTTTTATTCTTTTATCAAAATATCGCTTCAACTCCCTGTATCGCTTACCACCGCAATTTAGACACAACTGAGATTTTCCCCTGACCCCAACTCCACATAGAATACAGGGTAACGGACCAAGGCTTCCACGTCGAAAGCTTTGCATATGATACCCACAAAACTCATTCCTGCATGATTTGTTACACGGGGTTACTGATCCAATCATAAGCCACTTGCAGTGATTCATTATATAAAAATCTTTCATTTAAATGCTTGTTTTAATTATAGCATGAAGGAATTAGGGAGAACGCCTTCGAAAAATGCTGATAAGGAGTTTAAGAGATTATTAAAAATCAATCCTAGATTTAATCTCGATAAACCAAAAAAACGTAACAAACGTCCAATAGACGGAAACATGAAAGAGTTTAAGAGATTATTAAAAAATCAATCCTAGATTTAATCTCGATAAACCTAAAAAACGTAACAAACGTCCAAGAGACGGAAACATGAAAGAGTTTAAGAGATTATTAAAAATCAATCCTAGATTTAATCTCGATAAACCAAAAAAACGTAACAAAATCAATCCTAGATTTAATCTCGATAAACCCAAAAAACGTCCAATAGACGGAAACATGAAAGAGTTTAAGAGATTATTAAAAATCAATCCTAGATTTAATCTCGATAAACCAAAACAAACGTCCAAGAGAGATTACCCCTGGAAAGATGCTCAATTCAATCTCGATATAGCTTCTAATACACCAAAGAATACAATTCTTGATAAAGCCATGATTAGTAAAATCAGAGACTGTTTTAATGAATTTAAGCGTGATGGAGCATCTTATTGTTGGTCAACATTTCGAATTGATGGTGTTGTCGATGCTACCATGAATGATGAAAAAGCAGCAGTGATAATTTCACGTGTTGGGGAAAAAAGACATTTTTTCCGAATCAAATTCATTATCGAAGTCGATGGCAAATGGATTATCAAGGATAAATTTGAACCAATCCTCAAGAATAAAAAAGCTGTCATTGTGAGTAGAGATTCCAAACCAGGGATTCTAACCGGCATTGACAAACCATACTACGAAAGATCTTATCCCGTAACAGCAATGGTTTATGGGATATATCCGTTAAATGATAAACCCGATATCGCAAAACTAGCTCCTATGAAATATTCGTCAGGGCTAAATTGTGTAGCAGAACGAATAATAGAACACTTCACAAATGCATCCCGAGGAAATAAACTAACTGATCTGCGACGTAGGAAAATAACCGAATGGGAACTGACAGTGAAACAGCATGGTGCAAAGATTTCTGATATAGCTAAATTAGAAACATCATTAAGATTTCCAATAACAGTTATGACGATAACCGGAGAGGTTTTATACGAACCGAAATATAACAAAAATGGAGCCCCAATACAGATTATTGATCATAACAAACACGCGTGGACACCTGCGGTAACAATATTTCCACGAGAACGAACCGTGAGATATATCCCTAAGGAGTTCGTCGGGGATGTTTTCTATGAAGAGAAATTATTTGATGCTATTCATGCGTTGTGTAAGGATGATCCTGTGTCAGTGTGGTTACTTAGAAGTGATGAAGAATTCGATCAATTTGTAAAACCAAATGGTGAATTATATCGCATTGAAGAATTAGATAACAGAATGAGAAAAATCGCTAGTGATTTTTCACCGGAGAATTCCCATGAAAAACTACTCACAGATAGTTTTACTATTCCATCAGTGGTAGCTCACTTCGCAAGAGAAAAAAACTCATGGCGTCCAACACGAAATGATTTTCTCGAGGATGTTAAATTGAGTTGCGTCAAATTTGGTCATGGAGGACTGTGGAATACGAAATACTCACGTGATGGTATGATTTCAATTGATATATCCGCGTGTTATCCCGGAAGTTTTCTCGGGTATGGGGAATGCGCTGAGTACTTCAAACGATTTGGACACCCCACACATGAAATGACTCGTGTTGCGATTAATGGACCATTGCCTGATTTTGATTTAACCGGATTCGCTCGTGTGATATCATTTGAATTAGCTACAGGGTTACATCCGTGTAGTTATGTTTGGCTCGGTAGACACCTATCTGAAAAACACTGGATGCCAATAGTGCTATTGAGATATATGATTGATTGTGGTATGCTAATATCGTTGATTGTTTCCGAGGCTATTATATGATATCGAGCTCAGAAAGAAGTTTGGCTACCACAACCCGATCTAGATAGAATAATCAACGAACTACGAAAACAGTTTCCAGATTTCAGTGAAGAAGAAATCATAAATTGGTCTAAGAAGTTATTTGAAATTAAAAAAGAACAAGCAAAAGATCTCGGAAGAAGAATAATCGGTAAATTTACCCAGGGTGGACGATACGACAACGCAAAATACTCTTCGCGGTTGATCATAGATGTCGCTGAATACGATTTTATTGTAGCGGATTTAATGAAACAGGGAAAACTTGTATCCCGTAAGGATGCTTTTCTATCCAATGGTGAGAAATTAGGTACGGTTGTTACCTACTGTGATGGATATAATTCCCAGTACACACATTTGAGAAGTTCAATGTTAGCCTACGCTTCTATTAATCTATTTTCGATGATAAATAGATTTCCTAATACCGCGGTTAGAGTGGCCACTGATTCGATGTATATACACAATAAGTACAAATCAGCTGTAGCGGCATTCACAGATCCCGAAGAAAATTGGGGGCGTTGGCGATTTAAAAAAGATATGCTACATGAGTATTGTGAATCCGCAGACGTTGCCATGGATGATAAATATATTTGTTGTAACCGTATTGAAATTCAATCAGAACTTTCTAATGCACCACCGGTATCTGATCCAGTATGTAGATACAAGACAGTTTATTTAAACGGTTGTGGTGGGTCAGGAAAGACAACTCGTGCAATTGAATTATTTCGTCGTGGAAACGCTAGCGTTTCTAACATGATTGTTCTAACACCGACTCACAGACTCGCCAGAGAGATGATACAACGAGGGGTAAATGCTTGCACTTATCACAGTTTTTTTCGATGGAAGGGTGACAAATGGACTCCTGAGCGTATGGGTGATAAATTCATTCCTGAAATCATAATTTTGGATGAAATATGCACAGTGTCATTAGATGTATTAAAAACATTTCTTGAGTGGTTGTTAACCAAAAACACAAAAGTCGTCATGTGCGGTGATCACGGCCAACCACCACCATTTGTCGGTGCATCTCCACATGAATGGCTAAAGGGTTTTGTAGACTACTATGAAGAAATCACCACTGATTATAGATCACTTGATGAACGATTACGCGAGTTCAAAGCGCTAATTAGATTACAACCGGATAGAATCCAATGCGAAATAGCGCGTGAAGTGATTTCAGAAACCCCAATGAATGATTTCTGGGAAGCGTGGAGACCAAACGATTTGAACATTGCAAGTAGAAAAATAGTCAGGGATACACTTCAGATGAAGTTATTTGAATTGCATAAAGAAAAATTTGCAACGCTTCCAGTACCCCTTTGTTATAGGCCATCGGATACACGAAAACAGAATATTGAAGTTGATATTCCAGGACAGAGTGAAAAACAAATTCTTGTATTAAATGATATTGTGCTGGTTGATATCAGCGTCGTTGAAGATGCATTGCGTGCTAATAAATCCCCGTGGACGCTAGGATACGCAGCGACGATACATTCTTCACAGGGATTGACTATATCGGATACAATTGTTTGGATGGTAGATAATCGCATCGAATGGTCAAATTTAGTCTATCTCGCAGTATCCAGAGTACGAAAAATAAATCAACTTCGGAGAGTTGTTTTCGATGATAATGACACAACAATGGATGATATTGATGTTAGCATCATTAATAAAAAACTCTCCGGTTACAAACAACAGGACAAAAAAAACAACGAGAATTTGATATTGATGCTGAACTAATAATCACTTTGAAGAAACAACAGAATAATCACTGCGCGAGTTGCAATTGTATAATGCGTTGGCAGTATTCGGATAAGGATCCTCGCCAATTCACCGTAGACAGAAAAGAGAACAATCTCGGTCATGTCAGAAATAATGTGATGTTGACTTGTCTTGAGTGCAATAGACGCAACGGTGCTAGTTAAGACCATGCGGTGGCAATTGAGTATCCTCGGGAATCACTTGTAATTGTTGTCGAGTAAAACCCCGCTGAGGGGCAGTTGAATCCAGTTTATAGACTGGAGGTCTACCAGTTGATCGTGTTATACTAGATATCTTATGCGTAGTGACGCTCCAAAAAGGATCAGTAGCTCTTTTTCTACCCCCTTCAAGCTCTCCTGGTTCGTATAAGTACCTCACAATGACACTACTACCAAGAATTGGTTCTTTGAAATCTTTTTGTGGTTGTACGGGTATTGACTTCTTTTTAATCGCGTTGATAGGTTTCATGTTGATTGTTCTAGTAATCTCGTTATTCAGTGCAGTAATCACAGATGGTAATCTTTTAACCCATTCACTGGATCGCTTTTCTTGAATGAATTCTTTTGCGTATTGATATCCAAATAACCGCTCAGCAATCGTCCGATTAAATCGTTCTACAATGGCCTGATCGCGATGTAGCGCAGTATGCGCTCGTCGTATGGTGACATTATGATGTTTCATTGTTGATAACACTACACCCTGAAATTCCTTGCCAGGATCAACTTGTAACAGATTTGGCCAGTGCAGAGGACCTCGTCGATAAATCCTTTCAAATGCAGAAGCGACTTCAGTGGCTGATTTTGTTTTTAACGGTTCTGCTTCTTTGTATCGACTCGCAATATCAACTACGGTTAGCGCGTATTTGTAACCACGATCATGTGGCAGAAATAATAGATCAGCCTGATGAACTTCATTAGGAGTGGTCACATCAAAATGCGAGAATTGAATTTGTTTAGGCGGTGGTAGATAAATTTGCCATAGTGCCTGTTTGGATAACCAATTAGCCGCAGTAGTTTTTTTCACTTTTGCAGCGCTAGCGAGTTTATGGACTGCTAATTTACCCCTCCAGTATCCTCTTGGGGAATAATAAATTGATTCCATATTATTAATTACCAGCACCTAACATCAATTTACTTTTCATAGCCGATTTTATCAAAAATGAAGCCAATTTTTCTTTGAAGGATTTATCAGAAATAGCATTTAACGCATGAATTAATTTCGCATCCGCGAGATGCCTGTGTTGCAGATTGCTGCTTTTATAAGCAGCATCATGAAGGTGACAGGCCTTATCAATGGCGTTTATTGGTTCTTCACCGGGTCGGGACTGATTTTGATTATTGAGTCTGATATCAAGTCTGGTTCCTGGTCCACAGTAGCTATATACTGGAAGGTGCTTTTCTCCGGGGTACTTTGCCCATGGGGTTCCAGGGAGCTTTGCCAATTTGGCTGCGATATCACCTCCTCGTTTTTTTTTAAATCAGATTTCATAGACACAAATCTAAATTTCTTTGTACCACATTGCACGCATTTACCAGAAAGCGCTGATCGGTTATTTTTAGTTGTAACCGTCGTCACATCATCTGTGCCAGTACGCGTTTTACACTTCACACAATATAGATCCATAATTTATGTATAGAAATATGGATATAATTGATTTTCAGCGACTAAAACAAGAGAACCAATTAAGCATCATGCAGCGCTACCAAACTCTATCCGGATGATTATAATCGGGCCATCTGGATCCGGTAAAACGCAATTGCTGCTCAATTTAATAATGAGATGGATGAAGTGGGATAAGTTGTATTTAATTGCCCCTAGCGTAGATGATCAACGATGTTATGAAGTGTTAAAGGATTTCAACGAGAATGCATCAGAAATTAAGGGTGAGAACGCCATTGATTTTATAACCGATATCGATGAAGCACCGAGTATTGATGATATTGATGGAGATATTAACAATTTAGTCGTATACGACGATATAATGTTGGATAAACAAAAGAATCCTGCTAGAATATTTTCCCGTGGGCGTCACAAAAACACTGACGTGATATATGTCACTCAACGCTACACTCAGGTTCCAAAAGTCATCAGAGATAACTGCAATTTATTGTCTGTATTCAACGGAGTTGATTCTCATACGCTACGAAATATTTGGCAGACATGGTGTTCTGATATGGACTTCAATCAATTTAGAGATTTCTTTAGTCATGCTCAGTCGACTCCGCACGGATTCGCAACAATAAATTTACATGATCCTCGGACACGATATCGTATCGGACTGGATCAAATATTCGGTTAAAATTATTTATTATTTTTGTTAACCCAGAACTGAAAACTTTAGCAGCAGAGAGGGTGGATGACAACAAGTTGCGACCAAAATTAATTAAAAAATCGTTTTCATTTTTTTAGTTAAAATGATTTCGTAGGGAGATTTCAATCAATTTTTTGTCTGAAAACGTTGTAGGGTTCGCTTTTTTTTGGTTAAAATAAGATTATAAGACGGCTCGTTTTAGGATTTCAATCAAATTTTTGTTGGAAAAAGTTGTAGGATTCAATCAATTTTTTGTTGGAAAAAGTTGTAGGATTCAATCAATTTTTTGTCTGAAAACGTTGTAGGGTTCGCCTTTTTTTGGTTAAAATAAGATTATAAGACGGCTCGTTTTAGGATTTCAATCAATTTTTTGTTGGAAAAAGTTGTAGGATTCAATCAATTTTTTGTTGGAAAAAGTTGTAGGATTCAATCAATTTTTTGTCTGAAAACGTTGTAGGGTTCGCCTTTTTTTGGTTAAAATAAAATTATAAGACGGCTCGTTTTAGGATTTCAATCAAATTTTGTCTAAAAACGTTGTAGGATTCACCCTCTCTGCTGCTGTATGATATGGTTGCTTCATATCAGAAATGATGAACTGACTCGACACGAAACTTATCCAAGTATCTAAAGCAATATAACCCTGATGTTTTCATCTAATGTTTCTTCTGCAGTATCGGCGGAACTTTTATTGAAAGCTCTTGCTGAATTTTGTCTGTTTTTTTTATTTCCAGTGTCCGTTGGAGTTGTCTTTATATGCGCTTTGGTGACGATTGTTTATTGCTGCAGGAAGTATCCTCAACAATGCGAGAATGCTTTCTCCAGAATAGAAAGAGGTTTGTAACCTTTCAAATTTTCGTATCCAATATTTAGATTGTTTTTTTTTTAAAACTTGTGTTCTTTAATCACTGACGTCATCTTATTTATTAGCCAATCAAAATTCAGTATTTGTGTTAATGCATCAGTTGATTGATTAAAAGGAAAAATTACATTGTTCAGAATATAACCAGGTGATCACGCCAGGTTGCGTTTAACTCTGTATAAACTGTATGGAGGACTGCTTTATACTAACTTCTGTAAATTCTGTAAATAGTGACACGTCGAAAGTAACACACACACACACACACATATATATATATATATATATATATATATTTATATATATATATATGTTATGACAATTTTTCTTTATGTATGTTGTGATTAGCTTGTCATAACCTTTTTCTCATTTCTTGCTATGAGAAGGAATTACTCGTAAGTTAAGGAGCGTCAATATCCATGGTGAGAGAGAGAGAGAGAGAAGAAGGAAGAAGAGAAGGCTCGCTTAAAAGGAGCGCCGCCGCGATGATGAAACAGCTACACTACATCTGAAATGATAAGGCGACGATCTATTTCCTCGTCGATAGGAACTGACTTTATTTAATTAATCATCACACATATATTGACTACATTCTAAAAACACATCTAAAAAGTTTATAATAAAAATTCATGCAATACATATTATATTTTCCTTTTTCAAGCTTTCCAACTTCATTTATTCGTATAACTTTTGCATTTTAGAATATTATACAAATGGTTAATTCTCGATCAATTTCAAGATAGCCAAAAGTGCAAGATGTAATAACTATAGTTAATGTAACAATTAATTTAAAGAAATGCATTTTACTTTTTTTAAAATAGAATATTGATTTAAAATATGTTGCTAGATATTACTCTTTCTTGCTTAAAGAATACTTTATTTCAATCATTAAATCGAAGCATGAAGTTGGTAGCGAATTCAACCTTACAATAAAAATTACATAAATATAATTAAATATGAATCCTTTAGAACATTTAAACATTCCGTTACAATATATTATAAATAAAAGTATTAAGTGCACAATGTTGCTAACATAACAATGTTACTATTAAAATCTCAACATTAAAGGTACTTATTCCTAAAGAAGTTACGACATATACAATTGTTTTAGCTGAAATGATAAGGCGAAGATCTATTTTCTCGTCGATAGGAACTGACCTGACCCTTTAATGCGTGGTCTATTTATATGCATCTTGTGTCAGGGTTTAAGGCATCGACGAGAAAATATGTCCGCTCTTTTCAGGTAAGAATTAGTTTCTCCCGGTCAAAACCGGCTTAATTTGACGTCATTTGACATAAGGTAGAACTCAAATTTGTAGTTTATCTATATTCGTTTGGCGTTAGTTAGGTCCAAATATGATAATTCCTTAATATTCTAAACCAGCAACATGTTTTAACATACTGAGCCAGCAGCCATGTCTGTCCATCATCAGATAAGAACCATTTTGTAGCGACGACTGTCCATCATTAGATAAGAACCATTATGTATTTACGTCAGCACGGAAGTTTGTTCTACTTTTTTATTAACCGAATTAGACTTTTGCCAATGCCTGGTTTTACAGAATATATGTTTCACTGATAAAACTTAGGAGCTGACTGACCCAGTAAGATTTTTTTGCTTTATAACCTAATTCCATACAATAATGTACATTCGTATAGCTAGTGATTTACGTTGCCAACTTTTGCTATAAATGAATAAAACATTACTTTAATAATAAAATTTAAAGAATATTGCAATCTTATTAATTTTACTAAAACACCAATCCTAACACACACACACACACACACACACACACACACACACACACACACACACATATATATATATATATATCGCATGTCCTTAAAACGAATTAAACGGTGGGTTTATATTTTATTTAGAAAATTGAATAACTTGATTTGACATAATAAAATAACAAATCTTTGTAGTTTTTCTGAAGATAAATAATTGCTTCTATGACTAGAGTTAAAAGAAAGGCTTAGAAACTAAACATCCTTCAGTAAGAACATTGAGGCTATGTTGTAAAGCACCTTCTATCTATCTATCTATCTATCTATCTATCTATCTATCTATCTATCTATCTATCTATCTATCTATCTATCTATCTATCTATCTATCAATCTATCTATCTATCTATATATCCCTTAGTCTTGCCGACCTTTGGGGCACCACTGATGACCTCACAACCAGCTTCCTCCATTCCAATCTGTTCTCTGATACTCTCACTGTGTCACTCAGCTTCAGTCCTGTCCACTCTGAGATGTTATCCTCCCATCTTTTCCTCTGTCTTCCTCTCCTTCGCCCTCCCTGCACAGTACCTTGCATAATTGTCTTAGCAAGCCCTGTTGATCGTGTGACATGTCCATACCATTTCATTTTGCGCTTTTTCACAATGGTCAACAGCTCTTCATAGGGCCCAATGGCTTGCTCAGTTCTGTTTCCCACTTTCTCATTCGTGACATAATCTCTATATGTAATGCCAAGCAACCTTCGAAAGCATCTCATTTCAATAGTTTGTATCCTCCTTTCGAGATCCGCCATGAGGGTCCATGACTCACAAGCATTTAGGAATACAGATGCAACCAAGGAGCGCAGCAGTCCGATTTTTGAGCTGACTGAGATGTTTCTGTCTTTTCAAACTATCTTCAGCCTTGCCATTGCTGTTATTGTCAGCGCAATCCTGGACAATATTTCTGGTTTCGATCCCTCGTCTGCCACGATGGCTACTAAGTACTTGAATCTATTAACTGTTTCCAGCTTTTGGCCACTAATCAAAATGTCAGTGCTGATGCCACTGGTTTGTTGGTCATCAATTTGGTCTTCTCTGCACTGATTTCCATATCAAAAGCAGTAGCTGTCCTGTCCAGTTTTTCCATCAACTGAGCTAGCTCCTTCTCATTTCCTGCAAGGCCATCGATGTCATCAGCAAGCGCAGATTCGTTATTATTCTGCCTCCAATACTAACAGTTCCTTCATGGTCTTCCAGTGCATCTGTCATGATTCTTTCAAGGAAGATGTTGAAGAGAGTAGGTGAAAGCAAGCAGCCCTGTCTGACTCCCACAGTTGTCCTAAACCAATCTCCTATTTGACCGTTGAAGCATACTGCGCTGGTGGCCTTGCTGTAAAGGCTTTCTATGACTTTGATCAGATTAGCGTTGAGCACTTTCAAATATAGGTAAATGGATACAGGAATCGGGAGGAGTGGGTTTCAAAGACTAAAATTATCCTAATTGGACTCACAGTCATACAATGTAAGATTGATCATTTATATTTTTAGTTGAACTATTTGTACATTCAGATATGTAATTTACTTGGTTGCTATCCCTTTTGTTAGCACTGATCAAGTTTTCTTCTTGTACATGGCTTGGATTCAAAAAGGGAAATATTTTATTTTTTAAATGACCAATGTTTATTTGTTTATTACTGAAAATCGTACTACTCGAAACAAAAAAAGGCGGTTAGACAGCAACCCCGAATTCCCATTTATTCCGCCATGGCGATATTTCTTCTAGTGTAATTTATAAATACATCTATAGTGTTGTTTTGTTGTCAGAAAACTTCGAGTTAAGAGGAGCACTATGAAATTATGTTCCTCCATTTCTGAACTTTATTTTAAATAATTTCGATATCAATGATGTTGAGAATTTTAAGACAGCACTGGAATAAGGTCTGATTCAACATAATGTTGTCATCAACCCCAGGCTTCAACGAGCATACAAAACGTATGGAGATAGGAATACTGGTCAATGGTCACATTTATTCAACCTGTTTGTTGGAAATATGAATAGAACTATTGGTCAATTACCTTATTACACTTGACTTCATCTCATGCATGCATATTAGTTATGGGACATTGCTTACTGAAGAAAACCCCTCTCTCTCTCTCTCTCTCTCTCTCTCTCTCTCTCTCTCTCTCTCTCTCTCTCTCTCTCTCTCTCTCTCTCTCTCTCTCTCTCTCTCTCTCTGTGAACATCCCGCTGAACGTAAATTTTATTATTTTTGGTCCCCCCTCCCACAAATTGGCAATAATCAGTAGTGGATGCGTACGGAATGAGCGTGTGATCTGAAAATCGCTCGTCGCTTCACGTGAATATGAAGATTTTGGGTCCAACAGCAATGGCAAAATGAACATCGCTAGGTCATATCGGTCAATTTGGGGGAAATAACCTTAGATATAGTTGTAGGAATTCACGTAATTTTTATGGTTTGGTGTGATTCGCGTTCGATGGAGTACACTACTTATGTCGAGTCAGAAGAATCAGACAATGTTCCAGTGGTAAATGATTTTGTCTATTTCTCCCACCATATTCTGTCATGCAAGCAAAGTTAATTCCAAATATAATAGTTGAAGGCGGCGAATTGCGTTCAAGATTATTTTATAATTTACCCGGAAAAACCCAGGTATTACTGATTGCCAAAATGAAGGATGAATATTCTAATATTTTAGGTCAAACATAAGTGACTGAATGGTATTCCAGCTCATGCACTTGTTGAGGTAACAGGCTATATTTAAAGCTGTTCAGTGTTATTATAAATCATGCGACTAGTAATTTAGCCCCTCTCCAAACACTAATGCAGGACATGTTTTGCTCCGTCATGAGACGTTAAAGTGTAGTATATTTTCTGTTTCTGGAACAAAATGTGCCCATCATCAATTTTTATTGCGCAAACATCATACCCCGGTCGATACCGATCTTAAACATGACACTTATTTCCTGCATATTTTGCCAGATTATATATGTATCTATTTTTTAAAAGTCACACTTGTTTAAATAATCCTGATTTCTGGCGTGCATTCAGTGTTCAGCATTGCCATGCAATGAGGTATCTCACCAACGTTTTATTCCTTCAGGATTTAAGAAACCAAAGAGTACCGTAGTATCAAGTAGGATACCAGAGTCCATAGTAGTACTAGAAATTACTGACAACGGGCAGTCGACTTCCTTAATACAGGACACACAAATGGCAAATACGAACACTGACATTGATCCATTGAAGAAGCCATTACTGCGGCAGGAACCAAATATAGTAGGAAACAAAAAGAGTCCAACCGAAAACGAAGAAAGCCATACCGATACTGACATAAGCGATTGTTGTGACTGCATCATGAACGAAATAGGTATGTTTTTACATTATGTTAATTGTGTAAATTTAAACAGTGATACACAAACATACATACATACATACATACATACATACATACATACATACATACATACATACATACATACATACATACATACATACATACATACATACATACATACAGACAGACAGACAGACAGACGGAAGTGTACATTTGCATCGCATTTGACCACACTTGGTTAATTAGTAACAGATTTTATATTCAATTTGTTTAGAAACGATGTATTTATTATTCTTTTCAATTTATAATCATTAGTTCGAAACGTAAATGCTCCTCTGTGTAAAACGATTAATATTACTTCGTTTTTAAAGTGTTATGTCTTTTATAGGCATTTTCATTAGTGATGTATTTAAACAAACATTGGTATTTCGGCATATCTTGGACGTTACGCTTTATTAGTCCATTTGAAAGTCTGGGTCCATGCACTGTATACGCTCATTTGATAAGCCTTTTTTGTACGATACAGAACAAAATGTTACACAAAATATTAATTATATTTTTTTGTGTTAACTGCGATGATATAGTTAAATTTTTTGTCAATTCGACCCATTGTTTAAAAGCAACCCTATTTTATACCTAACCCCCCCCCCCCCAATGTGTCTAAACGTGGGTCATATCAACGTGACTGACATCGAGTAAATATCTTGTTCATTTTCAAAACACATTTATTTCAGAAATTAAGAAAGCTCAGTTAAAAGCATTTTCGGATTCTGAAGCATCCCTTGACGCTTCTAAATATGGTAAATAATGCAGTAGGTACTTAAATCGATAATCGATAATCGATCGATCAATCAATCGATCGATCAATCGATCAATCGATCGATCAATCGAGAGAGAGAGAGAGAGTAAAAAATAAGTTCATTTATGCGTAATCCTATTGTTTGTATATGTGTAAGGTTTCCCTTTATATTCAGGTGAGAATGTCGATTAAGCTGAGTCAACAGAAAGCTTTAAATAAAAAAAATAAGTCTGGTTTACCATGACATCTTGAATATGATAACTTTATGACCATGTAAACATGGGGAAAATACAGATTCTCAGGTTTTGCATTTAACCGAGATATTATTGCGCCTGAGTGATCGACAGTATGCGCTATGCTACATTTTATTGCATTTAGTCGAAACGATACCATTCAAAACTGCAAATCTGTCGAATATGATACTCCGTGAACGATCTCAGACGAATTTGTACGTTACAAATTTATAATTAACCCGTATACACGGAATAAAGAAATGCTTTGTAAATTCATTACCCGTTCGCACGGTTCTGAGATATGCAAGCGTGTTCAACCACATACATATTGTTAATATACAACTGTCTAAAAACAGCCATAGATTAGTTTCACTGATCGTTCGTGTTCGAAATAAAGCAAAATTTAGACAAAACCTTAGTCTTTCAAACTAATAAACTACACTTCAAAATATAGCCTTACTCGGGCTATGTGCTTGTATGTATGTGTGTAGGTTTTCTTTTTACTCTAATACATGAACTCTGTGTGGGTTTTTGGGTGTGATTTAAATGTGTCGGTAATTTTAATGATATCTAGCAATACTTACCGTAACTTACATCTTTTTCAGATTTTATGACATTGAACCCAATCAGCATTCGCAGTACGTATTAATTCATTTTATATTTCAATTTGCTTAATGGAAGTAATTATATTTCATTATCGTTTTATATTCCTTAATTACATAAATTCGACTTCATCCATCGAATTTAGTTTAATTATTTTGGTAAAAATTCTCGTGTTACTGAGATAGGCTCAAAGCCTATCTTGTATTAATTTCTCATTAAATTTTAAAAGTCACACAAATTCCTCAATAAAATACGCATTAATTTACAGAACCATTTATTTACGGTTATGCCAAACAATTGTTCTATCATTTTTTGTCCAATCATACTTCTTTTTTTATATAATTTTCTAGTGACTTATAATACATTTTTAGGTTTTTGGTTTAATTGTTTGTGTTCACAGCCAAAATATGTACATTTATTAATCTCGACAGTTTTCCGGTTTAGTACTGAGTCGTCTAAGTCTTAACATTTTTAGTGAAATGTCAAACCAATGTGGAACGTCCTAGACCTGAAGGTAACAGCGATTTTATCAATGGCCGGAATGAACCACCCATATCTCCTCAAGGCTTAGTCACTGACGCACATCCTATAAAGAAGATAGATTCCCAAGAGACTTTTTCAAAGGAGTTTATGAGAGGTGGGGAATATTTCACTATTTGACTGGTATTACAACCTATGTGATTTAATTTTTGCTTTTCTCTTCCCCCTCCCCCTTGTTACAATTTCTGTTGCTACCATTGACATATTCTCATCATTAATTATTTATTATTGATTTATTACTACTATTACTACCACCACTACTACTATTGGAAATTCTTCTTCTTCTTCTTCTTCTTCTACCACCACCACTAGCGCCATCGTCACACTAGTACTACTGGTGTTTACTGCTACTGCTAACGCTGTTAAAGTGTATTTGAGTGTGTCCAAATTATGGTTGAACGTTCAAAGGAGTATTATTTTTTTTTAAAAAATGCAGTTTGTTAGATCAACAGAAAATATAGATTTTTAAATTTAGCTATGATGAATATCGCACTAAGTCCTTAGAGCAGAATGGGTTGTTGTATTATAAAAATGTATACCTACAACCAACAAAATATCTACCAATTCAGACCGTGAAAATAGAAAATTATAAGTTCTGAATTTCTTGACAGTATCATAAAACTTGAAAGTGTCAAAAATAGGTTGACATCTGATGGAAATATTCAACTTCTTCAATGTTATTATGTCCTTACAAAACAAAATCCACAAAAATAACTACGTTTAGATGACGTTTCACTTCCCAAATATATCGTTCTATGAGTCCATTGAGGTTTTCTCTCCATTTGTAATTTGTTTTCGTTCAATAGACCCAACATTCTGCGACAGAAGAGTGCACAAAGATCTTATTTTGGAACTGGAGAAACTTGGTGCAAACAGGTATTGCGAGGACATCGTAAAAGTCGTCGAGGAGATGGAAGGACTTGGGAAAGGTCATAGGTACGAATCAAAATACATGTAATTGTTTGCCTTTTTAAACTTTTTTTTTACGTTGATTGCACAAGTTATTCCACATCGTATACACGATGCGATCTCTACCGTTACGCTTACAAAGAATGGGCGATCACATTTCCGTAAATCTCTGATCCACAGACCGAACCCGGGATCATATAGAAATTTCGTTACGCTTTACAGGTCTCGCACATTTCCGTAATCATATTCGCCAAATTAAAATTGACATGTACAGTATTAATTGAAATTCAAACATGAGGACGCTGTTGTCGAAGCAGCATACTATATGTGATGTTGACAGCAAGTTTTGATAACTTTGGTCTTCTTCTCCTGCAATCAACCCGAGGTTGCACAGTAATTTTCAACAGGATGGTACATGGAAATGTGCTACCTATTTGGGTCCGATTTCCAGGCTTTGCGGTTCATAGTAGGTACCTTATTTTTGTATTCAAGGTACAGTGTTGGTTCATAATTTCCTGCTATCAGTACACAGTTGATAATCCGAGGTAAGGCGATTAAGCTGTTTGTGTAAATATATATCCAGTGTATATTATCCGTCAAAGTTGCTTTAGGACTCACGATACTAAATCAGTTCCCATACTAAACATATGCAAACACCATACAATTCAATAACTTAACATTTTTGAGTGCTCATGATCAAACCTATATTTATCAGTATAGATGAAACCTGGATGTCAGCTTCTGTGTAGAGGAAATGATATAACCTGTAGCATTTTTTGGACCTGCATGTGTTTGAAGAATGAGCTGTCAATTCTACACCAAAGAATCAGGTGCTAATTTTAGTAATGAGTTTTCCAAACTCAAGACTGTTAAAATACTTACATTCTATCAATAAAACCATGTCTCTATTTTTTTCCACTTACAACTAAAATTAAGCTCTCAAAATATTCTTTTTCCTAAAACATATACATAATTAACAAATCCTGGTCAACCAAAACCACACACACACACACACACACACACATATATATATATATATATATATATATATATATATATATATATATATATATATATATATATATATATATATATATATATATATATACTATTTTATGTTCACCTATTTCCAGGCTGGTTCCCATTTTTTCTTATCATTAGTACCTCGTGTACTTTAATAGCCACTTTTTAAAGTCACATAACCACAAGATTGAAGACCCAGCATCATATATTCCATACTGAATCAACCTGCAAATAATAGCTTACTCTGTATTACGACCAGATTTTGCCGTTTTTGAAGGTGGCTTTCTTTAACTGTGTGTGTGTGTGTGTGTGTGTGTGTGTGTGTGTGTGTGAACACTGGTTGGTACGTCCCCATTAGGACATTATGAAGTTACTCGCTATTGCCATCCCATACTACCAATGCGTTGGTCATATTTCGAAGTGTATGTTAAAATACTTTTACACGCAAACTACAATAAAATGTATGTAAAGACCGTTAAAACTAGATATCTTGAAGCATCAGACATGTAGAAAAAATACGAATGAAATCATTCGAAGAAGGCAGTGTAACACTAGCCGAGAAATATCAGTACTTTATTTCTATGTGTCTCCATATTCTCTAAGAAGAGGTTGACACAAAAATTTAAACTGTAGAGAGGAATAAGAACGTTCTCTTATGTTTCGGAGGACAGTGCAATACTAATTTTTAAAAAATACGTAAAACATAGACATGCGCACAAAGTGAGAAATGTGTAGAACAATACATTTTTACATTTTTCTTCAGAGAAGAAGAAACATAATCAATATTTATGACAAAGTCTAAACTAAATAAGTACGAAATAAGAACGTGATATGTCTTGAAAATTATCTATTTACGAATAAGGCTCGATTTGATGCAAGTTGTCAGGAAAAGTTTTATAGACGTAATGAACTATGATATAAGTATTGCCACAAATAATATTAATGAAAATCAGCACAGAGTGAAATTCAGGTTTAGCTTGTTTGGACATATTACTTTTCTGTTCTTTGTACGTCCGTAAATCCGTCCCGAAATGCCATTAAATATATTATTGACTTAGATCCATGAAAGTTGAGTCATTTTATCAGGGTTATAAGTAGGTGACCTGGTTAGATTTTAATTTAGCGCCATTAAATTAATTAAATGTTTTTAAATGCATTAACGTTTTAAATTTCGATGTTTTCGACGAGAAGCTTGTCTGTATAATTAAGAAACTACCTCTTTTGGTAGAAAACAAAAGATGGTATGCATAATTTTTGGCATGCATATGTTTTCTAATAAGATTTTTGTGTCATTATAGAAATGTAAAATTTGTTCTCAGTTTGTTAATTTCTTTTGTCTTCTGTGTTTGCGTTTGCAATGGTCATGTTTGATTAACTCGAATATTGTTATACAGTTTTTCCTTACTGATGATAGGCCAAACACTAAAAGTATGTAAACCTTATTGTAACCACATTTATGTATGTCCGTCAACAGTTCGTATGCAACTTCGTGTTGATGATACATCAAAGATTGTGATCCTTTCTATCATTTAGTCAAGTTGATGTTGTTTGATTTTACAAAAGTTGCCATGTTTTGATGATGCCTGGAATTAGTTTGGTTTCCAACGTTCCCCGACATCACTTACATTAGTAATGATGCCTTCTTCCAGTCCTCCTGACGTTAGTTACGCAAATTAACTTTAACAAAGTACTTTGGACTTCACGCAACTGTTGATATGTGACATTCTATCAATGAGACCTTTCTATCAAACTGAGATTTTTCTATCAATGAGACCTTGAACGCATTTGATCCCCAGAATTCCACATCTAACGCTGGAAGTTTTCATCGTGATTGAACGAATTTGATCATTCCATCTCATGTGGCGTCACGGGGGTGGTGGTGGTGTGAGGACCAAACCTGGTGACACCCTCAGAGGGGATGACATCAAAATGACATTACTAAGAATTCTGTATGGTCTGGTATGGACGGGGGTCCATGGGAGTGACACCACGAGTTACCGCACTAAACCCCTAGGACATCACTATCTAGCCCTAACTGGTGTCCTCATGTCTTGTGGTTTCCACATCACAACTTTACCGTTACATTCCTTACATGAGTTATGCATCACAAATGCCCTTCATGCAAATTTGTCAGGAACTGTTTTACTGACGAGATAGAGTTTAATGTTTAGCGCTCCGCGTTATGGTGAGCAGCAGAGAGGGTGAACAGACCACGTTTTCAAGCAAAAATAAGGCTTCCAGATCATGTTTTCGAACAAAATATGGCCTATAGATAACGTTTTCGAACAAAATATCAGGTTTCCAACAAATCTCATTTAACCAAAAAAAAGTCTCCATTTTTGTAAAAACGGAGATTTTACGATTTTTTAATTAATTTTGGTCGCAACTTGTTGTCATCCACCCTCTCTCTGCTGCTTAGTGATTTCAGTTCTGGGTTAACAAAAATAATAAATAATTTGATCGAGTCTTTAGGATGAAAATCATTTATGATTTTACAAACAGACTAATCGCTAACACCTCTTCTTGTAAATCAATCAGATTATTTGACTGGTCGGTGAGTTTGAAATTAATTCTGGTTAATGAATTATTATGGCATCGCATGTAGACAGGATTAATTGGGTTTTCAATAATTAGGAATCCTGGAGGAGCTGTTGGTGCAAACGAATAAAGAATATATCCCTGCTGAGCTTGATTTGATTGCTCTAGATTAATTTGATAGCTTCCTTCGATAACATCACACACTAAATTAAGCGCAATCACCGATGAAATATTCACGTTGAACGGAGCGATATGCCTACCGCCACCGTCTGGGTCATTATTGTGTTTGAGGATTTTTATTTCCGGTGATGCTGTTTTTTTCCATGTATCATGAATTATTTTAAAACCAACATCGATTGCATCACTGAGAGATTTTTGTAGTTCTAGGATATTATATCCTGGTAGTTTGAATGTCGGAATATCCTTTACGGAGATTTTATAGTCTGTTGCAAAAATATCTCTTGTTTTAGGATTACTTTCACCTAATACCTCTTGAATGATTTGCGCATTAAATGTTTCCATGTCATTGATGATTTTGTTACATGTTTCTACAACGCTGATAAATTCATCTTGGGTGAGTGTGCCGGATCTAAGGGATATAAACAACAACGAAATATCGCTATTCATCGCTCCGAAATTTACAGTGGGGTCATCCGGTTGAAGAATGTGGTAGATCTTCTTAGTAGGAGGATCTATCAATTCAATAAAAAAATACAATTTATCATAATCTCTATAACTCCTTATTGGATTATCGGGTTTTATTCTGTCTGTGATATAATCAGATTTTTTAGGTTCGGGTGATACAACAACGGTTTCCTGAGGTGGTAATTCAGGCCATCCTAGTACGGTTCTTATTGAGCTTTGATAGATATCTACTACGTATCCTTCTGCGCTTATCTCAATTGCGGATGATAGTGTTGGTTCATGAACTGTTATAGCGATTTTCGATTCTGTTCCAGTAATCGATTTTATTCTACGCGCGAATTCATTATTGATTTGTTCGATTTGGTATGACCCTGTTGGTATCGAAACAACTTTCCAGTCTGGGGTTCCGTCGGGTTTATTCTTATTTGCAAACACTAAAGAATGATTGGGTTGTTGACCACCAAATGATTTTGATCTGATATTAGGCCAACTGTGATACACTCGTAGTTTTGCTAGCGCTATCTCCTTCACTGGGACCGGAGAGGGGAAATTCACACTGAATTCTGGATTCGTTGATGTTATTGATATCATGCTTGTTTGTACTGGGTTCGTGTTCTCCACTATTCGTTGAAGTAATTCCTGCGGTGTTGTCATTGTTATTATACTCATGATTTATTTCTAATTTTGGTATCGATGAATCATAAATACTGACCATCACTGAGAACTCACAATCTGGTAATGTTGATATTATTGAGATCATTTTGTTTTTTGGGTTCGTGTTTTCTGATTCCATCGGTGTTGTCATTGTTATTATACTCATGTTGTCGCTCTAATTTCGATATCGCGGAATCAAAAATACTGACCATCGCTGAGAATTCACTATCTGATATAATCGTATTATCGAGTGACGATGATATCATCAGGGATAACTGCGAATATGCGGTTGATGCAATATGAAATTGAAGTAAGTAATTCTGCAGTTTACTCTGGCTGCATGATGATATCTTTTTTGCTATCCCGGTTGATATACCCCCGATTGTAGCCACCGCAGAAATGCAAATTGGAACTACGACCGGGGCAATCATTGTAACAGATGCTAGTATTATTCCGGCGCCAGTGAGAACGCTTGCCACCGAGTATATAATAACATCAATTGCGGTGATTCTTCGTCAGTATTTTTTTATTTTTATTTGATACTCCTCAGTGAGGGTTTTGAGTCTATTCTGAAATTCTCTGACCTGATCATAGCGACATTGCGTTGATGAAATCATTTTTATTTTAAAAACACTAGCGTTTTCAATTGTGAAATCCTTTCAATTTAGTTATTTACTTAAATCCGCTACGAATTCTACATACCACGTTATTGAAACCCTAACCAAATGTTTATCAGTAGATGTTATCGTGAACTTTTCAGTTTTATCCTTGTCGATGATCGTTGAAATCGTATTGTTGACCCCGGATGAACTCGACGATGATATATTAAATTGAGTTAATGGTGTTACTAGTGTTAATCGATAAATACCCTTAACGGTTGCAGTGATATCTAATTTGTTGTTTGCAGGTGTCCACTCAAATGATCCGTGTTGGATTGTGTACACGACGTTGTTGGTTTTCTCATGAGGAATTTTTGTTTTTTCAATGATTGTTATCATCCTCGAAAAATCACCTTTGACGGCTTCGATGAAAGTTTTCGTCTCATCGATGGATTTTTTAATATCAGGGAGTTTTATTTCAATTTTATCCAACTGGGTTCCAATAAATTTATCAATGATATTTCTACGAAATGATATAAACTGTTTTCCGTTATCTTCAATTCTAGATTCAAGTGTTTTTAGTACAACCACAGAATTGTTTAACTCATCGTTGAGAGTTTTTAATCGATCTGTAATCGTCGAAACGAGTACACCCGGTTTGAGTTTACCCTGATCGGAAAATAACGCGATAGTATCCTCGATTGCGTTTTGTTGTTTAACCAAAATATCATCCAGAGAAATATTACTGGTTTTCAATTTACCCTGATCGGAAAATAACGCAACGGTGTTCTCGATTGCGTTTCGTTGTTTAACTAAAATATCATCCAATGACACATCACTAGATTTCAATTTACCCTGTTTGTCTTGAAATACAACTATTTCATTAGGATCAACATTTGTTAAGTTCAACGTCTCAGCTATTTCATCTTTGATTAGTTTTTTTACATCCTTGACAGAATCAAGTGGTGCAGTGTCATCGGGTTTGGGTTTCAAAGATCTCCCCCAAATATCAATCATGTTATTGTAAAACTCTTTCTCTCTCTAAAAAGCGATTACTAGTGTATTCATTCACGACAACATGTGGTGGTTTTCCGCTTGGGTTACTCAAGGAGTTAGAAATAGCGTCAAGGACATTTAATACTTCGCTGCCGCATATTGGTGGGTCAATCATCGTTTGTGTTGGTAGCGTAGAATACCAAGTCTTCATTGGAAGGGTTTTTATATACCGCATAAACTCTTTTGGTGGGGCTAATCCATATGAATCGAAATAAACAATCCCACGTGGATCAATAGCGTATGCAACCCAGTGAGTTCCAGGTCCGGTGCTGTTATCGAGATTAATAATACCTGTTTCAGTTTTGTTTGGTTGATGTGGTAATTGATCTTTCATAAAAACACCTCTGAAATTTTTAATCACTAGTTTTTTAGCAGCATCCATTAAATCAAAATTGGACATAGGAATCTTCGATTCCTCAATTAATAAATCGTTCCTGGTAGTCTTAGACCCGATCCGTTCACGAATCTTCCGCTGTACCACGAATACGGGGTTCCTGGTAGTCTTAGACCCGATCCGTTCACGGATCTTCCGCTGTACCACGAATACGGGGTTCCTGGTAGTCTTAGACCCTTTCCCTTTTTTTTATATCCTTTCCCAGTTGCCTTCTTTAGTGCCATTCCTGATGCAGTACCAACGGCTCCTAACGCTGCCGCTTTAGCCACCGCTGGGGCTGCTGCTGCAATCAATGCTGGAATCGCAGCTAACAACGGAAATATACCGCCTGTTTTAATCATATTTTTGATAGCAGCCGCAGAGAGAGTAATCTGAACACCTTTTTTGGCTGCAAGTGCATCATTGAAATGTTTTATTTGACGAGTTGTCAGCGATAGTTTATTTGCACCACCAGTCATTTGGTTGGGTTTCAACGTGATTGTGGTTCCACATTTTTTAGCTGATTCCGATTGCAATTTTTTTAATTGACCGGGAGTTAACGCAACACTAATAACACTATATGACATTATATATAATTGATTTATTCTAATTCAATGAAAAATCGAGAAAATCGTTTACATGTTTTCCACTGGTGCATCTACCACTCTCATTCTTCCACCAACACCTTCGAGTAGCATTGATTTATCACTGAGAATGACAGCAACCGCTCTATAAGCAATACCAGCAGGGTTTACACGGGCTCTAAAATGTATATCAACAACAGATTGTCTCATCAAATCGAGATGTTCCAGTGAGAAGTAATAAATCGGATAGAGGCTTTTGAAATCATATTGTGATATTTGCAAACCAGTATCCACATTTTGATCACGTGCCATAAATGACAACAGACGATGATAAACTCGTGCAATATGATTTTCTGTGTAATCAAGTTGTATATCCTCAGATGGTTCCTGCTGGCCGTTTATTCTCAGTGAGACGTCTTTCACACCTAACTGATCAAATATCATATGACTTCGTTGTTGATTGCCAACTCGTGTGTTATCCTGTAACGCTACGAATATATGACGTGGCGCAGCAACACCTTGTTTTGATGATTCCACGTGAATAACCCGTTCAGCTCTGATTGCTTCACATCTGTACTCACGGTTAGCCAACTCAACAACGACTTTCCCCCTTGGTCCATAAATGATAGTAATCGTTCTTCTGCGGTGATTGCTGGAGTCAACACTGGCATCCACAATGATATTTTTGTTAAATTGACTTTACCGGCATCAGCATTGGGATTTGCAGCATCTGCTGGAATCCTCCAGATTGCGTCATTATCATCACTCTTTCGTACAAGCGATACTGTATGCTTCGCCCCGTAGATAACTTTTCGGACGTTTCTACAGAATCCAAATATATGATGCAGTGGAATCGCGCATGAAAATGATTTACGCGCTCCTTGCAACATTGAGTTTCGTGTTGCAGCTCCTAGATTGAAATTAGCATCGTTGTTTATAATCATATTCTCGACATCAGCATCACTATTATCACGTTTTTTTGGTCGTCTTACAACAAATGGATTTCCTCCAGCGGTATTCTTACCATCTTTTGCAAACATCATAGAGGGTCCTGCTGATCTTGTATAATCATCAGAATATCTCGCTAACCCGATTATTGTTGTAGCCACATCAACATCGCGATCTATGGACTCAATTTCTTTTCCATCAATGAGATATCTAGCACTCTCAAATAACGCCATAATACCATTATTGACAAAACCGACTTGAGTACCATCTGGATACGGTGCTGGTACAGCAGGAGTATCATCAGCTGTTACAAGTTCTCCTTCTACTTCAATAAACGCTTCACAGGGCAAAAAGTATTTACTGGTATCATGGACTTGAAGTTCAATTCTTGCTCGACTATTTTAGTCTATGGCATGATAGGCGTAATATTGATAATCGCGTACAGAATCATCCTTGCGAACTGGGGCATCTATATCAAACGCTGGATCAGGTGACTGTTTGAACATTTTATTCTATTTATCAGAGTCTAAATCGCGATTTTTCATTTCATCGTCGTAGTTTTTTAAAGCCACTTCCTGCTATCATATTTGCAATATTGCTTTGGTCGGGGTTTAAAGCCATCGACGCTAATTTTTCATCTACTGCGTTATTTATAATTCTACTAACACTTGTAGGCATTTCCGCTGTAGACGGTAACGGTTTCTTTTTTCGTAAATCACTTCGTGATTTCACTAATGATGTTAATTTATTCTTCGCAGTTGAAAATGCTTTTCCAGCAAGATCTCCAACAACACCAATACCCTTATCACGAATAACTTCAATTGCTTTCATTCCTAGTTGTTTAGCCAACGGCATCACTTTTGGAGCCATTCTCGCAAATAACCCCGCAATGGTATTGCCTAAACCATCTCCGTAGTATGCTCTATAAACCGGAAACCGTGAATTAACTACATAGACGGGGGTTGGTTTATCATGATTATAGTGTATGATCATTATTTGAAATCAGAAACCATTTTTCAATTGGAAACGCTAGCGTTTTTATTCAATCCCGGTGATTAATCACTGTGATAATCCTCTACTAACTCGTCAATGAAATCTCGATATGTTTTGATATCCATGATACCGCCGGCAAATAACCGTCTACAGATATCAGCTGCTTCATTAATTATTTCCGGTGAGTTATTTCCAGCTCGGAAACGTCCTACAAGAACTTCTAATCGTGATATATCATTGATAACACTACCAGGACATGAAATCCTTGGATTCTCACTGGAATCTTGCAATCCGCTTCCGCTATAACCCATTGCTACATCCATTTTTTTAATTTCTTCTAAATTGGCTTTTTGTAAATAATCAAGAATATCATCATCAGGTGGTAGTTGTTTTTTAGGTGAAAAAGATATTTTCTTTGCAGGTTGCTGTCGCCTTCCTCGCAATTTTCGTGGTTTTTGTTGTTGTTTAAACTCTTCGTATTTTTCATACACACTATCCACCGTATTTCTATATTGAATATATGATGCGTTATCCTTCTTCCTAATTCTACCTGTTTTTTCAGTTTTGATTTTGTAGAATATATCAGCCCAATGATCTAAATTTCTAACAAACTTATTATATTCTGGTTTCAACATATTTTTCCTGTTTTCGTAAGTCGTAACAACAAGCTCAGGAATTCCTGTTGAATCAGTCTTATTAATCGCTGCTAAACCCGCCTCGTTAAATATCACGCGTAAATCATCTACTATTTCTTTTGATTCCATTTGTTTTGTTTGTTCAGTTATTTTTTCAAGTTCACCAATAACAGATTTTCCCGTCTCGGGAACATCTCCCAGTATAGCACGCTCTATCCCCTTCGTTGCTGTGGTTACTGGTTTAAACAATTCTTCGGATCCCATAGCAAAATCAGTTTGTAAACTCTGTCGTTGTTGTAGTTTATTCCGTACAGAGTCACGAATTGGTACAAATCTCCTGATTGCATCCAGTCGTTCACGAGCCAATCGGGTTGTTAATGCTTCATTGACCATTATTTGAAATCAGAAACAATTTTTCAATTGTAAAACAATTTTTCAATCCCGACCTAACACCATCGATTTTTGACATCCCTTGAGGGTCGGCTAAAAAAAAATGATTAATGGTCGGGCAATCAAATAATGATAAATAGTCGGTCAATCAAATAATGATAAATGGTCGGTCAATCAAAATTGTTCATTTTCTTGAATTAACGCCCGTAGGTTTCTAACTTTAGAATTAACCTCCTTTTTCAATTCGTATTCGTACCCCAATTCTTTTCGTATTCGTTCTACGATGGTATACAACGGAGCGAACACACTTACGTCACTGGAAAATGCGAGAGAGTCCTTAATAGAATTCTGAATTCTTTTGATGAGCGCATACTTCTTTGGTAGCATATATTTATTGTTGTTAACTCCGTATTCTATATCCTGAAAATCAGACATGATTTGATCAGGATTTAACCCATCTGATAGTTCAATATCCCAACTTTTCAATTTTGAAATCTCGGATAAAATGCTATTCATGTTTTCAGAATTCATTATTCTATAACAATTATATATTTCTAAATGAAAAATATGACGCATTAGACATAACTAAATTGAATTTTTTGTCCCGTCCTTTTTGAAATAGCCGATCGACAAACCCCCTCTGCAACGAATCGTACTGAGGCTCTTCAAATATTGAAATACTTGCCGGCTTCATATATTGATTTAAATATTTTTTCTTCGTTAGTTGTTGTATTCAAAGATTTTACTGGTCTCGCTTTTTTTGAGCAAATGCCATTCTCTCCTCTTTTCAAATTCTCACTTTGTGTGATAGCTTGCAGATTTGATAAAGAATTGTTCCTTGGATTAGAATCCTTGTGATCGATAACAAAACCATTTTTGATCAATCCATTGAAACATTCAAATACGAAACGATGATTGTAATATTTCTTCTTTCCAACAGTAAAGAACAAATACCCCATACCATTATCCCACCCAACTGGGTTCTTCAGTCTACAGTGTCTTACAACACCATCACTGGATGCTTCATAATTTGTACTCACTGGGTGTGGTCTGAATTCCTGGTTTATTAGTATACTATACTATTTGTCAAATTCATTGACTGATCCATTTGCAGTGATTCATTATACATAAATCTTTCATTTAGACACTTGTTTTTAGTATAGCATGAAAGAGTTCAAGAGATTGACTTCGAAAAATGCTGAATTCAATGCTGATAAGGAGTTTAAGAGATTGTTGAAAATCAATCCTAAATTTAATATCGATAGACCCAAAAACGTCCAAGAGATGGAAACATGAAGGAGTTTAAGAGATTATTAAAAATTAGTCCTTGATTTAATCTCGATAAACCAAAAAAACGTCCAATAGACGGAAATATGAAAGAGTTTAAGAGATTATTGAAAATCAATCCTAAATTTAATCTCGATAAACCCAAAAAACGTCCAAGAGACGGAAACATGAAAGAGTTTAAGAGATTATTGAAAATCAATCCTAAATTTAATCTCGATAAACCAAAAAGACGTAACAAAATCAATCCTAGATTTAATCTCGATAAACCCAAAAAACGTCCAATAGACGGAAACATGAAAGAGTTTAAGAGATTATTGAAAATCAATCCTAGATTTAATCTCGATAAACCAAAAAAAACGTCCAAGAGAGATTACCCCTGGAAAGATGCTCAATTCAATCTCGATATAGCTTCTAATACACCAAAGAATACAATTCTTGATAAAGCCATGATTAGTAAAATCAGAGACTGTTTTAATGAATTTAAGCGTGATGGAGCATTTTATTGTTGGTCAACATTTCGAATTGATGGTGTTGTTGATGCTACCATGAATGATGAAAAAGCAGCAGTGATAATTTCACGTGTTGGGGAAAAAAGACATTTTTTCCGAATCAAATTCATTATCGAAGTCGATGGCAAATGGATTATTAAGGATAAATTTGAACCAATCCTCAAGAATAAAAAAGCTGTCATTGTGAGTAGAGATTCCAAACCAGGGATTCTAACCGGCATTGACAAACCATACTACGAAAGATCTTATCCCGTAACAGCAATGGTTTATGGGATATATCCGTTAAATGATAAACCCGATATCGCAAAACTAGCTCCTATGAAATATTCGTCAGGGCTTAATTGTGTAGCAGAACGAATAATAGAACACTTCACAAATGCATCCCGAGGAAATAAACTAACTGATCTGCGACGTAGGAAAATAACCGAATGGGAACTGACAGTGAAACAGCATGGTGCAAAGATTTCTGATATAGCTAAATTAGAAGCATCATTAAAATTCCCAATATCAGTAACAACAATAACCGGAGAAGTATTATACGAACCGAAATATCAATCGCGAGGAGCCCCAATACAGATTATTGATCATAACAAACACGCGTGGACACCTGCGGTAACAATATTTCCACGAGAACGAACCGTGAAATATATCCCTAAGGAGTTCGTCGGGGATGTTTTCTATGAAGAGAGATTATTTGATGCTATTCATGCGTTGTGTAAGGATGATCCTGTGTCAGTGTGGTTACTTAGAAGTGATGAAGAATTCGATCAATTTGTAAAACCAAATGGTGAATTATATCGCATTGAAGAATTAGATAACAGAATGAGAAAAATCGCTAGTGATTTTTCACCGGAGAATTCCCATGAAAAACTACTCACGGATAGTTTTACTATTCAATCAGTGGTAGCTCACTTCGCAAGAGAAAAAAACTCATGGCGTCCAACACGAAATGATTTTCTCGAGAATGTTAAATTGAGTTGCGTCAAATTTGGTCATGGAGGACTGTGGAATACGAAATACTCACGTGATGGTATGATTTCAATTGATATAGCCGCGTGTTATCCCGGAAGTTTTCTCGGGTATGGGGAATGCGCTGAGTACTTCAAACGATTTGGACACCCCACACATGAAATGACTCGTGTTGCGATTAATGGGCCATTACCTGATTTTGATTTAACCGGATTCGCTCGTGTGATATCATTTGAATTAGCGTCAGGATTACATCCGTGTAGTTATGTTTGGCTCGGTAGACACCTATCTGAAAAACACTGGATGCCAATAGTGCTATTGAGATATATGATTGATTGTGGTATGCTAATATCGTTGATTGTTTCCGAGGCTATTATATGCTATCGAGCTCAGAAAGAAGTTTGGCTACCACAACCCGATCTAGATAGAATAATCAACGAACTACGAAAACAGTTTCCAGATTTCAGTGAAGAAGAAATCATAAATTGGTCTAAGAAGTTATTTGAAATTAAAAAAGAACAAGCAAAAGATCTCGGAAGAAGAATAATCGGTAAATTTACCCAGGGTTGACGATACGACAACGCAAAATACTCTTCGCGGTTGATCATAGATGTCGCTGAATACGATTTTATTGTAGCGGATTTAATGAAACAGGGAAAACTTGTATCCCGTAAGGATGCTTTTCTATCCAATGGTGAGAAATTAGGTACGGTTGTTACCTACTGTGATGGATATAATTCCCAGTACACACATTTGAGAAGTTCAATGTTAGCCTATGCTTCTATTAATCTATTTTCGATGATAAATAGATTTCCTAATACCGCGGTTAGAGTAGCCACTGATTCGATGTATATACACAATAAGTACAAATCAGCTGTAGCGGCATTCACAGATCCCGAAGAAAATTGGGGGCGTTGGCGATTTAAAAAGGAGATGCTACATGAGTATTGTGAATCTGCAGACGTTGCCATGGATGATAAATATATTTGTTGTAACCGTATTGAAATTCAATCAGAACTTTCTAATGCACCACCGGTATCTGATCCAATCTGTAGATACAAGACAGTTTATTTAAACGGCTGTGGTGGGTCAGGAAAGACAACTCGTGCAATTGAATTATTCCGTGGGAAAAATCCTACGGATTTCACAAACATGATTGTGCTAACACCGACTCACAGACTCGCCAGAGAGATGATACAACGAGGGGTAAATGCTTGCACTTATCACAGCTTCTTTCAATGGAAGGGTGACAAATGGACTCCTGAGCGTATGGGGGATAAATTCATTCCTAAAATCATCATTTGGGATGAAATATGCACAGTGTCATTAGATGTATTAAAAACATTTCTTGAGTGGTTGTTAACCAAAAACACAAAAGTCGTCATGTGCGGGGATCAAGGCCAACCACCACCATTTGTCGGTGCATCTCCACATGAATGGCTAAAGGGTTTTGTAGACTACTATGAAGAAATCACCACTGATTATAGATCACTTGATGAACGATTACGCGAGTTCAAAGCGCTAATTAGATTACAACCGGATAGAATCCAATGCGAAATAGCGCGTGAAGTGATTTCAGAAACTCCAATGAATGATTTCTGGGAAACATGGAGACCAAATGATTTGATAATTGCAAGTAGAAAAATAGTCAGGGACACACTTCAGATGAAGTTATTTGAATTGCATAAAGAAAAATTTGCAACGCTTCCAGTACCCCTTTGTTATAGGCCATCGGATACACGAAAACAGAACATTGAAGTTGATATTCCAGGACAGAATGAAAAACAAATTCTGGTATTAAATGATATTGTGCTGGTTGATATCAATGTCGTTGAAGATGCATTGCGTGCTAATAAATCCCCGTGGACGCTAGGATACGCAGCAACAATACACTCTTCACAGGGATTGACTATATCGAATACAATTGTTTGGATGGTGGATAATCACATCGAATGGTCAAATTTAGTCTATCTCGCAGTATCCAGAGTACGAAAAATAAATCAACTTCGAAGAATTGTTGTTGACGAAGTCAATGATGACGATAATGACACCACAATAAGTGATATTGATGTTAGCATCATTAATAAAAAAAACTCTCCGGTTACAAACAACAGGACAAAAAAAAAACAACGAGAATTTGATATTGATGCTGAACTAATAATCACTTTGAAGAAACAACAGAATAATCACTGCGCGAGTTGCAATTGTATAATGCGTTGGCAGTATTCGGATAAGGATCCTCGCCAATTCACCGTAGACAGAAAAAATAACAATCTCGGTCATGTCAGAAATAATGTGATGTTGACTTGTCTTGAGTGCAATAGACGCAACGGTGCTAGTTAAGACCATGCGGTGGCAATTGAGTATCCTCGGGAATCACTTGTAGTTGTTGTCGAGTAAAACCCCGCTGAGGGGTAGTTGAATCCAGTTTATAGACTGGAGGTCTACCAGTTGATCGTGTTATACTAGATATCTTATGCGTAGTGACGCTCCAAATAGGATCAGTAGCCCTTTTTCTACCCCCTTCAAGATCTCCTGGTTCGTATAAGTACCTCACAATGACACTACTACCAAGAATTGGTTGGGAAACTCTAGCGTTTCTAGGGAAATCTTTTTGTGGTTGTACGGGTATTGACTTTTTTTTAATCGCTTTGATAGGTTTCATGTTGATTGTTCTAGTAATCTCGTTATTCAGTGCAGTAATCACAGATGGTAATCTTTTAACCCATTCACGGGATCGCTTTTCTTGAATGAATTCTTTTGCGTATTGATATCCAAATAACCGCTCAGCAATCGTCCGATTAAATCGTTCTACAATGGCCTGATCGCGATGTAGCGCAGTATGCCCTCGTCGTATGGTGACATTATGATGTTTCATTGTAGATAACACTGCACCCTGAAATTCCTTGCCAGGATCAACCTGCAATAGATTTGGCCAGTGCAGAGGACCTCGTCGATAAATCCTTTCAAATGCAGAAGCGACTTCAGTGGCTGATTTTGTTTTTAACGGTTCTGCTTCTTTGTATCGACTTGCAATATCAACTACGGTTAGCGCGTATTTGTAACCACGATCATGTGGCAGAAATAATATATCAGCCTGATGAACTTCATTAGGAGCGGTCACATCAAAATGCGAGAATTGAATTTGTTTAGGCGGTGGTAGATAAATTTGCCAAAGTGCCTGTTTGGATAACCAATTAGCCGCAGTGGTTTTTTTCACTTTTGCAGCTCTAGCGAGTTTATTGATTGCAGCGTTACCCCTCCAGTATCCACTCGGAGAATAATAAATTGATTCCATATTATTAATTACCAGCACCTAACATCAATTTACTTTTCATAGCCGATTTTATCAAAAATGAAGACAATTTTTCTTTGAAGGATTTATCAGGAATAGCATTTAACGCATGAATTAATTTCACATCTGCTAGATGCCTGTGTTGCAGATTGCTGCTTTTATAAGCAACATCATGAAGGTGACAGGCCTTATCAATGGCGTTTATTGATTCTTCACCGGGGTTGGGTTGATTTTGATTATTGAGTCTGATATCAAGTCTGGTTCCCGGTCCACAGTAGCTATATCCTGGAAGGTGCTTTTCTCCGGGGTATTTTGCCCATGGGGTTCCAGGGAGCTTTGCCAATTTGGCTGCGATATCACCTCCTCGTTTTTTTTTAAATCAGATCTCATAGACACAAATCTAAATTTCTTTGTACCACATTGCACGCATTTACCAGAAAGCGCTGATCGGTTATTTTTAGTTGTAATCGTCGTCACATCATCTGTGCCAGTACGCGTTTTACACTTCACACAATATAGATCCATAATTTATGTATAGAAATATGGATATAATTGATTTTTCAGCGACTAAAACAAGAGAACCAATTAAGCATCATGCAGCGCTACCAAACTCTATCCGGATGATTATAATCGGGCCATCTGGATCCGGTAAAACGCAATTGTTGCTCAATTTAATAATGAGATGGATGAAGTGGGACAAGTTGTATTTAATTGCCCCTAGCGTAGATGATCAACGATGTTATGAAGTGCTAAAAGATTTTAACGAGAATGCATCAGAAATTAAGGGTGAGAACGCCATTGATTTTATAACCGATATCGATGAAGCACCGAGTATTGATGATATTGATGGAGATATTAACAATTTAGTCGTATACGACGATATAATGTTGGATAAACAAAAGAATCCTGCTAGAATATTTTCCCGTGGGCGTCACAAAAACACTGACGTGATATATGTCACTCAACGCTACACTCAGGTTCCAAAAGTCATCAGAGATAACTGCAATTTATTGTCTGTATTCAACGGAGTTGATACTCATACTCTTAGAAATATATGGCAGACATGGTGTTCTGATATGGACTTCAATCAATTTCGAGATTTCTTTAGTCATGCTCAGTCGACTCCGCACGGATTCGCAACAATAAATTTACATGATCCTCGGACACGATATCGTATCGGACTCGATCAAATATTCGGTTAAAATCGTAAAAGAATTATTAATCCAGAACTGAAAACTTTAGCAGCAGAGAGGGTGGATGACCACATCGTTGCGAGCAAAATCGTAAAATCTCCGTTTTTTGCAAAAATGGAGACTTTTTTTTGGTTAAATGAGCAGCAGAGAGGGTGAACCTCACAACATTTTTCAGACAAAATTTGATTGAAATCCTAAAACAAGCCTTCCTACGATCTCATTAAAAAAAAAAAGGCGAACCTCACAACTTCCGGCAAAAAAGTCGATTAAAAAATCTCATATTTTAACTAAAAAAATGAAAACGATTTTTTAATCGACTTTGGTCGCAACTTGTTGTCATTCACCCTCTCTGCTGCTAGTGATTTCATCACTAGTGATTTCAGTTCTGGGTTAACAGAAATTATCAATAATTTTGTTATCAAATAGTATGATAATTATCAAATATATTATAAATTCACGATGAAAATCTTTTGTTGAAAATCGAAGATTTTTAGGATGAAAATCCTTTGAAATTGCAAAGCAATTTATGATTTTACAAACAGACTAATCACTAACACCTCTTCTTGTAAATCAATCAGATTATTTGACTGGTCGGTGAGTTTGAAATTAATTTTCGTTAACGAATTATTATGACACCGCATATAGACTGGATTAATTGGGTTTTCAATAATTAGGAATCCTGGAGGAGCTGTTGGTGCAAATGAATAAAGAATATATCCTTGCTGAGCTTGATTTGATCGTTCGAGATTAATTTGATAGCTTCCTTCGATAACATCACACACTAAATTAAGTGCAATCACTGAGGATATATTCACGTTGAACGGAGCGATATGCCTACCACCACCATCTGGATCATTATTATGTTTGAGGATAGTTGTTTGTTGTTCTGTTAATTTCCTTTCACATGCGTCATAGATTTTTTGGAAACCTTCATCGATGGCATCATTGAGAGATTTTTGTAGTTCTGGTACGTTATATCCCGGTAGTTTAAATGTTGGGATATCTTCAACGCGGATTTTATAGTCTGCTGCAAATCTTATTCTCGTTGTGGGGGTTTGATCGAGTATAAATCGAATAATTTGTGAATTAAATGTTTCCATGTCATTGATGATTTTGTTACATGTTTCTACAACACTGATAAATTCATCTCGGGTGAGAGAACCGGATTTAAGAGATATTAACAACAGTGAAAAATCATTATTCATCTCTGTGAAATTTTCATCGATTTCATATTCTTTAACAAAATGATACACACTCGATTGTCCACTCCCCACAGAATGTTGGTGCACTGACCCAAAAAATTCTACACTGAACTCTTTATAACTCTTTACTGGATTATCAGGTTTTATCCTGTCTGTGACATAATCAGATTTTTTAGGTTTGGGTGATACAACAACGATTCTCTCCAGAGTTTTTCCCCCGGGTGGTAATTCAGGCCATCCTAGTACGGTTCTTATCGAGCTGTTATAGATGTCTACGACGTATCCTTCTGTGCTTATTCAATTTCTAGTTCTTCCATATATTTATTTTCGATAGTAATACAATTTTCACAGGTTGATTTGGAATTTCTACCACCAAAAATTATTTGTGATTTATCATATTGTTTCTGTAGTTGTTCTATCTCTTCCTTATATTTTTCATGTCGATGATGTAATAATTTTTTTAATCTATCTATTTCATTCTGTTGTTGATGAAAATCCTGCTGTTGATGTTCTATCTTCTGCTGGTATTTATCATATTGTTGTTGAAACTGTTGTTGTTGTTGTTGTTGTTGTTGTAATTTTTCATTGAGATTATAATTTATAAGCTCCAAGTTACTGATTATACTATTCTTTTTCGTTATTTCTGAATTTAGTTTATGGAATTCTTCATTAGATTTTTTTAGCTGATAGATTTCCACTTGAGATTTTTTTAATTCTTGTTCTAGACTCTCGATACGATTCTCATAAACACTGTTTGAAATTTTCTCCTCAGTATTATCACTCGCAATCTCAGTATTATCACTCACAATCTCAGTATTATCACTCACAATCTCAGTATTTGATGTGTTTTCAATAATACCATCGTTGAATAATGGCTTTTCACTAATAGTTCGATAAGACGCTGGTATCTCATCTGAGATTTTATTAAGAAATTTATTTAATACGCTCAATTTATTACGACTATTTAATGGTATTCCCCATATCGAATATATCCTAGAAATTCCAATATGATATCGTTTTGCAATATTTGCAATAGTATCAATACCACGAGCTGCTTGTATTTCTCGAATTTGATCATGAGTTAATTGAGTAGATTTTATCGGCATTATAAAATATATATAATAAAAATTATCAATAATTATCGATAATTATTCATCGTGAATTTATAATATATTTGATAATTATCATACTATTTGATAACAAAATTATTGATAATTTCTGTTAACCCAGAACTGAAATCACTAGTGATGAAATCACTAGCAGCAGAGAGGGTGAATGACAACAAGTTGCGACCAAAGTCGATTAAAAAATCGTTTTCATTTTTTTAGTTAAAATATGAGATTTTTTAATCGACTTTTTTGCCGGAAGTTGTGAGGTTCGCCTTTTTTTTTTTAATGAGATCGTAGGAAGGCTTGTTTTAGGATTTCAATCAAATTTTGTCTGAAAAATGTTGTGAGGTTCACCCTCTCTGCTGCTAAATGAGATTTGTTGGAAACCTGATATTTTGTTCGAAAACGTTATCTATAGGCCATATTTTGTTCGAAAACATGATCTGGAAGCCTTATTTTTGCTTGAAAACGTGGTCTGTTCACCCTCTCTGCTGCTTGGTGTAATATAGTTCTCTTTTTACTTCAGCACATTGCATCCCAATGCCAAACCATTTTTGTCTCGTCCACAATAAATGTCAAAAAGGTCATTTAGTAGTAACGTCATCGGCCAATCCAATTGTCTGTTCATTCTTCTCTCTATCACACCCTGGACAAGGGGTCACTTTGGGTGTAAGTCTTTGTATATGGATCCATTATGTTGTGTACTGTGAATCATTGCATAAAAAAGTCACTGTAGTCAATGATCCATGAAAGCTGGAGTTTGACTTACCCTTTAAGGTCAGTTTATCAAACAGTCTAAATTAGAAAAAAATTGGTCTTCATCAAATGCGTGTCATATGTATTTGTACACATGTTATTATGGTACTTCATGAAAATATTCTAACCACCAATATTCATGCCATATATAACAGTTTAAAGCTTGCAGTTAATTTACGTAAATTAACAAAAATTAAGTTTTTGGTAACTACGTGGACAATGTTTGCAAAAGGAGTGGTTCTTGTTCAAATAAATTGTTTATTTCAGGTCCAGTCAACACGAACCAAGAGACCACGTGTATGCACTCATGCGAGAAAAGGATTTAAGAATTGGACATATCGTGTATTATTTTTCACAGAACAAGAGGCAGGATCACGCAATTATTTTGCATCAAATACAAGAAGTTCACCCAGATTGTATATTTTGCAAAAGTCTGTATGGTGACATGGATATCCATTGAGCGTAAGTGTGTAAAATAGAGAGCGAAAACTATGTAAAGGAAATCGCAAGAAAGACGGATCAAAAGCCACTTGAGATAAAAGACAAATAAAAGAAGAAAAGAAAATAGAAAATGAAGACAACGAATAAAAGAAACAATAGGACAAATTTGTTCTTTGGTCTTTTTATGCTTAGACAAAAAAATAAAATATTGTAGGTTCTCTGTAAATCGTTGCATAAAATCTTACATATTGAGAAGCAAAAGGATCATATGGAAATTTCAGGTAAAGTAAATACATTATCAGTGGAACACAGGTCTGGATAAAAATGTGTGTCCGTTGGAGGGAAGAAATATCATATCAGTCAAATAGTGTGGTCATAAATTGGTCGTACATTTACATATTGGGGAAAATAGTTTGCAGAACGTGATTTCAATGTAATTTTAAAACAATGTTAATAATAATAATAATAATAATAATAATAATAATAATAATAATAATAATAAGGATGATGATAATAATACAAATAATAATAATAGTTGTAATACTATTATTATTATTATTATTATTATTATTATTATTATTATTATTATGTTCTTATTTTCGTCGGTGGTGGGGATACATTTCTATGATACACGATTAGCTGTTGAAAGTAGCACAGAAAAGTCACATATTTTCAAACATATTTAGGACATCTCTTTCGTATATCAAATATGAATTTAGGGTGATGCTTTCTTTGCAAAATTATCATCACCATTGAAATGTAGACGTCAATCAAAGTCAAAAGTGTGCAGGTGGCATGTTTCATCGGTTGTTTTGGTAACCTTTTATCGAGTTTTGTTTAGTTATTACGTGTTCGATATCCTCAAGGTGTTTCTATACATTTGTATCATTTGATCATCTTCATTTGGAGACAAAACTAATTACATTTATCTTTATACTGTAATTAACTTCAATGTATGGTCTAATGTTAATCATCTGTTCCATTTTTGTTTATCTGTTTATTTTTTGCTCAATAATTCATCAGAAACAAGACTGAATGTAGGACCCAAATTTATTCTCACAATGAATACACTCATTATGCATTATTTCCGTAATTGCTTCCGAAAATTATTGTTATTATTTCGACATAGAAACTTTAGTGTATGTTTAAAATTGTAAACTCAATGTATATAATGTGATTAGAAAAACTTTCTTAGGAAGGATTAAATAGACACCTCCTTCACTTTTTATTGTATTAATAGTTGATGTTGTTAATAATTATCATATCTTCTATGATTTCCTACACTTTTTATGGTATTAATGGTTGATGTAATTAATTTTTATAATTATACTATTTATATGGTTTCCTACACTTTTGTCTCTTCCTAATTTTAAAAATTAGTACTTATTTTGTGATCGAGTGTTGATCGTAATTGGTTAAAGCTTTTATTCTCTCTCGCATGGTCGTTTCTTACTAATTAAAATCACGTTTTAGGAAGAAACAAATTAAACAAAGGAAACCACCCTACTCTCCTAAAAATAAGATCAATTTAATTCAAGACACTTTCATAAATATTCATCATAATTTTAGGTCATATATATTGTTGTCATGATAAAGTTCAAAAGCAAAACATGCAACATATTAAATGCAGGATGTTATACAGTATGAGCTAAGCGAATCGCTGCCAGATAAATATATGCCAAATCACTCCATTACAGGACGACTGTTATTTGTCATGAATATGTGTGATCGAATTGCGTATATAATTCTTTCAATGTTTTCTAAAATGACTGACAACCCATGCAATGCAGATCAATATCAGAATTTAAATTTTATTCCAATCTTAAATGAGCATTCTATTCGCTCTAAAAGAAGCAAACAATATCAGCATAGCAATAATAATTGTCTATCTTTATTTTATTTAAAATTTAGCGGAAAAAAGAACTGTATCATAATGGCTAACCAAATAATGAAAAAAGGGAAATTCAGGCTGGTAAAGTTCTACTTCAGAAACCATCATGTATTTGTTTGAATCACCAATTAACTTGGAAGAAATTTTATAATAAAAATAGTATATTACGACCAGAGATTCTAATAAACTGTATTTAAAGTGAAAAGTTTTGCTGTTAGTGTAGATGTAAGATTAATTGCTTGTCGTAGCAGAAATGTCTTGTGATGTTTTTGTTTGATGTTAACTAGAATAAAATTGTCTTCGTTAATATACGTTTTATTCTTGGCTAATACATTGTCTTGTAGGCATTAGTGTGCGTCAAAAGACTTGGAGATGTAATTGATGCATGGAGGTTTATTTTCATATGTGATTTGTGCTGTTTTTGTTTGACGTTAACTAGAATAAAATTGTCTTCGTTAATACACGTTTTGCTGTTGACGACTAGAATAAAATTGTCTTCATTAATATACGTTTTGCTGTTGACGACTAGAATAAAATTGTCTTCATTAATATCCGTTTTGCTGTTGACGACTAGAATAAAATTGTCTTCATTAATATACGTTTTGCTGTTGACGACTAGAATAAAATTGTCTTCATTAATATACGTTTTATTGTTGACGACTAGAATAAAATTGTCTTCATTAATATACGTTTTATTGTTGACGACTAGAATAAAATTGTCTTCATTAATATACGTTTTGCTGTTGACGACTAGAATAAAATTGTCTTCGTTAATACACGTGGTGCTGTTGACGACTAGAATAAAATTGTCTTCATTAATATACGTTTTGCTGTTGACGACTAGAATAAAATTGTCTTCATTAATATCCGTTTTGCTGTTGACGACTAGAATAAAATTGTCTTCATTAATATACGTTTTATTGTTGACGACTAGAATAAAATTGTCTTCATTAATATACGTTTTATTGTTGACGACTAGAATAAAATTGTCTTCGTTAATATACGTTTTGCTGTTGACGACTAGAATAAAATTGTCTTCATTAATATACGTTTTGCTGTTGACGACTAGAATAAAATTGTCTTCGTTAATACACGTGGTGCTGTTGACGACTAGAATAAAATTGTCTTCATTAATATACGTTTTGCTGTTGACGACTAGAATAAAATTGTCTTCATTAATATACGTTTTGCTGTTGACGACTAGAATAAAATTGTCTTCGTTAATATACGTTTTTTTGTTGGCTAATACATTGCCTCAGTTAATATAGTCAGCGTCGGTTTTACAGCTGTGCGGACCCGGTGACAAATAAGGACAAAGGGCCCCCAAAAATCTAATTTCTATATCACTGAAGAAATTCTGTGAAATATTCATTGATAAACAGGGTTGCTTTCAAAATCAAATTTATATTTAGATAATAGGCTTTAAGCATAACCCCCTCCCCAAGATTGGGGCCTGGTGCAGTCGCACCTTTGCACCTCGCTAAGACCGCTATTGAAATAAATTATTAAGTTGTGTATTGCTCAGAAAGAAAACATATTGCGATATATTGCATTAGGTATTGTTTGTACTGCAATTTATAACAATACATATTTGCAACATTGGATTTTGCTTATTTTGTTCTTTTAGTGCTAAATTAACTTAATCTTCTTTTTATACAGTTTTTATAAGAAATATATTTTGATGTTGAAAATGCAGCTATGCTTTCTCTTATTATGTCAATAAAACGTAAATGTCTACGCTGCTGAATTTTAAAGGAAAAAAATCACCAAAAGCAGAAACAGATAAAAACAAAAACAAAAACAAAAAATGCCCCAAAGCCCAAATTATATCCTAAACCCATAAACAAATTAAAACAAGATATTCACTTTACAAACCGGTTGTTTGTGTTTATCACCATATATGAACACCTTCGCAAAATTAGTCACTTGGCAACAACATTACATGTTTTCTATTGATGTATCAACTTCTTGATTGGTCAAAGAATTCAACTGCTTTAAACTAAAACCATAGGGAGGGAGGGGGTGGGGTGGATTTCTGTATTGTTACATTTTCGTAGAAAGGACTTTGTGTCGTCATAAGGCAATACTTTTTTTTCCAGAGAGAGATTAATCAATATTTGTCTAATGTTTTTCTTTTAGATGCTGACAAAGAGTATGAATACAAAAAATGCAGAACTTTTCAAATGTAACAATTTACATCAATATTTAACGTATATATTAATTAGTGATTTCAGCACCTTTACATGATACAGGTTTTACCATAGTAGATTAAAGTACCCAAATTTCCTTTGGTAATAAGAAATGAAAATGAACATATTTTATAATCTGTGCTACTAATAAGAATTGAAAATGAACATATTTGATACTCTCTGCTATTAATGGGTGAGCTGCATCCATGATGCAATGGTCGTGAATACAAGACCCATTAATTTGCAAAATGAAAGACAGCAATTTGTGCCCTTTACAAATAAATAAACAAAACTAGTATGCGTATCTGTTGTCATTTTGCTCTCTCTCTCTCTCTCTCTCTCTCTCTCTCTCTCTCTCTCTCTCTCTCTCTCTCTCTCTCTCAATGCTTATAAGCAATCAAAACAAGGCTGTTTGTTATAGTAAGGGTATGAAATTATTTTGCAATTTTAAGTATATTATTACATTATTTGAAAACGCTGTCATATATATATATATATATATATATATATATATATATATATATATATATATATATATATATATATATATATATATATATATATATATATCGGTTTTACTTGCATACATGTGATATGTCAAAGAGTATGCAGTATGTAATTATATTTTGAATACATCCGACACCACCCACACCAACTCGGCTGACTTAAATCAGTTCATTTATCATCGTATTTCACAAATGCAGAGGGAGTGTTGAATGCAAGACGTCTTCTGTGAAGATTTTAGGTAATATTTACTTGAATTAGAATTATTTCTCAACGGAATCATGCGTACATAATATAAAGAATCTCAATTTCGTAATTTAAGCTAGCATCATTATTGTAGACAGGGAAATCACACATATATCGTCAAACGTTACAGAGAATTCCACGACAGTGGGGTGTACGTATATGATTGTCTGATAGTTTGCATAGATGATATCGAATTAGTGCATAGAGACGTAAACAGGTTAAGAGGTTGTTTCATAAAAATCTCTTTCTAGCTACTGTTTTTTTTTTTTAAAAAAGTTTTCTTTTTATATTTGTATTTTATTTTCAAAGATTCAACTTTGAGAATGAATACAGTATAGACATTGCAAAAATTTCTAGGTTTGCTTAAATGAAAATAAAAATTGCATTCGATCATCGCATACATGTTATAAAATGCAGATTGGAGTTAAATAATACTGTCACCTTTTACAGGAAGCTGTAATATTAATACGAGCTATATGTAATGCAGTGTTTGGGATTGTAATTGGAAAGGTTGTTTTGATTCACCATAACAACCACTTACTGTTATTAAAATCCCACATGGAAAGTGTGAAGTGTATTGGATCACATTTGTTTGTCATTCCGTGCATCCGTTTTACTGGTCATTAAGGTAATTCTTATTTTAATACACATAAAAACACCCTATGTGTAGTGTTGGTGTAATTTTGTATGAAGTGTGTTATGTACATATTAATTGCTGTGTCCTGCTTTTTTTTTTTTTTTAAGAAAAGCTGAACATCCTGTGCGGGCTCTAATTGCTGCCAATTTTCATTTATTAACACTAATGTCGCAATATACATGTAGATGTATCTAAGAATAAATATGTTTCGTGAACCCCACACCACCTGACCACTAAATTAAAACCTAACTTTTGTTCTGAACCACATACTATAATTAATTTAAAATTTATTAAAATACTGGCTCGATTTGCATACTAGGAGTGTGTCCTACAAAGCGAAACAAGTTTAGGCACCTCTCTCACGATTTACTAAATTTAAATACAGTGTTTAGATCACGTAATATTCAGAAAACAGAATACTTATTTTGGTTAAAATCATGTTTAGAATTTCATAAATTTAATTTGAAATGAGCACATATGGTCGGGTGTATTTATTACATGACGAAAACTACTGATTATGTTTGACAAAACCGCATAATCGTGTAGTGAAAATTACATGAAAATGCATTTCGCTACTTCGCTCGTTGCTACTCTCATTTGCACGATGCCATGGCGCTATTGGCAACTAAATAACCTTAAATTATACGTGTTACCTATAGAAAATTATGATGCATGTAAATTAACCGAAACAAAACAGAACCATGTGACAACAATTTTAGTTCTTATTCTCAACAACGTCTTAATTGTAACCTGTTTATAGCTCCTTCTCATCAAAATCTTAACCCAAAAATATTAAGGTTCTTTTCAATACTCGGAAAACTAAGGAACTAAAATGGGGGAGGGGACAGGGAGGAGGCGAGACGAGTTACGTTATTTACGTTTAGGTTAGAACTGTGTTATTCATGTTTACGGTAGATTTAATTCATTCATGTTCTGGTTAGAGATACGATATTTATGTTAAGTTTGAGCTACGTTACTTACGTTTAGGTTAGAGTTGCTCTGTTTTTAATTAGGTCAGAGATACGTTATTCAAGATTAGGTTATAGTTATTTTCTTTACGTTTAGGTTAGTGCTTCGTTATTTATGTCTAGGTTAGGGCTGCGTTATTTATGTCTAGGTTAGTGCTTCGTTATTTATGTCTAGGTTAGGGCTGCGTTAGTCATGTTTAGGTTAGACCGATCTTATTTATTTTTAGGCTAGTGCTACGTTATTCATGTTTGCTCAGTATACAGCATAACTACGGGCACCAGATCATACCCCAATCAATCTACCCATGCAAACATTTGGTAGATAAAACTTCATTTCGTAGGTGTTTATTATTATTTATATTTGTATGTGGCCAGCACATAAGACATCTGGAAGGAGGTGGGATTTTAATCTTTAAAAAAAAATCTTTCGTTTTTCTTCTTCTTCTAATTGGCACATATTTATTGGATATCAGATCTAAGTTATTTGTACCATTAAATAAACAAACACGGATTAATTAATTGTAAAAATACATACATTGAACTCTCGGTTATATAATTTTTTTTAAAAAGTCTTATTCTCTTGTATGTATCTTTTCTATGATAAATTTTATACGACTCAAGGTCAACGCTCTGGTGTAGTTTCAATGAGGCGTTTCACGTCGTTAAAAGGAAGACTTGTGGGTAAACTTCTTCATAGTCTTTGATCTGTGCAAATAGTCTATCAGATTAATAAATGAACGTTGCGATAATTATGATGATGCTGTGAATGTTTTAATCTTCATCTAGGATAAATATGGGTGTGAACATAAGACGCATTTATTTGTAAAATAAAACAGTGCATTATTAAATCATCATTCTAGTAGTGTTACGTGTGTCTGTTTTGACTATTTTCCCTCTCTCTCTCTCCCTCCCTCCCCCCCCTCTCTCTCTCTCTCTCTCTCTCTCTCTCTCTCTCTCTCTCTCTCTCTCTCTCACACACACACACACACACACACACACACACAAGGGTCAATCAAAACGATGCCGTTTGTTTTGGCAAGAGTATGAAAGTCGTTTGCATTTTAAGTACATTATAACAATATGTTGGAACACACTGATGTGAAATGTTTGTAAACATAGACGGGGAAGTCCCACGTATATCCCGTAACATGACTTAAAATTTCACGAGAAAGGAATGTAAACATATTCATTTCTCGGTGCTTTATTTGTCGGATAGTTGAGACGTTGAGTCAGTGATATCGATTTTTAAAAAAAAAAATTATTTATAGGGTTTAACGCCATTTTTCAGCACACGATATGTTATACATGGCGGCTAGTATTATTGGTGGAGGAAGAACCCTGGAAACACCCCGGAAGGAACCACTGACCCACGAGAAGCTACTGGGAAGCTTTCTGACATAACTGCATTAGCCGAATCTTAGACTCGAACCCACGCAGACAAAGGTGAGACGGCAGTGATCCGTAACGGAGAGCGCGTTGGGACCACTCGGCCACTCGGGGTCCCTTATCGATTTAGTAGATGGACATTTAAATTGACTTAGAGTACATTACCTCTATGAAGCTCTCTCTAGCTACATTGTTTAAACCGTTTTCTTTTTATATTTGTTCTGCATTTCAAAGATGTACGCTTTGAAAGACTGCAATATAGCCATTGACATATTTCCTAGGTTTGTTTGAATAGAAAGAAAAATTGCAATCAATCAGTGCATACTTTTAAAATCAGATAAGAGTTAATTAATAGTCTCACCTTTGACAGGAAGCCGTAATTTGAATACCTACAATCCATAGGGCGGTGGATCCGGATAAAAATGGAGAGGATGTTTAAAAAAAAACCACCATAACAAGTCTTCCTCTTATGAAACCAAGACATCGAGAAGTGGGCAGTATATATGTAATTAACTTTGTTCGTTCGTACGTGCGTCCTTTCTTTATATCCTTTTGGTAACTCATACACATACCAATGTGCAGTGCTGGTGTAGTTTTCTATGATGTGTGTCATACACATTCATTGTATTGACGGGATCAACTTCTCAGTTTTGATGAATCTATACATGTTGTGTAGGCAATACTTGCTATAAATTTTATGATCTATTATCACCAAATATGGATCCATCCTGGAAAAAATGGGCTTTATGCACCACACACAACCTATCCACTGACACCAAATAAAGGCACTGTGATTTTCTGAACCATAGTCTAAAATTAATTTAACGTTAATTTCAACATAATGACCTGTATTGCACAAGCGGGCTATTTTTGGCGATGCGACACAACATTAGCTAGGCACCTCTCTGACGAACTATTAAATCCAAACACAATTTTTAGATCACATAATTTAGATTACAAAATACTATTTTTGGTTTCCGCTTTCTTCACTTAATTAAAATCATTGGCCGATTTTCATAAATTTAATTTTGAATGAGCACAAATGTTAGGCTGTATTTATTACAGGATGAAAACAATAAAATCGTAACCGTAATCTGTGTACTCCACTTCCTCCTCATCCAAACAGTCTTAACCCTGAAATATTTAAACGTTTTCTTCAATACTCAGTAAAACTATAGCAATAAAATGAAAGGGTGGGGGTACATATATAATATTATCTGACAATAATAAAGGTTAAAGCTATCTTATTTATATTTATTATTTTTGAGTGCTGACAGGAAATACATATTGGAAGTTCGGAACTTGCTTACGTGATGACAGCATAACGACGCGCTCAAACCCCATCCCACAACAATCGATTTACTCAATTGAAATGTATATATAAAGAAATTTTTACTTTTCACATTTGCCCCAATATATTGAATATCAAATCTTACTTAACTGTACTGATAAATAAACAAAAACAAAAACGGATGGATGAATTTTAGAACTTCGTACATTGAACTCTCGGTGACATACTTTTTGAAAAGACAAATTAATTGTCTCGAATGTACCTTTTTAATGATAAATTGTACAAGAATTAAGGTCAACGTTCTGGTGTAGTTTCAATGAGTCATTTCACGTCGTTAAAACCAAGACTTGTGGGTAAACTGTTTGATAGTCTTAGATATGTGCAAAAGTTGCTATACTGATGATGGCAATGACGGTGATGATGATAATGATGAGTTACTTGCTTGTTTTGTTCACACACTACAGAATCAGACTAAGCGTAGCATCGGCCGCGTTTATCCAACACTAAAGCTACAAATCGTTGCAGAGAGAGAGAGAGAGAGAGAGAGAGAGAGAGAGAGAGAGAGAGAGAGAGAGAGAGAGAGAGAGAGAGAGAGATTTTCGCAGCAACGACGACTGACAAATAATATATACATTACGTGCGAATTACCAACGTATGTATATTGGCCGTTGAACTGCAAACACATAATGATATATTATTTGCTTACGGTGCGGTTTTCATTTAAATGAGTAGGAAACGATTACAAAGTTTTTTGATCAGATAGGCGTTTTTAAATGTACTGTATTCACGTAAGCTATTGTTGGAAACAGAAAATAACGCACCAATGAACTGTCACAGTTATGAAAAGGAATTTAATTTGCCTCAACGTTATAGACAGAAGTGCTACAGTAAATCCGAATCGATGTTATTAACAGATTCATATTTCTCTTTATTTTGCTTTATTCACTGCAAATATCATTAGAAGTGTTTTCATAAAAACAATATTGTTGCTGTTTCTCTTCAAAACCAGTAGCTATTTTACAACTTTCGACAATCTCTGATGCAATCATAGTAATTTAGTAGCTTGATTTGTTTATAACAAAAATCACGGCTCGCAATTTTAAAGGAATGCATGAAAGTTAGACTATGCACATGTTGATCAGGCTTAAGAACATGGGACATAACCCATCTACTCAAAAGCATACACTGAACACAGTATCGTCCCTGTAATATGTACATACACAGAAGTTGACTCTCAGATGCAGTAGTTGTTTCCTTGTTATTGCTGCTGTTTTTATTCTAGTAAAGTCCCGTTGTCAGGTTGTTGAATTATATCATGCACAAGTGAACGTATTGCGTGGAATCAGTGTTTCTTTTTTCAGTCACTGTGATCTTTATTTTTGACTTTTTGAGCCCGAAATCGGTAGTTTGTTTAAGTTTGTCTTGCCACAAATGCAAACTTCATGTTCTTACAAGGCGTGTTTAGTAGTGAGAAGCAACGACCCTTTCTAAAGACAATTGTTTATTAAACTGGAATGCACACTATAACTGACAACTTGTCAAACCTACATTTCTGACTGCCTATATAACAGTTGTATATCTGGTCTCTGGGCTGCTAATAAAACAAATGGACAGCTTGCATTACAATATAATACTGCTTTTAGAAAAAAAAGAGAAAAAGCCAGTGATAATGTAATGATGATTAGAACAAGAACAAGACCTAGCGTCATTGGTTGCTCGCTACTTAGCTAAATAAAATCAATACTGACCAGAGAACATTATGGTTATCAAATCGACCATTGTAGTAAAGTATAACACGATCAAAATGTACACTATTATTAGAAGCAAGTTACCAGTCTATATCACAACTGACTTCCTTTGATACGAAACGAGACTTCCTGTTCCTCGACTTATTTGACAGTTCTTTTAAAGTAAGTGAAAAGAGTGGCATCATTGTCTATCATTATATATGAAAAGATTAAAGCAATTGAAACCTTAGCCTTTATATTTTTTCATGTCCCACGGTTCCAACACAGCTGGTGTGTGATTTTCCTCTTCAAAATCCTAACAATTTTGGAGCTTATGTCCCGGAATCCACCATACATGCATTAAGTTTCCCAATACCATCCTTGACATGCCCATGGATTCATGTTCCCTATTTCTAATAGTCTACGATTACGTCACTAAAACTGCTGATTTCAGCTGTAAAATGAAGTTGGGCTGATTTTAACGGTTGAATGTGTCCTTTGTCGTTGCCATATTCTGCAAGTAAATCCCCATAAACGCCACTCATTCTGCATAATCGGTCGTAATAATTGTTGTGAGTATATATGTTCATTATCGTCCCGTATCTTAAGTTAGAGTCAAATAAGATCTCAAGAAATTATTCTGAGCAAAGATCAGGTTTAAAATGTCTGATACACAACTTAAGTTCATTTCTATCTTGGACACGTCGAAGTTTTGGATCTAGAAAAGGTTTTTAATCGATACGTCTGCCGATAGTATAAAATTTGACGATACCAATGAATAAATGTTTAGGCAGTTGACATGGAAGATGTGGTTTTCAATTTTGGAGTTTTTAAGTTCAGGATTCAATGGTGGCGATTTGATTTCCACACGTCGTTGAAGATACATGTACTTGACTGTGTTTTTGGCCAGAGCTTGAATGATATTGCTTCACATCTTTGGTAAGACCTGCTCACGTGTCCCGGATAGCCTGGATTCTTCAGTGTTAGTGGTTGAGTCTTTAGCATCTGCCACCGATGAAGCATGGTACTACTTCGATTCAGTCTCAGACACACATCCATATATCCACGTGTAAATAACAAATTGTTTTTCTTTTGGCTATCATAAAAATCTTGTTTCTTTATGCTTGCCATATTATGTCAACTCTGTATCAGTGCATCCAGATTTTAATAATAAAAATGTTGAAATATTTGACAGTCTTTCTTATTTATTGTTTTTCTGGACATGAATATGTGTTATGAGGGGTTCGACGGCTCATTATGCCTGTCCTTGCGTGGCGGCAGGAGTGTGAATATAATACTAGTGATGTCTCTTTGACTAAACACTCCTTTTACTTTCTGGATCAACACATTTTCTACTACTTTCATCAAGACAACTCTATGACTTTGTCGATGAGTACGTTTTGAAGAAATGCTTTTCTGTACGTCGAAAAATCGTCTTTAAAGCTACAGCACGTAATGCCTATTTAACGTATTTTCCATGCACATCTTCAGTGTCGATATACTTCTATATACTTATTGAAAACAAATGACTCTAAACATAGGAGCGGATATGATTACCACTTCGTTGTACTCGATGGCATCAAGCATCAAACTCAGTCATTCATTCAATGCGCCATAAAACATAAAGAGGTTGTTGTTGATGATGTCTTTAGTTGGATCCAACATCTTGTGTTCAACCACAATAACAAACAAGCGTGGAAGTAGATGAAATATATGGTATTTCATGAGCACACTTCAAAGAATATTGTCCAGTACTTTGCTAAACCAGTCGGTGAAAATAGAAAAATCAGGAATTCTCGTGTCATAGATATTCAATATGGGACTAACTGGTGCTTCCCCAGAACCAGGATTTTTTTTGTCCAAGTCTTCATGGACTTGTTCTTTGAATATTTCTACAACGAAATTGATGTTATCTGCGGCAACATTCAAGACCTAAAGGGATGAATGAGAATTGCACCAAAACGACTTTCTAAGGAGCTTCATGATCCACTCGAATGGATTGAGAAACTTCTGCAGTGAAACGGCATAATTTGTTGTTGGAAAATGCACCAGTAAAATCATCAATAGTTAATGTTAAATGTTAGTGATTATTAATAGTTCGATGACTCTTTACCCCGCGGAGCCACTCGATATCAAGGGAGAATTTGCCAATGTTTCCAGACTACTGATGTGACAAGACAATTTGTGCCTATTTGGCGTGGTTACTGTTGCTACTCCAGTCGATAAACTCGAATGAGAGATTGTGAAGATAGCCAATCCATCTGCTGAATAACATAGTTTTGAATAGTATTGGCTTGTCATTGCATCTTAGGCACCTAAACTGTATGATTATATACACTGTTTTATGCTCACAATTTTTTCATCTGTTATTCCGTGTATCTTATTTCTTCATCTTCTATATATATAAAATAATAATAATAATAATAATAATAATAATAATAATAATAATAATAATAATAATTGTATCATATATACATCCTCTCCTTTACACCATTTACCCAGTTCAGATCCATTCTGCCTTTTTTCACATCATCAGCCATTTCTCTCTCCATTTTGTAATAGGTTCTTTAACCAATAATAATGATAGGATATTCCATGTCTTATTGCTTCTTGGGTCCTCAACATATAACATGAGATCTTTCCTCGACTAAGGATAAAACACGAAACTCTAATATAATTATAACCTGCTACCTCGTTTAGAAGTTCTAAATATTTTGAACATTGATGTGAATGAAATTCAATACAAATTGGGATTTGTAAAAGTTCAATGTTGTGCTTCAAAGAATATCAAGATTAAACTGGAAAAGGAATTTCGTTATTAATCTCCCTATAATAACATGTTTATTGATCCGTTTAATGAGTTTCCAGTTAATACTTGTACAAAGTTCCTGGGTAAAAACGTCTTAATAAAATATTTGGCAATACTTTCACTCTGATTACGATTGCACAGTTCAGCAACATGTACACATTTTATTATATTCCAGTTTAGTCTCATCTTATTGATCTCGAGTTCCATGCAGATGATCAATCATTATTTTTGTATCATACACGCAGCTAGTTTATTTTTGCAAAGAGGATTACAGAAAAATGGCACTGTCAGAAAAACTTGAATAATCACAAAACATAGAAACAAAGGACAAGACTTTTAGAACTTTGGATCCAGTCCCAGTTTTAAACTTTCCAAGCATGTTTACGGCGTTGCCCAATTAGCAAATTATCATACTTGACTGTATTAATGACATGTGCAACAACATTTGCACTAGAACTATGGAGGTTAGTTTGGTCGAAATCCATCTACGGTGTTTATGGAACCAATATATTCTAACTGGTCCACTGTTTCAAGTTCCTGTCCTCTGATTTTATTCTTGATTGTGATTTGTTTGCCACTATTTGTCATCAGCTTTGTTTTCTCGGGGCTTATCTCTATGTCAAATCTGGAGGTTGTTTCATCCAGCTTCTTCACTACGGTGGCAAGCTCGTCTTCACTACCTGCCAGCCCATCAATGTCGTCTGCAAACCGTAGGTTGGTGATGTTACGCCCTCCAATGCTGACTGTCACACAGTGGTTTTCCAGGGATTCGATGATGCTGCGCTCTAAGTAGATGTTGAAAAGCGTGGGTGAGAGGAGACAACCTTGAGGTACTCCAACTGTTATCTTGTACCAGTCCCCCACAGAACATTGTGCAATTAATGCACTGGTAGCCTTGGCGTACATCGTCTTGATGGTATTGATCAACTATTGACCCATGTTGTACTTCTTCATCGTGGCCCACAATGCCTCATTCCACACTCTGTCTAAAGCCTTTCTGAAACCTACGAACACATGATATATGTCTTGTTGATGTTGCTAGCATTTTTCACACAGAACCCTAAGATTGAATATTTGTTATGTTGTGCTTATACTACTCCAGAACCCTGCCTGTTCTTCAGCAATTATTTCTTCTGCTGGTGGGTTCAGTTTGTTAAAGACGATCTTCAGCATCACCTTACTAGCATGGCCGATTAAACTGATAGTTCTGTAATTTTGGCACAGCTGGAGATTGCCTTTTTTGGAGTGTTATAATAAGTAACTGGGTCCACTGTGTTGGCCATTCACTTGTCTGCCAGATCTTGTTGCAGATTTTTGTTAGTAGCTCTATCACTGATTCCCCACCATTCTTGATAAATTCAGCTGGGATGCTGTCTACTCCAGCTGTCTTTTTCAAGCACCTATGGGTCTCCTGTGGACGGATGGTTGTTGAGTTCTTTACAATACTCAGTCCATCTTTCTGCAATGTCACTTGCTTCTGTGAGGCATTTTCATTTTCGTCTTGAATGGTACTGACGCTTGGTTGCTTCTGGATGAAACTGACTAAACACTGTAAATTAGCCACATGTTCCAAGAATCACCCTAAGGATGAGAAGATTCCACTGTTTGAGAAAATGCATTATTCAATATTTAAAAACAATTCTTTGCAATGGTGAGTGCAACCACATATTTAAAGAAAGAACGATTAATATGTAGGCAAAGCATATATATATATATATATATATATATATATATATATATATATATATATATATATATATATATATATATATATATAACTTGTTATAATTTTTATATCAATAGTAATTATTTTCCAATATTGTCAGATTAAAAATCTATATGCCGTCTTTGCGAGTCTTTGCCTGTCTCCGAGCATCTTTTTCGTCTTAGCGCGTCTTTGCGGTATTTAGAAGAATCGCCTCCGGGGCACCGGTGTCTATATGATTATTTCCCGTTGGTGTCGGAGCGTTACTTGCTTTCAAACTGAAGAAAACTATCAAACGGTTGCATTTACAATATCGTTTCATATGGTTATATTGCAGGAAGAATATGTTTTAGGCAATCCCAGTGAATTTAGTTAGTTACATATAGGCATAATTTGATAGGACGATTAGAGTTATGCCATAAATGTATATCCGGTGTTGAGTTAAAATGTACAGAGTATAATTTTACTTCTCTTCTTGGCATTGTCAAAACGAACGTGCAAAGAAATTTTCTATAGTTTGTTAATAAAACGTATGTTATTGTCATATGAATGGTGATAAAGCATCTCGACCTATAAACCGTCGGCACACTGTAAAGTCTATTCATAGCAAAGTCGGCCAGGTTAATTACAATTGCTATATATAATCTGGTTTCGGTCCGATATTAATCGGTCAGGGTTTCCCAAAAAATATTTACCTGGCACACTTAATATGAATGTAAGGATTAACTAATACCTTCAAACCGTACAAATTTTAAATCATACTTTGGTTTCTGCGAAGTTGACTTTTTTCAAGCTGTAAAAATAAAGTCGCTAATGGCGATTGCAGTGTAAAGAAATACAATTTTTAGTTGATGGACAGCCTAAGGTGCATGATCCTGATATTAATGATGCCTAAAATAATGATGCGTGCAAAATACCAGCTGCAATAACTAGTAACATTACTATGTACAAAACCGAGTGGTCTAAAGCACTTTCTGTTACGATCACTGCCATTTCAACTCTGACTATATGGGTTTGAGTCTCAGATTCGGCCAATGCGGGTATGTGAGAAAGCTTACCAGTAGCTTTTCATGGGTTGGTGGTTCTTTCCAGTGTTTTTTTTTTGTGTTCTTCCTCCAACATTAATACTGGTCACCATGTATAGCCTATCGTGTGCTGAAAAATGGTGTTAAACCCAACAACAACAAAACTACAGTGACACAATTCTCCAAATCATGGAAATATAATGTATGTAGAATATAGACCATATCTACTTTCGAAAAACTGTGTGCCACATATTACCAAATAATGCAGTATCAATAAAAATGGCTTTATGTTTTTTTCATTCATCAGATTCATACAAATGTTAATGCTTTGAACTATTGAAATTTAATTATATTATTTCAGATGATAATATTGTAAAACGTTTTTGACCAAATCCTTGATGAATCAAAATGTAAATAAAAAATTAAAATGGTTCATTGTTTTATTGTAATGTGTCTGGTTGTGTAGTGGATCTATACTGTATACACCATGCAAGGTGCTAGCTGCTTAAATGGCTATAAAAAATCCATACAAACAACAGTAAAAAATTCTCAAAATTATAATTATATTTTTTTTAAAAAAATTAGAAATCTGTCATATAGTTAGATTATAAATTTTTATCATTTTTATTTTGTATGGAAGAAGGGCATGGAAGAAAAAGGTCTCAGGGTCAACATGGGTAAATCCAAGGTATTGATTTCTGGCCTGAATAGGGAAACACTGAAAAGCTCAGGAAAGTACCCATGTGCCGTCTGCCTAAAAGGCGCAGGTAGAAACTCAAATCTTTTGCATCAGCTGTTCACATTGGGTTCACAAGAAATGTAGTGGAATCAATGGACCTCTCAAACCTGATCCAAGCTACAAGTGTCCCAGATGTAGTGGACTCGCTCGACCTATTAATGGAAGGCCTGTGACAGTAGTAAATGTAGGTGAAGAAAAGCTTGATGTCGTAGCTGACTTCTGTTATCTAGGAGACACCATATTAGCTGGAGGAGGATGTGAACTGGCATCAACAATGCGTTGCAAGTCTGCTTGGAATAAGTTTAGAGAGCTTCTCCCAATCCTGACGAATAGGCATTTGACGCACATTACAAGGGGTCGTCTTTACTTAACTTACATCAGACCTGTGCTGTTATACGGCTCTGAAAACTGGGCTGTCACTGCTACAACTCTCAGGAAGATACATCGCAATGATAAAGCCATGATATGATGGATCTGCCATGTAAATCCCGAGGCGAATGTCCCATTTGAGTCTCTCCTCACCCAGCTCAACATCAGAAACATTTCTGACATTATCCAATCAAATAGGATGCGATGGCTGGGCCATGTTGAGCGTAGTAAAGGGTGGATATCCAAGGTCCATTCCTTCAAAGTTACTGGAAGTCGAACTCCAGGCAGACCTAAGCTAACATGGGAAGAGTTGACAAAAAGAGACAGAAAGACGTTGGGGCTGAGCGGAATCAATCCACAGGACCGTAGAGCCTGGAAGAAAGCTTTTAATACTCTCGTGACGAAACAGACAGGCCTACCCTCATTAGAGGATTAATAAAAGGCCTGAATAATCAAAATGGATGATGATCATGATGATGATGCTTAACACTCAACAATAAACCAGTGTCTTTGCTATACAAATACGTTTATTCATATTTAGATGATATTTTGCATACCAACAGTTTGATTTAAAGTTTTAAAAAGATAATGTAATGTAGACATTTCTATTGTTGTAGTTGGTGTTGGAGATGTTTCGGAAACATTTAATTAGGTGTAATTGGACACAGATTTTTGATCTCGGAAACAGAAATTCACCTATGCAGGAGTCCTCCATACGCATGCAAATAGCTGGGCAGCAAATTGAAAGGCTTGCCAGTCCTACATCAACAACCGAGTTGGAGAATGTGTTGATTATTTGATCAATTTAGCTGTGCTGATATTTAGAATCACAGAATTCAGTGGTTTAAATACCCCCAGATGTGCCTGCTGTACGTGAAAAGAACAAAATGCAAAGATTTCGATTAGCAGCTTTGGTGGGAAAATGTGTTGATATTTACAATGACTGAATTCAGAGACAGAATGACCCCGAGATGTACATGTGGTTATTATAAGAGTACATCAGAACTTTAGCTTCCATTATTGCGTTCATTTCTGATTGTAGCCAAAAAATTAGTGCATGTGACCTCAAAATCAAGATAATCAAGACTTGGACAAAACGTCATTTGCACATTTGGATAAGCATTATGGGGTAAATGGCAAACTTACAATGACTTTAAAGAGATTCAAAAGAGTGTTTAAGTTGCTAGAACTGATAGCTTTGATTGGATAGTAGCCAAGTGCAAGAAAGTGTGCGATGCCTGGCTTAGTGTTTGGAATAAGATCATTCCTTAGAAAGATAAAATTCAGTCTCAGCCCAAAGGACTAACAAGAGTTACACCTCTCTAAGGCTATTCTGTGCATCTTAGGTCACAAATATTCGCGCAAAATCCATACCAAATTAAATTGTAAAAAATAAAATTCTGCAATGCTTACCAATTGAAAAATGACAATTGTCACCAGAAGATTCTATTAAAAATAATATTTATTTTGGACAAACGGGATACCACCCCTATGTTTTCATAACTCCATATATGGTGGACTATTCTGCGCATGGCTTTGAAAAGATGTAATGTTTATGTATCAGGCTATGGAAATGACATACATATCATTGGAATCTTTCTATCTGCATTTCAGTCAAAACTTGAATTTTTAACCAAAACTGCACATGCTCCAATATTTAGAGAAATGACATCGTTGTGCAGAATTATGGTACCAGTTGTACATGTTAGTGTTATAAAGAAGGTGGAAATTAAACTCAATGGCAACCAACAATTTTTTAATCTCCAAAGTTCAACATTTTCTGGGAGGGGACTGCAACCTTTGCTTGGTGGGACTCCAATTTTTACCAGAATGGGAGTAATGGACTCCTTGTTTTAAAATTCTAGCGAGACCTCTGTACAGTTGTTGCAAATAGAATACAAAAAAATTCCTAGATATAAGTGTAGCCTTTATATTCATACTGTTAATTTGGAATTTGTGGTATGTAATAAAATCTATATTTCACTTATACTACAAAAATATAAATTTATGATTCAGTTTGATTATTATGGTTCATAATGAACTAGAACCATCTTGGAGGATAGCGCATGGTATTCTTGACATACTAAATGAGAAATGACTCAGAAATAAAAAAAACTATAATTTACCTGCTGATTAAAGTTGCCTTAATTATCATTTGTCTCCAATCATATATTTGGAAATGTTGCAAATGATGCCTATTTTCTATTTAAAAAGCCGTCATATAAAACTAGATTCTCGTATTCTTGCAACAAAAGACAACCACTGTATGGTGACCAAAACAGGGTTAGAAATGAACTCGATGTCAGTAATGAGACACAGCTTTATTGTGCATAACAGAAAACATAAAATTACATTTAAAAAAAATTACATTTTTAGAGTAAATCTAAATTATTAAAATTAAGTATCCACTTATTCTCTGATGTGGACACCTGATAACACATTCTGTACTTAGTACTCAGATTTTAAATATAGTGATTCCGCTGCATTTTCCTCAAATTTACTATCATCAGCTGGTTGTAATTGTTGATTCTTGAGATTGGCGACTTTTGACTCTTTCAGACTTATTCATTGATGTTGTGTTTATCAAATGTCAGCTGCTTTTCTATAGATGATTTCATATTTTTTTTATGATTATGTTTTGTTTGTTTATTTATTGTTGACATTATTACTTGTCCAACTGCTAATATAGGAATAATTTATTACATTTCCTAAAGTACATGTGACTTGTTCTCGAAAGAAGAATAAGAATTAATTGCATGTTACATTCATTACAGATTTTCTCATAATGTAATATGATTTTTTGACATAATTTGATTCTTATATTTGGCAACATCTGTGAATGATGTAAAGGCTTCAAATAGAATGAACCTTTTCCTACCATGGTTTCTACTTGAACCTTATGTAAACAAGGGACAATACTTGCATCTTTGTAAAGCATTAATCAAGCAGACGACTTTATTTAGCAAAGATGGATGTGATTCTGCTTTTGTTATTAGATACAGGAGACCTATAGTTATATAGGGAGTAAAGGGAAAGTTGATTTTTGATATATTTTTGTATTTATTCATAAATTTCTTGTTTACTGAAAACTAGACATTGTTGAAAGAATTTGTTAGTTAAGATCAAACACTTATGTGTAACAAAATGACTGCTTTAAATGACCAGCAGATGGTGCAGGAATCTGTTTAGGACAGAATTAGTCAATATTGCATTATTACGGAACCAACAAAATTAGGAATAACAAGTATATACATGTAGTCTGCTTCCGGTTAAGATTTCCATCCCTGCCTCCAGTCTTAAAAAGTATTTAACTAGCAGTTACAGGCTATCTGTGGATTGTTTAATCCCTTTAGATCTTACACATTTTCCATCAGTGCATTCTTTTGTAATTGGGAAAGTTGTCAACAGCAAGTGTAATCCCAACAAAATGCAATTTTTAGTAAATGGAGCAGTCTAACATATATCTTATGGTACATGGTTGTTAAACAGATACTTGGCAGACATCTCTTTTGAAGCCTCATGTAGAATTAGATATTCAGACTTAAGATGCATAGTTTGCAATCAGTTAAGGTGATCCTCTCATATCTATTTAGAAAATATAATTACATTTTGAATTTTTCAGTAATTTAATTTTTAGAAACACAATTAGTTACCTGTACTTGTGAAAAGCCAACATGTTTGTTTAAACTCATATTTTGAATGTAAAACATTCTAATGCTAAATTATGCTATGTTTCAGTTGATTTAGATCATAAAATCTATGCCATTTACCATTGTATGTAAAAATGTAAAACAATTTAATTTGGATGATTTCCTCGAAATTATTTAATGATTTTAATCATCTGATTTGAATCAAAGAACACTGATTATTTGGTATTCATGTAAGATGTGAGATGATACTTTAAAAATGTATAGAATTTTTTTAATATTATTATCACTGAATAACTACCAAAAGAAATCCATTCTGTATATGCTAACTCCTCAGACCTAGTTCTCTTGTCACATGAAGTGTCAGCAGTCTTGTAATCATCAGACCAAAACAACAGTCCCTGATTTTGCTGGCACATTATGTGCCCAATTTGAAAGCAGTGTGTGATTAGGATTTTAATGTAGGTTAAAACAAAAATAAGTCATATCGCTTCGATGTCTGCATTGTGGCAGTTTATAGTGATGCCTAGTACTGAGGCATCATGCCGCAGACATGTAGCATGATGTCCCACCCAGTCACAGTATCCTGACACCAGGCTGTTCATTTCTAACACTAACCTCGTAATGCTAAATGCCAAGCGAGGTAGCTGTTAGTACCATTTTTGTAAGTCTTTGGTTTGACTCGGCCGTGGCTCAAACCATGACCTCCTGCATCTGAGGCGGATGATCTAACCACTAGGCCACCAGAGCAGTTCAGTGTGAAAGCAGTTTAGGATTGATGTTGTTTGCTGTTAGTCTATACTTGTAAGTGAATACGTTAAGTTTTAGACTACCAATATGCATGAACAGTTATTTATTCAAGCAAAAATGTCTTGTGTCCCTTTTTACTTGTGGTTAAACAAATAAATTGTATAATTCTTGATATTTTTTTTGTTGAAAAGGTTTGCAAATTTTAGCCTTAGTACAATATTGCCAGTAATATTAGAAATAAGGAAATTACAAATTTTATTAAAAGTCTTGACATTTAGTTTAAGCATGTTTCAGAAGCAGTAAAAATTCACTTTATAATTGTACATTAAGAAAACGTGTATATTTTTTCCATTTTTTCAACAGATATGTGGGGGTACAGATGATTTCTAAAACATTATGGGATTACGGATCATTCACCTTCCAAGAGAAGTGCAGGCTTACATTCTGAGCAAACTTAATGGTGTGTCATCAGCCCTTGCAAAACAAGTGTGTCGCACATGGTATGAGATTATCAGTGACCTAGAAAAAGGACTGCATTACTGGTTCTGCAGATGTGTGAAGGAGATTAGTCGTTACTCTCTTGTTGAAATAACCCAACTAGCACAGCTTTCCAGGCAAAGGGAGATAACCCTTGTACAATACTCTCAAGAATGGACAGTCAACAAATGCAAAGTTTTGCCTTGGAAATTTTGGAGAGAGGTTTATGCAGAATTTTACAGGTGTGTCAATGAATTAACTCTGATTCTACAGTGTGTCTATGAATTAACTCAAATTTTTTGTTTTTCATCATTCTTTCATAAAGTTGGAATGGTGAATGGTGGAGAATGATAACATTATGATACAGATATTAAATCAGATTGAGGTAATCAGGGCTTTTGTAAACAGACATCCCAACAAACAAGACCAGCTTCTCAAGGATGTCCAATTGTAACAATAGACATCCATGAGAACATTTTTTGTATCCAATATTATATGCTGAAAAAAATCAACCTCTGATATCCCTATTGTTTTAAAATACAAGATATATTTTTCTTTGCTTCCTTCTGAAGGGGCATATGCATTGCTAGCATTCTTACCTCGAAGATGTTGTGTAAATTGATCTTTATGGCTGTTACTTACAATTTTCCAGAGCTAACAGATATTACTGTTTGGATAAATATCTGCTCCAAAATAGGATTTTTCTCTTACATAAACTTGCTTTCTTGAATCTGTAGTTACCGACTACCATGCCAGATTGCTGTATTAGAATTTTAATCCTTCATTGCCATAGTCGGTTTGTGCAGACAGAGGTATTCAAATAAATATCTTCTTAATTTAATTTTTTTAAATCCTTATTTTTTCATTTTATTTTAACTCTGATAAGGATATATGGCTTTTGTAGCATATGATCCACAGGACTAAATTGATTGATAAAAAAAATAAAATTTCATTCTACTTTTTGAATTGTCTGTATTTTCAGTCTGCTCAATATTCTGTCCTTTTTACATTTAGTTTTGAAATACTACAGCAAGGGAGATTGACCATCATGTGCTCTATTTTTGTCCCTTCTGACTTCTAATTATAACTATTTTCAGTCTCAAAATCACTCAATTGTATATAAATTAACAATTTTCCAATTCCAAATATCCAATATGTTTCATAAATTTAAAAATTATTGTCATCTTCACTATCACCAGCCAGTATTTGAGAATGAAAATAAAATGAACCATGCCTGGAATCAGACATTTTGAGTTTTCTAGGTAGCTCTTATATTAATTCATTTGTAAAACATCCTTTATCGAAAAACCATGCCATTATACTTATTCCAGGGTACAATGTGCAAATCAAATTTAGTTTCACAACCATTCATGTCATGCTTGCAGAACCCAGATGTGTAAATATTGCTTACCTGAAAAAAAACGTGACAAGAATGGTTAAATAAAAATTGTATACTTTGCTGAGTAAATTTCTATGTTTGGTACATTCAACTAACTTGTGAGAGTTGTCACACATCATTGTTCTCCAGGTGTGCAGATTCATATAAATTGTACACCATTCACGCAATTGTAACCCTGACAACATTTCTGTTTAAGTACTACATATCAATGACTTTTGTGCAAAGTTTCTTTGTTGCTTTACAAGTACATCTTGTTCATCATGCAGGGAACAAGCTACAATAATTTCTGATTGGTAGTTATTATTAGAACAAGCAATAATCACGGTTGAGATTTCATTGTAACACATTTCACTGTGTGCCACACCAGTAGTATAGCTTTCAAATTGACCAAAATAGAAGAGATAAACTTCAACTTAAAAAATTTGCATAAACTGGTTAATAAATGATGAGTAACGTATTTCATTATAGATGTGGAACACATTTGGTTTATATCCTATATGCTGAAAATGCCGCTGGGTTAAGATATTTAGCCTGAAATATGGATGCAGATTATGAACCATGTCACTTTGTTTTTTAATATGCAGATGGCAAACAAGTATTCCACAATAGTCTTTTTTTAATTTTTCTTAATAAAAATGAGTCCCCGGGACTGCATATGCTGTTTCAGATGAATTCTATATTTAAAGAATAACAAGGCAAACTAATAATCATTATTCATGACTACTACTGAAGACTGAAATAACTTATGGTAAGTATCGTTTTGTATCAATTCTCCATTATTTTTGTCGTTATAGCAAAGGATCAGTGCATCAATATACATGTATAAGTGAATGGTTTCACCTCTAGTGGATAATGCAGCTTTTATTATTATTATTATTTTTCTTCTTCTTCTTCTTCTTCTTCTTCTTCTTCTTATTATTATTATCTCTTGTTCAGGATTTCATACCATACTTCTTTACAGGTTTTATCATCAATGTTAGTCATTGAGAAATGTATTCAATGAAGGCTTTGAAAGTCATAGGTCATTTTCAGTCTTTGAATTTTAGCAAGTGGTTAAAAGTAAATTGTGATGGAAAAGTTTGCTTTTTTGAGTCATTTATTTAATGTTATGCAAGGGTAGATGGTACATTTTTGATTTTTCCATTGTATGCTAGCCATTATTAAAGTTAATTCAATTACATATTTTTTAATGACAGTTAAATGCAGTGAAACCAAAACTTTTTGAGTTTTATGACAACTTTAGGGGACACAACTATCATGTAAGTCAGAGGTTAACTATTAACTAGTATCATGGTTTCCGTCCTTTGCTGTCAGCCAAGGAGTGGTTTAAGAAAATTACATTTTCTGTGTGATTGGTACCTAATCAAACATTCATTTCATCTTTGATAATTCTTTTAAATATTTTTTTCCTTGACAATAACACAAAATGGATATTGTGTGCTCAGGTTTTCAAGACTGGTTTTTCATTTGTTTCCTTCTATGTACCATTTCTAAACTCTTGGTTGTTGATTGCCCTTTCTCTGTTAAACATGTAAAAGTCTAGATTTTCCCTCAGCTTTTGTTTTGTCTGTTCTTTGGATTTAATTTATTTCTTCCTCTAAAGAAGCACTCGATTACCTTGAAACATTAGGAAACCTTTTGAGCTGTTTGGATTGATGATTGGACTGTGAGAAAAACATACATTATTCTATGATAAGTGCAGGCAACACTTTTTTGCTTACAGAAATTAATGAATGTATTATATGTATATTTTATTTCCACTCTAGATGTCAGTTTATCAGAACAGGTGAAGAGAAAAGAACACAACTTTTCTATTTCTTCCTGTATGGTGAAGTCACTGCCTTACACTTTCAAGGTAACATATATTTTGCAAAATTGTCATTTTTTATGGACTGAACATGAATAAAAAGGTGATTATTTCATATTAAGAACATCCTTTGATGGCAAACATGTTTCTATATTTTCTCACATGTATTGTTTTTTGGGCCTTCATATTTATGTTATCAAATGACTATAAATTCATGAAATTGATACTTCCACACATGGTAAAGTAAATACAGTGTCAGTGAAGCAAGGTTAATATCCTGCATTCAAAATTGTGACAAGACCTAAGCATATGCTTCTTGGTAGTGACAGTGTTGTCATCATCCTCATAATTTGTAAGATTCTGGTTAAAGTTTGATGTTAAGATTCTTACTAAATCAAATATAAAAGGGTTTGTTAACAGCATGAGTTACAGGTAAGATATTGCATTCGGTACAAGTCTTGTATCAGACTCTTAGATCTTCATTGTTTGTACCTGGGACATGGTTTTGATTATAAGTAACAAGTAACTAATTTTTTACTTAAATGTTTACTATGCTATCAGCAACAGATGTTGTTGTTGTAAGGTTTAACGCCACTTTTCAGCACACAATAGGCTATACATGGCGGCCAGTATTAATGGTGGAGGAAGAACCCTGGGAAAACCCCCGGAAAGAACCACAACCCACGAGAAGCTACTGGCAAGCTTACTCACAACACAGACAGAGGTGAGATGGTAGTAATCTGTAACAGAGAATGCTTTAGACCACCCGGCCACTCGGGGCCCCAGCAACAGATGTCAGTACATTTAGTGCAAGTTTGGCACTTAGAAAATATTGATCCTCTAGGGATCAGATTTTGAGCACAAAATTTTTTAAATGTTGCTGTACTGTATTTATTAAAAATGTGTATACATAATGTCAGCTTGTTGGGCTGTTATTTTAAAACAATAGTTTTTTTTAAATTTAACAATTTAGACTATTGTCATATAAATAAAATTAGTTCATTTTTTGAAAGCAGGTTCAGACTTTCAATTTGACATGTTTTTTTCTTTATCAGATAATATGATATTCTCTGGCCATGCAAGTGGTAGTGTGATATGCTGGAAGAACTTGGAATCGCAGATGGAGTGTGATGTCATCATCAAACATCTAAGGCCTGTTACCAGCATCACAGGACTGAACATGTGTATGTATTGGGTAACTCAACAATGTGATCCAAATATCAAACACATCATCATTTCTTTCAGAACTTTGTAGCCCAGAAATTCACATCATGTTGTTTCTGAGATAAAAAAAATGGTACTTTGCGACAATGTGTTATTTGATGTGAAAAATAAACATAAAATTTTGTGAAAAATAGATAATATAACATAATTCAATTTCTTTTATTTTGATGATGATTTTTGACCTTACTGGTGTGAGACAGAATGAGCTTATGTTATGGTCGATTGTGCATTGTCTGATGTCCATTTGTATCTTATCACAAGTTTATTATTACTACTTCTCCTGTGATGAAACTGTACAATACTCATTGACCAAAGGTCACATTTATCTTATTTGAAAATGGCACTGGTTACACATCTCTAATGGCACTCACAGTGACTTTATTGAAAGTCTTGTTGCTATTCCTGCTCAGTAGATGGTCATATAAACATGCAATTTACACTGAAAGACTTCTTATGATGTCTAGGGCTGTCAACGGGTACGCGGGTACTCGGGTACCCGACCGTAGCGAAAGACCCGGGTATTGAAAATTAATGACGAGTACCCGTTCAAATTTTTGTTGACAACACTATCAAAATATCATATATCAGCAGCAGCACACTGGTCTGAGTAGTCCGAGTTTCCTCTGACCCTTGCAACCCCATTTTTTTATATTTGGACATTCTTGTTGGGGTGTAGGGTCAGAGCGCATTTCCTATCAAAAAGTTGGAATTCGGCAACACCATTTGATGTCGGCATGGGTAGCAAGCATCTTACATGCCGACCCAGCAAACTTGAACGATCTTTCATCGAGATATACCAGCATGAAATCGATAGGAATATGATTTATTTTCTTAAAAATCGTGAGCATAGCATTTGTTATGCCTTTAATCTGCTGACAGACGAGACAAAAGTATATCATTGCTGAAATTTATCCGGGATCTTGCTTTTTGCATTTCTAGTCACGTGACTACACAAATATCGCAACCTAGGTCATAGTCACGTGATATCGACAATAAGCAAATTTCCAAAAGTTGTTGGACATATTATATAGTAGCCACATAAATAAATATAGTCTGTTCTCTCCTCACTAAACTATACAGATTCTATAAATAGAATTCATGGGGAAAGTAGAACAAGGTTTGCTATAAATAGAACATGTTACTGTATGAAAGTACAAGCTTAAGTCCACGGACAAGAAAGAGTACATGTACTCGTATATTGTAGTTACGTAAAGCGGTCTTTTCTAAAATACGGTCTGTGGGATTAATGGAATGTTAATATAAACGAGATTTCTAGACGGTGGATATACCGAAAAAGCGTAATCCATATACGTTTACACGTAATGCGTAATTTAGTGGGGAAAAATTTGTTGCTCAAGGGTAGTACATGTCTTCCATGCTCTAACGAGTACCCGGGTACCCGTTAAACGGCGCAACGGGTACCCGGGTAAGTTTTCCGTGGTTTTTGACAGCCCTAATGATGTCTAGTTAATCCTTATGAAAGTAGTTTCAATCCAATGTCCAGTAATTGGATGTCCAGTAATTGCCACCATGGCAGCCATCTTCAGAATATTTGCATTGATTCTTTTGAAAAGAAATACATATTAGTAGCAAATGTTTGTCACCAGAAGACTTTGTTGTTTTGTTTGTTAAAATGAAAATGATTTTACTTGGATATCTATTATGGCCACCGCAGGAACATTTTGAAAATCTTTGTAATAAATTTCCCAAATGGATGGTCGTATCATTGGGTATTGACCAGTAGTATTTTTATGGTGTCTAGGTTGTCCTGCTTGAAAATGGTGCCAATCTTGTATTCAGTAAAATCATTGGTTGATTTTAAAATCTTGTTGCTTAGGAATATCATAAATGGTTTCAACATGCCAAAAAATGTGATTTATGTTGAATTCCTTGAAATACATTTCTTAGATCATCAGTCTCTTCAATAGCCTGATGTTTTCACAAGTAATCTCACCAAAGTTACACAAATATTGTATATGTAATAAGATAATAAAATTTTTGCTTTTTTATTCCAACTTTTCATAGTGAAATAACCAATGAAATGCAGTGATAAATAGCCACTGAAGATTTAATGTCCAGCACAAATACTTTCTCTGCTTTACCTCCAACAATAAATATCAGTAACACCAACATTAAATTCACAGTCAGTACTAAACCTAAGTGTTAATCTAGACAGTACTCTCACATTGCACCATGTCATGAACATATGCAAGGCTGCATATCTTTAGCTGAGACGCATCAGTTCCATTTGCAAATATCTTTCAGTTGATGCCACTAAAACACTTGTGTGTTCATTAGTACTTTCCAGACTGGACTATGTAACTCAATTCTGTCTGGTTGTCTGTGCTACCTTTCACTGACGGACCAGTCCAACATATCTATCTGGCCTTACCCATGTGTACATTCATTGTTCCCACTATGAAAACGAAGTCATATGGACAACATTCTTTTGTATACCAGGACCCATCAACATTCAGGAGTGCTCTCAAAACTCACCTATTTCGACTGCAAGAACAAACATAAAGACCTAATAATATTTCCTGTCTGAAATATTTTTAGCATGTTTATGTTTTCTATCTTTTCTGATTTCTTGCTGTTGTTTTTTTGTAATCATATCATTATATATGTTTTTATGTTATATTTGTTTTCTAATGTTGTCAAGCACTTGGAGCTTCTAGAGATTAGGCACTGTACAAAGTCGTGATTATTATTATCATTATTATTATTATTATTATTATTAGTATTAGTATTATTATTATTATTATTATTATTATTATTATTATTATTATTATTATTATTATTATACCAGTGGTATTGCAAAGCAAAATATTTGAGCCACAACATTGATAATGTATTCATAACCCTTGTTCTTGAAGGAAATGCATTGTGCATATGGGAACAATATTAGGAATTTAGGAATTGTTCTTGTGTATTAATCCACATAAATGAAGAACAAAATGCATCGATGACCTATGGACAAAAACATTGTTGTCGCAGTCATATATTCTGATATACATTGGTTTTTAACAACAATCTGAGCATTTGGGTTTATGATGCCTATGAAATGAAAGCTCTCTGCCTTACTCCAGGATGCACTGAATCAGCTGTCCATGTCACACATCGGTGGGGATTGAGCCCATGACCCTTGGATTACAAGTTTAATGCTGTACCAACTGAGCTACCATGGCTTCTAGCAATATATCAGCTGTGAGGAGTCGGCCCCCTATCAGTATAATAAATAGAATGAACAGCATAGACTCTACTCTTGTGAATGTGTTCTGGCAGTCTACATTGTACTCAGTATGGCACATGTTTGAACACAATAAAGTATGGTAGTACAGTGTTAACATTGTCTCGTTTCAGATGACAATGTTGATGATATTTTGTGTGGAAAGCATCTGAATATGATAATTTCTGCCTCTATTGATAGTAAACTCATCTGTCATCACCTGGTTACTGGTAATAATGATGATGACAAAGAAGAGGAGGAGGAGAGGGAAGATAACATTGAAATTCAGCATTTTAATAAACGAGTTAATGTTGTAAGGTAATTTTCAGTCATTATATATTGTCTAAGATTGAAAATTTCACTCGATGTTTTCATTTTGGCTTTTTTTTTTAAATTTTTTTTTTTTTATGATTTAACGCCATTTTTCAGCACAATATAGGCTATACATGGCGGCCAGTATTAATGGTGGAGGAAGAAACCGGACGAACCCCGGAAAGAACCACCGACCCACGAGAAGCTACTGGCAGGCTTTGTCACATAACTACATTTGCCGAATCTTAGACTCGAACACACGCAGACAGAGGTGAGATGGCAGTGGTCCGTAACGGACAGCGCTTTAGACCACTCGGCCACTCGGGGCCCCCATTTTGGCTTTTTATATTGATGTCAGTAGTAACTTAAATTTAAAGAAAGAAACATAATTAATTAAAACACATTTCAGAAAGAAATTAGTATTGGGGCAATTTTGGATCAAGATTGTATCAAAATGTAAGTCAGGAACATCAAAAATACATTTATGTACACAATATTACCCTTTTGTTAGTAATTTTCAATTTTTCTTAGCATTCCATGGGTATATGAAAATGAGAAAAATAACCCAAGTCATGATGCATTACAAAAAGGTACATTCTTCTGATGTTTTTAATTGTTCCGAGGTTGCAGGCAAGGTGATCCATTGTTACCCAGTTTCTTTCTTTGTGCTGAAAGTTCAGGAAAACTGATTTAAAAAAATAAAAGTATAAAAGAATCAATTAGGTAAAAGAATTTTAAAGTAAGTTAGTAAGTTGATGATATGAAGATACTTTTAGATTAATCATAAAAATCACAAAATATATGTGTTGAGAATACTTGGTCAGTTCTGTAGAAGTTCTGGCTTAAAAATGAATGCTCACAAATTAATGGCATAATTATCTACATCAGATAAGAAATCATTGGAAACTGTAAAGCTGGAATCATAGAAAGGACCTTATAAAATTATGAGAATGTTTTTCACCACAATTGGTGAAGAAAATTTTGGAGCTTAATTGTGAGGAAACGTCATAGAAATATAAAATATACTTAGGAACTAGAATAAAAGAAACTAACATTGCTTGGTTAAATAATAGCAATAAAATCTTTAGTTCTTTATAAATTTTCTCATTTATTTGTTTCTTTAAATGTAATCTGCCATTACATTTACTTATTTATTTTCTCTTTTTGCCTAATCCACCATTAAGTTTACTCTTTTCTCTTTACCTAATTCACTATTTCAGGGTTGTATCAAGGATGCATGATCGTGCAAATCCTTCCCCCCAATTTCAAGATTTCCTGCAAAACTGTTAATTCTCTGGGGGGCAAAATAACACAAAAACTAAGAAGTGTGCACATTTTCGTGTGAAAAATGTGTTATTTTATTGTTGTTTATGTGTTAAAATTTCTGGTTTTCACTCATGGGAAATATGGTGTACTTGTATAGTTGTAAATACATCACTTATTTTTGTGTGCCATGTGCTCAATTTTGATTGGTTAATAAGAAAGGTCAGAAGAGCATGTTTGATACATAGGCTGGCTTGGCGAGACAACATGTTAAATGGCAGAATTAATTAAAACTCTTGACACTTTTTCATTATTTTAGCAGTAACACTTCTAAAAACAGTCAGGATGCAGAAGTTTCTGTCAATAACAGTGAACAGATACTTCCTCAGGCTAATGCCATATCAGACGACGCTAGAGATGTGCTTAAAGATGGTGCTGATGAAACTAAGGGTCCATCTAACACATAGAAAAAAATTACTCTTTCAATTCAGATTGAAAACAAAATCAACCATGGCTGGAAATGAATGAAAACAATGAGATGCTTTGCAGGTGGTGTGTAAAAACTGGCAAAACATTCTTTCACAAATGGAAATGCTAATCAGGACATCAACCCTTGACAGACATGTTGAATTACCAGCTCACAAAACAGGCGATTCAGGATTTGAAACTAATAAAAATCTATAAAAAAAATTTAATTCTCAGTGAATTGGATTTCTGATCATTTTAATATTGCTTATAATCAGTATCCTGTTTGGAAATAATTATTTAAAACTCGTAGCAAGTTTTGTTGATGTGACAATCTCTTCCCCCTTCTGGCCTCAACCCCTTCTTTTGTGCGGAGTTTACTTTAAACTAGTTTGACCAATCAGACAACTGCATTTGTATAAATTTTGAGTAAGATTTTAAAGGTTTGGATATTTACATTTTTGAAATTTTGAGTAAACAGTTATGGTTAATACCCCAGGTTGATCTGGCATCTTTTTCTTTAGTGTTCTATGTGAAACATAATAGTTTGTAATTTCCTTTAAAAAAGTGGATGTTTTGTATTTGATGGGTAGCAAGGCTAAAACCACAAAATTAATCTTGGTTGATGCCCAAAAAGGTTAAGAACCTCGGGGTTAATGAGACTAGGGCGCATAATGTTTCCACCTGATAACTGATTTTGCAGCATATATTTCATTGACATGGATAAATTTGTGTTTTTTTGCAAGTTAAGTATAACTGGGAAAGGCTTTTCTGAATATATACAAATTTCTAAAGAATGTTTTTTTAACATTAGCATCTAAATTGCATTTTGAGATGTCCTTGTTGGTCTCTTGGCAGAGGACATGGTGCATACTTGTCACTATGCATACTTGTCAATATCAAGGTCCCTTGGCAAAGGACATAGTGCATACTTGTCACTATCAAGGTCCCTTGGCAAAGGACATGGTGCATACTTGTCAATATCAAGGTTCCTTGGCAAAGGACAATGTGCATACTTTTCACTATCAAGGTGGCAAAGGCCATAGTGCATACTTGTCATTATCAAGGTCCCTTGGCAAAGGACATGGTGCATACTTGTCATTATCAAGGTCCCTTGGCAAAGGCCATAGTGCATACTTGTCATTATCAAGGTCCCTTGGCAAAGGCCATTGTGCATACTTGTCATTATTAAGGTCCCTTGGCAAAGGACATGGTCCCTTGGCAAAGGACATGGTGCATACTTGTCATTATCAAGGTCCCTTGGCAAAGGCCATAGTGCATACTTGTCATTATCAAGGTCCCTTGGCAAAGGCCATAGTGCATACTTGTCATTATCAAGGTCCCTTGGCAAAGGCCATAGTGCATACTTGTCATTATCAAGGTCCCTTGGCAAAGGACATGGTCCCTTGGCAAAGGACATGGTGCATACTTGTCATTGTCAAGGTCCCTTGGCAAAGGCCAAAGTGCATACTTGTCATTATCAAGGTCCCTTGGCAAAGGCCATAGTGCATACTTGTCATTATCAAGGTCCCTTGGCAAAGGACATGGTGCTTATTGTCACTATCAAATTTCTTTACAGATCCTGGGGTAGCTGTTTTGTTGCAGCTGCTAATGGAAGTCTGGTCCAAGGTCAGCCAGTCTGGAATGTTGATTCTGAACAAGGACGTCCCTCCCAATCCATTGTATGCCACCTTTTTGGACAGACTGCATCAAACATGACTGCAGTAGCATTCTGGGATGATACAGTAAATATTTTTGTATAATCAGTATGTAAGTGTACAAAGGACTCAGTACTAAATGAGTATCCAGTTTATTTCCTGTGAGAAATTACTGCTGGATTGCAATGAAAATTTGCTCTTACAGAACCCTTAGTAAGAATAAAGTAGTCATGGCATGAATTAGAATTCGTCCACTTCTACATATGAAAGATCCACCTGAATACATTTCTTGCATTAATCCATTCACCTTGTAGTACTGTCTGATAGATTGTTCAATCTACAACTTACAAGTTGTTGTTGTTGTAGGGTTTAACACCATTTTTCAGCACATGTTAGGATAGGCTATACATGGCGGCCAGTATTAATGGTGGAGGAAGTTCCTGGGAAAAACCCCAGAAAGAACCACTGACCCACGAGAAACTACTGCCATGCTTTCTCACATACCTGTATTGGCCGAATCTGAGATTAGAACCCACACAGACAGAGGTGAGATGGCAGTGATCCATAATGGAGAGTGCTTAGACCACTCTGCCACTCGGGGCTCCCCAACCTACAAGTGATTGCTACTACAATTTTTGGCACAGGAAGACGATTTTTGATATGTAAATATGTCATGTATATTAAATATTTGAAAAGAAGTTTAAATTTATTGTATAATATAGCTTTGTGCAGCCAGGTTTTTTGGAGTATGTTTAACAAATGTGTACTGTCTATCATTCTTAGTTATCTTTTATTATCTAATTAATATATATTCACACCAGTTACATACATTCCCCATTGATTGGGAACCATGTATTATCCTCACTCTCTCATCCTTTTGTCCATTTATTGAACATATAAATTGATACACTTTTCACATGGAAATCATCTATCATTTAACCATATATAAATTGATACACTTTTCACATGGAATCATCTATCATTTAACCACAAATAAATTGATACACTTTTCACATGGAAATCATCTATCATTTAACCACATATGAATTGATACACTTTTCACATGGAATCATCTATCATTTAACCACATATAAATTGATACACTTTTCACATGGAATCATCTATCATTTAACCACATATAAATTGATACACTTTTCACTTGGAAATCATCCATCATTTAACAATATATTGTTTTGATACACTTTTCACATGGAAATCATCTATCATTTAACCACATATGAATTGATACACTTTTCACATGGAATCATCTATCATTTAACCACATATAAATTTATACACTTTTCACATGGAATCATCTATCATTTAACCACATATAAATTGATACACTTTTCACATGGAAATCATCTATCATTTAACCATATATAAAATTGATACACTTTTCACATGGAATCATCTATCATTTAACCACAAATAAATTGATACACTTTTCACATGGAAATCATCTGTCATTTAACCACATATGAATTGATACACTTTTCACTTGGAAATCATCCATCATTTAACAATATATTGTTTTGATACACTTTTCACATGGAATCATCTATCATTTAACCACATATAAATTGATACACTTTTCACATGGAAATCATCTATCATTTAACCACATATAAATTGATACACTTTTCACATGGAAATCATCTATCATTTAACCATATATAAATTGATACACTTTTCACATGGAAATCATCTATCATTTAACCATATATAAATTGATACACTTTTCACATGGAAATCATCTATCATTTAACCATATATAAATTGATACACTTTTCACATGGAAATCATCTATCATTTAACCATATATAAATTGATACACTTTTCACATGGAAATCATCTATCATTTAACCTTTTCTGTGGTGCTATTTAGCCTTACAGTGCTTGTGCACAGTAAATCTGCAATCAATCAAAGCAGATTCACTTTCTGGCTTGGTGATGTCTGTCAGATCATCCATCTGACAACAATGAGGTTAGGGTCTCTGGTAGGTAGTTTTTTAGTGTCACATAATTTGGCGTGTAACTAGTACTACAACCATCAGTGAAACTGTGTCGCATGGTTTGCAGTAAGGACATACCACTAGTGACAGTGTGTTTCATTATTCAGGTTAATTTTTTTTTTGTTATTTAAGAAGTGAGGTATGGCAGGAGTGTTTTTCTTCAGTTATGAAAATACGGGAAAATGAAAGTAATATATGTCTGCTAACAGCAAACCTGATTTAAAAGTTGATAAAATTACTTACATAATATGATCATTCAAATTTTATCTTGTTTCACAGACAGTGATGAATTTTATTTTGATTGCCAGGCAAGGTTCAGAAGATAGCTTGTTATCGATTTCTACTGGGCATAGAACATATGGGATGGTCTGTCACCTGTTGTTTGTACATTAGCACAAGCAAGACATTACAACTAATAAATTACTAAGATGCTTGCCTTGAAACGATTCACTCAAATTCATCCAAGTCAAGTGTCCATCTTGAAAATATTGTTATAACAACACCTAAATGCCAGCAAAGGGTTTGCACAGAAAGATTTTTTGTAATGTTCAGTCACTGTTGAATGAAAATTGTGCTGATTTGATGTCTAATATGGCCACCCTGGCAGACATCTTGGAAATGTATGGCTACTTCTGATGAATGAAAAGCTATATTGACATGTGATAGTCAGCAGACGACTTCTTTTAATGTCTTGTTGATGCTAATGTGATCTTCAGTTTGGCAGCCAAGTTGAAAATGTTATCATGTCACCTCTTGAACGGAAAGTGGTATCTACATGGGCTTTAAAATAGAAGGCTTCTTATGATGTTAAGTTGACCCTAAATGAAAATGGTTCCACTTAAAGATCAACTATGGCTGCTACAGTGGTTATCCTTAAAATGTTGTTATTTCTAATCCTGCTAAATGGATGGTGAGATCAACATGAGGTTTCGCTAAAAGACTTTACTAAAAGACTTTACTATGTCTAGTTGGTCATAATGAAAATTATCTGAAGTCAAATGAAGGCCATGCTAAGCAACATCCAATCAGTACAGGGTTTTCATTAAAAGTCTTCTTATAATGTGTAGTTGGTCTTAAATGAAAATGGTGCTGATCTGAAAATCCTATATGGCTGCCATCTTGAAAATTGTTAAAGTTTCCCCTCCGACCACTCCAGTGGTCTTAGCTGTTAGTTATAGTGCCCACCTCAGATGCAAGAGGTAATGGGTTCGAACCCTGGACAAGTAGAAAACTGTTAAAGCTACATTAAAAATCCCAAAACACGAACGCATACTTCTCAGTCAGACAAAAGGATATAGTTTCAATCCAAAGCAGTTAAAAGATGTGGTCTTGAATTCCCATAAATTCTTCTCAAACAGGCCAGTCCCTTTGAGGAACTCTTGTTAGTCATATAGTGCTTTGATTTAGTAATGGTCTAGGTATTGGGTACAATGGTGTTGAAAAAATACCTCAAATCTATTGAAAAATAAAATGAAATCTGGCCCATTGGAGATATCTGTATTGGTCAAAATATAAAAATGGATGGCACTAAACTCCATAATAAAACCTTTTGAAATAATTATCATCCAAAATGGCTTGCCACACACAATAGTTGTGGTTTACTTTGGCTGATATATAGCTTTCTAGTCTGCCTTAATCTATAATCATAAATAATTTGAATAAAACATCTTTAAATCTTCAAATATAAAATTGTTTTGTTTGTTTGGAAATGGACAGAGGATTTGCTATGAGCCCCTAAGTTGCAGTCCAACTGCAGCCAAGACATCTGTACTGGACTGAACTTACATTATCATTTAAAGATGATTATTTAATTTACAGGTGCTGTCGGGTGATGAAATGGGGAATGTATTCAAATGGTCTGGTAATGTTTTGGACAAAAAGAACAAGCACACAGCAGAAGATATGATATTTTTACAGAATTTTAGAAGCCCTGTCAAGAAATTGTTTATATTGGAGGACATCTTTATCTGTATTACAGGTACCTTTTGAGCTTATAAAGATGTGTTCTGCCAAAGTATTTTTTCTTGTTAAGGGAAACAACTCAAGACAAGTTTATTTTTGTCAGGGGAGGTAACAGCCAATATGGTATATTATTTATAAAGTCTATCTTGGTGTAGCTACACACAGTGATCAATTTAGTGTCCATGTGCATGACCTTTTGTACATCCATATGTCCACTCATGTTTACTTAGCTAAATAAAATGCAGGCTGGATCAATGAGGGTATGTTAGCTTTTTGAGTTTTGATATAAAATAGTTATGGGAACACTCTTCAGATATTATGTATTTCTGAGAGTGACAGGTGTAACATGAAGTTATTTCCATTTGCATCATGCAGAATGGAGAGAATGTTGGTACACCATTAGGTTGCTTTCATGTAGTGTAGCTAAAAGTTTTTTGGATAGTGTTTGTGGATATTGTAAATGATGTAAGCACACAGCTAACCAGAATGACTGTCCCCATGTTCTTGATAAAAATCAGCCATTATTAGTCTAAGATATTTTGTACAGGTCAAGGAAATGAAAATGACCAATGAAGCTAGCAGTTTTCTGATAGTTGCACAGACGAAGTAAGAAGCTGTAAATTGTATACACTTAATTACACCCATAAATCTTACATGAAATAAATGGTAATAAAACTCTATACACTAAATTACACCCATAAATCTTACATGAAATAAATGGTAATAAAAGTTTTTTTAACATTACCTAAGTTATAAAAGATCTATTTTTAAATGGCCAGGATAACCAATGAGGAATAACTCAGAAATTCTTTATTCTTAAAAAATCAAACCCAATGCAAAATATGAAACTATAGCGCCACATTAAATGAAACTATGCATCATACTGCCAATGCGAAGTGTAATATCATTGTTACAGTTGTCAGAAGGATGTTTGTATTTTTGATGACTTTTGTTACTTCAGGCTATGAAAGTATAGTGATTTTACAACTTCTGGCTTATAACATTAAAGTTGTATATTTAATGTGGAGAATTTTAACGTTGAAATCAGATATGACATGCTTTCTACATTTTCATTGTTTGTAACTCGTGTTCTTTTCTCCTGTAAAAAAGTATTATGAAACTGCACACCTGTTTCTTTTTATTTACATGTCCTTTCATGATCATCATGCATATTTCTTTTTTGTTAAATTGCTTCTTAATAACATATAGAGATTGTGAATGATTAACACTGCTGAGGAATTTAAGAACAGGTAAACATTGAATATAGGTAATTTTAAGTACAATTTATAATATTATTTCAGGTGATGGGAAGATGCACATTAGTGATGATCAGGAAAACTTTACAGTTCATGATGTGTTTTCTGACATCCACATGTACCCTGAAGAAATCAGCATCAGGGGACCTATTATGGCTTTAGGATTCAGAGGAGGTATGGCCTCAGAATCTTTAATATTCCTACTTGTGGTTAAGGTTCAAGTCTTCCCAAAGTAAACTAATAAGGGTGAAGCTGACCGGCAAATATTAACTATCTACCCTCCACATTCACCCCCACCCCCACCCCATCCCTGGATAATTGAATTGCTCTTTCCTTGTTGGGTTTATGATGGTAACTTGTTAACACCTGGCACCACCTTTATGGTCAGGAGGTTGTACCCTACTTCCGAACTCTGTAGCATCAGTGAAAAATGACATAAATCTCAAAGGTTAATGTGTCAGACACTTTGCTTACTGCAAGACTTGAATCCACAATCTCCTGATTTCTCCTATAACGCCTACTATTTGGTCAAGGTGCCTCTGACTTGTTGCCTATAATTTCTACCACTTATCCAAGGTGCCTCTGACTTGTGGCAAAAGTAGAAGTAAACTTGTCTTAGATGTTAATTGTATGCTGATGCCATTGGCTTACAAGTACAAGTGGATCAGACAGATTGTGCACTGTATTCAACAAGAAACATCACAATTATTTGGCAAGCCACCTTGGTACATCATTGAGAGATAACCCTTACAAAAAGACCAAAACAACAATGGTTTGTCAGAAGTGAGATGTTCTCCTATATTGCAATGCTTGCAGCACTTGCTTCCATGATGTCACACAGAAGTATACTTCTGGCAATGATATTTGTTCCGGCACAGGTGTGCATGTACATGTAAATGATGTGTTTGCCAAAGAACTGCCTTGGACTTTTGTTAAATCAAATTAGTTCAGTCAAAACATGTTTTATTTTCTTTTTATTTCCATTGAAATGAACATTAAACCTTGTATACTTCAGTTTTTAAATACCTGTAGAACTATCATTAACTTACCTTTGGATTTGCCTAAATTTTGAGATAACATTGCCTTTATTCAAGCCATGATTTGTCAGAACACCACAATGGATCAAAAACAGACCACATATTACTTTTAAACACTTTATTCAACATTTTATTGAGAATAATGTGAAATTTACATTTAACTTCCCTTTATAATCATCTTTGTGAGACTAAACTTGCTTATGAGAATATTTTCAGAAACCTGAATTTGTCTTCTTTACAATGGTACCAAGAAATGAAATTTGTACAAGTCATTAAAAATATGTTGCCTACATTTATTAAGATCTTGAAAGTTACTTAGTGTTGAATGGTTGTCTTTCCCTTGTAGTTACTTAGTGTTGAATGGTTGTCTTTCCCTTGTAATTACTTAGTGTTGAATGCTGAGTAGTCTTTCCGTTGTAGTTACTTAGTGGTGAAAAGGTTCAAGGATGCTTCAAAGAAAAATCTCAAGTAAAAGTTAAAAAATTCATTGCATAATTATTTTAATTCTGTTGAAAATGCTTTATTGTGTAGGAGATGACTTTATTTAAGTCATATATTAAGATAAGTTTTTAAAAAAGAATATTTTACCTTGCAGGTATGATACATCTGTATCTTGTTGATTCAAAGGAAGATTGGAAGAGGTTTGATATCACCAAGCCAATGCGAACCTACAACACTGGCGCTGAACATATTAATGCACTTACAATAGGTGATGATGGAGGGGGTCCTGTGATTGTCATAGCAACGGAAGAACTTCATTTGACTGTGCTTCAATTTAGAAAGGCATCTAAGAAGAAAGATTTTGAATCAGAAATAGAAACTACGTAACGTACAAGGTGATGAAGTTAAATTTAAATATTGAGGAGATTTGGGCTGAAATGATTATAGCAACTGTATACAGCTTAAATTTGTTGGACTGGATATATTGAATATGTGTTCATTTATATTTTTTGTGCAATGTTTGCTTTTATAAAGGAGCAATGCAAGAATATTAGCTCAGAGATATGATCATATACTATTAGAAATGGTACCAGTTTTTATGTTGAGGTTTCAAAAAACCTGTTGTGTAGCTTGAGAAAGACCTAAACAGTAAATGCCAAATAGCACACAATGTTACTGGAAAGGCGAGCATTTTATTTGCTTTATAAAGTTGGTGCCTTTTTAAACAGTATGTTTTTAGTTTATTTTGAAATTGTTGGATTATTTTTTATTTATACTCAGCTGTTTTATTATTAATGTAGCTGGCATTTTTTTTGTTGTTTCTTCTCATTTTTGATCAGGGTCCCAGTAAGTTAATAACATGGATATTCTTAATGATAACACGAATTGAAATATGAAGCAGTGTCAGAGCATTTCAAATATCATATGATAGTAGTCATAAAGAAGCATTAAATTTCAGCAGCATACATTTGAAATCATGAAGTCCAGTTGGACTTAACTTTTAAATCTAAAACTCAAATGCATTGTACAAAAGAAAACTTGAATACATTGTATAAAAGAAAACTCAGATACATTGTATAAAAGATCCAACTTTCTTTGATTCATAATATAGGTTGCAGTCGCCTAAAATTCATCCCAGGTCAGCTGCCACAATGTGTAATTTAGAAAGGCATTTAGTTCTCATTTCCAAGCGTGATATGATTTTAGTGTGCTAAAAGCGCTGTTAAATATATACATGTGCTGTACAGATGTCTTTTAGTGTGCAGATGTATGCCACATAAAACAAATTTGATGTACATTTAAATAATTGATTTAGTCAGAACTGGTCTGTTTAGCGACTGAATCCTCGTTTTGCAATAATGTCGATAATAATTTTTAATAAACATGCTTTTTCTAATGAAGTTGTTTTTTATTCTGTTCAAATGACATTATTTTCAAAATGTCCAACATGTGAAAGATTGTTTCAACTGATTTCAACAACCATCAGGTGTACATGACAAATCTGTGAATTATGTTACTGCTTTTTGTTTTCTTGATGAGTCTGGTTCCCATAGTGGTGTTTAATAGCAACCTACCAAATCAGGAGTCCCAATAGCAGGGAACAAGACTAACTGTTGATACACCACTATACAAGTTTTCTTTTTTCTCAAAAACAGGCAAGATTTACTTTGTGAGACAATCGTCTATATCGAAACTCAATTTTTGTATTGTTCAATTAGTACAATATTGATGTCGTAATTTCATTGGAAGTAATAATAAAACTTCTTATCATCGTTTAGGATTTTTCTAAGTGCCATTTCAAGAATTTTCTGAAACTCGCTTGCCCACAATGGTCTGTATCTGTGAAACCAAGCTCTTTATTTTACGAAGTATTCATTTTGTTTGGCTGCCTTGCTATCTTTGTTAAGTTATGAAAGAGTCAGTTAATTTAAGGGAGTTTATGTTACATACACGATAATATTTATAACAAGTGTTCAATTGATCAAATGAAGTGAGTTTACCTGACATATGATCGGGGCTACTAGATTTTAAGTTTGGAGGATTTTCATTCCGTTTAACTTTTTTTTAATTCCATGTCCTTTATTTGATTCAAAAGACATAGTACATGTTATAATACAAAGGAGGCCAGCTTTAATTCATTGCAATAATACAACAAATACTTCCACAAGTCATTTATAAAAACACAGCAATTAAATTCTCATAGAAACACTTGCAGACATAGCTGTTATGGTAGATTGATGCATTTGATGTTTAATTACAAGAGGACACATTACATGTATGATGATTACACTTAAAAGGAGCAAAAAGAACTCGAACACAGATCTCAAATTGATAAAATATTTATTTAATTTGTATTATTTATTAAGGTACTGCATCCACTCAGCGTAAGGACATTTTCGTTGATAGAAATTTTCTTACAGATCATTAATTGTGGTGTACTAGGAATGTTGTTTGGAAAGAAAATATAAAAAATTGTTTGACCTATTTTTGAATTTGATATTCATAATGTTGATTACAATTTTCAGGTCCTATTTACTGTTTTCGATGATAAAATGAGCATTATATCAAAGCTTACATCACCAATTTTCATTGTGATTTTACCCAAGACCAGCAAATAGGGATCAGTTTTTGGGGTATTTTCTGGTTTAAAAAATAGGATCCATGCCTGACCTTATGTTATAAATGGGTTTGCGAGTAATCACGGAGTGGTGTATTAATAATATTTGCATTTATATGGTCACATAGTCACAACAGAACATATAAACAGCTGAATGCATTTTAAGTCAACAATGGAGATACAATCATTCTATTTTGCACAATGAGAAACTTTTCTTTTTCTATCCAGGACATTTTTCCACAAAGGAATGCCTTCTATTAAAACAGGATGCATCTAGATTTTAACTAGTTTGGGCCCCATTTCCCCTTATCTTTAGTAAAATGGAGTCCAATCAAATGTTGTCAGTACAATGTTCATCATGAAAACTTTCTAGAAATGAAGATTGTATCAAGAACCAAAAAGATGCCATCTTTGTGTAATCCACAAACTTTGCTTGTGCATGTAATATTAATGGGGTTTATCATTCTAACTATTTCTAAGCTGTGTTCAAGAACAGTAACTTAATACTTTAATGACTTTTTCTTTCATTTTACTTATAATATCAACTTAATGACACAAGTTATAAATGTCCTTAGTTCAAAAACATTAAAATCATGGAAATAAGAAGAAATCTTCCAAGCACATTTAGATGTTTCAAGTACAAATATAAATATTCAGTTTCAAACTAGCCCTATTCTAGTTGAAACAGATGTTCAATTGCATGTTGCAGGTTCCAACTTCAGCTGCAAATAATGAAATGGCAAAATTTGTCAAAGTAAAAAATTTAACTGGTAAGACCTTGAAAAGCTGCAGTTAACAAACAAATCCTACTGTACATATATGTACATGTATATCTAACTCTGAAATTATTTTTTTAAAACTTAGAGTCTCCTTACTTTCTCTGTCCCAGAACATACACTTAGCAGTAAGCAATCTGAATCTGTTTTTGAAAAATCAAGATCTTCATCTATATGAATTTTGTGTGATTTATTATTTTAATTTTTCTAAGATTAAACGAAAATATTTAATTTCATTAGCACATTTTAGTTTTTAAAATATTTTCACACACACACACACACTAAAATTATATACATGTTTGAATTATATGAACAGTGGGATATACCTGTGTGGGTCGACAGTTCTGAAAGTTTGTATTTGGTCATATATTAGTAGCCACTCTTTCATTAGCACCGTGATATTCAATGGATGTAATGTCAATTAATAAACCACTTTCTGTCATGGGATTTTAGATTAGGATATTTTATTAGCACCATGCTATATTCTAAAGATATAATACCAATTAGTTGATCACTTGATGGCTTGGGGATGCAGAATAAAATGTGTTAAGTTTCGCATTTTATTATAAGGATGTAATACCAATTAGATAACCTGTTTGCAGATAAAGAATATAATGTTTATTAGCACCATGATATTATAAGGATATAATACCAAATAGCCACATACTGGCTTGAGGATATAGAATATAATGTTTATTAGCACCATGATATTATAAGGATATAATACCAAATAGCCACATACTGGCTTGAGGATATAGAATATAATGTTTATTAGCACCATGATATTATAAGGATATAATACCAAATAGCCACATACTGGCTTGTGGATATAGAATATAATGTTGTATTAGCACCATGATATTATAAGGATATAATACCAAATAGCCACATTCTGGCTTGAGGATATAGAATATAATGTTTATTAGCACCATGATATTATAAGAATATAATACCAAATAGCCACATACTGGCTTGAGGATATAGAATATAATGTTGTATTAGCACCATGATATTATAAGGATATAATACCAAATAGCCACATACTGGCTTGAGGATATAGAATATAATGTTTATTAGCACCATGATATTATAAGGATATAATACCAAATAGCCACATTCTGGCTTGAGGATATAGAATATAATGTTTATTAGCACCATGATATTATAAGGATATAATACCAAATAGCCACATTCTGGCTTGAGGATATAGAATATAATGTTTATTAGCACCATGATATTATAAGAATATAATACCAAATAGCCACATACTGGCTTGAGGATATAGAATATAATGTTGTATTAGCACCATGATATTATAAGGATATAATACCAAATAGCCACATACTGGCTTGAGGATATAGAATATAATGTTGTATTAGCACCATGATATTATAAGGATATAATACCAAATAGCCACATACTGGCTTGAGGATATGGAATATAATGTTTTATTAATACCATGTTATCCTAAGGACGTAATACCAATTATTTAACCACTTGCTGGCTAGGACAGATGGAATAGAATGTTTTATTAGTACCATGTTATCATAATGATGTAATACCAATTAGTAACCCTGTTTGTAAATATAGAAAAAATGTTTTATTAGCACCATGATATTATAAGAATTTAATACCATATACTCACATGCTGGCTTGGGGATGTAGATTACAATGTTTTATTAGCACCATAAGATCCTAAAGAGTTAAGAAAATATGCAATGAAATATGTATTATACTATTTGATAATTTATCAAAATTTTAGTTCAGTAATATGCTGATGTTAAGATTTGATTGAATTTAACAGTGCTGAAATATTATGATTCATAGAATTGATACATTTTTACTGGTGTATGAACTCTTGTGTGTACTGCAATTCGTGACATTACAAGTATATTTGTGTATGAACTCTTGTGTGTACTGCAATTCCTGACATTACAAGTATATTGGTGTATGAACTCTTGTGTGTACTGCAATTCCTGACATTACAAGTATATTTGTGTATGTACTCTTGTGTGTACTGCAATTCCTGACATTACAAGTATATTGGTGTATGAACTCTTGTGTGTACTGCAATTCCTGACATTACAAGTATATTGGTGTATGATCTCTTGTGTGTACTGCAATTCCTGACATTACAAGTATATTTTTGTATGAACTCTTGTGTGTACTGCAATTTCTGACATTACAAGTATATTTGTTTATGAACTCTTGTGTGTACTGCAATTTCTGACATTACAAGTATATTGGTGTATGAACTCTTGTGTGTACTGCAATTCCTGACATTACAAGTATATTGGTGTATGAACTCTTGTGTGTACTGCAATTCCTGACATTACAAGTATATATATACAAGCTTTACTCATGGGTCCGTAATAAGTAACACTTCCGATAATATTTACTTCGGCTTAACAATTCAAAAACCTAATGAAACCAGTTTCCTCTTCTAGAGTAGAATACGGAGCTTCACCACAACCTGTTCAAATTGATAAATTTCAGAAGCCAAGCGTTGTACACACTATTTCTCGTACGTTATATATATCGTATTTTTTTAGAATTCATACACGATCACTTCTCCAAAATCACTTAAAGAACCTGAATAAATTGTTAAGTTCCGATCGTTTATTATTAAAAGTCATACGCGAATTCTTCCACCAAATTATAATAAACGTTTTACACACTATTTCTCGTTCGTTAAACAAATATTTTCACGGTCCGATAAAAATACACGTAAATGAATTTCAAATTTCAGTAACCATGCCACGATCATATTATTTTAAAAGTCACAACTAATCTCATGCCCAGAATGAAGTTAATTTCTTGTTTTTTTTTTTTTTTTACTTTTCTCCAAATTTTTTTTCTCCATGTGTGAATGAATATACGAAATTTCGGGAGCCATGCTACGACCGCGTTATATCCGAATTCGCGTTATGGCGGGGCGCGTTATAGCGGGGTTCTACTGTATATTGGTGTATGAACTCTTATGTGTACTGCAGTTCCTGACATTACAAGTATATTGGTGTATGAACTCTAGTGTGTACTGCAATTTCTGATATTACAAGAGTATTGGTGTAGGAACTCTTGTGTGTAATGCAATTCCAGACATTACAAGGATATTGGTGTATGAACTCTTTGTTTGTACTGCAATTCCAGACATTACAAGTATATTGGTGTATGATCTTTTGTGTGTAGTGCAATTCCTAACATTACAAGTATATTGGTGCATGAACTCTTGTGTGTACTGTAACATCTTGATGTTACATGTCTAATGAACTCAGAGATGAAACCTATCTGATCACAACGAAAAGACTTTCTTATTCCTATTCTTTATCAGTAACACCAACATTAAATTCACACTTGTTAGATAACCTAGGTGTCCCACCTATTAGACCAACATGTCATGAGCTGAGATGCCTCAAGTGCATTTGCAGTTTTATTTCTGAAACACTTTTGTGTTTGTCTCTATGTTTCTAGACTTGACTATGGTAATTTTCTGCTATCAGGTTTGTCTTAATATTTACTCCAGAAAGTTGAAATATCAAGACTCAGGTTTGGTCAATGTATGCATGTGAGAAAGCTTGCCAGTAGCTTTTTGTGGGTTGGTGGTTCTTTCCAGGGTTTTCCCGGATTCGTCCATTCACCATTTATACTGGCTGCCATGTATATCCTATCTTGCTCTTAAAAATGGCATTAAATCCTGCAACAACATCAACACTTAAATATGACCCCAAAAAAATCTTTCTCAGCGTAAATTATTTTCTTAATTTTCTTAAATGTTTAATTTTTTTTAATACCAGTCATACAAGCAAAATAGTTGCATCTCATGCCACTGTAAAGTCTCTGCACCTCACCTGTATGAGAGTGTAAGAGAGCTTATTTGATAAACCATTTTCATCAGCCATTTAGTTGTATTATTAACATTTAACAACTTAATATAAAATTATCAGACATTGCTACTTCATCAGTACTGAAAAATTACATGTGCATGCTGTATGACGAAAACTTGACCTTGATACCAAAATTTGGTCACTGTGATGAAAGTGTCACACTTCAATGAATGTCATTTTTCTTTCTTCAATATTATAGACCACAATATCAAATGATACTTATAGTGAACTACATTTCATGTTCATTCCAGTCATAAAACATTTCAGTTCAGGCCAGCTTCTATTTCAGTTCAGACCAGCTTCTCAGACACTTGTATAATCCTGAAACTTCTCAGGCATACTACACTTCAGGAGCAAAAGTAGGTCCCTGGGATTCACTTTTAGATATAAATGAAAATATTGACTTTTATCATTTGGTAAATATCTCGGATATTGTTGCCTGTTCTTTGATGAAACTTGATATGTGTATACATTGTGAGGAGTGCTACCTACCACTTTAAAATTGAATGGTTCTGTACAATTTAGACGTCTTATTGAGTTTCTTGAACCCAGCTGCTTGTACAGGCACCAATCCAAATATAGGCATAAATTCTGAGAAGTACCACATTACCATATCAAATAAATATCTGGTGTTTGACTAAATTAATGCAGGCGAGCTTTACTATTTTGTGACAGCTTGTTATACCCATTTTAGGTGTAAAGGGGTATAGTGCTGTGGCGTATATAACATTCATCTTGCAATCAGTTTTTTTTTTTTGCATTCACATCGGCCTTAGTTTCAGAAACACGGGTCTTACAGTTATGTCTAGATTTTAGATATGTGATAAGTCAGCCTTAAGTCAGATGTAGATTTCAGTGGATCAGATTAATGAATCTTGACAAGTCCTATCCCAAGTTTTGTTGGTGAAATTCAGGCTGATCTTTTTGTACTCTTATACTTAGGGTTATGCACCATTGTGTCTTGATGGTCTTGCTAACTACAACATCAGACCGGACAAAGATAGGTCAATATAATAAAGATGTCCAGCCCTAGTGACCTATGTTTGCTTGACATTAAAATCAGTTGTATCGTGTGTTGTAGCCGTTAGGATATATCATTGGTTTTGGACGATTGTGTTGTATGAATATAGTTTAGCTTTTAAAGGGCAATCGAAGACGTTTTAATTATTGATCTTACTACAATGATCTCACTCTCAAAAGAACATTTGAAAGGTAGGACGAGCGTGACGAGACAGTCTTAATTATACAATATAGAAGAAAAGGTAGAATGGGCGTGACGAGACATAGTCTAAAATATACATTACAGAAGAAAAGGTAGAATGGGCGTGACGAGACATAGTCTAAAATATACATTACAGAAGAAAAGGTAGAATGGGCGTGACGAGACATAGTCTAAAATATACATTACAGAAGAATAGGTAGGATTGTCGTGACGAGACATAGTCTAAAATATACGATACAGAAGAAAAGATAGGACGGGCGTGACGAGATGTAGTCTAAAATATACAATACAATAGAAAAGGTAGGAAAGGTAGGATGGCCGTGACGAGACATAGTCTAAAATATACAATACAGACAGAAGAAAAGATAGGAGGGGCAGCAGCAGAGAGGGTGAACCCTACAACCGAACTTAAAGCGTCGAATCGAACAAAAGCGTCGACAACCAACGCACAAAACAACCAAAGAAAGCGTCGAATCGTAAAAAAGCGTCGACAACCAACGCTTCCTCGATGACTTCGTCAACGACGCCAGCGTCGTTGTCATCCACCCTCTCTGCTGCTACAGGTTAATAAAAATAATAAAATGATTTTAACCGAATATTTGATCTAGTCTGATACGATATCGTGTCCGAGGATCATGTAGATTTATTGTTGCGAATCCGTACGGGGTTGACTGAGCATTACTAAAGAAATTTCTAAATTGATTATGATCCATATCACCGCAGCACCATGTCTGCCAAATATTTCTAAGAGTATGAGTATCAACTCCGTTGAATACAGCAAGAACATTGCAGTTATCTCTGATCACTTTTGGAATTTGAGTGTAGCGTTGAGTGACATATATCACGTCAGTGTTTTTATGCCTGCCTCTGGAAAAGATCCTAGCAGGATTTTTTTGTTTATCTAACATTACATCATCGTATACGACTAAATTGTTAATATCTCCATCAATATCATCAATGCTCGGTGCTTCATCGATATCGGTTATAAACTCAATAATACCCTCGCCGGATTTTTCTACCGCGCTGTCGTTAAAATCTTTTAGCACTTCATAACATCGTTGATCATCTACGCTAGGGGCAATTAAATACAACTTATCCCACTTCATCCATCTCATTATTAAATTGAGCAACAATTGCGTTTTACCGGATCCAGATGGCCCGATTATAATCATCCGGATAGAGTTTGGTAGCGCTGCATGATGTTTAACCGGTTCTCTTGCTTTAGTCGCTGAAAAATCAATTATATCCATATCTCTATACATAAATTATGGATCTATATTGTGTGAAGTGTAAAACGCGTACTGGCACAGATGACTTGACGACGATTACAACTAGAAATAACCGATCAGCGCTTTCTGGTAAATGCGTACAATGTGGTACAAAGAAATTTAGATTTATTTCTACAAAATCCGATTTTAAAAAAAACGAGGAGGTGATATCGCAGCCAAATTGGCAAAGCTCCCTGGAACCCCATGGGCAAAGTACCCCGGAGAAAAGCACCTTCCAGGATATAGCTACTGTGGCCCCGGAACACGATTAGATATCAGACTTGATGATCAAAATTAGCCCCGATCCGGCGAGTATCCGATAAACGCCATTGATAAGGCGTGTCACCTTCATGATGTTGCATATAAAAGCAGCAATTTGCAACACATGCATCTAGCAGATGTGAAATTAATTCATGCGTTAAATGCTATTCCTGATAAATCCTTCAAAGAAAAATTAGCTTCATTTTTGATAAAATCGGCAATGAAAAGCAAATTGATGTTAGGTGCCGGTAATTAATTATATGGAATCAATTTATTATTCCCCAAGAGGATACTGGAGGGGTAAATCAGCAATCAATAAACTCGCCAACGCCGCAAAAGTGAAAAAGTCTACTGCAGCTCATTGGTTATCCAAACGGGCACTATGGCAAATTTATCTACCACCGCCTAAACAGATTAATTACTCGTATTTTGATGTGACCGCTCCTAATGAAGTTCATCAGGCTGATATATTATTTCTGCCACATGATGGTGGTTACAAATACGCGCTAACCGTAGTTGACGTTGCGAGTCGATACAAAGAAGCAGAACCGCTGAAGACAAAATCGGCCACTGAAGTCGCTTCTGCATTTGAGAGGATTTATCGACGAGGTTCTCTGCGTTGGCCAAATCTGTTACAAGTTGATCCTGGCAAGGAATTTCAAGGCGCTGTTTTATCAGCGATGAAAGATCACAATGTCACCATCAGACGGGGGCATACTGCGTTACATCGCGATCAGGCAATTGTTGAACGGTTTAATCGGACGATTGCTGAGCGGTTATTTGGATATCAATACGCAAAAGAATTCATCCAAGAAAAGCGTTCCCGTGAATGGGTCAAAAGGTTACCAGCTGTGATTATCGCACTGAATAACGAGATTACTAGAACGATCAACATGAAACCTATCAACGCGATTAAAAAGAAGTCTATACCTAAAATGGGGATTCAAGGGATTTCACAAAAAGATTTCAAAGAACCAATTCTTGGTAGTAATGTCACTGTTAGGTATTTATACGAACCAGGAGAGCTGGAAGGTGGCACAAAAAGGGCTACTGATCCTATTTGGAGTGTCACTGCACACAAGATATCCGGCATAACACGATCAACTGGTAGACCAGCAATCTATACACTGGATTCAACTGCCCCTCAGCGAGGATTTACTCGACAACAACTACAGGTAATTCCCGAGGATACTCAATTACCACCGCGTGGTCTTAACTAGCACCCCCCAGAGGCATTGTGCTGGCACCCCGGCGTCTATTACACTCAAGACAGGTCAACATCACATTGTTTCTGACATGACCGAGATTGTTATTTTTTCTGTCTACGGTAAATTGGCGAGGATCTTTATCCGAATACTGCCAACGCATTATACAATTGGAACTCGCGCAGTGATTATTCTGTTGTTGCTTCAGCGTAATTATTAATTCAGCATCAATATCAAATTCTCTATTATTTTTTTTATCCTGTTGTTTATAACCAGAGAGTTTTTTTCTGATTATATCCTTGATGTTGTCGGCGCTGATTGAAGTGTCATTATCATCACCAATGATTTCATCATCGCCACCAATGATTTCATCATCGCCTGACTCTGTCAGGACAATTCTTCGAAGCTGATTTATTTTTCGTACTCTGGATACTGCGAGATAGACTAAATTCGACCATTCGATGCGATTATCTACCATCCAAACAATTGTATCCGATATAGTCAATCCCTGTGAAGAGTGTATCGTCGCTGCGTATCCTAGCGTCCACGGGGATTTATTATCACGCAATGCATCTTCAACGACGCTGATATCAACCAGCACAATATCATTTAACACTAAATTCTGCTTTTGTTGTTGTCCAGGAATGTCAACTTCGATATTCTGTTTTCGTGTATCCGATGGCCTATAACAAAGGGGTACTGGAAGCGTTGCAAATTTTTCTTTATGCAATTCAAATAACTTCATCTGAAGTGTGTCTCTGACTATTTTTCTACTTGCTACTATCAAATCATTTGGTTTCCACGCTTCCCAGAAATCATTCATTGGGGTTTCTGAAATCACTTCACGCGCTATTTCACACTGGATTCTATCCGGTTGTAGTCTAATTAGCGCTTTAAACTCGCGTAATCGTTCATCAAGTGATCTATAATCATTAGTAATTTCTTCATAGTAGTCTACGAAACCCTTTAGCCATTCATGTGGAGATGCACCGACAAATGGTGGTGGTTGGCCGTGATCACCGCACATGACGACTTTTGTGTTTTTGTTTAACAACCACTCGAGGAATGTTTGTAGTACATCTAATGACACTGTGCATATTTCATCCCAAATTATGATTTCAGGAATGAATTTATCGCCCATTCGATCAGGAGTCCATTTGTCACCCTTCCATCGAAAAAAACTGTGATAAGTACAGGCATTTACCCCTCGCTGTATCATCTCTCTGGCGAGTCTGTGAGTCGGTGTTAGCACAATCATGTTGGACTTCCCACGAAATAATTCAATTGCACGAGTCGTCTTTCCTGACCCACCACAACCGTTTAAATAAACTGTCTTATATCTACATATTGGATCAGATACCGGTGGTGCATTAGAAAATTCTGATTGAATTTCAATACGGTTACATGAAAGATATTTATCATCCATGGTAACATCTGCCGATTCACAATACTCATGTAGTTTTTCCTTTTTAAATCGCCAACGCCCCCACGCTTCCTCGGGATCTGTGAATTTAGCTACATCTGATTTGTATTTCTCGTGGATATAAATAGAATTAGTGGCTACTCTAACTGCGTTATTAGGAAATCTATTTATCATCGAAAATAAATTGATAGAAGCATAAGCTAGCATAGAACTTCTCAAATGTGTGTACTGGGAATTATATCCATCACAATAGGTAACAACCGTACCCAATTTCTCACCATTGGATAGAAAAGCATCCTTACGGGATACAAGTTTTCCCTGTTTCGTTAAATCCGTTACAATAAAATCGTATTCAGCGACGTCTATGATCAACCTCGAAGAGTATTTTGCGTTGTCGTATTTTCCACCCTGGGTAAATTTACCGATTATTCTTCGTCCAAAATCTTTTGCTTGTTCTTTTTTACTTTCAAATAACTTCTTAGACCAATTCATGATTTGTTCTTCATTGAAATCAGGGAACTGTTTTCGCTGTTCGCTAATTATACGATCTAGATCGGGTTGTGGTAGCCAAACTTCTTTATGAGCTCGATAGCATATAATAGCTTCGGAAACAATCAACGATTGTAACATCTCACAATCAATCATATATCGTAGTAACACTATTGGCATCCAGGCCTTTTCAGATATATGTCTACCAAGCCAAACATAACTACACGGATGTAACCCTGTAGCGAGTTCAAATGATATCACACGAGCGAATCCGGTTAAATCAAAATCGGGTAATGGCCCATTAATCGCAACACGAGTCATTTCATGCGTGGGGTGTCCAAATCGTTTAAAGTATTCAGCGGCTTCTCCATATCCAAGAAAACTCCCTGGATAACACGCAGCTATATCAATTGAAATCATACCATCACGTGAGTACTTCGTATTCCACAGTCCTCCATGACTAAATTCGACGCAACTCAATTTAACATCCTCGAGAAAATCACTTCGTGTTGGACGCCATGAGTTTTTTTCTCTTGCGAAGTGAGCTACCACTGATGGAATAGTAAAACTATCCGTGAGTAGTTTTTCATGGAAACTCTCCGGTGAAAAATCATTAGCGATTTTTCTCATTCTGTTATCTAATTCTTCAACGCGATATAATTCACCATTTGGTCTTACAAATTGATCAAATCCTATTTCGGGATCTTCATCACTTCTAAGTAACCACACTGACACAGGATCATCTTTACACAACGCATGAATAGCATCGAATAATCTCTCATTATAAAAAACATCTCCGACGAACTCCCCGACGAATTCCTCGGGGATATATCTCACGGCTCTATCTCGTGGAAATATTGTTACTGCAGGTGTCCACGCGTGTTCGTTATGATCAATAATTTGAATTGGAGCTCCATTTTTGTTATATTTCGGTTCGTATAAAACTTCTCCGGTTATCGTCATTACTGATATTGGGAATCTTAATGATGCTTCTAATTTAGCTATATCAGAAATCTTTGCACCGTGCTGTTTCACTGTCAGTTCCCATTCGGTTATTTTCCTACGTCGCAGATCAGTTAGTTTATTTCCTCGGGATGCATTTGTGAAGTGTTCCATTACCCGTGTTGCCACACAATTCAGTGAACTAGAATATTTCATAGGAGCTAGTTTTGCGATATCGGGTTTATCATTTAACGGATATATCCCATAAACGATTGCTGTTACAGGATAAGATCTCTCGTAGTATGGTTTGTCGATTCCAGTTAGAATTCCTGGTTTGGAATCTCTACTCAGCGTGATTGTTTTTTTATCCTTGAGGATCGGTTCAAATTTATCCTTGATAATCCATTTGCCCTCGACTTCGATAATGAATTTTATTCTGAAAAAATACTTCTGTTGCAATTTACTCTTGGATTTCCAGCCAAGATGTGAAATCACCTCAGCTGCTCTTTCATCATTCATGGTAGCATCGATGTTCGGTACATTGACATCCTCGTGTATAATTCGAAATGTCGACCAACAGTATGCTGCACCGTCTTGGTAGAATTCATTAAAACACTCCTTGATTTTACTTAGTATAGTTCTGTCACCGATTAGACGTTTTGGTATATCAGAGACTCTATCGAGATTGAAGTTAACATTTTTCGAAGGCGTAATTTTTGATAATCTCTTGAACTCCTCCATACTATAATTAAAACAAGCATTTAAATAAAAGATTTATGTATAATGAATCACTGCAAGTGGCTTATGATTGGATCAACAACCCCGTGTAACAAATCATGCAGAAATGAGTTCTGTGGGTATCATATGCAAAGCTTTCGTCGTGGAAGTCTTGGTCCGTTACCTTGCATACTATGTGGGGTTGGAGTCAGGGGAAAATCACAGTTGTGTCTACGCTGTGGTGGAAAGCGATACAGGGAGTTGAAGCGTTATTATGATAAAAGAATCAAAAATGGAAAATCAATTAGAAATTTTGACCCTGAAAAAGTCCCTGACGCTGACTCTGTCAAGGACAAAGTCAGTGTCTCTGACAAAGTCCTTGACTCTGTCAAGGATAAAATCATAAGAACCCCTCAATACTACATCGAAAGATTTTCCAGTGATGTAATCATTAGACCAAACAATGAATTAGACAAATAGTATTAGTATACGAATGAACCAAGAATTCAAACCACACCCTGTGATTACAAATTATGAAGCATCCAGTGATGGTGTTTTAAGAAACCGCAGACTGAAGAAACCAGTTGGTTCTGATAATGGTATGGGGTATTTGAAGTTTGGCGCTGGAAAGAAATTTTATCTCAATCATCGTTTCGTATTTGAATGCTTTTATGGATTGATCGAGGATGATTCTGTTATTGATCACAAGGATTCTAATCCAATGAACAATTCTTTATCAAATCTGCAGGCCGTTGCTTAAAGTGAGAATACCAAACGAGGGGGGACTGGGAAATACTCGAAGCGAGCGAGACCAGTAAAATCTTTGAATACATCAACTAATGAAGAAAAAATATTTCAATCGATAGCTAGCGCCAGTAGGCACTTCGATATTTGTCCATCTTCTGTACGATTCGTTGCAGAGGGAATAACCAAGACGGCGATTTAAAAAAAGACCGAACAAAAAATTCGATTTATTTATGTCCCCGGTGATAAAATCACCGGTGATATCATCGGCGCGTCATAATTTTCATTTAGAAATATGTAATCACCATAGAATATGAATTCTGAAAATATGAATAGCATTATATCCGAGATTTCAAAATTGAAAAGTCGGGATATCAAACTATCAGATGGTTTAAATTCTGATCAAATCATGTCTGATTTTCAGGATATAGAATACGGAGTTAGCACTAACAAGTATATGCTGCCAAAGAAATACGCGCTCATCAAGAGAATTCAGAATTCTATTCGAAACTCTCTTACATTTTCCAGCGACGTAAGTGTGTTTGTTCCGTTGTATACTATCGTAGAACGAATACGAAAAGAATTAGGTAACGAATACGAATTGAAAAAGGAGGTTAACTCTAAAGTTAGAAACCTACGGGCGTTAATTCAAGAAAATGAACAATTTTGACCGTGACCGACCCTCAAAGAGATTTTGTCGTTTTTTGATTGTGACCGACCCTCAAAGAGATTTTCATTTTTTTTAAAGCATTTTTTGATTGAAAATGTCAAAATCAGTGAATAAAAAATAAAAATATTTCACAGCAATAAAAAATATATTTCACACTGCGTAACATTAAAATCAAATCCTAACAGCCTTGAAAGTTCTTTTAAGAACTTTTCCCTATGGGAAATCCCATGCAAAATCGACTACTTTACCCGACGAAAACTGATCAAAATGGTATAAAAAACAGTAAAAAAATAGGCAAATCAGTCAAAAAAATAGGCAAATCAGTAAAAAAAACCAGGCAAAATCACTGAATAAAAAATAAAAATATTTCACACTGAATAAAAAATAAAAATATTTCACAGCAATAAAAAAAAATATTTCACACTGAATAAAAATAAAAACTATTTCACACTGAATAAAAAATTGGACCGTTAATGGATGGTTCCGATTAGTTAATCATCGATGGGAAAAATTGTTTTACAATTGAAAAAATGTTTCTGATTTCAAATAATGGTCAATGAAGCATTAACAACTAGATTAGCCCGAGAGCGGCTATCAGCAATTAAAAAGTTTATACCGGTTCGAGACAGACTTCGTGAAAAACTTCAACAACGACAACAAGCGCAGACTGACTTTTCTGTGTCAAGTGAACAACTGTTCGCCCCGGTAACTAAGGCGACCAGCGATGTGAAAACAGCAACTGAACGAGCAATATTTGGAGATATTCCTGAGGAAGGCAAGCGACGAGAAGTGCCTGTTCTTGGTGTGCTTGAAAAGATAGCAGCGGAAACTGAAAAGACATCAGCGTTGTTACAAAAAACCCCACCTGGTCCGAAAAAGACCAATGATAAAATAGTAGGTGAATTACGCGCGCGATTTAACGAAGAAGGGTTAGCAACAATTGATAAGACTGACCCTACAGAGTTTCCTGCACTTGTTGTTACGACGTATGAAAACAGAAAAAAAATTTTAAAACCAGAACAGCACAAGTATGTACAACATTGGGCTGATATATTCTACAAAATCAAAACTGAAAAAAGTCAAATTAAGACAGATAGTGCATCATACATTGAATATATCAATGCGGTGGGTAACGTGTATAAACAATATGAAGAAAAAAAATCACAAAGAAAACCACAAAGACTGCAGCGACGGCGACAACAAACTGCAAAAAAAATATCTTTTTCACCTAAACAACAACAACAACTACCACCTGATGATAGTTATTTACAAGAAACGGATTTAGAAAAACTGGAGGAAGCACCTGATTATAGCGGAAGCGGATTGCAAGATTCCAGTGGAATTGGAAACGCTAGCGTTGGAAACTCAAAGAGTGAAAATCCAAGAATTGGAAACTCAAAGAGTTTCTGTCCTGGTAGTGTTCTCAGTGATATATCACGATTAGAAGTTCTTGTAGGAGGGTTCCGAGCTGGAAATAACTCACCGGAAATAATCAATGAAGCAGCTGATATCTGCAGGCGGTTATTTGCCGGCGGTATCATGGATATCAAAACATATCGAGATTTCATTAGCGAGTTAGTGGAAAGTGGGTATCACAGCGACTGAATTCACAATTGAAAACACTAGTGTTTTTACAATAATGATCATACACTACAACCATGACAAACCAACCCCCGTCTACGTGGTGAACTCACGATTTCCTGTTTATAGAGCATACTACGGAGATGGTTTAGGTAATACCATTGCAGGGTTTTTTGCGAGAATGGCTCCAAAAGTGATGCCGTTAGCTAAACAATCATCAATGAAAGCCATTGATGTTATTCGTGATAAGGGTATTGGCAAAATCGGAGATTTCGTTGGAGATCTTGCCGGAAAAGCGTTTTCAGCTGCGAAGAATAAAATAACATCATTGGTGCGACGAGAAAAGAAACCGTTACCGTCTACAGCGGAAATGCCTGCAAGTGTTAGTAAAATTATAAATAACGCAGTAGATGAAAAATTAGCGTCGATGGCTTTGCCATCATTGATAACCCCCGACCAAAGCAATATTGCAAATATGATAGCGGGAAGTGGCTTTAAAAAACTACGACGATGAAATGAAAAATCGCGATTTAGACTCTGATAAATAGAATAAAATGTTTAAACAGTCACGTGATCCAGCGTTTGATATAGACGCCCCAGTTGGCAAGGATGATTCTGTACGCGATTATCAATATTACGCCTATCATGCCATAGACTCAAATAGTCGATCAAGAATTGAACTTCAAGTCCATGATACCAGTAAATACTTTTTGCCCTGTGAAGCATTTATCGAAGTAGAAGGAGAACTTGTAACAGCTGCTGATACTCCTGCTGTACCAGCACCGTATCCAGCTGGTACTCAAGTCGGGTTTGTCAATAATGGTATCATGGCGCTATTTGAGAGTGCTAGATATCTCATTGATGGAAAAGAAATTGAGTCGATAGATTGCGATGTTGATGTGGCTACAACAATAATCGGGTTAGCGAGATATTCCGATGATTATACAAGATCAGCAGGACCTTCTATGATGTTTGCAAAGGATGTTAAAAATACCGCTGGAGGAAATCCATTTGTTGTAAGACAACCAAAAAAACGTGATAATAGTGATGCTGGCATCGAGGATATGATTATAAACAACGATGATAATTTCAATCTAGGAGCTGTAACACGTATTTCAATGTTGGGGAGGGGGCGTAAATCATTTTTATGCGCGATTCCACTGCATCACATATTTGGATTCTGTAGAAACGTCAGAAAAGTTATTTATGGAGCGAAGCATACAGTAGCACTGGTGCGAAAGAGTGATGATAATGACGCAATTTGGAGGATTCCAGCAGACAATGCAAATCCCAATGCTGATGCTGGTAAAGTCAATTTAACAAAAATATCATTGTGGATGCCAGTGTTGACTCCAGCAATCACCGCAGAAGAACGATTACTATCATTTATGGACCAAGGAGGAAAGTCGTTGTTGAGTTGGTTATCAGTGAGTACAGATGTGAAGCAATCAAATCTGAACGGGTTATTCACGTGGAATCTAGCATCAAAACAAGGTGTTGCTGCGCCACGTCATATATTCGTAGCGTTACAGGATAACACACGAGTTGGCAATCAACTCTCCAGCCATATGATATTTGATCAATTAGGTGTTAAAGACGTCTCACTGAGAATAAACGGCCAGCAGGAACCATCTGAAGATGTACAACTTGATTACGGTCAGAATCATATTGCACGCGTGTATCATCGTCTGTTGTCATTTATGGCACGTGATCAAAATGTCGATACTGGTCTACAAATATCACAATTTGATTTTAAAAATCTATATCCGATCTATTACTTTTCGCTGGAACACCTTGATTTAACAAGACAATCTGTTGTTGATATACACTTTAGAGCTAATATAACCCGTCCTGGTGGTATTGCTAATTATAGAGCAGTTGCTGTCATTCTCAGTGATAAATCAATGTTACTCGAAGGTGTTGGAGGAAGAATGAGAGTGGTAGATGCACCAGTAGAAAATCTATGATTGAAAATTCTATGAATTTTTCATTGAAATTGTAAACGATTTAGAATCAATCTATTATGTATAATGTCATATAGTGTTATTAGTGTTGCGTTAACTCCCGGTCAAGTCAAGAAATTGCAATCAGAATCGGCTAAGCAATGCGGAACCACAATCACGTTGAAACCCAATCAAATGACTGGTGGTGCAAATAAATTATCGCTGACAACTCGTCAAGTAAAACATTTCAATGATGCACTTGTAGCAAAAAAAGGTGTTCAGATTACTCTTTCTCGGCTGCTATCAAAAATATGATTAAAACAGGCGGTATATTTCCATTGTTAGCTGCGATTCCAGCATTGATTGCAGCAGCAGCCCCAGCGGTGGCTAAAGCAGCGGCGTTAGGGGCTGTTGGTACTGTAGCAGGAATGGCACTAAAGAAGGCAACTGGGAAAGGATATAAAAAAAAGGGACGATCCGTTCACGGATTGGGTCTAAGACTATCAGGAACCCCGTATTCATGGTACAGCGGGAGATCCGTGAACGGATCGGGTCTAAGACTAGGACCGGTTTATTAGTTGAAAACCCAATTGTTGAGGAGTCTATGACTGAGGAACCTATGGTTCCCATGTCCAATTTTGATTTACTCGATGCTGCTAAAAAACTGGCGATTAAAAACTTCAGAGGTGTCTTTATGAAAGATCAATTACCACATCAACCAAACAGCGTTGAAACCGGAATCATTAATTTAGATAACAGCACCGGACCCGGAACTCACTGGGTTGCATACGCTATTGATCCACGTGGGATTGTCTATTTCGATTCATATGGGTTAGCTCCGCCAAGCGAGTTTATGCGTTATATAAAAACCCTTCCAATGAAGACTTGGTATTCTACACAAACGATGATTGACCCACCAATATGTGGCAGCGAAGTATTAAATGTCCTTGACGCTATTTCAGCATCTAGAAAACCACCACACATTGTCGTAAATGAATACACTAGTAATCGCTTTTTAGAGAGAGAAAGAGTTTTACAATAACATGATTGATATTTGGGGAAGACCTCTGAAAACCAAACCCGATGACACTGCGACGGGTGATATATAAAAAAAAATTAAAGATGAAATCGCTGAGACGTTAAACTTAACAAGTGTTGACCCCGGGGAAATAGTTGTATTTCAAGACAAACAGGGTAAATTGAAAAGCAGTGATGTGTCGTTGGATGATATATTGGTTAAACAACGAAACGCAATCGAGGATACCGTTGTGCTATTTTCCGATCAGGGTAAATTGTAAACCAGTGATGTGTCGTTGGATGATATATTGGTTAAACAACGAAACGCAATCGAGGATACCGTTGTGCTATTTTCCGATCAGGGTAAATTGAAAACCAGTGATGTGTCATTGGATGACATTTTGATACGGCAGCGCGATGCCACTGAAAACTCTATTGCGCTGTATTCCAACGGTGGACAACTTAAACCAGGCGCACTTGTGTCTACGATCACCGACGCGATTGCTACCCACGGCAACGAGATTGCCGCCCACGGCCGTGAGCTGGATGATCATATACGAGGTTATAATAGTTTTCGCAAAAATGTCGTACATAAATTCTTTGGAACCCCGCTTGTGGTTGGCATGACTCTCGCTGAAATTAAAAGCGCGCTTGACGAACAAAAATCCATCAACGATGTCGTTACCAGTTTCTTTGGAAACCGACTTGCGTCAGGCATAAATCTCGGTGAAATTAGAACCATTTTATGGCTATTCTTTTTTAACAATAAGACGAAGAGGGTGATGAGTGAAAGTGACTTCACGGGAACTTATCTCGATATTTTTAAACGAATAGAAGATCTTGAAAAGGTAAGGTTTCCGCACAAAGACTTTAAAAATATCGTGTATACGATCAAACATGGAATCGTGGATTGGATACGAGACGAAGATATTTCAAGTACTACTATTCTTCTCGAGTGGAGTAAGGAAGCGAAGGTTGATGGTATCTATAGGTTAACGTGGACCTCTATCGATCAATTTAATATGATTGCGGACGGTAAAACCTACTCTGGTGGCGTCGCGACGTTCATTATCAAGACTGGCAAAACACCAACCTTTCACTTCGTCGCGGTTGATAGCTCCACCATTAGATCAAAAATAGCCTGGTGTATAGAACTCGTCAATGATTTTTCCGGCTGAAGTACTAGCAATTCCCGCTAACGATGGCAAATAATTGAAAACACTACTGTTTTTAGAATAAAAATGATTTCATCAACGCAGTGTCGCTATTATCAGGTTAGAGAATTTCAGACTAGACTCAAAACCCTCGCCGAGGAGTATCAAATAAAAATAAAAAAATACCGACGAATAATCACCGCAATTGATGTTACTATGTACTCGGTGTCAAGCGTTCTCGCTGGCGCCGGAATAATACTCGCATCGGTTACAATGATTGCCCCGGTCGTGGTTCCAATTTGCATTTCTGCGGCGGCTACAATCGCGGGTATATCAACCGGGATAACAAAAAAAATATCATCATGCAGCCAGAGTAAACTGCAGGATTACTTAGTTCAATTTCATATTGTATTAACCGCATACTCGCAATTATCCTCGATGATATCGTCGTCACTCGATAATACAATTATATCAGATAGTGAGTTCTCAGCGATGGTCAGTATTTATGATTCCGCGATATCAAAATTAGAGCGACAACAACAGTATAATAACAATGACAACACCGATGGAATTAGAAAACACGAACCCGAAAACCAGAATGATCTCAATAACCTCAACGATATCAGATAGTGAGTTCTCAGTGATGGTCAGTATTTATGATTCCGCGATATCAAAATTAGAAATAAATCATGAGTATAATAACAATGACAACACCGATGGAATTACTTCAACGAATAGTGGAGAACACGAACCCAGTACAAACAAGCATGATATCAATAACATCAACGAATCCTGAATTCAGTGTGAATTTCCCTAGCCCAGTCCCCGTGAAGGAGATAGCGCTAGCAAAACTACGAGTGTATCACAGTTGGCCTAATATCAGATCGGTAGCATTTGGTGGTCAACAACCGAATAATTCACTGGTGTTCTCGTATAAGAATAAACCCGACGGTACCCCAGACTGGAACGTTGATTCCATACCAACAGGGTCATACCAAATCGAACAAATCAATAATGAATTGCAACGTAGAATAAAATCCATTACTGGAACAGAATCGAAAATCGCTATAACGGTTCATGAGCCAACGCTATCATCTGCCATTGAAATAAGCACAGAAGGATACGTCGTAGATATCTATCAGAGTTCTATTAGAACCGTACTAGGATGGCCTGAATTACCACCAGGGGGGAAAACCGTTGATTTACCAGAACCACAAAAAACTGATTATATCACCGACGGAATAAAACCTGATAATCCAATAAAATGCTACAGCGATTATGATAAATTGAATTTTTTTAATGAAGTGACAGATCCCTTCACTAAGAGAAAATACTATTTAATTCGACGGGATAAAACCACTGAAAATTTCACAGCGTTCAATAATGATTTTTCACTGTTGTTAATATCTCTTAAATCAGGCTCTCTCACCCTAGATGAATTTATCAGCGTTGTAGAAACGTAACAAAATCATCCATGACATGGAAATATTTCATTTGCAAATCAATCAAGAGGTATTAGATGACAGTAGTCCTGAAACAAGAGATTTATTTGCAAATGGATATAAAATATCCGTCAAAGATATTAAAGCATTCCAACTACCAGGATATAACGTACCAGAACTAAAAAAACTTCTCAGTGATGCCATCGATGTTGGTTTCAAAATAATTCATGATGCATGGAAAAAAACAGCATCACAGGAAAGAAAAATCCTCAAACATAATAATGACCCAGACGGTGGCGGCAGACATATCGCTCCGTTCAACGTGAATATTTCATCGGTGATTGCGCTCAATTTAGTATGCGATGTTATCGAAGGAAGCTATCAAATTAATCTCGAACGATCAAATCAAGCTCAGCAGGGATATATTCTTTATTCGTTTGCACCAACAGCTCCTCCAGGATATTTAATAATCGAATCTCCGGTTAATCCAGTCTATATGCGATGTCATAATGATTCATTAACCCGAATTAATTTCAAACTCACAGATCAGTCCAATAATCTAATTGATCTACAAGAAGAGGTGTTAGCGATTAGTCTGTTTGTGAAGTCCTAAAAACTGGATCAAATATTCGGTTAAACTCGTAAAAAAATTATTAACCTGTAGCAGCAGAGAGGGTGGATGACAACGACGCTGGCGTCGTTGACGAAGTCATCAAGAAAGCGTTGGTTGTCGACGCTTTTTTACGATTCGACGCTTTCTTTGGTGTTTAGTGCGTTGGTTGTCGACGCTTTTGTTCGATTCGACGCTTTAAGTTCGGTTGTAGGGTTCACCCTCTCTGCTGCTGGGGCGTAACGAGACATAGTCTGGATTTCTTTCTTTCTTTATCGACACATCAAAACTAAATTTCATCAGCATACAATCATAAAAGTGCCACATATTTGCAAAACAAAAAGTAAAATGTATTTGATATTTAAAAACATACATTGATCTCAGTGAAAATATTTGCTTTTTCCTGGTGATATGCGTTGCTGTGTGACGCTAATTGACTTGCATTCATTTTAATTTCACAGTCACATTTGCTTGTGCATGTTTTATAGTCTATGCATCAATACCTACTTATTAACGTAAAAATTCCAGTAAGTAACAAATATTGATAGCCTGTTGTTGGGTTTAACGCTTTTTTCAGCACACGATAGGCTATACATGACGGCCAGTATTAATGGTAGAGGAAGAACCCGGGAAAACCCCCAGAAAGAACCACCGACCCACGAGAAGCTACTGGCATACTTTCTCACATACCCACATTGGCCGAATCCGAGACTCGAACCCAAGCAGACAGAGATGAGATGGCAGTGATCCGTAACGGAGAGCGCTTTAGACCACTAGGCCACTCGGGGGCCCTTGATAGTCTGTTTATTATAAAATAATTTTTCTATCAAATTCGTAAACTCCAAAAAGTTAATTATTTTGACTTTCGTAACTTGTCGATTGTACATATAAATTCTGATTCTATTAAAATTCCTGACAATGCAATAAAGATTCACATTGTTAGGGACCTGTCGAATTGCTAAATGCGTCATGTTCTCCGAAAGACAAAAGAGACTGCCGTATTACGCTTCCAAAACTGTAACTGACATAGTTAAAATCAACCGTCTTTGGAAGCTCCCCATTATTTTCGTTTATCATCTTGTTCTGAAGTCGTTGACCCCAAAAGTGAATCATCATCAGTTCTGACGGGTCAGATGGGAGTATTCTTGACCCTTTGGCCATTCTGTGAGTGTGTATCTCGAACCTTTCTGCACATTCAGATCTAATAATCGTTTTCGTTAAATCATTGGTAGGCTTTTCCACGATTCGCATTATTCGCTCAATTGTTATGTTCTTGGACTTGTCGCCCTCTCCCAACATTAGGTAGTTTTGCATTAAAAATTGGCAAATATGTTTCCCCTTAAATATGGAAAACTTTTGTATATATCTGTTTAGAAAACCTTCATCTACGTCATTCTTACAGAATGGATATTCGTCCATGTCTATCGTAATTATCCATTTTGCAGTGTGGCCGAATCTGTGAAAGACTCTATTATAACACTCCATTTGATGGTTTTTGATATCGCCAAAATTTGCACTAGCGTTCCATGGCCAATCTATGTAGGTCAGGATACCAGACTGTATGTATTTTGTGAGGCTCGAATTCAGCTTTTCACTACCTTTGTCGTAATGGTTACACATATACACGTGCTCTACGCCTGCCCATAATATGTAATGGAGCCATTGCTTCAGTTCCTTAAGGGTCCACCTTGCTTTATCATCTTCATATACTCTTACCATAAGTATCTCCACTAAGAAATAGTCCCGTCTCCTTTTCTTACCTCTGATCCTTTTCTGCCATTTTGTAATGGTGCTGCCGGAAAGAACGTTTACAATTTTGGTTTCGGGTGTCTTTCGCCTCTTCTTCCAGATTTTCCTTTTAAGATGTTCTGAGTCATCAATTAATCTTGACACCTCGTTGGATTTGTCAGTATGGTGAACATCTTTTATCACTTGTAGAAAATTGTTTTTCGGATCTGTTAGTAATAACAAAGAGGCATTCTTGAATACAAAATCGTTTTGTTGTTCAATGGCCACAATAATAGAGTCTATCGGAGAATAGCTTAATGATCGTGCCAACTCACGGACTGAATAAAGAGACCAAAGAAAGCTTGTTATATAAATCACTGCACATGCCCACAAAGCCAGTTTACAATATGTATTCTTCATTACATAAAATCAGTACGTATGTGTTATCCACTTCCCCACTAAGACGTTTCACGTAGACAGTTAATACGTTTGTTCATCTAGGTAGTTATTACACGTATGATCATTTGTCGTGAAGTAAGCTAACGGAAATTTAAATATGATTATTGCCATTAAATATATGGTTTCCTTAAATGTGACTAACGGGAATTCATTTAACATAGAAAACCATAACTGATTAGCTTTTACAGTTGACTAGAATCGTATGCTTTGAATACCATATGTTGAGGTCAGTGTAGGTGTCATGTATTTATCAAATAGTTTACGGTTGAATAGAATCGCACGCTTTGAATACTATATCTTGAGACCACTGTAGGTGTCACATATATATCAAATAGTTTTGTGATGCGTATCGCCATTGATATTGATATTAAATCTATGCAGAATGAAGTACGTGTCAAGTCTATGGCAGAAAAGGTACAAAATATATTTTATGTACACCTTGTGAAAATTTCTTTGTTGCTTTTTGGTACATCTATGTTATTTTATTTCTTCTTTCTATCTATTATCCTTTTGTTTCCAGTTTGAACATAGTCTAGTTTGACTTCCTTGTAGTGGTCGAACTGCCTCAATTATATATATATATATATATATATATATATATATATATATATATATATATATATATATATATATATATATATATATATATATATATATAATAATAATAATAATAATAATAATAATAATAATAATAATAATAATGAGGACTTTGTATAGCGCCTAATCTTTAGAAGCTCTAAGCGCTTTACATCTGTAATGATATGACTATACTACAGAAAAAACAAAGAAGAAATACAATGAAATTGGAAAACAAAACCATTCTGAAAACATTAGGTACATAACATTATTAGGTCTCTAAGTTTGTTCCTGCAGTCGAAAACGGTGAGTTTTAAGAGCACTCTTTAAAGGGACCACTGTGCTTAGTGTCTAATTTCAATGGGCAATTCGTTCCACATCGCCGGGCCCTGGTATGCAAAAGAACGTTGTCCATATGACTTCGTTTTCATTGTGGGAACAATGAGTATACGATTGGCAGAAGAGGAGCGTAAGTATCTTGCTGGTGGATAACATGGGTGAGGTCAGATAGGTATGTTGAACTGGAGTCTGTCAGTAAAACGTAGCAAAGAGAACAAATTTTTGTTTGATTCTTTATCGAATGGATAGCCAGTGTAGGGTACAGATCAGTGGCGAGGTGTGCTCTGATCGAGGTACTCTAAAGATGATCCGAGCAGCTGTGTTTTGAACTTTTTGAAGTTTCTGGAATAGATATTGAGACGAACAAGACAGAATTGAGTTAGAATAATCCAGTCTTGAAAGTACTAATGAACACACAAGTGTTTAAGTGGCATCAACTGAAATATATTTGCGAATGGAACTGATGCGTCTCGGTTCAAGGTATGCAGCCTTGCATATGTTCATGACATGTTGGTGCAATGTGAGAGTACTGTCTAGAGTAACACCTTGGTTTCGTACCGACTGTGTGAATGTAGTGTTGGTGTTGCTTATATGTATTGTCTGAGGTAAAGGATCGGAATGAGAAAGTCTCTATGTTGTGATCAAAATGGCCTCAGTTTTTTCATCATTCATCTGCAGCTTGTTACATGTCATCCATGATTTCAAATCAGAAATGCACCTCTCTACTCCTTGGATGGTAGCATCAACTTCAGTTATGTGGCTAGACTTGTATATGTGGGTGTTATCAGCGTACAATTGGTGAGACACTGGGTTATGATCTATGCCACTTGTGAGTGGCTGAGTGTATAGAATTAAGAGCACAGGTCCAAGAACAAACCCCTTTGGAGCACCACAACATATATCAACTTGGCTGGAGTGTATTTCATTTGCAGATACAATTGCTTCATGTTGACTAAGTAGTACTTGAACCACAGTAAGGATGTATTGTGAATGCCAAAGACATGCTGGAGACGGTAAAGTAATATATCATGGTTATTGTGTCAAATGCTGCAGACAAATCAAGGAGGGTGAGTACTGTAATCTTTCTGCTATCAAAAGCAGAGAATATCATTAAATACTATCAGAAGTGTAGTTTCAGTAATGTGGCAAGGGCGATATGCAGACCGTACATTGCTAAAAAGACTGTTTGAATTCAAATGATATATAAGTTGGGTTAGAACAACTTTTTCTAAGATGTTGTACAAGAACGGGAGATTAGAAACTGGGCGGTAGTTCTTTAAATCGTTAGGGTCGAGTGCTGGTTTCTTCAGCAGAGGCTTTACGATGGCAGTTTTGAAAAAAATGCCAATGACAATTACACGTCTGCAATATTTTTTACTTTCATTGTAAACTCATCAACAATTTTTGAAGTTTTGTTTGTAATTCACGCACCCGATTGTACCTATATTGTTGCACGTTTAGCGGAGAGCCCATTATTTAATTAGGCTGTAGCTTAGTAATTAATTAAATGCACCAATTATAAATCAAGTCGAGTTTTTTTATTCTCTGGGTCCACTTCAAATGTTACTTCTTCTTTGTGATCCAATAGTACAAACATAGATCCGGAGGATTTTGTTTGTGGATAATGCTGTGGTATTGTGGTGGATATTGTGAATATTGTAGCACTGACAGCCTGTATAACCCGGTAACTTCAGCGCGATGTTTAATAAATTTATTTGGCGGTGACTATAATACTTGTACAGACGCTACCGTATATACTACGTTGTCAGTGATCTTTTCTATGTGTGTCAGCGAGTTTAATATCAACGATTTCTGGATTTCCCAAATAATTTATTAATGGCACTATTTATGTTTCTAAGAAAACGCAAGAATGTGTTTACATGATTAGAAAGTCGGTTCTGAAATAGCCCATTCCAGTATTGATTGTTGTTAATGAGTCAGTAATTGGGAAGTTTTTAGCATCAACATATCTCTTAATCATGCTGAGAGGACCAGTCATTGTATTACGGGATTTTTGTACTAGTACCAATATTATCCGATATCGTTGACCTAAGAACACCGGGTTTAATTTTTAATTTATAATTAACACGGCTATGGTGTTTTCGGTTATTCCATTAATTTTGCCGGTAATATCCTGCAATGAAAGATTATTCATTTTTAATCTTCCTTGCTTATCTTGAAATACAACCACTTCGTTAGGATCAACATTTGCAAGATTTAGTAATTCGGATATTTCATCATTAATGATTTTTTTTTAAGATACATTTTCATGCGATATTCCGTCAGTGGGTTTTTATTTCGAGAAAGATATCCCGTAAAAAAGTAGTTATCATTATACTATAAGATATATTGAAAGCGATAGCAATTACCTGTGTACAACTTTATGAGGAAGTATCAGAACTTTTCCGTACCATGAGTGCGGAGTTCCCGGTAATCTTATACATGTTCCCTTTTTTATATCCCTTTCCCGTTGCTTCTTTTAGTGCCATTCCCGCCACTGTTCCGACAGACCCATGTGCTGCTGCTTTTGCAACAGCAGGAGCACAGCAGCAATTAATGATGTATTGGAAATATACTACCTGATTTGGTTATATATGAAATAGCACCAGCAGAGACAGTTAGCCATATTCCGTTTTTGTCTTTCTTAGCTACATCAAATTTGTTACGCTGTCCTTCTGTCAGTGACAGCTTATTTTTACCACCTGTAATTTGAGTTTTTTTAATCAACGTTATAGTGGTTCCGGAGTTTTTCACTGACGCGGTTTGTAGCTTTTTTTTTTTAACTCTGACACGGAGTCAGAGAACAATTTATGTGATGATATGACATTTACAATATCTTAGTGATCTAATTGTGCTTACATGTTCAAAAAATAGTACATATTTTCCACTGGTGCGTCAATGACTCTCATTCGTCCACCAAAACCTTCAAATAACATGGTTTTATCGTTGAGTATAACAGCAATTGCTCTGTAATTAGGAACAGCTCCAGGGTCTATATTTACGAGAGCTCGAAAATGAACATCAAGGACAGATTGCCTAGATAAATCAAGATGTTCCAGTGATAAATAATAAATAGGATATAAATTTGTAAAATCTAATTGCGATATTTGTAAACCAGTATCTATATTCTGATCACGTCCCGTAAATGTCATTATATGATGATATGCACGTGCTACATGATTTAATTCAAAATTTAACTATTTCTTCAGATGGTTCTTGATGTCCGTTTAATCACTAACTCCTTGCTTCTCAAATATCATATGACTTTCTTCTTGCGAATTTACTCGTTCAGCATTTTGTAGCGCAATACCTATTTGTAGCGGTGCGGAAACACGCTGATGTGAAACTATCTGTCATGCAAATAAACCATGCATATTACTTGAACACTATCTGTAGTTACTGTCAACCATGATAATATTGATTTCTTCAGCAATTGTTGGAGTCATTACTGGCATCCACAACGAGAGTTTTGTTAGTATTACATTACTAGCATCATGACCACCATAACACCATATAGCATCATCGTCAATAGCTTTTCTAACAAGTACAACCTTATGTTTAGCTCTCCATAAAACTCTTCTAATATAGCTACAAAATCCAAATTGTGTGACAACGGAATTACGCATGAAAATCTTTTACGAATTTTGCTTAACATTGTTTGATGTGTTGCGAATCCTAAATTGTAATTTTCTTTCTGTGATTACTGTGGGTGTTTGTGCGGCTCCTGTACGTTACCTATATTTAAGTAAATATATTCTGAAGAGTCAGAGGTGTCATTAGCAAACATCATTGTTGGACCAGCTGATCTTGTATAATCATCAGAATATCTTGCAAGTCCTATTATTGGTCCAATCTTTATCCTCACCGTCCATAAAACAATCACTGTACTTTCCCTCCGCGTCGTAGCCGAAAGAGTGGACATCTGTGTGTGTGTGTGTGTGTGGGGGGGGGGGAAACGTGATTCAGATGGGAGTTTATACTGAAAATTCGCACCTGTCTTTGAGTGGAAGCGGTTTTTACAGATGATTTTTAGGGGAAACAGTTTGAAAATCATGGCCATCATGGCCGAATGACAAAGCCAACCCGGAGTTGGTGGTACCAAAGTCAATGGCTGCCGCGAGGGGTTTGTGTTACATTTGATTTGAGTGATCACATTTACAAATACTTAATGACAATCGAATCTCAATCACCTTCAGGAAAACAAAACTTAATTGGATTATTAAATGTTAGGTTCTGATAAAATCGTCATGAGAAATGTTTTGATAAAATTTTCATTAGAAAAGTTTCGATAAAATCGTCGTAAGAAAAGGTAAATGTAGATAAATTAGGCTGACACAATCAGACTTGATGAAAAGGGATTGTGGTTTAAAAACCATTCAGACTTGCCTCATTATGGAAATCTGAAAACAATTAAATTTACCTTTTGTCTTAGGGTACTAAATTTTCCAGATCCATGAAATACATATTCTCAATAAATGTCATTGTTTGCCCGACCAAATTCTTTGAAACTCATGAAAATAAATGATGTCACGGTATTATCTGCTGTATATGTGCAAAATTATATAACATCTGTTTCAATCGAGAGTTAGTAGTTATTAGTGTCTCCACCCCATCTCCATTACAGTAGTTCAATCAGTATGTGCAGGAAGGGGAGGAAACTCGTACTGTTTACCTTGTAAACCAGGAATCAATAAACTTTTGTGAGGACCAAATTGCCATTTTTGTTTTCTCACTTGCGGGGCTGTTTATAACCTTGTCCTACGTTATCTTGGTCAATAAGCACAAGTTATGAAAGGTCGTTGTCGTCTTAAAACATGTGATCAATTATAAACAGCAGTAAGACTCACCCCCATCCACTCAGAAGCGGATTCAGGCCTTTGTAGGCCCTGGACACAGCCAGCATAGGGCCCATAGCTATCTTGCCTTATTCATAGATATGGTTACAGTAATATTAACACCACTGCCCGTAAAATCAAGCGATAATATACAAGGCTACTTAAAACTCGTGGGCCCAGGGCACGGTGCCCACTTTGCCGCATGGATAATCCGGCCCTGCATCCACTCATAGCTGTGATAATTCCAAAGAAATTATTTTCCAGTGGTTCTGCTCTAATTGCCACTACACATTCCCCTCCTTGAATATAATAAAAAAAAGTATTCTAATTAATACTATAAAAGGAGAAGTCTAAAAAGTACATAATTGGCTGATGATAATAATAATAATAATAATAATAATAATAATAATAATAATAATAATAATAAATAAATAAATAAATAAATAAATAAATAAATAAATAAAAATAAATAAATAAGAAAAACAAAAAGAAAAACAAGAAGAAAAAAGAACAAATTATTATTAGTAGTATTTGGAAGAATAGACCTTGTATACGCTGTAGTAGTATTATTAGTAGTAAATACACGCTGATGATATAGCAATATAATATTTGTACACCAACATATGAATGTAGGGATAAAACAATGTTAAAAACAGCATTTTAGTGTACGAGCGTAACGCACCAAACAAGCCATGTAGATAAACGGCAACACTAAATTGGCGAACCTACCAACCCCCAGGTTCCAATATTCCAATTTCAGGGAATCGGGTTAAAATAATATATACAAATTGTTCATCTGTTCCATTTGTTTATTGTATGTTCTGCCAAACAACTATATTTGTTTAAATGATAATGTCCATTTGTTTTATTTACGGTCTAAAGTTGCATATGAAAAAGTTTTAATTTTTAAAAAGGATACGAAGTGGCCGTTAGTAGCTAGTGTACGACAGTCAATACTAATAACTCTCTCTCTCTCTCTCTCTCTCTCTCTCTCTCTCTCTCTCTCTCTCTCTCTCTCTCTCACACACACACACACACACTTCTAACACTGGAGTGAATCGTATCAAACTTGAGAACATATTCGCCCACGTGGAGCAAATGATATTGTATGGCCTCATTCCCATAATTGCGTTGAACAGCATCGTATAGTCATTTGTAGAAAGATTTAACCGACCAATACATTTTATAGTTTTGTTTTTCTTCTTTTCTTTTATTTTGTTCGTTAAAACAGAAGAAGAAAAAAACATACAAGGACGAAAGAACTACAAAACATACTGATGTTTTAGTTGATCAAATAATAGAATACTATCGTTATAAAATGAATATACTTAATACTGTTAGCACAGCTGTCGCCTGACTGAAAATATTCCGTCAACTATTGATAACTAATATTAAAATGTCAGTATTTCAGATAGTGATGTTCAGCTTTATTTGACATACGAAAATGAAGTTGTCGAATAATAAACAAATGTACACATGAACGTCCTATTTAATGCTGTGATTTGACGAAGGTCGTATATCAAGTTAATTTATTAATGAAATGGTCAGTTTAAAGTTATATGGTACACAACTTGTTGTCCAATTATCGTAATACCGTATTTATAGTTCTTTTCGTAAGCTACTGATTTACCTGTCACAAACACACTTGACATATTACATCAACGAGAATTAAACCACAACTAGTTGAACACTAATTTGCAAACAGATTACATGCTTTATGTGATAAGTCAACATACAGAAAACGGCGGAACATTCTTTGATACATGTTTTACAAGTTGGCACAAACGTAGGTGAGATACATTGATTTTCTTCTAAAAGTAATTGTCTAATATAAAATCGAAAACTTCTTAGTGACACATTTTCATTTCGTTTATTCCTTATTCCAGATAATTGAAGAAGGCTTTTGTGACTTTTCCAGTCTTTTTTTCTATAGCTTCCACTCCCAATTCCGTGCCTCCAAATATCAACCTAACAATCACTTCTCTGTCACGCCCACCAAATTTCGCAAGTTTCACATATATTGTCCCAAGAAGAGTGCAACCCTCCTCATCAACGAATTTCGGAGTTTTCTTTGTTGATGTGTACAGCGCTATCTGCAAGTATTTCTGTTCTTCGCTTATCGGGATGTAGGACATTCCGCCCATCTTAGAGTCAACCTCGATTTCTTGCCCAATCTCCGCATGCTTGCTAAATATATCATTACACATCCATCGACCATTTCTTTCTACGAAAATCTTATCTTGTGGATCATCCGGTTCTGCCCCCCTTACCACTTTAAAACCATAAGTATATTTGCTGACTCGTGAATACACTATTGTCGGCTGGTGACCGAAAATAACAGCCCCTTTCAGGACAGCGAGACCTGCCTCATTTGGAACAACAACTCTCGTTTGAGGAAAGTTTGTTTGTATCGCATGGCGTAGCATCGGTGATTCAGAGAAGCCTCCGACCATGAGTATTATCGATAAGCCTGACAATTCTGGTTTAGCAAATAAACTCCTAAGATGGCCTACAATTGTGTCGCATGTCTTTTGGAAGAAAGACTTCATGAGACTTGGTTCCACACGCATCTTGTCTCCAGCAAAGACGAGTTTCCCCTGCAAGTCATGGCGTTCAGCCACTGCTTCTCGGAAGGTTTGTCCATGATCCTCTTGGAAAACTTCGTGTAAGCTGATTGGGATCTTCAAGGTGACTTTTTGGTCTAATTCGGGAGAGACAGTTCTCTTCTTCACCTCAAACTCGCTGAGTAGATCCATTAAATCATCTTTAAAGTCTCTCTCTAGCCTAGCAAGTGTTTCCTGGCCACAAAGACTTTTCAAGAACTCATTGAAAGCTTCGTCAACAGTTGTACCGCCCCATGGTCCACCATTTGCTTTGAACAGCTCCCTAAGGTGACCACCTTGAATGACCTCATGCACTGTAATATCAACTGTTCCACCTGATAAAAGTAAGTTACTCATATGTATTCAAAATAGGTATATACAATAGATTTAAACGGAAAAAATATGTAGATGAAATGATTATTTTAAAGAACCGAAAGGCAGCGTTGTTAATGCTGGAATTACTTCTATGCATTACAATTGCATTCTACCCCCATGTTTCAATACAACTATGTAGGCATCACAAGCTAAGATATAAGAATGAGTTCTTTTGTAGAATGTTTGAACATATGTCCATCAATTGTTTTAAATTAAAATGTTGGATTAAAGATACGATGGACAGTTGCGAAAAAGTAACATATTTATTATATAAAAGCATATAATGCTCAAAATACAATTAATAAAAATACAAACCCCTTGCAGATGTTACCTGAATAAAATTATTGTGCACGTAAGTGTTACAGACCAAAAGTTATAACTACCATTATTGCCCTGCATGTTAATGTCAGGATACATATATTAAAAAGTCAGACTACGTACATACATTTCTTAAAAGGCTTTTTTGTAGTTGTCAAAATATAGTGAATACCTGTAATCCGAAAGTTTCATTTTTTTCTTTTTCTTTCAATGTTCGCTTGCCTTCTGCGTATTCAGGTGGGAAATGTACCATTCTGACAAGAAAGCCTCTCTCTCTCTCTCTCTCTCTCTCTCTCTCTCTCTCTCTCTCATACAGATTATACATTTATAACTTGTCCCCCTACTCAGAATTATTTTTATCCTTACCTCCAGCATCAAGAACCAGGTACCTTTTCCCTGTTTCAAAGCATGAGATCTCAGATTTGTCAGAGAGCTTTTCCACAGGTAGATATTTGCAATAGAAAGATGCAGCTTCTGGCTCCAGGGCGATTGAAAGATTTTCAGCTTTTATCCCAGCCTAGTAGAATAAAAATCACACACAAGAGGTACTTCTGTGCCAGTCTTAATAAAAGTTATAGTTCCATAAAATAAATCATATATAATGAGACCAAATTAAGAAAATTAGAATATGTCAATTGTGAAAATTTTGCTCATGTCAAATAGCAGTATATTCAGAGGGGTAACACTGGTGCTCTTTCAAATCTGCTTTTTATATATATATATATATATATATATATATATATATATATATATATATATATATATATATATATATAATGCTAGTAATTAACACATCGTACGAACTTTGTCAATAAGATCCCCGTTTTTCTCGGATTATATTTAAAATTTGCTGAAACTTTCAATTATCTTACCAGAACAAATTTTATCCAGCATATTCTAAACGTTTGGTCTCATATTTTTTTTTTAAAATTTGCATAAATGTACGTCTTTACACTATAAGTATGCACCCAATGTTTTAAGTCAAGAAACAATCCAACTAATAAACTTATCGTGTTACACAGGAGTAAATGCATGTGCAAGACTACGTCCAATCACTACCATTTCAGCGGCCGTCCTCATGAAATGTTTTGCCTTGTCGTCCCAGATGGCGGGAACTGTCAGGACCCAATGTACATCATCACGCTTAACACCCACCAGTTTTCCCTCCATTGCTGACAGCATGTGATTGACTAAATACTCGATGGCACACGAAAAAATCTTGATGGCAGGAAATGGCTTCCCATTAGGTGCTTGCCATTTTGTGTCTCTCTTTAAGTCCTGTGTTCAAAATGAAATTAACTTCATAAATTAAAATTATAACAATAAAAATAACAAAACGTAATATTGGGTGTAATGTACGTATATAGTTCAAACTAGATTAATTCACAATTACACTATTCTATTATGCAGCAAGTAAATATGTCATTTGTGGTTTATTCAGTTCCTTTCATATTTCTACTAACTAAATAGTTCGGGAATTCCAACAGATAAACAATTTCAATAACAAACAATTATGTGATAACAAGATAAAGACACTGTCTTTTAATCTTACCTGACCATTGTACAGTATCATCTTGAACCTCCGAAAGTAGTACCAGGCCTGGTACTCCCCATCCATCAACAGATCGCTGTACTTTTCCTCCGCCTCGTAACCGAATGAGTGGAAGCGTTCGTCTGGTGAAAACAGGATGCAGGTGGGTGTTTTTAAAGACATACCCGCTCCAGACCGTGCGTTGAAGTAATTTGTGCAGGTGATTTTCAGGGGATCCACTTGAAAATCATGGCCGAACGAAAAAGCATATCCAGAGTAAGTGGTACCGAAGTCAATGGCTGCCACGATGGGTTTGTTAGACATTTTGCAAAATAGTCTCCTTTGACGAGAAGTATCAACTACTGAGCTTCATGGACCTTGAAGAGATCAAAACATCAGTTGTTCGTCGAAAATGTGAACATAAATAAATGATATAAAAGTTGCCAAATTTAGACTAGTTTCAACAAGGAAATATATTTGAGAAGAATTCCTTTGATCTTAATCAGGGTTGTATTAAGTACCAATTATCAAATATTGCTGTACATCGTAAAAATTATAAAATAGTATTGATTTTGTCGAGACCTGCTTTGAGTATGTTTATATTGCATTACGTATATATTAACTAATTACCTTATTGTCTAAGAAAGTTTACATTTTTAACCCATATCTATGAACATACATTTTGAAAATTAGATAGAGAACTGGAACATATCGGCAAATATCAAATAATCAGAAACTTCTTTGGCATGGGGAAACTTCAATATTTTTTAATAGGCTCAGAAAAAAGTGGGCATTTAGTAATTATTGCGGTAAATATAGAAATTACAGAAAAAAATAGAATAATGTCACTAAAATTATCATTTTAAACCTTACTATGCCAACACATTTTCTTTTTATGGTCGTCACTAACTTCACTAATTCTCTTGTATTGACTTTTTCTATGGAAATTTAAAAAAAAAACTGTAAGAATTAGGCATTGTAAACTCTGTTTTGTTTTTAAATTTATCTTTTCATTGCAACTTCTGTTTCTTTATCTTACATCATACAAACTGATGGAAAAAAGTATAGTGCAAGAGTTGTGGTCATAATTGTAGATTTTGCTTTTTTCATATAAATAAAATTTAGCCTGTTGGCTACGTTTCCTTGCATATCATTGAATGTGTAAACATAAGGTAAACATGACCATGTCAATTTACTCCAGTCAGTTACTTGATAAGCTTAGCACCATTGCATTGTTTTGACGCACGTCCAATAAAGACGCTGATAGTGGATGACCTAGGTTTCCTAAGCAATAGTGAATAATTAGTTTATGTAACACACACACACACACACACACACACGCACGCACGCACGCACGCACGTGTCCAAAAGTCTTACACCCTTCTACTCAATGAGTGCACTGGTATTGCACAAGAAGTACATTGCATTTTAAATCACGAAGTACACTTTGGTGTATAAGGCAGTGTCAAATAGTAAAGAAGGCAGTGCAATATTCAAGGAAGTCATTTTTTATTATCCATCCATTTCTTTTAGAAATTTTGAGAAATTCATTTCTTGCCATTTATATTTTTCAAAACCTGTTGCTTTTCATGCTTTGCAGTGATCTTAATACCACGTAGGTGGGGGGGGGGGGTGTAAATTCATCTGCCACAATTCATTGAGTATAGGGCGTCTCGATGAAATTGGATGGTCAGAAACAAGTCACTCGTGGTATTTTAAATTTTGAATACTGCATTAACTAGTAGCAATTATAAACAAAATGCTGATGTTAGAAAAAAGAAACAAACCACAACGTATTTCTATCTTAGAAACGTTGGCGGTAAATTAAACACTGCAGTGTAAATTTCTTTTACATTGCACACCCAACGTTGTCTCCAGGGAACAAAAATGAAAACAAAATACATTACCACAGAGCAAACGTTTTTAACAAATTGATGACCCCACCACCTCTCTCTTTATATGAACGCATACAAACCCCAAAATCTAATATCCAAAGTACGCAAACGAATACCAACACACGCACATACGCAAAATATCTACTATCAATACAGAAGGGGAAGAAAATAACCCAAATATCTGCTGTAAACACAAAAAAAGTACGCGAAGTTATACAAACTTCAAAATCTACTATCCACACAAACGTGCTCGAACGCACAGGAACGCATACACATACACACACACACACACACACACACACACACACACACACTATCAACACAGAAGGAGAATAAAATTACAAATATATACTATCAAAACAAACGTCTCGGACTTTATATATGTCCCAAAGGCTCTCAAAGTATACACTTCTCATAACATCTAAGACCACCCCGGTGGCCTAGTGGTTAGAGCGTCTGCCTTAGATAGGTCGTAGGTTCGATCCACGGTCGAGTCATAACAAAGACTTACAAAAGTGGTAATAATAGCTGCCTTGGTTGGTTTTCAGCATTAAGAAGTTAGTTTTGGGAATGGTTGGCCTTCTGTCAGGATAATGTGACTGGATGGGACATAATGGTACATCTCTGCGGCACGATGTCCATGTATTAGACATCACTATAAATTGCCACACTGCAGACATCGTATCGATATCACTGAAAATTGTTAAAGGTACGTTCAAAATCCAACATATATATATATATATATATATATATATATATATATATATATATATATATATATATATGCGTTCTCATCACAATTTATCTTGATGTTTACACGTGGTGGGTCCTACGGTTTTGAATGCAGCCTAGTACACGCAGTCTTCTAAAGATATAAAGTTATTCTCAACATTCGCATCAGTGTTTACTTCCTGGCAGTGTTGTTATAATTAAAAAAAACACCTGTTTCAATTAGAAACATTGAGATTTGTTCATTTTCTTTTCCCTTGAAGTCACTTACTACCCTAAATTAGGGTATTTGGCTTGGAGATTTTGAATCTGTTGTCAATCTAGTATTCTGTACCGCTCGTGTTCCTGTGCATCCGGCATGTCTCTTTTTCAGACGATATGACGTTGTCATTAAGATGGCAGTGCTTTCAGCGCAATTACATCCAAGACGGTTAGTAGCGGTAGACTGTATTGGTGTTATGGAGGTCGCTTGCAGCATATTTCTTGAATAGAAAGAGTACATTGTTGTTACATGTGCCAAAGCCACTTTTACCTGGTCATGTCTGGCGTTCCACACAAAATCTAACGCTGCCAAGGACGATAAATGTGTCTGCCAGCGGCAATTATGCGATAAATGACTCCAGATCTTCAAAACATTTTTCCCTTGATCTCATCTGGGATGCTTATGGTGGGTGTATAGACGCTGATGGTAGTTGCATGTATTCTTTCAGAGTCACTATTTACATAAGTCATTCACGACCAATGGAATGGAGCTTGTAGGCCAGGTGTGAATTTTACTGAAGTCCGTTGTTTGAATGTTGAATCTGGCTAGTTAGTCTATATGCTGGTAGATTGTCCAAAAATGTGTGCACATTCAATCCACCATTGATCAGTGGAGCTAACTTTGATTTCTTGTGTAATTTGCGACGGTGATATCCTCATCAGACAAGGTGAAATAGACAAGGGTTAAGGTGAAATAGACAAGGGTTAAGGTGAAATAGACAAAGGTTAAGGTGAAAGCTATTTTGCCTTCTCTAAGCTCTGTCCCAGAATAACTGGCTGGTTAGGACTTAGAAGTGACACCTTGTGTTCTGTTCTAGCCACTCCCTCATCGTACGGCGTCGAGCAATGTGATCCTTCATCGGTCTGCTGAGTTCCACTGCAATCCCACTCCAGTGAAATGCGACTATGCCCTGAATCGCCAATAAATTATGTTGCAGATTATCTTGAAAACTAAGACAATATCCACACACACATCCATCCAAAAAAAACCCCAACAAACAATAACAACACGACAAAATTAAACATGAATCAAAGGGAAAATAACTGAGTATCATGTTCAGAACATCGACGGTAGCTTCGCAGATGAAACACTGCTTTGGAGTCTTATTTCACACTGTGATTACAGACTTGTCCCCTGATAACGCGCATATATCCGGCAATATATTATGGTTATTATATAGTGAAAAGAACAGGGGATATAACTCATACCTTATGTCACCAGGTTAAACATTCGGCTTATAGAAAAGCTATTTTTAGAAACAACTGATCAAGTTTGGGCTGGTAAATAGTCATACAAATGAAAGAAGGGAAATATTTTCACACTTCAATAAATATAACATGTATGTATGTATATATGTATGTATGTATGTATGTATGTATGTATGTATGTATGTATGTATGTATGTATGTGGGAGGGGACGAACAGGCACAACATTTACAATACACAAAATAGAATGTCAGATAGCACGAGTATCAGGGAAAATCTATTTCACCTTTTAAAATCTCTGTCCAAGCCAAAATGTTGTAGTAATTTTCTAACTGTTCATAATTCAACCAGTAGACAAGATACAAGAAATTATCTTACCTGTACACGTTGATTGATTATTCTAGACAAATGTCTGTATATTATGCACTTTGTCCAGGAAGGAAATACAATTTACTTCCTGGTTTTTGGATTGAAGTTTACATTGTGATTGTGATATTCACCATCGTGACTGTCACCTGGAGGAGGTGCTATTTCTCAATATTAAAATATTTTCAAAGAATACAATATTGTAAGCCCACCATACCACTTAGAAATATTGTCTTAGAGAAAATAATTGAGAAATTTGATGATTAAAAAGAAAAGAAGGATTGCGTGTTTGAAAAATGAAAGAAGATATGGAGGGAGAAAAAATGACAACAACAACAATACTAACGATAACAACATCAGATGTAGTTATTTTTGTTGCAGGGCACGTATGTATGGAAAGTGATTAAGATAGGAATATATAATGGGAGAGGAGAGGAAAAATAACAACAACAATGGTATGAAAAGAATACCATCAGTAGTATAAAGTAGTTAGTGTTGTTGTTGTTGTTTTCGTTATGGTATCAGCAACAGAAATACAATTATAGTATTTCATATTTGCTTTTCCACAATTCTATTCGCATTTGTGTTGTTACTTTCATTCTTAATTTTTAGGACCCACAAAGGACATTGAGTTACATACAAAGAAATAGATAATTTTCTTGAAAAAAGATATATTATCTCTTCCGTCATTATTTTGTCATTAGTGTTGTTAATATTACTTTGACGTTAGAAGGCCAGAAAGAGCACCTGAGTTGCATACAAACAAACAGATAATTTTCTTGGCAAGAAATAAAATGTATAGTGTATTTAAAAGGTAAATTTTAATGAAAGTAGTAATGAAAAGAACTACGCAGGAAGAAATCGTGTGTCACAGATTTAATTCCCACAAAGTAATAATTCTTTCCCTTAAATTAATATTGCGTTCCATCAAATTGCTAATTCGTTCGCACAAGTTATTATTTTGTTCCCTCAAGTAATTATTCGTTCCCTCAGGTTAATACTTTGTTCCTTCAAGATAGCATTTCGTTCCCTCAAATTAATAAGTTACCATATTGTTATCAGAAAATAATAATTCGTTTCCTCAAATTGGTAATTTGTTCGCACAAGTTATTATTTTGTTCCACCACGTTATTATTCGTTCCCTTGTCAGCGATGTTTGTTCAGGTAGGGACATCAGGTTACTATTTCGTTTAGACGATGACTATTTCGTTGAGACGATGATTGTTATTTTTATGCGAGATATGCAATTATAGTGTGATATTTTGTGATAAATGTTCTTCAATGATTCCTTCACTTTTAGATATCAGACATCTGGCCATGTTATGATGTACGATGACTGGGAGAAGTCATAACACATGTTTATTCTTTTTTTATTTATTGAAGTGTTATATTCTTAAAATGTGGTAGTTGACTCAGATTAACGAAACAACGGGGAACATTATTATCGTAATATTTGCCTAACTTATCGTGATATTCGCCTAACTTAGATATGGTAGCACACACTCATTATAATAAACACAAATTGCAACTTACCTATAAGACGGAATGTCCTTGTTTGTACTGGCAGAATATGTCAACAAAAAACGAAAGGATCCAATGATCATGGAACACACAAATGTAATTAAAGTGGAAAGGTGTGAATAACAACATTACAAATTAAAACCAATTATTATTTTACTTTATAGGATGCAATGTGGGCAAGCAAATATAAATATATAAAAAAAATTATTATTATTATTTTTATTGAAATATTATTGTTTTTATGTAAGTTTAATGTTATTGTTTTCTTTTTTACGTACGTGAAGTATGATATAAGCAGCATGTTGTCACTTCTGGCTCATTTTGATTACATGAAATGGAATTGCAACCGTTACCTGGTTAGGACGTGTGTGTGTGTGTGTGTGTGTGTGTGTGTGTGTGATTAAGATATATATATATATATATATATATATATATATATATATATATATATATATATATATATATATATATATATATATATATATATATATATATATATATGACCCTGAGGCTAATAATTCCGCGTCATAAATGTTACGATGTGAGCCTTGCAAACAATGAGGTGTCAAAGCCAGGGACTGTCTCAAGGGCAGTCAGACCCTAGTGAATGCCGTTGCTAGAAAGGAGTGCGATCCGGAGTCAAGCTGTAAACCAGCAAACCTTGCGTCTACAACTGTCAACGGAGAAGGTGCTACCATCTTACATGACACTTTGCGTAGCGTTCCAGCCCTTTTCGACAAGAAATACGTGAAGCCTGAGGACTACACAAGGGAGGTAATTTAAGTCCAGTACGCGAACATTACGCGTAACTCGTTGCCAGTGGCTTTCATTGACCTCGTTCAACCGTACGTGAAGGGGAAAAATTGAAGCTGCATGCTTGGCTGGACTGTCACATTATATCATACTGGGATATCAGTATGTATTGCCACAAGCGATCCCCGAAACCTGCACACCGGTGCCGGTGAGTACTGTGGAAACCAGGTCCAATTGTCAACAGACGAAACCGACTCCAATGGAAGTTACGTCGATACCGGTCACTAACATGCTTCCGGCAAAATTGAGGCAGCTTCAGCAAGAGGACGCAACTGTAGAGTAGCTGCACAAATGCGCCGCATATGAAAAAAAGAAAGAAACTCCGAATGGAGAGGTTAAGTTCGCGTACAAGGGGATCTTGTATCCGTCCCCTTGAAGAGTACTCCTCTTGTCGATGAACCATTTCGACGCGATGAACTTAATCGGACCGATAAAGCCCGCGTCATCGCACGGAAATCAATATATTTTAACGGTCGTAGATTACGATACCCGCTATCCGGAGGCCGTCACGTTACCTAATATTGATTTCGAGACCGTCGCTGAAGAGCTGTTTGCGATTTGGTCAAGAGTCGGAGTGCCCTACGAGGTCTTGACGGATCAAGAGACACAATTCATGAGTCGCATGATGGCAGAGGTAAACCGACTGAAGTCGATTAAACAACTTATGACTACACCGTATCTACCTCAATGTAACGAGCGGTTTCACGGGACACTGAAGAACGTGCTCAAGAAGATGCGGGAAGTACCCCAAGCGAGTTTAGGGTTTTCTCCCTTTGAACTCTTGTACGGGAGGAACGTACGTGGCCCTATCGCCGTACTGAGACAGCTGTGGACGGACGGTCACGCTGTCGAATTTTACGTATTACCTATCACTACGTCGCGGATTTGCGAAACAAACTGGAGGAAATTTGTTCACTTCCACAGGAGAACCTCAAGCAACTTATTACAACAAGTGCGCGAAACCACGCCACTATGACGTAGGCAACAAGGTGCTGTTGCTGTTGACACAAGAACACAGCAAGTTGCAAGCTTCTTGGAGGGGACCGTACGTCGTAACAGGGAAAGTCGGAGGTCAAACCTATCGGATACGACTACCGACTAAGGATAAGCTATACCATGTCAATCTCCTTAAGCGATACAGGGAAAGGGAGACCGTCATAGATTCTGTCGTCGCCACGATTGTCTCTGAGGACTCCGAAAGCGACACGGAGCCGAAGAATACTGTCCCGAGCTGTCCGGGAACGAACGTTGAGACATCCTAATACGTAGAGTACGACCCCCTGTTGACTACAGTACAGCGGGAAGAGATAGACACGTTGCTGTCCTGGTGTGCCCGTGTCTTTATGGAAATACCCGGGAGGACGTCACTTGTCAAGTTCGGGTTAAAGCTGGTGGATGACCGGTCAGTTCAGCGGAACCCTACCCCTTGCCTCACGCAAAACGACAAGTCGTGAGGGAGGAGATCGAACAGATGATTGCTCTGGGATTTATTGAGTCCGCCGACTCTCCGTGAGCTCTCCGATAGTCCTAGTGCAGAAGAAGGATAGCACACATTAGTTTTTTGTCGACTACCGGAAGCTGAATCAGGTGACGAAATTTCAGGTTGAGATAATACCTGGCCCAGTACATATTTTCATTTCTGTCTCAAAGGCTAAATTTTTCTCAAAGTTGGATTTTTCCAAGGGATATTGGAAAATCCCTGTGAGAAAAGAGGATAGGGCAAAGCTCGCTTTTGTTACTCCCGATGAGACCCACCAATGGTTGGTCATGCCATTCGGAGTCCAAAATTGCGCCCAGCATCTTTACTAGAATGATGCGGAAGTTTTTGGAGCCCTTGCGCGATAGGGGAGTCCACAACTTCAATGATGATCTCTTGCTAGCCACAGAGATGTGGGGTGAACACCTCATTCTGCTAGTTGACGTTTTGAAGAGGCTGTGTCAGGAGGGCTCAACCTTCCAAATGTTACCTTGGGTTCCGAACCTTGGACTATTTGAGACACACCCTTAGCCAAGGCACGCTGTCCCCCGAAAAGTTAAAGGTGGATCAGCTGAGAAACAATGCACGGTCCACCACGAAAACTGAGGTGAGATCATTCCTGGGATTGGCCGGGTATTACCGGAGGTATGTGACCAATTATAGTGCGATTGCAAGGCCGTTGTCGGACCTGACAAAAGAAACAGTCCCCGCGTAAAGTTATTTGGGCTGATGTGTGCGAGCTAACGGATAGGCTTACATCCAACGAGGTTGTCCGCCTATAAGATCTGTCCAAAGACTTCGTGCTTCGCACTTACGCATGTGACACAGGACTGGGAGCGGTACTGTTACAAGAACACGAGGGGACGCTTTTCCCTGTTGCGTAAGACAGTCGGAAATTGTATGCTGCCGAGACGAACTAGTCCGTATCAGAGAGGGAATGCCTCGGAATCGTGTTCAGAATATCACTGTTCAAGCGGTACTTGTACTAGCCCAAGTTCATATTGGAAACTGACCACTTACCCCTCGCCTATCTCTCGCAGGCGAAATTGTCGAATGGACGCTTGATGCAATGGTCGCTGTTTTTACTGCAGTGCCAGATGCAGATCAGATACGTGAAATGAATAATGAACGCAGGTGCTGATTTCATGAGTAGGAGCGCTGAATTGGCATAGATCGCTCTGGAAGTCACCGTATGTTGTGTGTATCTTCGTGTCCGTAGTCAACGTATAGCGTTGCTATGATTTTTTTCTTAAATCTAGTATCTTGAATGCTAAACGACAGTAGTCTCTAAACCATCTTGCGGAAAGTTATAAGCTACTCATACGTCATTCGAAATTGGCGGCAAAGTTTGTTATTCTGGAAATTACAAAAGAGCTTCAGACAGGAAGCTTTTAAGGACAATAATATCTGTAGGAGACAGAGAAGGGAAATACTCTGGTACAGTTGGTCAAGAGTCTCTGGGAGACAAGAGAAGGAGAGAATGGAGGCAGAAGTTAGATGGACTGGAGGGGAACTGGAGTACCATTCACGAGAAGGAATAATACAGATGAGTAGGAAACAGGACAGTTGGAAATTCTTTGACACTAAGTCAGATGATGAAATAAGCGGTCACTTGGTCGAGTGAAAGTCGAATGAATGAATTGAATTTCATTTGAGAAATGACTATCTGTTATTGAATGGTATTATGTTGTTGTTTATTTGAATTTCACCTTTTGTGTATTCAGTAATTTAACTGTCAGCATTGCTGACTGGGGGCTCGGAGCCTTGCATCTCCATATCACTACTTAAAATTTTAACAAAAGCAAGCTATATATATATATATATATATATATATATATATATATATATATATATATATATATATATATATATATATATATATATATATATATTAGCTCTAAAGAAGATTTAGACTAGCAAAATAAAATAAGAATTCAACGTCAGTTAACTGAAAAATATGATTATAAATTCAGACAATTGAATTTATATTAATATTAGTAAGCATGCATGTATACTTTTACATCGAAATTAGCGGTAGTCCACTAGCCCGAGGCTAGTAGATTTCCTGTCGGACTAGTAACTATCATAATGTTAGTAGTCCGATGGGCTAGTAAGTTTTGTTTATTAACAGTCAGCGTTTGTTTACTCAATACCCTAATAAAGACGTGACTTCAGCATATATTCGGTAGAATCAGCGCAGTGACCGTTGTAAACACAGTCATAAAATATTAGCATGAGAAGATGAAGTCAATTTCTGCCTCAGAAATGTGTTTCTATTACAAGAAGCCATCTGATTTTGTGCATTTCGCTAACAGCGCCAATCACGGTCCCGTCATTAACAAACAACAGAAGTTTGGTAATTTATATCCTAATTAATCTGACAGCGAATTAAATGAAAAATAACCTGGTTTCACACTTTATTCACGCGAACACATTAACAAACTACAAAACTACAACACATGGTATCAACTATTTAAAGAAATTAGTTTGCACACTCACTTGTTTCCTATTTTTTTTAAGCTTGCTAGCCAAACGCGCTAACAGTCACAAACGGGGAACTGCATAATTTTCGTTTGCATCGAAATAGTTTTAAGAATTAGATCAATTTTTTATGATCACATTACTGACCCATCATTTCCATACAACTACTTTTTCTATGTCAATAAAACGTTTTTTTTTTTAAAAAAAAATATTTTTCCTATACAAGACTGAATAAATAATTGAATACACATGGAGATATCCAAGCAGAATGCCGTACATTTGTTGGAAATTAAAATCTCTCAGCATGGGCATCTAAGGTTTGAAAATTTTCCGCTTATTATTAATTTCAACAATACATTGAGGTCCGATTAATTAGGAGCACCTACTAAACTTACGCTATTAATGATGAGACCGTAATTGGCGCTGCCGAGTCAGATGGCTTCGTTTGATGGGAACACATTTTCCAAGGTGAAACTAACATTATCTTTTGATGTTAATATGTTATAACCGTGTTTACAATAGACACTGCTTTGATCCTGCAGAAGTCAAGACTTTATTAGGGAGAGGCCATTTACTGGGGAGGGGGAAGGCACGTGTTTTGAAACGCGTGTCTTGCTCGGACTTTCATATATAACGGATACTGCCATTCCTTTCTTACTTTAAATAATTCGCGTTAGCTATACTGTAACATCTCGTATTACAAAAAGAGGCACAATTCCTGCCTTATAAGACAGGCAAAATGTGGCGTTTTAAATAAGGTGTTCAGCCTCCGGAAAAAAACAAAAGTTAAATGAAAATGAAATAAAAGAGAGGGATAATTCATATGATAAGGAAAAGTGTAATCGGACGTTTCAGAAGACATGGACAAAAGACAGGGAATGGCTGAATTATGATGAGAACAAGAACGTTATGCAGTGTAACTGGTGTATGGAATTCGCAAAAACAAACAGAAAACATCCAGTTTTGTTGCGGGTTGTTCGAACTTTAAAACTGAATCGGAGATGAAAATGGTGAAGAGAGACTGGAGATCTTGTTTGAGACCTTGGGTTCTGTCCGACCTACTCTTTATAATCTTCCATACAAATAACATTCCAACATACGATCCGTCACCAGCAAGACGTTTGTGGAATGTTTCAGAGACCCAGAGTGCAGGTGGAGGACGAAAAATGACATTTGGATCTCTTTCTGGAATTGGATCCAGATTATCTTGAGAAACAAGAAATGTTAACTGACTGATTTATGATTTGAAGTAGGATTTATACTTCTGTACCTCAGCATGTTATATGATAATGCTATTTATGAAAGAAAATTCTTGTTAATCTCAATACAAGTGTGTGACATAGTTTTGTGGACAGGACTAGTAAATGTTTGGTAGGACCACAGTATATTATTGTTAAGGGTATTTCATTTTGTCAGACATTTGGCCGTACTTTATTGATAAAACGTCAGACTCCTGTGGCAGGACTAGTAAATTTCTCAGTACACTAGTCCTTCTGGCTACCAAGAAATTTGTGTTAAATTCAAGCTCTGTATAGACTAAATTTTATAATCATGCAGGATTATACCCGTGTGTTATTATAAGCATGCATGATTACATGTGTGTTATTATAAGAATGCAGGAATTATAGATGTGTATTATTATATGCAGGAATTATAGATCTGTAAGAATGCAGGACTTATAGATGTGTGTTATTATTAGAATGCAAGAATTATAGATGTATGTTATTATTAGAATGCAGGAATGCAGGAATTATAGATGTGTGTTATTATAAGAATGCAGGAATTATAGATGTGTGTTATTATAAGAATGCAGGAATTATAGATGTGTGTTACTGTAAGAATGCAGGAATTATAGATGTGTGTTATTATAAGAATGCAGGAATTATAGATGTGTATTATTGTAAGAATGCAGGAATTATAGATGTGTGTTATTATTAGAATGCAGGAATTATAGATGAGTGTTATTATAAGCATACAGGATTATACCTTTGTGTTATTACAAACATGCATGATTATACATTTGTTATTATAAGCATGCAGGATTATTCCTGTGTATTAGTATAAGCATGCAGTATTATACCTGTGTATTATCATACGCATGCAGTATTATTCCTGTGTATTATCATAAGCATGCAGTATTATTCCTGTGTATTATCATAAGCTTGCAGTATTATTCCTGTGTATTATCATAAGCATGCAGTATTATTCCTGTGTATTATCATAAGCATGCAGTATTATTCCTGTGTATTATCATAAGCATGCAGTATTATTCCTGTGTATTATCATACACATGCAGTATTATTCCTGTGTATTATCATAAGCATGCAGTATTATTCCTGTGTATTATCATAAGCATACAGTATTATTCCTACGTATTATCATAAGCATGCAATATTATTTCTGTGTATTATCATAAGCATGCAATATTATTCCTACGTATTATCATAAGCATGCAGTATTATTCCTGTGTATTATCATAAGTATGAAGTATTATTCCTGTGTATTATCATAAGCATGCAGTATTATTCCTGTGTATTATCATAAGCATGCAGTATTATTCCTGTGTATTATCATATGAATGCAGTATTATTCCTGTGTATTATCATATGAATGCAGTATTATTCCTGTGTATTATCATCAGCATGCAGTATTATTCCTGTGTATTATCATATGAATGCAGTATTATTCCTGTGTATTATCATAAGCATGCAGTATTATTCCTGTGTATTATCATATGAATGCAGTATTATTCCTGTGTATTATCATAAGCATGCAGTATTATGTGTTTGTGTTATTATAAACATGCAGGATTGGTATCCAACTACAAAATTCAATGCCAGGGCGAGTGTTACTTCAATAGTGTAGTTAGAAAACAGATGGCTTCACAGTATCAACACTTGATATTTCCATCATTAGGCTGTGTAATGTCAGTTCTAAGTCTTTACAAGTATCAGCAATAGTGCAAGTGTAGTAATCCCACTTTTTGATTGCAGCTTGTACAACAATTAACATGCATGTAGCCGCTTAATCTGCTGTAAGATACTGGCCATTTAATTTGGGGTGTGGGTGGATAAGGGCTGTGATTTTCTTTTGAGATGACAAATTTAATTTTCTTTTATCTCAAGATATGTAATCTTCTTTCTTAATCATGGATATAACATGGTGCTAATTTTATGTAAATGAGAGGAAAGTTATTTTTTCCAGTTATTGAAACGGGCTTAAGTCCAGGTGCATTGAATTGTTGGTACCTAATATATACCATGGTACATATTGAAGAATGTTGAGAAATAGCACAGTACAAACTATTTTGCTGTACCAACTCTATTATGTAACATGAATTCTGACTGGTTGAACATCAAACTCTGCTGTACTAAAATGCTGCAAGAAATTCTTTAGAAATATGGAGACTGTTGTGACATCACATCATGAATGTTCTTGTGGTGCTGTTGAGAATGACATTATCACTCTTGTGATCTCACAGAGAATGACATCATGACTGTTCTTGTGGTACGGTGGAGAATTATATTATCACTCTTGTGATCTCTTGTTGAAGCATTGTGTTAGAATTGGGATAATAAAAATTAAGAATTTCAGGACATTAATGTTGGTTTAAAAATCGAAATCCATTTTTCTTCTTCACTGACACATGGCTATTACAGATGAATTAATGGCAGTAATACCACCATTACCAGCATAAAATCCCTGTTATCTCTGATTCACAGATGACCTGTAATAAAAGGCATATTAGTAAGAAATAGCTACTATTTATTTGTTTGATTAAGATTTTTAACGTAGCTTTTAACAATTTTTCAGTCATATCGCTACAATGTCTGCAGTGAGGCAGTGTATAGTGATGTCTAGCTCTGGGGTATCATGCCGCATACATGTAGCATGATGTCCCACCTAGTCACATTATCTTGACACCAGGCCGATCAGTCCTAACACCAACCTCTCAATGCTGAGCGTCAAGCGAGGCAGCTGTTAGTACCATTTTTATAAGTCTTTGGTATGACTCGGCCGAGGATCGAACCCACGACCTCCCGTATCCGCGGCGGACACTCTAACCACTAGCCCCTGATGCAGTTAATAGCTACTGCAATTACCTATGTATTTATCTACACCAAAAATGCAAATAATTATTCCTGATATGACTGCTTTTCATTCTTTTTTATTTACCCACACCCAAAATGTAGAGTCATGCTGTAATTACTGACATATTAACCCACATCCAAAAATGTGAAGAGTTATATGACTGTTGGTATTAGACTGGCAGGGTCCATACTGTTTTTTCACCCATTAATTTTTAAAAAAAAATGTTGTTTAACATTATCTTCCTGATAACATATCTGGGTCGATGCAATGCACAGTCGCATATGCATAAAGCATATCTGAAATCTATTCTAAATGTGTACCCTGCCCAAAATGCTAATCACAAGTCATAGAGCAAAACGGAGATGGCATGTACAAATTTGTTTCCTTTCTTTTCCTTATAGTGAGGGATCTTGTAAGGGAGTGCAGAAAATGCATTTTATTTACTAATTTTATTACTCTATATATGCAAAACAAAAAGAATAGTTACACCAATTTTAAACTGTTAGCATTGAAGTAAACAGACTTGTTGAATTATGAAAAGGAAATAAGCATTCAGATTTCTCTTCAATACAGTCCAAAATGGCAGGCATCCATGAATGAGAACTGCTAGTAAAAGATTTTCTGAAAGGAAGAGATGTGGATACAACTAAAACGGAGGAAGTGACGGTAGTGTTGTGTTGTTATTCAGTTTACTGGTTTCAGCCTATGACAGTAGTTAAAACATGCATCAAACATTTTTAACATTTGACTTGTAAACTCTTTAAAGTGTTCAAGAGAAATTAACTGCGTAATAAGTATATTGGTATATTCCAATGTTATTTCTTTACTAGTAAAGTTTGGCACTCATTTACCTAAAGAAATCTTGATACACTCGTCAAGCCATGCTTTTGTTTAATATTTGTCTCTTTACGAAGAGCTCCCAAGGTTACTTCCATTAATAACATGGTATGCCTTTCTCCCTAGAATTGGGATGTTTTGAAAAAAACAAAACAAGTACTACTTGGAATATTTTACATGTAGGCTTATGGTTTTCCTAACTTCCTATCCTGTTCTGCACAAACGTTTGTACTTTTTTGATTATAGCCAGGGTAATACTTGAGGCTTGCTCAGAGCAAATTCTTAACGTGACATACCAGTAATTAAATGTATCAGTTTATTTATGTTACATCGAATTACAGGATTTTTCTCTTTTAAAAGATGCAAATCATTTGCAGTTTATTTACCTTGCAAACATCTCAACAAATTACATTACTGAAAACTATTATGTAATTAGAATCATTCGGAAATAATATAACTTGTTTATTTTACCTGTGACCTCATGGTCATATATTTTCTTTTATCTAAATGTTAGAGGCTCTGACTATTGATCATTAGAGGGAGCCACTATGGTTGACAGTGCTGTTTCTAATAATTCTTTTTTTCGTTCATATTTTCCATTTGGTGCATATTCTTAATATTCATCTCCTCTGTGTGTGTGTGTGTGTGTGTGTGTTTGTGTGCATGTCTGTGTACATGTGTGTGTGTATTTGGCTCTAGTAGCACCATATTGTATATAATACAGAATTTGATTTCAATGCTGCATGCAGTTCATGCAGTTGGTTTAAATACATCTTTGGTGATGCATGTCATTGAACATATGTAGCATGCAAACAAGTTTGTGCTTAAAATTTGGTTAATTGTGATTGGTTGTAAATTGCATGAGGAATGTACAAATTGTCACTTTAAAGTTAGGCAAATTATTCTTTTTTTTAATAAAAGAATATTTAGATATAGGACCTCTTCATTGAATTATAAGATAATATCTTAATATGGTATGGACCTGCATCTGTCATGGATTGTACTTAGCTGTTTTCTACATCTGTTTCAAATCTGTTCAGCATTTAAACATGCTTAGCGGAAGTTTTCATTACAACCATGGCCGTCCTCGACATCAATTTCCACATTCTGGACAAGTCCATTTTCAGCGAAGGGGCGGATTTATAATAGAGGGAAGTACCCGGGAGTAACCAAAATAGGAGCAATGACGTCACTATGGAAAATAGATTTGCCCAAATTGTGTGCAATATGGTGTCGTGTTAGTATGAAAACTTCCGCTAAGCATGAGACGCGCAGACGATGAAGGTGTTATGGACACCCTGATCGCAATCGGGTTAGAAATTATAAATCAATGAATGAATTGAGTAAATTTATTGACTTTTTATCTTGTTTATGCTTTTCGTTACAGAAATCGACAGGGGGCTACAAACAAACGGGGCTGTGTTCACAGACTATATATAGATGTGTTATTTATAAGGAAACTGATTAAGATTGCTATTCTGAATTTATGTTAATAACATCTTGTTAGAATTTTCTACTTACAAAACACATGCGAATAAATGACATAATCTTAGATTAGATGTCCTGGCTAATATCACAGCGGCTTTATAACGGATATAGTATTGATGACACCTAATGTCTTGGATCAAACTGAAATCTGGTCAAACCACATTCTTATACTTTTAATGGGGTATGTATCAAGATCAATACAAGGTTAGCAATATCAGGCCCACTTGGGCCAATTGGCAGCACTAATGACATTTGCAGGAAATGTGAGCATTCTTGTTGACTGCATGTTTTTTAATTTCATTTATTTATAAGTATTTTCTTGTAGGTAATGCTAGTCTCTCTTCTTCTAAGCACCGCGTGTAATACACGTGGACATCTCCCTTCCTAAATCTTCGCAAACAATGACAAGCCTAAAAAAAAAAAAAACAAGATATTACCGAGACAATCAAAACTATGAAGTTGTGTAAACGTACTTGCAGTCAAGTAAAACCTAATCAGTTTGACACATTGAGGGAACGAATAATAACTAGTGGGAACAAAATAATCACTAGTGCGAACGCATTAGCAATTTGATGGAACGAAATGTTACTTTGAGGGAACAAATTATTATTTTGAGGGAACGATTTACTAATTTGAGGTAACGAAATAATATTTTTTTACCTCGTGTCCTCTTTGGGACTCTGAAGATCCCTTTGTTTTCCTTTTCGGTATATATCTTTATGACATATACAGCCTTCCTCAGACACTAGGTCTTACGACTGGTTTCTATATTACCGCCACTAAAGTTTAGTGATCTTGACCAAGGACCAGTCTATTGTATGGTGTTTCTTATATGTGTATACTATATTGATTTAATCATGTAATATCGTGTGTGTGTTTGGAATGACCATTTTATATATTTAATTTTGCATTACATTTTTCTTAAAATCTGTTTTTTTTATTTGCGTTCAAAAAAGAAAAATGTGTAAGGTATAACAGGAAGTCTCTTACGAAGGAGGATGTATGCCTCGGTGGATTGTCATTGGTAAGATGGATACCTCGGCATTAAGAACTCAAGTGACGTTAACGGAGTCAGACGTAGGTACCTGGATGACCAGACCTTTTACACCGAGAAATACTGATTAGAAACTCTCTTGAGAATCTAAGTCGAACGATTTGTGGTCTCTGCTGGTTTATCCGATACAAACATTATTTCTTTCTCTTCAGTCGTTTTTATAATCCTAAATCAATCTTTCATTACCTTTGACAATCTCGTTGTAACGTCTTTGTTAATTCTTTATATAGTTGAAAAAATTGACCCGAGTCTGCTTTTTGTTCAGCCCTCAACAAATGCGTGATCTACCTTTCCACAAATCTTTCTGAATTTTAAGTGATTCTGTTTTATGTTAAGAATACCTAAGAAATAATGCCCATAATAATCTGAAATATATTCCACTGTGTATCAAGCATCTTCATCAGTTTACAATCGTCACATCAGCCACTTTCCGCTCACCAATCACAGACAACTGGCTATCTTCCATTGCTTCACAACCGTCTTTATAATAACGAGACCACCATAAAATTAGCAGGTATGAACGAGGGCATTACAGCCTTAAACTTTAATTCGGTCGCCCTTGATATTAGTGTGAGAGTATCTTAAGACCGCTGAGATTTAATTTGTTTGCCTTCTCCATCATTTGTACGTCAGTGTCATTTACCTGTTTTATCACACGCATATATATGCAAGCGACCTGAATTCTACTCTGTTCGTACAATAGAAGATTATATTATACAAAATTATTTTGTCTATCGGTCGCTGCTAAAATTATCGACTGGCTCGAGGAAACAATTATGTTTTAATTCTTTTATAGCAGAATATTCAGAACGACTTAAGTACTCATCATACACTAGTGTTTGGTGATTCCGTATTACCGTGCTCTAGAAAGACGCTGGAATTACTTTTTCCTCGTGTTTCCTTGTTAAAAGTGAAAATGTCTTAATAACTATACCGTAGCTTCACTTACTATATTAACATAAATGAGTAGCATTCTCTTGGATAAATCTGCATGATCCAATAACATGTTCAATCCCGTTGAGTATAGCTGTAAAATGATGCATTAATTCCCCTGCCAAATCCCCATGCCCTACCTCCCCCCTCAGAATGTCCCGCGTGAAACAGTTTCAACGCTATCAGCCTGGTTTCGAATCGAAAGTTTCCTAGTTATTCACCTGGTGATATCTACCGTGACGTAAAATTTGAAAATTGTACATTAACTGCAATTCACATATGCTTCCTCCATGCATAGAAGAACTCGTGCTATTAGTATTGACAGTTGTAAAAATTAATGAGTGTTGTTACATACATCATAAATAATTTAAAAAAGATATTCGCGAGCATATCAGCTGCTTGAAAGTTAAGATAAAGTTCATATCAGAAATGTTGAAATGTTTTGGAAATTCTTCATTTCAGTTACGATTAAGGATTTTATTAATTTGATAGGCTTGCAAGATAAATATCATTATCGTTATTGACTGCTAGATGTATTGTCAGAATTAGAGAATCTGGATCATGATCGTTACTGTAAAATTAGCGTATATTTATTTTGTTCACATTGTATTATTTGCTTTTTAAGTCTCATTAAATTAAATCCTATTTAAACAAATAGAATTAACTCATATGCAGTATAACACATACAAGCTCATTGTGAAGTATTGAATTTTGAATAAGCAGTGAACCTTAAAGTTGAATGCACCGAACATTAAGATTTTATCACATTTAGACCAGGGGAGTAATTGGGAAGGGTCATCTCGACGTTTGTTTTTTTATTTCATTCATGTCATTGTTAAAACTTCAAAGGGACCAGTGTTCCGATTAAATTAAATTGACCGGATATCTTAAAAAGGGTTTGAGAAAGAGACAGCTGAACTTCCGATCAACGTTCCCTCTAAGCGAATGGTAGGTGTGCGCGCAATGCTTGCTGCACTGCGCAAGCATTACGGAGACGAGCAATTTTAACGTTGGATTGAGCAAAACTTGACAATTCAGCTGCGCGGGGATGCATGATCAGCTGCGTGCGAGCGCACGCGCGCAGCTTAGAGGGAACATTGCTTCCGATCCGTGTCAAACAGTTATCCTTTCAAGACAAAAGTTATATAACGTAGTTCAGATAACCTGACTGACGAAGGACATAAGTGTCTTAGGAACATTTGCAGACACCGCTGCTTATGATTGGCCGAGGCAAATTAAGGCGTACACCTTTCAAGTAATGTGAATTTGAAGTGACAACCCTAATCGAAATTCTTTACTCCAAAATTTTCTAAAGAGAGATAGAGGGGGGGGGGGGAGTGACAAGTACAGAATAATACGAGGCAGACAGAAGAGGAAGACTCGAGGAAATAGGAAAAGTTGAAACACGGTCGAGAGGAACGTAATGCAATTAGTCGTAGATATTGCGCTCCTTTCAACACTCGTTATGATGATGACATAAATCCGAATTATATACTGTTATTAAATCCTGTTGATATCCTTCAAGTTGAATTCAGATTTTCACTATTGATTTGTTTGAATAGATCATTTTGTTGTTCTTGTTTAAGAAGGCTCGTACTGCATTATTTCGTCACATAAATCTTGTCCAGTTCTCTGTTGATATCCTATCTTTCACTCACACCTGGTCATAAGCATTCCATAGATAACATAGCTAAACCCAATTAGCTACCTATGTTACTAAGAGCGTGACGGTACAATCATCTCTCTCTCTCTCTCTCTCTCTCTCTCTCTCTCTCTCTCTCTCTCTCTCTCTCTCTCTCTCTCTGTGTGTGTGTGTGTGTGTGTGTGTGTGTATGTCTCTGTGAATCTCAAACGAAGCGTTATTCTGTTATTCTTTACCTCGCGCAGACGGAACTCTTCCAGTTAACGTGAGCTCTATAAACAACGCCCAAAGAATGCAAGGATGCGTTTATAAGTTTAGAATGTGGTAATTAGATGTTTTGAAATCCAGTTAAATCAGGTCATTTTTTTTATAAAATCCTTTTTTTTCAAAAAAGGAAATTCAATAATGGAAAAACAACGTAATACCAAATTAACCAATGGTAAATATTACTGTATGAAACATTTCATAGAATTTTACGAAGAAAAATTTGGGTGGCAAGTTTTACATTTTCGTATCAAAATATAGACATGTAAAATCACCTACTAATTCTATAAACATCCACAGCAAATTAACGTGATGAATAATCACACCACCGGCATTAATAGCATTTTTCAACGTCTTTAACTAAGGAACAGAATGGAGCAAGTTTTATAAAATTCAACAAACAATCTATTTCCCTCGAATAAAAAAGTAAAAGTTCGAAAGACACCTACTGTAAATTAAATCCAAAATAATGTTAAATGTTCACAGTATAGAACTTTCATTTAATTTCTAATAATCTTTGAATGTGATAAAGCATCAATAGTCTTGAAGATGATTAGATACAAACAGTCTTGATGTATTATAATGATACAATACAGTGTGAAGGGCAAATTTATAGTGATCAATAATACATTAGTTGAGACCAAAGAACCATTAATTAGATTTATGGAGACACGTGCGAATCATATCACCATACTGCCGTGACCGGTAAGGTTTCTTTAGAGTCAGAATGTTGTTTCCAATTGAACCTTTGTTTAGCAAGCAGCCAGACGGACTGTTAGGGACATGATAGACTTCATTTTCATCCGAACGCTTCCAAAATTGAGAAACCGCAGAAAATCTGTTACTTAAATCAACCAGGTCAGAGTGACCCGACTTTAGCGATTCTGAACAAAAGGGCGGCAAATACATTTAATTCTGACTGGTCACGTAAAATAAAGAGTGTGTTGGTAAACAAAATGTCATATGATTTAATATCGCCTTATTGAAATTGAAGTCAGTCTGAGTTTTCCTGCGAGAGGACAAGAGATAAAATTCACTACAGACTCCGAGTGGAATTTGAAAGAATTCATTCGTAAAAAGTGTGGTCCAGGCAAACCGCCAGAACTGGTTGGGTGACGAAACTACAAAGGTATAGTGTCACAATTCCATGTAATTTGTTGATGCGGTTTATATAATGTTTGCTGTAGTCGAATACATTTTTATAATAATGTGCTTTTGAATTATAGCGATGTTGTGTTATGCATAGGGTCAGGGTTTGTACATTAATTCTTAGATAAGCTTGACGTACTTTTTAATTTGTTTTGTTTGTATAAACAATAGGTTCTAGGAATATAATGCATTTCATTAGTTAATATGATTTACGAGAATCCGTGCGAATTCACCGAATTTAGATTTCACGTATGAATTAGAGCGAATGTGAAATGACGTAACTGAGTACTTGTGGCGGGCTCAAAACCGCTAGGTCTCGTGTGGGTTGAATTATTGAGTGAGGCTAATGCCTGACGAATTAGCCATTCCACTAACTACGGTCATCTGAGGACATGTGGAGTCGATTAATAGAGTTATCATCTGTTTACTACTGATAGAAGTATCTGATTTGCGAGCCAGGATAATGAAAATTCTCACCTGTATCGTATATAACGAGAAACTAAGGGTTTTTATTTATATCTTTTTTAAAAAGGGAGAAAATAGCTATTTAGACGTATTGATGTCACGTAACCTGAGACGTATGCTGAGAAAAAAAGGAAAGAGAGGGAAGTATAAGTGAGACGTATAATCTTGTAACGAAATTCTGCATCGTGGGAAAATTCTGTCGTGTTCAGAAGTGTATCCTGTGATCCAAAGTTCTGAACAGCAACAGAGGAAGCGGAAAACTGAGGACTAACAGGTTATGAAATCGTACAAGGCGTTCACTCGATCCTATGATAAACTAAAGCTATCAGTAACAGATAGGCTAATTTATTTAGAACTACTTGAGTTTTCTTGTAATTCAGTGAAATTTTCATTTCTAATAGCAGAGTATATTCCTAATAAAAGGAATTTTCACAATTGCTTATGTAATTGATTAAATTGTTTGTTTATCTTTACGGTGGATCGTGTTTGTTTGTTCAATATATCTGCTCAGATCACTATATCTATTTTCATTTATACGTTTCACCACTTATCTTTACTCGCACCGGGGTAATTATATCGAGGGCAGTCATCTATTAGATAACGAGTACCAAAAAGGGGTGGGTTATAGTATTTATTATTATTATTATTATTATTATTATTATTATTATTATTATTATTATTATACAACCCTGTGACAGCGAGCAATAATAAATAATAATAATCACCCCACCCCACGACATACAGAATATTTTAAATGAATTTGACAATAATCCTAAATTAATGTTTTAGTCCACAAAATCAATGAGCACTTTCTAACTATTAAATAAATGATTCCTTGCAAATTATATCTTAACATAACTAAAACCTCTGATTACAGACTCCCAAAGACTGATATGAAACAGGAATGAAGACTTTGTTTATCAAATCCTATAAATAGTAATTTCATTTGACCCAAGGCACAATATAATTTCCACGGGAAAATCCAGTGAACTCAAATCCAAGTAAACATCTTTAAAAAAAACCCAACAATAATAGAAGTCAGGTCTGCCAAAATTCAATCCTTAATCACGAACAATGGTCAAACACAATCTATATTAAATATAAATTACATAATGAACTGATTTTAGTAGAGTTATTTGAGTTTTGAGGCGATAAGGTTGGACAATATAAATTTCCACGGATTTCAGTTTCACAATTGGGATCATTTTTTTAATTTATCCGTCAGCGAAAAATGCAAAGAAACTGGAATCGAAAGCTGATTGTAAGTATTTATTCAAATAAATAAATAAATAAATAAATAAATAAATAAATAAATAAATAAATAAATAAATAAATACGTGAATGAGTTTTGCGTGTATCTGTCAAAACATAATCCCTCAAGCAAAATTATAAGCACACAAGTTACAAAAACCAAACCTTCATCACAAATTGCACGAGTACATATATGCAGCAGTGAATAGCAAACTGTCTGGAATAACATGCTTTGCTTTGGGTTAGATATATGTATATGGTGTGCTATGGATTTGGTTTTGTGCATTTTAAAATTGTGCACAAAGATTTTTGACTGTTAATCGTTCAAGTGTTTTTGTGTAAAATGATTTTCGTGCTACGCAACATTTGTGTATTGTAACAAACTCTCACATAGGAATGGAACATAGTTGCACGGGAATACATTTACATAGAGACTGAAATCTATGCAGTTGCTAAATTTTACATGTATTGCAAAAAAATATATTCTAAACATTTGTAATTAACTACTTAAGCAAATACATTCACATAGAAATACAGGACTAAATTGTTGAGAACAATTTGAACAGAAATGTACTGAGCATAAATTGGGCTGGACATGGAGGCATTAATACCATTTTTATATTTACTGACGAAAATAGAAGGAAGCTGTAATGTCTTATTTCGAAAGTTTTCTGGGCGTAATATTTGCTTTTTACAAGTACAGATGTGTGTTCCTATTAAACTTTTTCTCATTTATTCACAAAATTATATCACTCCAAGAAATCAAAATTAGCATTTGTAACTTTCCCTGTATCCTGATCGATGGCCTCTACGCCCAATTCTGTGCCGCCGAATATCATAGTGACTTTTACTCCTTTAAGCCTTCCTCCACCTACAAGGATCTTCCCCAAATGTGTACATCCTTTGTCAATGATGAATTTAGGATTCTTTTCCGTTGATACATATACTGCTATTTTCATCCCTCCATTTACCTTATTAGACGGAAAATAAATCATCCCTTCAGAGCGTGCACCAACGGGAATTTCCTCCCCAGCCTCCACGTGCTTACTGAAATGACCTCTGCACATCACAATCCCATCGTCATCTTGAATCAACAGTTCTGTTGGATCTCCCTCCCATGCAGGCTCCCTCATCGATATTCCATACGTATATCTACTGACTCTTGAGGATATTATCTTCGGCTGATGACCAAATATGACAGCCCCCTTCAAGACAGCGAGACCAGCCTCATTAGGAACAACAACTCGCATTTCAGAGAAATTAGTTTGTATCGCGTAGCGTAACATTGGCGATTCAGAGAACCCTCCAACCATGAGTATAGTAGCTACACCAGACAGTTCTGGTTTACCGAACATGTCCTTAAGATGGCCTACTATCGTATCGCATGTCTTATGGAAGAACGATTTCATAAGGATTGGTTCCACTCGCATCTTGTCTCCAGCAAAAACGAGTTTTCCCTGCAAATCCTGGCGCTCGGAAACAATTTCCCGGAAGCTTTTTCCGTGGTCATCTTGAAATGCTTCATGTAGGGCGATTGGGATCTTCAAAGTGACCTTTTGGTCTAATTCAGGAGAGACAGTTCTCTTCTTCACTTCAAACTCTCGGATTAGATCCATGAAATCATCTTTGAAGTCCCTCTCTAACCTAGCAAATGTCTTTTCACCACAAAGTCTTACCAAAAACTCCTTGTAGGCTTCATCAATAGTCGTTCCACCCCATGGTCCACCATTTGCTTTGAACAGCTCCCGAAGGTGACCGTCATGAAGAACCTCATGCACTGTAATGTCCACCGTTCCACCTGATGAAAATACAATTTTTAATGTACACATGTATATTAAACATACGGATATTAGGCATACATACAGATCATGGTAACTGTCGCACAAAACGCAATTTTTAACTCTGGGAATAATGATTTTCTATTAAGCTACATTTTTGCATTTTTGGCAAAATTCTGAACGTAGCAATTTAGTTCCAGATCATACCAGATGAATTTTGTTGTGAAAGGTTATGAAACTTGTCCACCAATTGTGTTAAATCTTTTGAGGAAAATATTATCTTTGCCAGAAAAGTTAATGAATTAAATTTCGACATATAATACTGTAATTAATACATGCAGGGATATACATTACATACAATGGGACAGTAGATAAAGCTTATTGTGCCTGTATTGTAACGTATGTGTCACCAAATAATATGACTATTTTCTCTGAATGGCGATACATAGGTATGAAGTGTGGAATTTTGAATAAGCAGTGAACCTTAAAGTTCCATGCATTGGGCATTATGATGTTATCACATTTAGAACGGGTGACTCATTGTGAAGGGTCATTTTAACCTTTATTCTTCATTTCTTACATGTCAGTGTTAAAACTTTAAAGGGGCCAGTGCTCCGACTCAATGAAATATACTGGACATCTTAACAAAGTTTTGGGAAAGAGACAGCATGAACTTTCGATCCGTGTCAAATGGTCATTCTTCAAAGGGAAAAGTAATATAACGTAATTTAGAGATGCTGACTGACCAAAGAAATGAATTTGTTAGGAAAATTTAGGAACCACTGCTTATGATTGGCCAGAGTGAAATTAGTGCTAATACCAAGGACGAAATGTGAATTTAAAGTGACAAACTTAATCCTTAATCTGAAAGTTTCTGAGAGAAGTTTTATTCCGAGGAAGTCTGTGAAAAATAGTGCTTTCCTCGTTAAACAAGCAAAGGACCAGGTGTCTGTCTTGCGAGAAAGACAGGATTAGTGCTGGATGCATACGTTCTAAAGTTTACAGCAGTACGGTACGCAATTTTAATTTCACGTAATATTCTATTTTTTGGAGTGTTTGTTGTATGCAACTTGTTTGATATGACTATGGTCTATATTATGTATCGTTTTTTTTCTTCTTCAATTTCATAGAAATGTGTTGATGCTAGAGTTGTTATGTAATTTATCTTATTCAATTGCACTGAAATGTGCTGATTCTAGATTTGATGTGCAATTTATCGTTTAATTTTGCAGTTATTAGTTCATGGGCAGAATTGATTGCATGCGGCCCTAATTTTCATATGTGTAGGATTTCATAGGGTTACATGAAGAAAATCAGGAAAGTGGTACATACTGAGATTTAAGGATAATTGTGTCTTTAAGAAAACAGTTTTCCGAGAGGGAGTGAGACTCGACGGTCCTAAGTCAGAAGTCCTGAAAAAATGACGAGGCGAGTGAAGTCCGGAAAAATGAGACGAAACGAGTGAAGTCCGAAAAAAAGAGAAGTGACAAGTGAAGTCACGGAAAATAGGGCCACAGGTTGAACTGAGCAGTGGTCACTAATTACAGGCAAATTTTATAGGACATTTCTAGAGTTCGATGGGAATCACACATGGTGGTCGCTATAGAAAGATCTAGGTGCAGGTATTCGCCAGACCAGGTTTCAGAGTTACGATATGATTTATTGTATTCTTACCGCCAGCATCAAGAACCAGGTATTTTTTTCCTGGTTCAAAGCAGGAGATCCCAGATTTGCCCCTGTCAGACCATTTCTCCACCGGTAAGTATCTGCAAAAGAAAGACGCAGCCTCGGGCTCCAGGGCGATTGATAGATTTTGTCCTTTTATTCCAGCCTTGTACAAAAAAAATGAAACAAAAGCGATATAATTTAGCGCAAACGTTTTCCAAACTTTCAAAACTCTGTAAAAGAGACACACGAAAAGAGGCCAAATAAACAAAATACCATGAAAATATTTTTTTTTAAACAGAAGAAAACAAATAGGGTCAGAGATATAACGCTTCTGCCCTCGAAATCTGTTTTATATATAAATATTCTAGCATTTATTACATTCAACAAACATGTTTATAAATTCCTTTTTTCGCAAGAGAAATTGGTACATTTTACACAAATTGTCACTTTTATGACCAGAATATATTTGTCTACTATATCATTCATTCTTGCGATTCGTGCTTATTCTTTGTTTTTTTTTTTTTAAAATATTTGTACACATGTTTAAGCATTGTTTCAACGGACAACAATGCAAAAGAACAGTACAATGACGGTAAACACACCAGAGTATATAACACATATAGACTTTACATGATGACATGTTATAGACTAGGTCGGAAAGACTACCATTTCAGCGGCCGTTCTCATGAAGTGTTTTGCCTTGTCGTCCCAGATAGCGGGAACTGTTAGTACCCAATGTACATCATTATGCCCAACACCCGCCAGTTTGTCGCCCATAGCTGATAACATATGATTCGCCAAATATCTGATGGCAGACGAGAAAATATTGATGGCGGGAAAAGGCTTCCCATCGGATGTTTGCAAGTTCGTGTCTCTCTTCAAGTCCTGTGTTCAAAAAAATAAAACCTCTTCAATTAAACACAGTTAACTGTATGTATGCAGTGCACATTTATAGTTTAAACCAGATTTTTTCCCCCAAGCTTTAACTTTATCCTAAATGTTATGTTCTTTTGCCATATTGATATATGTCGTTGATGTTTCGATAAATACCACTACGTTTTGAAGAACTAAATAGTTTCAGCAACTCCAGAAAGTAGTGCAGAACAAATAGTTAGGGAAAGAAAGACTGGGAGAGATTTGAATCATACCGGACAGCTGTAAAGCATCATCTTGAACCTTTGGAAGTAGTACCAGTCATGATGCTCCCCGTCCATCAACAGATCGCTATACTTTTCCTCCGCCTCGTAGCCGAATGAGTGGAACTGCTGGTCAGGTGAGAATAGGATGCATGTTGGGGTTTTTAAGGACATCCCGGCACCAGACCGTGTATGGAAATGGTTAGTACAGCTGATTTTCAATGGGTCTGTCTGAAATTCATGGCCGAACGAGAAAGCATACCCCGAGTAAGTGGTGCCGAAGTCAATAGCTGCCACGAGGGTTTTGTGCGACATTTTGCTGAATAATCTCCCTTTACCAGGACTTATCACATCTAAACCCTTATAAGCCTAGAATAGATATAAAATCAGGAAAACATATCGGAAATATATAGTTTCAGGGTATTGCCTGATGAAAAGGTGTAAGTACATTGTATAAAATAACATGACAAAATATATCATTTAAATAGATGAAATGCAATTAACACACACACACACACACACACACACACACAAACATAAACATATATATATATATATATATATATATATATATATATATATATATATATATATATATATATATATATATATATATATATATATATATATATATATGTATATATATAAGCATCATAAAGGAAATTAAAGATTATTTAGTAAACACGTGTGGAAAAATTACTATTGATTTTATGGTATCTGTGTGTAGGTGAGATACATACACATAATGGCTGGGTTAAATTAGGGATGAAGGATATCAGGCCTTAACCCTATCTGGCTGTTTTATTTGCACTCACCCACAACAGATAAGATAACATTGTGATTTAGCGGGGTCGTTGCAGCCCACCACCACCACATTTCCCTGGCTGTAATAAGGTATTGAAAAAAATAAAGAGTAATTTTATGGTTGATAAAAATGGACATTACAGAAGGGGACATGCAACCAATTGGGAGTGGAGAAAGCCGACCAGGTACCCGACACAATTTCCCTACTGGTCCATCCCTTGCTAAAATACAATAGTTTTACAGAGCGCTCATAAAACCAGTTTTATTCTATCTCAGTCTTCTTCAGTACACTCACAATTAGCATTATCTTGACAATATTAAGCAGCCAAAATACCATGTTGACAAAAATCGTGTCTTAGAAAACGATTTGTATTATTTAACTATTATTATTTAATTTATTTACCTACTGACTAATACACAGAGGCAAATACACATAACAAGTGGCATATAAAGAAATATAACAGATTATAACTTATATATATATATATATATATATATATATATATATATATATATATATATATATATATATATATATATATATAGAGAGAGAGAGAGAGAGAGAGAGAGAGAGAGACAGACAGACAGACAGAAAGACAGAGACAGAGACAGAGGGAAACCCTGAGTGAATTGATCTTTATATATATATATATATATATATATATAGATATATATATATAGATATATATATATATGTATATGTATATATATATATGTATGTATGTATGTATGTATGTATATATATATATATATATATATATATATATATATATATATATATATACATATATATATATATATATATATATATATATATATATATATATATATATATATATATATATATATATATATATATATATATATATATATATATATATATATATATATATTGTGATACGTCACAGATTATCTCGACTTTGGCATGAAATCAAAACGATATGACTCTTCTCCGAGATTGTTATGGTAGGTCGGAAGATCAAACATTGCTGTGGTGTTTTCACACGTCGCGAATACACAACTTGAGCCCCAGAACGTGCCAGGAAACATAATGACTTTTTATTAAATGAATAGAAAAGAGAAGACAACTTGTACCTTACACAATCCTGGTAAATGTAAATGGGTTTGTTTGGTTTGTTTGGGTTCTATTTTAAAAATCGATTTATCAAGTTTGGTCTATTTCATAAATGAACAAAGCTATTTTGACTATTTTATGAAAATCATTTATTACTTGAGAACATGGGCTATATACGGTTCCACATACACTTAAGTAGGTAAGTAAGAGATAATAGAATACAGGTCGTACAGGAAACCCAACACCCAGTGAGCTTGAGAGAGCTTGAGAGAGAGAGAGAGAGAGAGAGAGAGAGAGAGAGAGAGAGAGAGAGAGAGAGAGAGAGAGAGAGAGAAGAGAGAGAGAGAGAGAGAGAGAGAGAGAGAGAGAGAGAGAGAGTTGTCTTTTTATCATTGCCTAAGATAGATCGAAATTTATTGCACTTTGAGACGGCGAATATCGAGAAACATCTATTTCAACTGAATATAACCTCCATTTTGAAGCAAGCTTTCGTTTTCTCTTTACCAGTTGATCAACATTGTGTACCTCATTGTATTGATTATCACATGATACAATTATACTTCCACACCCAATCGTTCCTTTCTTCATCTACCATTCAAGTTTTTCCCATATTGCCTAAAGACTTACCTGATAGTATTCTTCCCTTCTTCTATTCAAGTACCTGCGTTTCTTGCCGGTAAGAAATTCAACTTACTTCCTGGTTGTAAATATAATGTACATGATTCATTGTCACCAGCCGGGTCATTCCTGATATGCATTACGTACTCCAAAGAATCAAGGTTTAGATGATTTTGTGCTCAATGAACCACCATACCAATCCTTAATAAGTTGTTTCGTTTCATAAACAAAGTCGATGCTACGATTATGTCTAAATTAAGGACAAGGGGAAATAGCGGAAACTTGAAAGGAGAATGGAAAGACAGAAATAAAAACAACAAAATATTATTATTATTATTATTATTATTATTATTATTATTATTATTATTATTATTATTATTATTTCAACAGCAATAATAATAGCTTCAGTAATAGTGGTGGTGTTTGTAGTTTATGTTGTTGATGCTGAGCATCAGTAAATAATACTAATGTCTTTGATATTTTTTATCGCGTCATTGTTTTGTCGTGTTGATGATTACTGCATAAATGAACATTGTTTCATATACAAACAGATCTAATGTATTTTAGTATGATAATAATCATAGAAAAGTTTATCGTCTACAAAAACCCATTTTAAGAAGTGGGTCTCCAGCTTAACATTTGTCGGTGGTAATTGAATATCCTGATACTTAGCTCTGACAGGATGGGCTTCATCAAAATGATTATAGTGGGTTCTACATACTATTCAAACCATTTCAACCCGATTCAATTCGTTTAAAAATGTGTACTATCAATGATGTCTGGCAAAGAACAAATCTTACATTGATGCAAATAGAATTCAATGGAAATAATGAAAATATTTGTAGGCAATGTCGAACCCAATGGTCAATATAGTTTATGACAGGCTTCCATTCACATCGTTTGTAAAGACAATTGTACTATCTTGCACGAATTTGGAAGAGAATTTCCATAAATATATATGTGAGGATAATGTTACTATGTTGTATGAATTATGAAGAAAATATTAACTGACATCGTTTGTGAGGACAATTGTACCATCTTGCATGGTTTTAGAAGATACTTACATTTGCCTTTACATATCATGTTATACCCAATAAGCTTTAAAGCCCTTTTCCAAATTTATTATAGCAGTCACACCATCCTTTAGATGGATCTAATAAGCCACAACTATTTCCTTCTTGACTGATACTTGCAAAAACAAAACGGATGAGAAAAATATTCATTACAATTGCATATTTGACTAATATATTTATGTGAACAAGTATAGTTGAATAGAAATTGGTATACCGATTGCTTATACTATCCGAGTTGACAACGGATTCCAGGCAAAGGTCAACTATGTGTATTGAATGACAAGGACAAAACTGCTGTCAGGTAAAACGCATGTAGGTGATTTATATTACAGTGTTATTGTTTGTGTAGTCTAATACTTCGGAAATGCTTTGATATTCTACTGACTGTAAGTATTTGGGAGGGAGTTATAAGAAAATTGGTGGTACCATGGTAGGCTTCTGTTTGCAAACTCAAGAAGGAGTTAGGGTCGACAAAGAAAGATCTTTTGTCGACTGCATTGCATGACCTACGTCGAATATAGACTGTGTAACCTGATACGCGATTGGGAAATACATGAAAGGATATAATGTCACGTGATAGGGTAAATGGAATCACATCACAATTAATACTTCCAGTTCAGTACCCACGAATGTAGTTCTAGTCTATTGTTAGAACATTTTTTCCTCTCTCATTTTGGTGGTGATAGAAGAGTTATATTGATGCATTTTTGGTAGGGATTTAAAGATAATTGTTTATTCTTGAGAATATGAGCTGAGAGAGTGGTTGTCTGTGTGTATTTTGGCGACAGTGCACATGGAGTAATAAGGCCTTGGTGATGATCCGGAAGTGAAATATGTGGTCTGTGTACATGCTGTTCTGTTTACAGTGCAGCCGCTCAAAAAATGCTGATAAACCCCTGACAAAAACTTCACCGTTAAGTCATCTTTGGATGTATTTTAGATTAACATATGATTTGTATCGATTGTCACAAAGTTGAAAGGTCAGTACCGAGAAATATATGTAGAGAACATTTAGTAAAATTAATTGTGGTGTATGTCCAAATGCATGAAAGGATACAGTGACACCCGATGGGGTAAATAAGTGGCACGCCATGAAGTAGATAATTTAAAGGTTTCAAGTTGCCGAGTTTGTCGTTGTTTTCGACTTTAGTAAGGTAAATAATGTCTTCTCCTGGTGATAAAATAACGGATACCGTTTGTGTAATCTCACTTCTAAAATAATCGTCAACTTTCAAGATCGTTTTCTGCATGTAAAGGAGACGTGATTATTTAGACAGGGCATATATCTTCGTCAGTGTAATTACCCAGTCATCGTAGTGAGCCGTGAAGTGTGAATTAGTTTGATGGTTAAATCATTATTTATTATTGCAATAAAGAACAAGTTTCTTTAAAATATGTTGCCGGTCGGGACGGGGGAGAGGGGTGTCAAGAGAATTAGATGAGATAGACATGTATCTTTGTGTCATTGTTGAGCATTTTTTAGATTCCGATTTGGAAATACTACCGATTGTTGCAAGAAAAGGTGAAAGTGACCTACTTGTCATGTTTTAGTGACCATGTGTACATTTTCGGACTGATTTTCATCCTCAGGCTGGACATAGTAGCAAAATCGCATGTACCCTCCCTTATAATGTCGCTGAACATACATTTATATTTGATTTACACAATTTGTACACGTCTAATGCCTTGTGCTTAAAGATATTGTATATATCCAGTCGATGCAGATACTGTGCATTTAATCACTCTAGAAATCATGCCATAGAGGGTTTTATTTCTTTCGTGCTTTAAAATGTTATTGTATAATGTCTCCATTACTACATTTGCAACTTTAATTGTAATTGTATGAGACTGTCATCATTGCCATCTAGTGTCCTAAATTTTATTATTGCGTGAAGGGTTACTACCATGTTTTCACCTCGGCCAAATTATTCTGTACAATGTCTATTACATCCCTCCCGTTGTATGAGTATGTGCATTTGCAAGTATGAAAATAAATATCCGTTACCTTTGTATATCTACGTGTATATTTGAATGAAAAGAATATCATACACATTTGTACCATTCTTTGAGTTGTAATGACATTTGTTCCTCGTAATATATTTTAAAACAGTTCTTCAACAGTGATGGCGTGGGCGATATTACCATTCCTTTCTCTTTTTATCTGGCCACGAACGACATTGATATGTTGATTACAAGTACAGTCACACTCTTCTAAACTAAACTAATATGGAAACAAACAATGTATGTATTTTTTAGTTTTACAACTTTGTTAGTTACCCGTTGATGTATAAAAAAGCATAGATATGAAAGTTATTACTTGTAACCTTGTGGGTAGTTGAGAAAAATGAATAACAAATACATGAGTTCCTAGGAGCAGGCGACACAATGTTAGTGAAGTACAGTAGTTGACTGAAGTAAGGCCGTATTGATAAATGTCCCAAACCTAAAATCGAATGTCCATACACTTCACAGTCCCGAACTCTAATCTTATGGTCTCATAATCTCCACAATGTCATCTGTAATGTTAAATTCCAACTTCTTAGTAACATGCGTAGTTTGACATTTCTCTAAACCCTAATAGTAAAACCCATCATGTTAAGTCCTCCCCCCTCCCCCTCCGTCAACACCGGCCAACATAATGGCAATCATAATGCTGCATTTTCCTTTGTCTAATCGTGTCCCAAATGCAAATTAAATACCTGTTCCCCCGATGTAATCCCAATTTATCCCATTTCACCCCCTGTACTCGCTCACTTCTTTTACCTTTAATATATTCCTACCATCGCAAGACACACGCGAAAGTCCGTTGTGCTTTTCTGTATCCGTATATGCTTGCGTTAAGATTTTTCATTTCCAACCAGTCTACATCAACTAGCTTAACCAATCGTTGCGAAAATGTTTTCTCTGAATGTCGACCCAGCATAACCTTTAATGCTTTTGAACAAGCTTCTGTCCTGCACCAGACACAATTACAATCGATCTATAGAATAGGCTCTTTTCTTGAGATATATGCACTTATTATATTATGTTGTTGATGACGTATTGTTGTATGTAAAACTAGTAAATATTGTCGCAGGCAGCCACACATGAAAAAGGAACGTATATTTTCACCCGACCCTTTACACTGATCGAAACGATTTAAGACATGCGTTCCCAACAGTTTAAAAATCCATTAAATATTGAACAAACCGTCATGAAAACCAACCCAAAGATGGATCGATAAAATGTTAAATATCTTAGCACGTTTGCGGACGTTTTTTTTTAAATATATTTTTGGAGTGAGAATCCTATGTGTTATAGCAAGAACCTGCCACAAATACCCCACACTCCCACAGCTTTACTCAAATCTAATCGTCTGCAACCACTGCTCATTTTCCAAGTCTATCTAGATTATATTTATTGTTGAATGTAGTTTCTTAATGGAAACGGCAATTCCAGTCCAGTTCTTCACTTGAGGGGGGGGGGGTAAGGGCAGATCCAAATATACTGGTACTTGAGGACGTCCCGCCCTTTTAAATGTATGTAGTCTAGTCCATAACAGTCACATCGAGTATGTGTTGAGTTTACACTTCTAATTTATGACAAAACTACACACATGCCTTCAGCGTCGTGGCAGGTATTTGCTTTGTATATGAATGAACTCCGTCAGCAATGCTAGTCGATCGATGTCGTGAACAAGTTGCCATACCTGACTACCTTTAGGCAACCCAATGTGTGTGTGTGTGTGTGTGTGTGTGTGTGTGTGTGTGATTTGCATTTATAACGTAGCTTTAACTTTTTTCAGTCACATTGCTACGATATCTGCAGTGTAGTTTATAGGTGTTTAGCACTGAAGCATCATGCCTCAGACATGTATGATCATGTCCCACCCAGTCACATTATCCTGACACCATTCCGGTCCGACCTAACACTATTAGAATACAATGCAATTTTTGTTTTAGTGAAACATAATTAGTTTTGGGCTTTTACATGTTAAGTCATTTTCTTTTCTTATTGCCAGTTTTGAATCCCTGTCAACATTCCTTCAATTCATTTGGATTTTAAAGGATTAATTCGTATTTCTAGAAATAATTGATTCGCTTGTATATAATTCTTGGACAATGACAGTTTATCAAAATTTTAGTCGGATATCCAACACCGGAGTGTTAAATATTGTGTTTCTACAAGGATAATGTACATAAGCACAACACAGAATTCAGCAAACGCCATCGTCTTCCATCTTGGATTTTCCAACAGGACTCTATTAGAACATTTCATTACTAGGAATTTTGCAATTTAATTTGTGGATTATTCTTGGATTATTTTTGGATTTGATTCATAAAACTGTAAGTTCGTTTCCATTTGTAAAATTTTTCTCCAAGGAAATAAATTATTTTCTAAATTTTACAAAGCTTGTTGTTTTCCCTTCTTTTTGTTACTGTTTAGTAGTGCCTAAACTCGAACACCTTTCAATTTTCAACGTTCAATGAATATTGATATTTTCCGAACGTGACCCTAATTTCTTACTGAAGCCGATCTGCAACAACATTGTCAAGTCTTTTTATTCTTCAGTTCAATTCATTCAACGTAGTCCAATTCTCGCATGATCAAGAACACAAAAGACAATGATGCATGACAACGTACAAATATAGATGAAAACAGATCAACTGGAAATAAGGAGATTTGCAGAGCATGTCGGTCGTATGGATCAATATTGCTTCTAACAGACATCCTTTAATAGCCTTTGCGAAGACAGTTGTAAATATCTGAATAGTTCTTGAACATATTTAAATTTGATGTTTTAGCATAACAGATATAATGTGAGTTAAGCACAATCTTCCGAAGTTATTTAACCTCAGTCACGGTGACTAAAGCCACTCTCCAATTCACACATTCTGATGTGAAATCATGGATGACATATAGCAAGCTGCAGATGAATGATGATAAAACTGAGGCCATTATAACCACAACAGAAAGACTTTCTCGTTCACATCCTTTACCTCAGACAATAAATATCAGAAAGACCAACATTAAATTCACACAGTCAGTACAATACCTAGGTGTTACTCAAGACGGTACTCTCACATTGCACCAACATGTCATGAATATCTGCAAGGCTGCATATCTGGATCTGAGACACATCAGTTCCATTCGCAAATATCTTTCAGTTGATGCTACTAAAACACTTGTGTGTTCATTAGTACTTTCAAGACTGGACTATTGTAACTCAATTCTGTCTGATTCATCACAATATCTACTCCATAAACTTCAAAAAGTTCAAAACACAGCTGCTCGGATCATCTTTAGAGTACCTCAATCAGAGCACACCTCAACACTGCTCTGTACCATACACTGGCTATCCATTCGATACAGAATCAAACACAAAATTTGTTCTCTGTGCTACGTTTCAATGACAGACTCCAGATCTATCTGGCCTCACCCATGTGTATACACCAGCAAGATTCGTACGCTCTTCTTCTGACCATCGTTTACTCATTGTTCCCACTATGAAAACGAAGTCATATGGACAACGTTCTTTTGCATGATAGGGCCCGGCGATGTGGAACGAATTGCCCATTGAAATTAGACACAACGACACAGTGGTCACTTTTAAGAGTGCTCTTAAAACTCACCTCTTTCGACTGCATGAACAAACAAAGAGACCTAATAATGTTTTATAGCTTAAATGTTTTCAGTATATTTTTATGTTTTCCAATTTCATAGTTTTTGTTTTTTGTTTTTCTGTAGTGTAGTCATATCATTATAGATGTTGTAAGGTGCTTAGAGCTTCTAAAGATTAGGCGCTATTCGAAGTCCTCATTATTATTACTATTTTTATTGTTATTAATTCTTTTGTATATAAGTGGTTCATGTATTGCAAGTTCTGTCGGTGTCTAGCATAGTATTGATATTGTATGTGTATCAGATGTTTTGAATATGTAAATTTGAATATTAATATAGTAATATCTCATGTACATTGTCCCGGCTGACAATCGATTCCAGGAAAAGGCCCACAAATCTGTATCAGTGGTACACATGCTTACAAAGTAAAGGCTAACATTAAAACAACTATCAAGCAGATGAAACATTGCAGGTAGGTGATCTTACACTCCGTGGTAATGTTTTAGCATAATAGTTGTTAAAGTCTGCTAAATCATTCTAAACGAGGTAAAACTGTCCTTTACAGTATGAGTCTGTTTGCAAGGACCTTGAAAGATATACAGGTCTGCACACAAAAAAGTTGTCCTAGATTATATTGTATCAGTTACCTGACTGTATTCGTGAGCGGTGTATATCGCCAATACGATGATTGTATTTTATCAGCTGCCTCGAATGTATGCATTTGCAGTGTATAACGTTACACACAATTGGATACAGCAAGAATAATATAACTTTAAATTGCATGTAGCTGACGTTATCTTTCTTTTCAAAATCACTAAGGTAAGTACTATCCGTCTTGATGATAAAACATCGGAAGCTATGGTTGTCATACCCGTAGACTTTGTGATCGTTTAACGTGCGTAATGGAGTCGTGACCAGCTCTTCTTATAAAGTGTGAAATACACGAGATAAAAGGAGATAAGACGATGTGTTGTCACAGCAATAATGTGCCCTCATATGTTTTTCTAGGTGTATTTTCTTACGTTAGTTTTAAAGATATACTGACACTGGGTTCTTAGCATCAAAGCGTCTCTGTAAATATGCATGGAACGGGGCCGGCGTCTGTGCCCTTTTGTAGAACACACTACCCCTACCATTTTCTAAACCAGTGCATCTAGCTCCAACCTCTAGAGTTGGACGCAAAGTAGTAAATAAATAGGTGAAACACGCATTAGCTTTTATAAAGCTTAAATATTATAGGTTAAATTATTCCTAAAACACAAGTGGCGCGGAAGGGGTGGGTGTTTGCAGGAGGGATAGGTCAGGTAGGCAGGACTATTTTTAAAACTGTTGAGAGTTTATTGGGTTCTGGTTTAAAATGCCTACTTATTGTGTGAGGACAAAAGAAAATTGACAAATCTTGTTATAATATAGTGATCGTAAGAATTCCTTGCAGACTCATGTTTGCTTGACTGATTAAATACAATCGCAAGTTCTCTCCTTTGCACTGTTGTAATACAATACACACATATGCGCATTCAATTGAAACAGTTTGTATGTGCCTAATGCCTCTAAATTGAGGGTGTTAACCAAATTTCCTCAATGCAGATTCAGTTAATGTAATCCACAATAAGAATCACGCTATAAGCCGTTTCATTTGTCTCGTGACTATAAACGACTACTATGTGTTATCTCCAGTATGGCGTCATTCGATGCATTGGATGACTCGGTCTTTACCGTCGGCATACCTAACTTGAGTTTGACAAAAATGTTGTCACTATCCTTAATTAATCTCCATGAGAGTGTAGACATTATTGAAGAAAAAATTAAATAATGCCTTTATAGTGTTATTGTTAAGCGTGCAATACCGTCAGCACTGCAGAATAATGTCATTACTTCATGAATGGTTAAGACCTAATTTCATCTCAGCCGAATGACCCTGTTTGATGAAATCTCTAGACTCGATTCCATTTCCATTATATCCGGGTGTGTATATAGCTTATATCCGTTAGATGCGATTATGCGTTTGCATGTACAAAAAGAACGTAATACCCTCATATGTGTGTGTGTGTGTGTGTGTGTGTGTGTGTGTGTGTGCAAGTATAATATGCTCCTTTTGTCACTTTGATTAGTTTTAATGGCACAATTGTTTCTCCTATATTTGTTAATTAATTTATATTCATTATTTTTCCTTTTAATTTTTGTTTTTACGAAAGTGCTAAAGCAGGGATTAAGTGGGCGATATCTTACCATTCCTCTTTTCTTTGCCCATTCAAGTGTAAGCACCCTCGTCTAAACTATCCGAATCATAAAAACACTGTAATTTTGCTTTTCAATTTTGCTTTGTTTTACTCTTCGTCGATATGAAGAAATAAAACCCACATATAACAGCAAAAGTATAACTTGTAACCTTGTTTTGGACAAAATGCATGAGCAGACGACATGTTATTAGTGACTAACAGTGTGGTCGGTGTCAGTAGTTAGTTGATAATGGTACATTTCCACACAGTGTTATTTCTTCCGGAGCGTATCGTTAAATTTCTATAGAGTCAATAGCGATGCCAACGATGATGTTGTTTTAAAGTTTAACACTGTTTTTCAGCACAAGATAGGCTACACATGGCGGACAGCATCAATGGCGGAGGAAGAATTCGGGAAAAGCTCCAAAAGAACAACCGACCCACGAGAAGCAACTGGCAAGCTTTCTCACATACCTACATAATGTTAAATTCCCAAGGACTCCTATATTAACCATACTATTAAATATCCCATGACCCTAATATTTGCAAGCGCAATTTTAAAGTTTCTTTAGCCCCAACACTAGCATCATAATTATCACAGCTCCTTTTCCCTTTAGTGTCTCATAGTGGCTAATGTTAAATTTATGTTACCCCAATACCGCCCATTTGACCACATATCGTCCTGTATAACTACTTACATAGTTTTTCTTTAATTTACTCCTACCGTTGGAAGCCACAGCCAAAACGCCACCATACTTCCATTTGACCCATGATTGCCAGCTTAACCAATCGTTGCGACAGGGTGTTAAAGTTTACCTGAAAGGTAACCCAGCACAGCCTTTCATGCTGTTAGAATGAATATCTCATAGCTTCTCTTCCAAACACAGTCACCAATCAATCAACCAAAGGGCACTCTCTCCTTGATATGAATGTGCTCGTTTACACTATGCTTTTGACTTACTGTTTGTACAAAATCATGAAAATCATGTAAAACGAGTAAGTCAATGTGTAAAGGTTAGGTTGCTTCCCTTTTTGGGGTGGGGTGCTTCCAATGTATTTAAATTAATACAGAAGACCAACCCTGGCTCGTTTTTGTCAGAAATTGAAGTAGTGATAGAAAGATGCAAAGCTCTGAGCCCCCTGTCAGCGGTGCCGACAGATAAATTAATGAATACACAAATTTAAATTTTAAATAACAACAATTTAATATAATTCAAAACAGTAATCTCTCAAATACAATTCAGCTAATATCATATCACTCAACCAAGTGTGTGAATTAGTGTGTGAAATTTTCCCTTCTGTCCTGAGTCCTACTCCTAGTCCTATATGCTTCATCTTCTCCGTTCCTTTGTCTCCCTCCATTCTCCCTTCAACCTTTCCCTATGTCATACCTTCCCTCTTGTGTCACCCAGAGACTCGGACCACAGCTGGTGTAATTCACTCTGGTCCGTAAAACTTTCTTTTAACTTTTCTTCTGTCTCCTAGAGACTCGGACCATTGCACTGAGTACTTCCCTCTGGTCCCTAAAACTTCTTCCCCTTTGTCTGCCTCTGGTCCCTAAAAGCTTCTGTTTCGAAGCTCCTTTATTATTCCCAAAATAATTCCGCCATTACGAATCGTCTCGGAGTAGTTTTATTTGCCTTGTCCGTCTCGCCAAATAAGTGTAACCCTACTAAAGATTTGGTTCCCAAGTTGATATATTTAAAGTTAAGATTCTAATGTCTGGCACGCCTAACTCAATTCCGATTGGAGGTTGGTTCATAATGATCAGATATCGCTCCTCCCAACCGTCTGTCAAAGATGTTTACGATACAATTTGACGATCCCTTGTTCCGAATAAGAAATCGCCACTTACCCGTGAACAATGTTACGTAACTGACTTTGGCAAAAATAAACCGCGCATCTCTAGTTTATGGCTATGTCAATTAACTCGCTGGACACCTCATACATTTTGCCGGCGAGAAATTATAGCCTCAGAGTTTAACATACCAATGCTAAAATCTGGTTTCTTCTATTACGTGACACAATGAAAATGGAATGTTGCAGATTTTTGCCAGATCATTGACGCGCAGCAAAACAATATAGGACATGCATTCTCAACATATTATTAGTCACTTCAATGTTGAAACATTGGCACAAAAATCAGCTCAATGAATTCATTGATGTAATTTTCAAACCATTTAAGTCGCTAGCATATCTTGTTTTCTCTGCTTCTGTCATTAGGAGTTGCTATGAATCTTGCACTATCTCGCTACAGGACTTTCTATTGTCAATTGTACATTTCCAAAGTACATTCAGTTTGTATATAACGCAGTTTCTTAAATGAGCACGAGAATTAAAAGTCATTTCTTAGTCTCAAAGAGTTTGAGGTAGGGATGGGGTTCGGCCAGAGACAATACTCTGTATGGTGGTACTTGGGAACGTCCCACCTTTCTGTGTGCAAGTCCATAAGTTACTTCACCTGTTCATCTCGAGTTTGCACTGTGAGTCTGCGACTGAATTTCAGACTACCTATAGGGCTAAGGCATGTATTTGTTTGCATATGGCCTCAGGTCACAATTGGTTTTGTTATGTAGTGCTAAAATTTGATTGTCAGTACTAAATCTTCCGAGGGGCACCGAGTGGTCTAAAGTGCTCTCCGTTACGGATCACTGCCATCTCACCTCTGTCAGCGTGGGTTTGAGTCTCATATTCGGTCAATCTGGATATGTGAGAAAGCTTGCCAGTAGCTTCTCGTAGGTAGGTGGTTCTTTCCGGTTTTTTTACCGGGTTCTTCCTCCACATTTAATACTGGCCGCCATGTATAGCCTATCGTGAACTGAAAAATGGCGTTAAACCATACAACAACAACAACAACAATAACAACAACTTAATATTCCATTGTGTATAAATCCTGATAATCATGTGTTAATCGAAATACTTTACTCACGGTAAAGTTCTTGTTATAAGGTAACCGCCATTTTTTGAGAGTTCAGATTGTTAACAAAACAATGTGCAGTTGGTCATATGTCACTCTTCCGGCTAGCAACAAGCCTCATTACTCAATGTACAATGTCGCCAAAAGACAAGACAACCACACCATAATTATGAGCTCTTAAAAAATACACATTTTCTTTTTAAAAAATACCAATAATGTCTAAATATATGGCATGCATCACCACCAAAATGAGAGCGGAAATGATGTTCTTATACAGGACTGGTACTGTTGTTGTAGGGTTTAACGCCACCCTTCAGCACCCGATAGGCTATACATGGCGGCCAGTATTATTGGTGGAGGAAGAACCCAGGAAAACACCCGGAAAGAACCACCGACCCACGAGAAACTACTGCCAAGCTTTCTCATGTAACTACATTAGCCGAATCTTTGACTCGAACCCACGCAGACAGAAGTGAGTTGGCAATGATTTGTAACGGAGAGCACTTTAGACCACTCGGCCACTCGGGGCCCCTCTGGGATTGGTAGTACTACGTACATTCGTGCTTAATTAATCGGCATTAATAAGTGTGATCTGAGTCCATATGAATGAAAAAATTGCCGTCGGTAATGTTAGTCGATGGTCGTAAAAGTTACATTTTGCCATGGGTGCTATCTATTTGAACACCGGTCAGGCAGACAACTCTTTTTTATTATTTGGATTATTTCCCTTAATGGATATCTTACTGTGCTTCTATTTGAATCAAGTTTATTATTTCACGTAGTTTTAAGAAATTTGCAAAATCATTCAAGAAATGAAATGCATTTATAGCATATCAAATTATAATCAAATTTATATTTTCAGAGAAAAGCTGTGCATTGTAGTATAAACGTCAAGAAGTTAGATCCAATAATGGTAAGTCTGAGTAACGTTTGGAAAAAAATAATCAGTGCCTCTCATTTTTTTGTGTATGTATGTATGTATGTATGTATGTATGTATGTATGTATGTATGTATGTATGTATGTATGTATGTATGTATGTATGTATGTATGTATGCATGCATGCATGCATGCATGCATGCAGGTAGGTCGGTAGGTAGGTAGGTAGGTGTGTGTGTGTGTGTGTGCGTACGTGCGTGCGTGCGTGCGTGCATGTATGTATGTATGTATGTATACTTAAAACCATCAACCATACAGAAATAAATGACCATAGATACCGTTTGATACTTGTCTTCCAAATATCATTATGATATTTTTCTAAGCTGAAGCATGAATAATACATCGTAATAGATAAGTCGGTTTGAGTAACCATTAGAATATGCTTTATTCGCACTTTATCTTGATGCAGGCAGCTGCTTCGGATAGACCACGTTTAATGGTGGCAGCTATTGATTTCGGAACCACATTTTCAAGCTGGGCCTACTCTTTCAATAACGATCCTGGAAGAGTGTTTTGTAAAAACTGGAACTCCGATCAACACATTTCCATGAAGGCTCCGACCACTGTACTATTCCAACCAGATGGAAAAACATTTGAGGCGTTTGGCTACGAGGCCGAGAACAGATATGCCAAGATTGGAGAAGAGTCGGAAGAGGCTTTGAATAGTTGGTACTATTACAGACGGTTCAAAATGAAACTCTACAATCGAAAGGTAATTTGACCAATGTTAGCCTGTTATACTAATAAATAGATTTCGAACGTTTAAATTTGTATACCCAAAGATAAATTGAAAAAATAATCAGCAGTCAGCAAAGTCATTATTAGAGACTGTTGTTTATAACGCACTAGCATATTGTCAGGTTACTCGCGGGTTATGAGCGTTATTCGTATAGTATTGTACAAGTCCCACTTGTGAAGGGGTATTGTACAACATACAATAATAATAACTATAACCCACTCCCTTTTGATACTCGTTATCAAAGAGTTTACCGCCCTCGATATAATTGCCCGGTTCGAGTATGAGAATAAATATGGTAAACTTAGCAGGTATATTGAACAAACAACTACGAGCCCCCGTAAAGATAAATAAAAAATTTAATCAAATACATACACGATTATGAAACTTCCTTTCATTCGGAATACACACGGTTTAGAAATACAGCTTTCACCGAATTGCAATAATATTTGAAATAGATTTAAACAAATTAGCCGTTCTATTACTGATAGTTTTAAATCATCATAGGATCGAGTGGTACAATCGAAGTCAATGCTTTGTTCGATTTTCATAACCTGCTATTCTCAATCCTCGTTCACTGTTCAATCAATGTTGTTTCAAGAAGTCGCTGTCTCGTCCAATTTCTAGGTACTCTGCACTCGTGGATGTTTCCACTTGATTCCGGACTTGTCCACTGTATCATGCGTTCCCTGCAATTTCCCTTTCTCCAAATTTCTTTTCCCAAAGTTCACGTCGCTATTCCCGTAACTTCACGATCTTCCCCAAAAAGCTATTTTCTCCCTTTGTGATTTTGGTGTGTCCGTTCCTTAGTTTGGCGTTTTTTATTCTCGGGACCGCAATTTAACGGATGTACTTCTCTAAAATAACATCCGAAGCCTTTAATAAATAATTCTATCACTGGTCTCTTTTACAGAGCAATTTCATGACTAATTTCATATTTAGCTAGTGCGATATTATGTCCTACGAATTTTTGTGTGAAAGCACGCCCATTATTTAACCGTGACCAATCAGAATCAAATGTATTTTCTCCCGCTTTCCTCTAAAAATCGCTTACGTCATGGTCAGTATGACATACTTGGTTTTAAGTAACAGTATCTCTGTGTTTTCTCAACTCTGACACTTTTCGTGAGAAATGAAACTTTAAATGTCGCTTGCAGTCAGCCTAGCTGTTGAGTAAGCACGGTTTAATTAGTACAACGGTCGTATTGACTCTACAGACACCTCTTTGACACAGCGTGTCCTCATAAATCTAACTAATGGCTATCTGACCACAACTAATGTTTAATTAATAGATCGACTGAAATTTGCCACTTCACACATATCTACAATAGTTTTCAATATTTCCCTTAAAACTTTGGTTCAGAAATCTGATTCGATAATTTAATTGCTATTAAAAATATATTTGACTAAATAAAATTAACACCCCCAGCGTTACAATTATTTATCCATTCATTATTATCAACAAAAATATAAATAATGCCATCAAATTAACTAAAAATACTAATATCGTTGACTTTATCGCTAGATCACACGAGACTTTGAAATACAAGATGAGAAAGGTCACACTCTTCCCGCCATCCAAGTGTTTACCGCTGCAATTCGTTACTTGAAGGACGATCTTCTCAATGAAGGAAGACAAGGTATCAAGGACGGTGATCTAAAAGAATCAGACGTTGACTGGGTGATCACAGTTCCAGCCATTTGGGATGATCCTGCCAAGCAGTTCATGAGGGAAGCGGCAGTTGGGGTAATTTAGTGCATTGCATAATCATGGCATTTCTCAGCCCATTTAATGAGTCGAGGGCTTTGCAAAATACTGTGAAATCTGTGAACATTATATTTCATGTTTGCACTGGAGATTGTTTTTTTTTTCTCTCCAAATAATTGTATTTAAAAGTTTAACGAGATATAAGATGGTGGTTAATTATTGTATTACCTCGTTTTTGCATATCACCTCTTGACCTATTTTCTGTTTTATTTCAAGGCAGGAATTTCTTCAGAAAGAATGACTATTTCTCTTGAACCGGAAGCTGCCTCGCTATTTTGTAAAGAAAATCCCTTACAAAAACGGTTTTCTGGTTGGGGAGATGACGTCGTTCTTGGAGCCTTTCAGCCAGGCGAAAAATATATCGTCATAGATTGTGGAGGTGTGAAATGTTTCTTTGAGTCCTAAAACACGGTATTGCGTATGCATGTTAAAATGGTTCATGCACGCGTTCTAACATTTTGCTGATATGCTTTAATATTATGGCGATAGGTCAATTAGACAAGATATGCAAAAAGAACGCTCGTTTTAAAGTTCTACAACATGGGTTATATGTACAACAATATACGATAAACTTAAACATGACTAACAATTTAAAGTTAGGCTGTGTGCTTCATAAAATAGTTTAATGTGATCTTCATTCCTTTTTCGAGTTTAGATTTTACTTTCTTTCAACACAGAGCTTGATTCCATTACTTTTCTTTCTAGGAGGTACGGTGGATATCACCGTGCACGAAGTACTAGAGAGTGGTGATCTTAGGGAACTTCATAGAGCTAGCGGAGGTGCTTGGGGAGGTACCACAGTTGATATGGCTTTCGAAAACCGTATACTTGGGAACATCTTTGGTGAAGAAATACTTCGTATATTTCGCTCCGCATTTTTCTATGATTATCTGTCTCTCTTTAGAGATTTTGAAGTGAAGAAGCGCAAGATTCAACCCAGCAAAAACTCAGATTCCTCGGAAAGAACACCAGACAACTTTGTCATCGCTTTACCAGTTATTTTAACAGAGCTGCTAGAGGAGAAGACAGGATTGGGTTTGGATGACGCCATAGCTCAGTCCAAATATTCTGACCAGATCAAGACGATCCGAGGAAACAAATTGAAAGTCGAATCCTCTTTAATGGCCGAGCTCTTCTCTGACGCGGTAAACAATATTGTACGTCACTTGAACGACCTCCTGCGTAATTCACACCTAAGTGACATCAAAACCATACTGATGGTAGGAGGATTAGCAGAGTCCCCATGTGTTCAGCACAACCTCAAAAAGTTCTTTCCACAAATGAATATCGTTGTCCCGCCTGAACCCAGTCTTGCTGTATTGAAAGGAGCCGTTCTCTTTGGACATAGACCAAAATCCATCGTGGAGCGAGTTAGCAGGTACACATATGGGACATCAATAACTGAACTGTTCGATCCTAAGAAACATCCGCTTGAGAAGTTCTATCAGCTGGAAGATCGACAAATATGTCGTGATGTATTTGATATTTGGGTGTCAAGTGGAGATGCAATAAAATGTGGAAATTTTTCAATCAAGGACGTCTACTACCCCTCCCGCCCAGATGATAAGTATATTAATGTGCGTATATTTGCATCTACTCAGAAATCACCCAGATTCGTAACAGATGAAGGATGCATAAGGCTGGGAAAAGCGAACATTGAACTCAACATGGACGTTCCATATCATGAAAGGAAGGTCGAGGTCGAGGTGACCTTTGGAGACACTGAACTTCATCTGAAGGCCAGAGAGGTCGCAACGGAAAAATTTACTCGTGCCTCATTTGATTTAATTGGCTAACGCTTTGACTCTAGGCCAAACATAATTTGCATGTCTGTTACAACTGAAAATAAAAATCTTTGTTGCAATGAGCCATTTGACAGTAAACATACCTGATCTATAAATTTACCGTCAGTATATATATTTATAGACCTTGTGCAGTTCCCGAAGATTAATACTTCAACGTATCATTGATAGTATAGGATCTGAATGACCGAGTGAGCACGCGGCCCGTGTATCGATAGTTTAACGAGAAGCAAACGTGGGTATTTACCATGCAGTAACTTGGACGCTAGGCCAAACGTAATGCTAAATGTTGTAGCAGACGATGACATGCTCCAGGTATCCAAAAACAAAATGCCATAGCATTTAATTCCTTGAGCCCCACGCGACAACGTTCAAATGTATGCATGGGGTCATACACTTTGGAAAACTCTGTAAGACAACGTCCCTTAAAATAGATGTCGGGCTAGTTTGTCAGGATTCAGATATAGGGAATTTTACTTTTGTAAACACGAAAGGCAGAAACGATAAATCGTGCATTTTTGTAATCAGTCACTGTTTTTGATTTTGTTTTGGTGAAAGCAGACTGAGTTTTCATTCAAATCCCTGTGATATATATTGTAGAGTGAATGTAAATAATTTATGTTGCAATATTCATACTCCAGAGATATACAATAATACTTGAAAAGCAAAATATTGAATGTTTGAAAGTATTTAATGAATTAATTGATAATTTAGTTATGCTTGGATTAAAGAGAATTTCATTGAAAATATTGAAACAATAGCTGATATTACTGTTTAGCATGCAAAAGGTTAATGAATAACAATTTACGAAATTCTCTCGAAATTAGTTCAGTAGCAAACTTTTTTTTTCGAAAACAAGAAATGCCTGAAGATATGCAAAAGTATGTACATTTGAATTAGGATACGACTTAGCCTGATGTTGGATGCAAGATCAAAACAAGAGACATTTATGAAGGTCGGAATGTACAGACAAAATTTGAATTAGAAGTAAACTGAAAACGTATCTATGAGATTCGGTCATGCTGTAAATCACATGTTAAATATTGTCAGGGAAATGTCGCTGAACAAACATACTCGAATCTTGAAGGCATAATGCTACAGAATTATAACAAATTTTGAGGGGGTGGGGTGATATTTAAAACATATGCATGCTATAACAATAAATGAATCAGAAACATTTCGAAGTATGACCGTGTGTCTCATGTTTAGTGCAGATGATGGTCCCCATTTTCTTGGCAAAATTGTTTGTTTCTTTCATCAGCTTTTCAAATCAGACATTCAGGAAAAAAAACTTGAGAAAAAAAATCTTTCTCATTCCTTAGTGGTCAAAGTTTGATTGTTGAACCAACACGAGACTCAAAATCATTGATCTCGAACATGCGAGGTTATCACTCCATTGTGCAAGTGAGACAAGTCTGCCTCGTTAGCCGATTAAAAAATCACTTGCATATGGTGTTGAAATGGGACTAACATCAATATCTGATCCATTGTGTAAGACTGATCCGTTAATCTGGTCTTATATGATAATTATGTACTTATGACTTACATTGTAAATGAAATTTTGAGAGGAGCAATAAGAGAATTAACAAATGGTTAAGTCATTGGGCTTAAATCTCAATTCAATGGAATTGTTGTATGCGGCAAGAATGTGATAGAATATCATATACTCTGTATTATTAATACCATTGTCAATGCAGTTTGGTTGCCAGGCATTTAGTCTCACGGCATTGTTATGCCATTCATATCAAAAGATCCGTACATACTGGGGCAATTGATTGTGGGTAGTTATCAGTAAATTAGTATGAATATAAGTGAAATGAGGTATTTTTCATTCTTAAACTTTACAGTTATATTATATAGACATCTAAAGGGTCGAATGAGTGTTAAATTGTACCAGTTTAAAGTACTATGACTTTTCAAATATGATAAGTAATCAGTTGCAAATATGAGTATGTTTTTAAGGAAGAAAAGAGTACACGTATGATATCGGACAATTTTAATTCTCAAATTTGCAACACTACAGATTCACCCCTCCACATATATTTGCTTCTTATATATCTCCTGAAAAGGATGCTTATCATGGGTTCAGTTATATTTCCTGCCGCGCGTCGGACACAGGATCTGGAGTCTTGGTCTCCACTCCCCTTAATATCAGCATAGGAAGGAAGTCATGCCGAACCATCAGGAACGCGTTTATCTCTAGTAGGATGGATATTAAGTACAACGTGTGGGCTGACTCGCAATGCTTTGAGAGGTTACGTATGGAAGTTATCCGCTGCTGGATAGTTGGTGCCTTTGTCTGGAAGGACCCCCATTCCAGGCAGCAAACAGCACCAATCGGCCTGCTTGAATCGTTGATGGCTGGTCCTTTGTTTAGCTTTTCATTAGCTTTGATCTCTTCCCACAGCTTAGGCAATGAGTAGTCCGCTATACTTGCTTCCTAGGCCCCATTCGGATACCATTGTTAAGCCTAGTCCTTCATTGGCCAAGAGGTCGTATAACGGGATCATTCCCGGTCAATTCTGGTGTTTTACTTCCATCTTGATCATTATTGCTTGATTTCCTCTATCTGCTGTATTCCTAGAGACTGGTGTGAATCATATTCGCTGGCAAATGTTCCAGTATGCTAACCCTATGTACACCTGGGCGGTTCGAGCACATATTTATATCCTCCAGTTTTGAAAATTTTGTTTAGATATTTCGGCAAGCCACCGCATCAAATCAAAATTAGGTGTTCTTATTTAAACACTGGTCTTACATGATCGAGACAAGGTGAACACACAACTTGAATGGATTCATACATAAGCAATTTTCCACGCCGGTCCAGTTGAATTAAGATATCAAATACATTACTTCTCCCCGTTGGGGATTTGAACCACGATGTACCGTATGACACGTGAAGAAGCTAGCTACTAAACTAATGAAAATATGCAACTATGGATGTATTATGATGTTCATGTACTAACTTGCTCCATAAACCGCCCAACGTTATAATATTTTAATATTTTAATAAAAATTCGAGACTACTCTGGTAATCATAGAAAAGCTATACGAGTACAATTTGTCTCCTAATGTGATGTAAATATGATTTGTACAATTTATTTTGATGCTCCTTGATGCACATTGGACTAAATGTTGCATATCTTTTGAATTTATGAATATAATAATCAATACAATGGATTTAGTCTTGTAGTTTTCTTTATTTCACCTGAGATACTCAGCACCGTAAGAACTAAATATTGTGACATTTTAGTTATTAAGTAAGACATAGATGAGCTAAATATTACTTGAAAGACATACAATTCCAAGTCTGCTGTATTATCAGCAAACATACTGGAGTAAGTTTACTGTGTTCAAACTTTACGTGTGAAGCCGTTGCAAGCTTAATACCAAAATGCGTCAGACTTATGAAATTATCTCTAATATATGCCTACGTAGATAGGTAACTAATAAGAGACAAGGTTTGTAACTCCAGAAATTACAGTTTCACACATATCCCTTGACTTTTTTTGTGGTATTTGTGTTTGCAGTGAAATTGTTTTGTAATCTTGGTGTCATGATTTACACAAATAGGTATGAGTTATATATCACAGAAGTCAAGAGACAGACCATGTCAACATTTATGATTCTTGCCTGGTCATTGTTACGCATGCTCCAGATGAACATCATTTTAAAGAATTTATGAATGCATTGTCACCACAAAAGTAAACATGCCAGTATATATTTATTAAAGTTCATGTTTGTAAATAATCTCGCAAGAAAAAATATCAATAACCTATATTTGATAAATAATTCCAACCGTTTCAATTCACAACAACTTGTGCACTAAAAAGATCCATTTTGATTAAACCTCCGTGCTAGACTTACACACGGGCAAACAGAAAGGAAAATTGCTAATTGGTTAACATAATTGGAGCATTTCAACCAATCAGATGTTGTCATGACATTATCTGCTTTATAAATATATTGTAACATAATGGCCTTATGTAAGTGTTGGAGATAATTGACTAAGACAAGTAAAATACGAATGGAAGTTGACAAACATTTTTCCGGTGGAAAATAATTAATACTTTTTGAAATATCTACTATGCATCTTCTCTTTGACTTCCCAATTCCTAAATAATGCTTCAATCTTGAAAATAATGGTGAATTGAGTTAACCGCAATATTGTCTGATCAGATGATAAATCACAAAAATATTGACATTCTTTGTCAACGAACTTCTCAAAATAAGACGCACAGAGTTTTGTGATAGCTGTTGAACGGGAAACATACTCCATTTCAAAATGTCGCTTAAATAACTGAAAAGTGTCACTAAGAAATCGATGACTAGGATGTGAAACACAAACATAATATAATAATATAACTAATTTAACTATAAACTAACAAAGGTATATTAGTTACAAATCAAACAAAACGAAGTCGTTCTGTTTGTGACATGTTTTAGACTGACTTCAAATAGGTTAATTAAACAAATGTTATTCATAACTGACCTACGCCAAATGTTAAGCGATGTTAAACTTCGACGCTTGTTAAAGCAGACAATGCCTTCAGATTTATTTACAAGGTATACATCTTTATCTACTCGGTCCAGGGAGGAATATATAGCAAAGATTTAGTCAGCACATCAATTTGTTTCTGGTCAGGACAAAAGTACTAGTCGTTTTCAAGAGTCCTGCGTACTGTGGTAAATATTAGTAACATAACACTTGAAATTTCTTTGACAGCTGTGATTGAATATAAAAGTCACTTGGAATTCTTTTTTTTTTTTTTTTTTTTTATTGAACACAAGGTATCAGGATTTTACATATTCCCCTACATCACCACCTGACCTGGCGTATGGGGCATGATCTTAAATTCTTTTGTGTCCTGATCTCTACATGTGTTCCCTACACAACACACACACACATACACACACAGACACTTACTTACAATCACAATTATTGTACACAAAGTCATACTCGCATACAAACCCCAAGATGCATGAAATTGCATTTAAGAAAAAAAAAAAAAAAAAAATAATAATAAATATATAAATTTTAAAAGTAAAAATAGTAATAATAATAATAATAATTCATGTACCAAAAGTTGATAATAGGGTCCACTTTCTTTTAAACTCGTCACTGCTGTTATTCACTTTGGCGACATATTTTTCCAGCGTTTTATATGATAAAACACAATTTTTATAATAGGCAAGATTTGGGCTTTTTGATGCACAACGTGATCTGTATATAACATATTTTGCAAGCAAAATTAGGAAGTTAATAAGATCGTCAAAGTTGTTATTTCCTATAAAGACATCTTTTCGTGTAATTCGAAAATTTGGGTCATAAGTTTGGATCCATTCTACCAACAGTTTCCAAAAGTTTTCAGTAACTAAACAGTCATAAAATAAGTGCTCAATTTCTTCTATTCCCTCATTACAAAAGGTACATTTATCATTATCACTTAAATTAATCTTTTTTAGAAACTGGTTTGTGATAATATTTCTGTGGAGAAATCTAAAGTTAAAGCTAATCAGTTTTGTGTCTTTTGTACAAAATCTAGCCGAAACAAAAGAGTTGGTCCATTCATTTGTACCAATCGCACACTCTAGCTGTTTGAACCAAGTTTCCTGTTTACCATTTGGCTTTATTATTTTGGTTCTTATCAGGTCTTTATATATAAATTTATTCTTTGCTCTTACCCTAAGGAGAGATGTTTTGTCCAAAGCTACAAGAAAACTATTTCCACTTTCATAGAAAGTTTTAATTTTCTTTTTCCACATCACAGAGATCTTTGAAATAAGAGCAAAGTACTGTATGAAATTATTTGTTTTTGTTTTTTGTTTTATTTCATCAAAACTTAATAGAGACCCTTGTGCATCAAAAAGATGTTTAATAATTATAATACCATTTGTTCTCCACCTTGTGTATGATTTAAAATTATCTACAGTCACTAAATTAAGAATATCTTGAGACAAGTATTCATTGACAGTAGATGGTTCATTTTTCCATTGAGATAACGCATAAATAACATCACGCCAAAAAATATTTTTAATTAATTTAGAGATTACTTTTAGTTTAGTTTTTCCTAATGAAAGTAACAGCATACCTCCAAATTTTCCAAATATTTGTTCAGAAACCAGTTTTTGCCATAAGCCATCTTCGTTTATTAAGAGGCGCCTAATCCAGGTAAGTTTTATATAACACACAAATGAATGCAAGTGAATCATATTTAACCCCCTTCCTCAAAAGAAGCTATAAGTGTGTCTCGTTTAACTCTCTCAGTTTTACTGCCCCAAATAAACTGGAAGAATAATGTATTCAGTTCCTTTTCTATATGGGGTGGAGGATTTGGCAAAGCTGCAAAAAGATGAATGAATTTAGGCAAAAGCAAGGACTTTATCAAAGTAATTTTTCCAATAATGGATAAATTTCTTCTACTCCACCAGCCAAGCAGTTTCTTAACTTCCTTTAACTTCATCGAATAATTAAGCTCTACCATATCCTCCAAGTTCAAAGAGAAATATACTCCCAGCAATCTAAAATTAGACATTGACCAGTTAATATCAATTTCTGGACATATTTTTTCATTAGAATATTTTTTGTTTCCAATCCAAATTGCTTTCGATTTCAAAACATTGCAGTGCAGACCTGACACCAAAGCAAAATCATTTAAAATCTGCATGGTTGTCCTCAAGGACAAATGAGAACCATCTAATAATAGAAAAGCATCATCAGCGTACTGCCCTATTTTAAACTCCATTTCATTATAAAAAATGCCTGTAACATCTGTGTTTTTCTTTAGTTCTGTTGCAAGAAGTTCAATTCCTATTATAAAAAAATAGGGGGATAAGGGGTCTCCCTGGCGACAACCTCTCTCCAAATTAAAGAATGGGGATAAATGTCCATTATTAATAACACAACTTTTTGATTTATTGCAAAATAGCCTGAACCAGTGACAAATTGATTCTCCAAAGTTAAAAGACTTCAGAGCAGCTTCTAGAAAGTCCCATTCAACTGAGTCAAACGCTTTTTCAAAGTCTTTCAATAGGAGAAGACCAAATTCATTTTTTTCCTCAAGGTATTGCATCAGGTCATACAACAATCTTGTATTTTCACCAATGAATCTCCCTTTCATAAAACCCTTTTGGGTGTCACTGATGATAAACGGGAGTACTTTTTTGACCCTATTAGCAATTGACGCTGAAGCAATCTTGTAATCCACATTAAGTAGAGAGATTGGTCTCCAATTTTTTATAAATTTCCTGTCTTTATCTTCTTTTGGAATGCACGTTATGATCCCCTGAGACTGAAATTCTGAAAAATGATTCATATCATATCCAGTATTTAGAGACCTAAAGAGAAAACCGCCTAGGTCTTTCCAAAAGAATTTGTAAAATTCTACCGTAAATCCATCAGAACCAGGGCTAGTTTCATTTTTCATATTTTTTAGTGCTATACCACATTCCTCAAACGTTAACTTACCTTCACATGAACTTCTTTCAAAATCTGAGAGTTTTTTATCATGGTTAAAAAAGTGGTTAAGCGTTTGAAAGTTACATTTGTTTTTACTTTGGTATAATTTTTCATAAAAGTCTTTCTGTTGATTTAATATTTCTTTTGAATCTGTTACCCTTGTTCCATCTTCCTTAGTTAACTCTTTTATTGTTTCGTTTGTGTAATTTCTCTTTTCGAGATTAAGAAAATATTTAGAATTTTTTTCACCAGATTCATACCATCGTGCCTTAGATCTTAACATTATACCTTCCACCTCTTTTTTCCTCATTTCTTCTAACTCCGCTTGTTTTTTGTTCAATTCTTTCATCGTAGTGGGGTTATTATTTTGATTCACTAAAGCATGTAAGGTATTTATTTCAGCTTCCATTTTCCTGAGATTTTGTTTTTCCTGTTTTGCTTTAGCTTGTGAATACATAATAGATTCTGATCTTATTATCATTTTAAGGATTTCAAAAAACAATTGATCATTACATGTTAGTTTCACCTGAAGTGGGTTTTTCTTATCACCTTCACAATAATATTCTTCTACTGTGCTAGTTATACATTTTTTTACCAATTTAATATATTCATTTTGCTTTAATAGCTTTGAATTGAATTTCCAGTATCCAGGACCTCTCGGTGCTGCAGATATAGACAATTTGAGTGTTATTGCTGAATGATCTGTTTTATAGCCAGGAATAATAGAGGCATCTATACAATTTGAAAACATGTCCTCAGAGATTAAAAAATAGTCCAGTCTACTCTGTTTCACAGGGCTTGCCTGATGCCAAGTAAATACTCTACTGTCAGGATTGACTGTTCTCCAAGGATCCAGTAAATCTAGTTGATTCTTGATGTCCTGGACTGCTGCTCGGGCCATGGAGTGTTTATCATGCAAGATATTATAAGAGTCAAGCTCCATGTCCTGAACTTGGAATTCTTTAAAAGCATCTGATAAGTATCAAAACTCCAAGCCCCTAGACCTGAATTTATCGTGTATTGTGTATTTAATAGTAGGAGGAGATCGATGTATACATACAAAATGTTTGATAAATAAATAATAGATAAAATCAAGAGTTCTCCAAACATTCCCAAAAGTTAAATAGCCAAAGATCGTATTGATGTATCTAGCCGATTTCAAGATGACTGTGTTGCACTTGTTAAGTAAATGGATAGAAGTAAGAGGTATCATATCTTTCAGTTGTATAAACAAACAACTGCTAGACGTCTAACTTTCATTATTGTTCATGTAACTGAATAAATAAGTCTATTAGCTTATCTAGGTAAGACAATGGAACTTTAAAAAAATTCCGCAAAGAATCGGAAGATAAATATTAATTAATTTAAGCACAGTTAGTACGAAACATATTCTTAAAATGTATTATTAGTTATTAATCCATATATGTGGTGTATCTGCGTGTGTGTGCGTCTATCTCTGTGTTTTTTTTAATAAAAGAACTATATCTGGATTCTAATCGTTTCAATCACCTTTACATCCCTCAAATGTCTGCTAAGAAACATCCCACATTTTGTTTTATCGTATATTTTATATACTTTCGTCATGACATTATGTTGTCCTATTTTGGCTCAAGGTAAAATCTGTAAGAAGTAATCTTCTTGGCCAAGGCATGGTATAGGCATGACGTGTAATCCTTACACTAGTAATATATAACATTTCCATATCAGACATGACCTTTTGTTGTTGTTATGTTCAGTTCAATACATTTTCTCCATTACTTGTTCTTCGAGTTCAACCAGATCAAAGTACCTTATCCAGGATCAGCAGACCCAAAATTGCCAAAGTCAAAATGCTTTACGCAAAGAATTACATCATTCATATATCGAAATACTATGAATTTAGGCTTAGTAAAATTGTTCCCAAATTGACGCCCCTAACTGGACAGACGAAGTTTCTCCAATATTTTCTTATGTTTTGGCAAATCCATGGCTCTAAGATGTCGAAAAGGATTTTAAATCAAATTAGTCTAAACAAAGGATATTATACTAAAATGAGTTTATATCTTTGTTCATATCTTGGTTTATATTGATTATACGTAACCAAACAATGAGGACATACCCATTTCTCCGACTCCAAGAATTGAATTTCGCCAATCTTTTATAGCGCTCAAACAGATTCCCGGATCCTAAACCTTGAGTACATCATTACAAACTGTTGAACACGTAATTTGACTATGGCACTAAAGGACACACTGTACTAATTATATGGAAAAATGGAAAATAAAGTATATATGGGTTTGGCTGACCAGGATTGGTTAATAATGTATGTTTTGTTTTAGGAAAATAAAACTTTTGAAAGCATATCCTAGGTGAAAGGGGAAAAAAAAGAGACATTGTAAAATTTATGAAATTTTAGTCCTTTTGCAGTTTTGAGTTTGGAACACTCGTTACGACTGCTCCAGTGGCCTAGTGTTAGAACGTGCGCCGTTGATGCCGGAGGTCGTGGGTACGAGAGTCATGCCAACAACTTTTAAAATTGGTACAAACAGCTGCCTCGCGAGGCGCTCAGCATCAAGCGGTAAGTGATAGGACTGGTCAGCCTGGTAAAAAGATAATGTGACTGGGTGGGACATCATGCTACATATCTGCGACATGATGCCCCAGTCCTAGACATCACTTTAAACTGCCACACTGTAGACATCGTGGCGATATGAATGGAAAATTGTCAAAAAAATCTAAATCACACACACACAATTTCGGTTTGTCTGGGGAGTCTCTCGATTTCTCCAAAATCCAGGTTTGACAGCCCTCCATACGGTAGAACACCATTCTTTGTTTCCCTGGCTCTCCTTCTATCATTGTATTAACGTAGTGCGTCAGTTTAGATCTGGTAGTTTTTGCCTCCATTTCTTGACGTCTGGTAAAAATGTTTGTATCGTACAGTCGTCTTTAATGTCAGGGATATTATTTCTAAACAAGTGATTTTCTCTGTATTTAATACAGAAGAGATAAACTGAGAATATGAGAAAAATAAAAAGTTATGATGAAAAAGGAAAACTACAAATTTAACGTGAGAAGTATACAAAGAAAACTTAAATACAATTGTAATAATACTAATCAGTAGTACACATAAACTTATGGCAGGGTCACCTAGGGTGAGCATTTTCATTTTCTCTGATTGCTCCTATTTTATATGCGTTAGGTTTCAACTGGCCTAGTCCACTGACAACATGTCCCAAACACTCTAGGCTAAAATGCCCTATGCTACATTTGGCGGTCTCTGCTGTAAGATTTGCACCTATTTTATCTGCGTTAGGTTTCAACTGGCCTAGTCCACTGACAAGATGTCCCAAACATACTAAGCTAAAATACCCTATACTACATTTGGTGGTCCATGCTGTAAGATTTGCAGTGAGGAGTCTATGGAACATATCCCGTAATACCTTGACATGTTAATCTCATATATGTGTATAAACAAAGATATCATCTACGAAACTGTCGACGTTTTCCATATCGTTTAGTACAGGGGTCACCAACCTTTTTGATACTGAGAGCTACTTCAAGGATACTGAGTCATACGAAGGGCTACCAGTTTGATACACTCTTCTGAAATAACAGATTTGCTTAGTTTGCCTTATACATTATTAATAATGTGAAGACTCTGATCACGTTAATGATTTCTCACAATAATTATCAACAATGACAAGGTGGGAAACAGATATCAATATTCAGCACTTTATTTCTATTTATCTCAGTAATTGTTAAATTTTCAGATGATCACTTACATTACATTTCTTAGGAAAAATGTCCCATTTTCACTAGCCACTGACAAACCTTTTAAACAAATCACGAACTATGTTGCATCATGTTTTAAAAAGTTATCAATTATGTACATTGTAATGTCTGTAATGTAGTTGAAAAAACTTAAATATTTTAAAATAAATCTTGTCACATTTTGAACTAATGATCAAATCTGCTGTTTTTTTTAACAAAATAATAACTGTTACATGTCATGAACACACATTTTAAATTGAACAATTCTTCAATATTTTAGTTAAACTTTGCCATGGCACTGACATGTTGCCACTGACATCTGGTATCATTTTCTTTGTTAGTGGGAAGACTGGCATTGCATGCTGTTTACCATTCTAATGTAATATGGTGTGTAACTTGACACTGCAAATGTGAGTGACTCTTTCAGATGTGCATCAGTGAGGCGTGTTCTGCGTTTGTTCTTGATGAAGTTTATGTCAGAAAATGCTGATTCATATAGATAGGTAGAACCAAACAGGCTGGCAACCTTCATAGCTGCTGTACACACACCACTGTACTTCTCTGTGTCAACAAGGCACCAAACGTTTGGTGCACCCTGGTAGGCTTTGAGGTGGAGGTCATTTTGCAATGTTATGATTTCAATCTCCACCTGTCCAGCATCCAAGTTGAACGTTGTACTTAGTAGCTCAGCAAAGCTTGCTGTGTTCACATTCATGAAAGGAATGGAAATAAATGATACACATGGCTCAAGCTGATCAAGGTCACAAAACCTATTCTCAAACTCTTGCCCAAGTCTGTTTATGACTTCACAGTACTTGTCTGCAACTTTTTCAAATGTATCAGATGCAGAAGCATTGTCTTTCAGCACTGACTGCACAGAGGGAAAGTGCAGCACCTTTTTTCTCTGTATATCCACAGAGAAAATGTTAATTTTGGCTTTAAATACATTTAAAGCACTTATCATATTAACAACAGTCTTGCTTTTACCTTGCAGTTCGCAGTTTAAGTCGTTTAGTTTCCCAGTAATGTCCGTCAAAAATGCAAGGTCAAGTGTCCACTCTGTGTCCTCTAGCAGTGAGACGTCTTCGCCTTTGGACTGCATGAACTCTTTGATTTCACCCAAAAGTGACAACAAAAAAAACAAAGTAAATCTCGTCTTCTGCTGAGCCATCTGATTTCTGTGTGTAGTAGCAGGTCACCATATTCAGCTGCCATCTCCTCCAATGGCACTTTGAAAATCCTGTGCTGTTTTTGCTTTGGAGCGGATATTGTTTATGATTTTCACAACGGGAGTCATCACGTGTCCAAAGCCGATCACTTTGGCACACAATGCCTGCTGGTGAATGATGCAGTGGTAATGCAGACATTTTGGGAAGTCTGGGTCACCTTTACAGTGAGCAATGAAACCTGCATGTCGGCCAATCATAGCAGGAGTCCCATCTGTGTTCCCCGTTACCAGCTTTTCCAATGGTACCTTTTTCTGCACGAAAAACTTCTTCACTGTGTTATAAATGTCAACTCCCCTCGTAGTTGTCTTTATGGGCAGTAGTGTCAGGAGTTCTTCTCTTGTGGAGAATCTTCAAACACCATCCGTATAAAAACCATCAGCTGCGCTGTACTACTGCTGTCCACGGACTCGTCGCACTGGATGCTAAACCACCTGCACCTCGCCAGATCCCGGTCCAGCTGATCGACCAAGTTACTGGACAAAGCTGACACTCGTCTAGCCATCGTAGACGCCCCCAGTTGGACTTCGGAGAGAGTGGCGATTACATCGGTTCCATATTTCTCGTCTTTAAGTACAGTGTTAGCAATTATCATCATTGCTTCTTTGACAACTTCTCCGTCTGAAAATGCCTTCTTCTTCTTGATCAGGAAATGCGTAGCTCTAAAAGAGGCTTCGGCTGCTTTTTGTGACTTTTTCGCCGGCCTTGTGAAAAAACGCCTGTCGCTTATCGAAAGCTGTCTATAGCTCAAGGGTTTTTTCTGCCCGTAATGCGCTTCCCGGTGGGTAGTTAGCATTGTAGTTTTTGTGATTCGTAGCAAAGTGTCTCTCCACATTGTGCCGCTTTGCCGTTGCCACAGTCGCTCCTCATATAAGACACACGCAGGCTTCTTTCACAGTCGTAAAAAGAACTCCGACTCCCACTCGTTGTGAAAGTGATAGGTTTTCTTTCTTTTTTCTGCCATGTTTTTTGGGTAAGAAACTGCGTTTAGCGCCAATCTTCGCTGCGCCCGCTAGCTTACTCTCCACGAGCACTGTATTGTCACACGCACAATACTGACCTTCGAACTGGAGTACGGCAGATTTCACCTAAACGTATCTAAACTTCATGCATAAGAAACATATTTTAAAGATATTGTTATTTTTTTAAATCTATATAAATGCAAATGTGAGTAAGAAAAAGAATAGCAACAAAATAAAATACAATTTTATACGCAGCTAAGTTGTGCTATTTTTAGAATAGGCCTACGGGCGATTCATGTGGTTTTTGGGGGCGACCTGGTGCCCGCGGGCACCGTGTTGGTGACCCCTGCTGAATCTAACCGTTCGTGCGAATCTACCACGTATTGGTAAGTGGTCTTAACTTCTTCGTTCGTGACCTCGTCTGACCACAGTTCGCGTAGAATACGCATAGATCCGCGAACTGTCCGACGTACAATAGTTCGAACGGGAAGAAGCCTAAGCTTTCACGATGAACCTTAGGATACGCAAACAGCATTGCGTTCAGGTACCTATCCTAATCCTTAGGTCTTTCCGCACACATCTGTCGCAATATTTGCTTCAACATACCGTTGAATTTTTCGACCAACAAGTTGCACATAGGGTGGTAGGGTGTTGTGCGCAACTGATTAAGGGACAACAACCTACTGATTTATGCCATGAGATCTGAGGTGAATTGCGCTCCACAATTTAAACGAAGTGTCTATCAAAGGCATCTGATCTAACGGTACTCTAGTTAAGAACAAATATAACGTTTTGCCATAAGTTGTCAATAGCTGGTCCCGAAGCAAGAATTCGAGAAGACCCGCAAATGTTTTAGCGACTTTGCCACATTCCATCCTACTGACGAACTGGATGAATCTCTTGTCTTTCTCGGGTTCGCTATACTTAAACTTCGAGAGAAATCCTTGCAAAGTTAGCTCTTCAGAAGTACGTTTTTAACGCAAATACACGTCTAATGCTTTACCCTTCAATAACGCGATAAGACTGATCAATCTTCTTCTTGTACATTTCTGCATAGTGCGTAGCTTTCGAACTTGTTTAGATAACTATCCATGTTATCTTTGTCGTCTTCAAATGGATGCAACTTTGGGCCTCTCAATATAAAATCATGTTCTACCTCCAATCTCAATTGTTTTTTTTTCCTTTCTAACTTTCTGTCCTTTACATCTTTTAGCAGTTTGATCTTATCCTCTTATGCTTGCTTTTATAATTCTATCTTCCACTTATCCAATTATATCTTCTCCCTTTCTGCTTTTATTTCCCATTCTATTTCTTATTGTTTGACCCGTTTGTTTAATTCTGTCTTCCCCTTCTCCAATTCTATCTTTTCCTTTAAAAAGCCATCTTTCTTTCATAGGTTTTCCTTTCTATTTTAGTTCTCACTTTCGGCTTTCTTTTCTAATTATATCAACTCCCTCTTGGCATTCCTTTCGTTTCCGTCTGGCCCCTTTCCCTAGCCTGTTCTTCACGATCCAAATTTCTAAGGGACTCTCCCTCGTAGGCAAAATGTTTACCCGGTTCTACGAGCTCTTTCATTGATGACATTTCAAACGTTTGGTATGACCAACTTAAAGTGAAGTACTGTACAAACTGTGCAATTACTATCTCAACAAACCGTATTTTTCTTCTCAGAAGACAACATAAACATAAAATGTGTATTAAAAATAAAGTATTGCAATGTGTCTACTTCACCCAATGTCTTGTCAAGAAACACACAAGAAGATCACACTAATATAATGAAACAATATTCCGTTAAATCCGAAATGATCCCACCGAGTGAAATTTCCGGATTCACAACAGAACACTTTATTTCAGCTTCACAGCTGCAACAGTTCAGCTTCACAGCTGCTACGGTTACTTCCTGGAGTTGGTTTTACAGCTTGCACCATGTCGACATTGATCACTCGCTCGGGTTCACTCTAGCCAATCTAGACACTCCAAACCCGCTGGAGGCACCATATACACTGGACGGCTCTCCACAGCTCTACACGCCTCGGACACTCCAGACACTCCGGACGGCTCTACAGCTGAGGATGTGCAAGTTCTTATAGTAGACATTCTTACTGACAAGAATATCCGTAATATAAAGAATTTTACCTACGGTAAGGTATTTATGTACATATATCGTCTGTGCACTGGAAGCATTCAGTTCTTCCCACGAAAAGCACTTTACACGTGGGGCATATAATGGAACTCGAGTACATGTATTTAAACAATAAAAGGGTTTATACAACTCTGTAACACTATCCATATATGTTGCGTATTCATGTATTCCATGCAACACGGGCATTGTATACAACACAAATGCACTGCCACTGGGTACATTCTGGTTTCTGTTCGGATGTATGTAATGAGTCCATACTGTTACAGTTTCATCAATATCTTCCTGTAATCAAACACAAAGATGCAGTATTTTTTGTAATGGTTTATTTATTTATACATTCGTGTATACATATACTGTACTGTACTATATTACATTACATTACGTTACGTTACGTTACGTTACGTTACGTTACGTTACATTACATTACATTACATTACATTACATTACATTATATTATATTATATTATATTATATTATATTATATTATATTATATTATATTATATTATATTATATTATATTATATTATATATTAGAACGTTTCATCCACAACATAAATAACATCTGATTCAGCTTCTTCATAGCCCTCTAATATCCATCCACAGTGACACAAATGCAACATTTAGCCAAGATGTGACATACATACAGTCGGATAGACACAGTTTGCACTCTATGGCCCTCATACATCAGTGGTGGGCATTACGAACACATTCAATGGATGAGTAAAGGATCTCCTTAGAACATTGTATGATCTATGAATAAATGTCGTATCCCATCGTAACAAATTGAAGGAATTAGGCATCTGAGCGTATTAATGGTGATTAAAACAGTTGAGAGAAAGGGTACAATGAAAGTGCAGCAGGAATGGATTTAACAGTTTTAAAAAAAACACACGACAACACACGATAAAAGTGCTAAACCTAAGACTTCCAGCAAAATAAGTATTGCGTTTTTTTTTCGCAATATACTTATTGTTTTGTTACAGACACGATTTGGTGCTAATGGGCTTCTGTACGTTTCAGTTAACTGATCAAAGAAAAATGTTCTGCTACTGAATGCATCTGCAATGGAATTGTTTGCTGTTTGTTTTGCCTATTTGCTGATTCATATGTATGTATGTATGTATGTATGTATGTATGTATGTATGTATGTATGTATGTATGTATGTATGTATGTATGTGTGTGTGTGTGTGTGTGTGTGTGTGTGTGTGTGTGTGTGTGTGTGTGTGTGTGTGCATCAACTACCCTCATTCCTCCACCAACACCTTCGAGTAACATTGATTTGTCACTGAGAATGACAACAGCTGCTCTGTAATCAGTACCACCAGGAGGGTTTACACGAGCTCGGAAGTGTATGTCAACGACGGATTGTCTGGTTAAGTCAACATATTTCAACGAAATGTAATAAATCGGATACATTTTTCTAAAATTCAATTGTGATATTTGCAGACCAGTATATACATTATTATCACGTCCCATAAATGTCAGCAAACGATGATACGCGCGTGCTATTTGGTCTTGATCGTAATTAAGAAAAATATCCTCGGATGGTTCTTGTTGGCCATTTATCCTCAGCGAGACTTCATTAACACCCAGTTGATCAAATATCATATGGCTGCGTGTTTGGTTATTTAATCACGCCCTATCCTGTAATGCAACAAATATGTATCGGGGTGTAGTAACGCCTTGTGTTGATGACATGTGCCAAGTAAATACACCATTAACATCCTACTCCTTAATATCCGTCGTTGTTGTTAGCCATGATTGCAATGATTTTCCTCCATGATCCATAAATGATAGTAATTTTTCTTCTGCGGTGATTGATGGAGTCATTACTGGCATCCACAGTGATAGCTTTGATATATTTACTGTACTAGGATCGACTAGACCTACAGCACCAGGAGCAGCAGTACCATGTCAGATTGCATCATTGTCAGTACCTTTTCGCACGAGGACTACTGTATGCTTCGCTCCATAGATAACTTTTCTAACATTTCTGCAAAATCCAAATATATGATGCAGTGTAATATCGCATGAAAATAATATACGCGGTCCTTGCAACATTGTTACGCGTGTTGCAAACCCTAAGTTGTAATCAGTATTATTGCTTTTTATAAAATCAAAGGCACCACCAGGTCTAACTTGATGTTCAACATTAACTGGTTGTGGATCAACTGCAGTATCTTGTGGTGTATTTAATTTAATATATTGAATACGATCAGCATGATCAGTAATATCCTTAGAGAACATCATTGATGGTCCAGCCGATCTTGTAAAATCATCAGAGTATCTTGCTAACCACACAATTGTTGCGGCAACATCAACATCATGCTCTATAGATTCGATCTCTCTGTTATCAATTATATATCTGGCGCTCTCAAAAAATGCCATGATACCATTATTAACACAACCGACTCTGACACCATCTGCATATGGTGGATCATTAGCAGCGGGATTATTTGTTACAATTTCGCCTTCTATTTCGATAACTGCTTCAGCGGGTAGAAAGTATTTGCTGGTATCCTGGACCTGAAGTTCGATTCTTGATCGACTATTTGGTTGTATTGCATTATATGAATAATATAGATAATTGCTTACAGAATCATCCTTGCGCACTGGGGCGTTCATATCAAACGCTGTATCAGGTGACGCTTTAAATATTTTATTATATATTTCTTGATCTAAATCGCGATCTCGCTCGGGATTTCAAACCACTTCCCGTTATCATATTTGCAGTAATATTTCCCTAAGTGTCAAATCCCTCATTTATCCGTGATGCTATTTTTTGATCCGCTGCGTTGTTTATTATTTTGCTAATACTTGCAGGCATAATCTCCGTAGATGGTAGTTTCACTGGTAGTGGTTTATTTCGTCGTCGAATCAGTGTAATTAGTTTTTCTTTGGCGGCGGAAAATGTTTTACAGGTAACATCACCAACAGCACTAATACCCTTATCACGAATAACATCACTAGCTTTCATCGATAACTGTTTTACGATTAGTGCTATTTTTGGAGCCATCCTTATAAATAATCCTTCAATAACACTACCGAGACCATCTCCATAATAAGCTTTATAAACAGGCAATCTTGAATTTACTACGTAGGTCATGGTTGGTTTATTGTGGTTGTAGTGTATGATCATCTTATTTAAATGCTATTTATCTAATCGAATGACGAAGTCATCAATGACAATCAATCGCTGTGGTAACCGTTCGCGAGTTCATCAATAAACTCTCGGTATACACCAATATCCATGATACCACCCTCAAATAGTCGTCTGCAGATATCAGCTGCTTCATTAATTATTTCCGGTGAGTTATTTCCAGCTCGCTTCCCTCCTACGAGAACTTCTAATCGTGATATGTCTCCGAGAATATTATTTGGACAACGAACTAGACCACTACCCAAAGCTCCGCTTGGATATCCAATTGCGAATTTTTCAGTTGTACCAGTTGCACCCTGACTATCATCATCAGGTGGTTGTGAATCGTCAGGTCATGGGTGTTGTTGAGATAAAGGTTTTTTCTTTAAAGGATTTTGTTTTTTTGTTCATTGTTTCTTTCCTCCTTTTTTTCGTTCTTCTTCTCCCTCTTCTAGTTTTCGCTGTTCGTCTTCCTCTTCTCGTAGTTCTAGCAACTTTTCTTCTCGTACCCGCCGCATTTCCTGCTCCATCTCTCTATTCCGATTAGATATTTCAAGTACATCATTAATGTAGCTAGTGTACGGCTGTGAAATTTTTTAAAATCAATTCGATTTGTTTTTGTTCTAATTTTATAAAGTATATCCCTCTAATGATCTATACTTTTAATAAATCCTCGTTTTTCTGATTTCAACATATCATTTTTATCTTTGTACCGTGTAGCAACAAAATCAATAAATTCTCTCATTAATCCTATCGATATGCGCTAAAACCTCAGGAGAAAATCTATTGCGTAAAATGTGGACTTTTTCCTCGTTTTTTTTCTGACCGGTTTGAGTTTTTTGTAGCAGTGTTGATGTTTGTTCAGTTTATTTTGCTATATTTTCAAGTACTGGTAATACAGCTTTTTCAATAGCAGTAACACCTTTCTCAGTAGCAGTAACAACTCTCTCAGTAGCTGTGGTTACTGGTTTCAATAATTGTTCAGTGCCTGAAATTCTTGCCTCGCTTGAAATTTCTGTCTGACAGAGTCCCGTACGGGATTAAATGTCTTTATTGCAGCCAATCGCTCGCGAGCTAATCTAGTTGGTAAAGACTCTCCAATCATTATGTAAAAATCCTATGGATGCTCTAATTACTAGCAATTTCTAATGAAAAATCTATCAGATTTTTTTTATATAAACAGTTAACCCACCCCGAAAATTCTTTTGAATTTCAACGATATTACTTCCGTATTCACCGGTGCAAAAAAACAACAATTGATCATACCTGCCCGTAGAGACTTTGTCTCGGTGATTTTATCAATGGCGACCTATAGAATTTCAACCCATACTTATTGTCAAAAGGATTTCGTTCCGTGTGAGGAATCCCATACCTGCAAAATAGCGTATGCAGTGTACATGTAGTACAACAGAGTAGTGTTAGATCTTGTACTTGTTTGTGTTTGGATGTGTTCACTAAGACGTTGGGACAGTCGAGAGAGGAAAGTGATGTTCATTCACAGCGTTTTCAAGTGTATTATTTTGCTTGATGATATCTTTAATCGTTTTAATCCTCGAATTTGTTGTGCGTCTGACCTGGTATTGTTGGCCGAGTTCAGCTCTGACCTTTTCGACTGCTTTAAATAAAGGAATGAATTTGTTCACATTCGCTATAACATGCAAGTTAGTCATTTACAGCATGCTGAATCCTTTTAATCAGGGAATACTGACTTGGCAAGACATATTTATTATTCTGAGCGCTATCATCAAGATCTTGAAAATCAGAGAGAATATGTATTTTTTATTTTTTAAATTTGAAATCTCATTATTATGTCATTTATATTTTCGAAATTCATTATATGAGATATATTATATATATATATATATATATATATATATATATATATATATATATATATATATATATATATATATATATATATATATATATATTAGGGTGGCCCTTAGAAATCAAGTTTTGAATTATATATTTCTGGACCTCTCATTTTGTTCTAAAAGATAAAAAAACACAGTATGCAAAAAATCTGCAAAATTGAACATGGTTTAGTGGTAGCTCAATGACACTGAAATTTGTGGTATTCACGTTCATAATGTCCATATTGTACTGTTTGTAATATAGATTGTAGAATGTTGAACCACAGTATAAATTTAAATTTTTTTTCTTACTTACTTATTTATTGACTAATGACTTGTTATTATTAAATATTCTTTGCAATTTTGCAAGTTTTATTGTTCAGTTTTTTCCTTTTATGTTTTCAGGAAATTCAGATGTTGAGTGTTGACTGTTAAATTTTCAGATAAAAAAGTAACAAATCTGCAATTCTGGAAGCTTTTGCAACAGTTGTTGGACTTGAAAGGTTAAAGTGGGAATTTTGTGAACTCTGGACTGTGGACTGTTGAGTGTTAAATAGAGTATAATTGTTCCGGTTTTGGTTGATACTTACCTGTTAACAATGGCAGCAGCAGTGACAGCAGCCACAAAAGTGACAACACGCTCACAAGATTATCTTGTTACCAGTGCAGATGGGATAGAAGGTTGTAAACTGCCCTCAGCAGAGCAAGTTCTCAGCTATTTCTTGCATCGTCACAATGTTCTTAAAGAGGAAATCCGAACAGCAGCAAACAACAGCATACTACGAGTGGAAGTTTTTGGTTCCGTGCAAGAATTCCAGTCAAGCATCGACAAGATTCAATCAAAAAACTTGAAGAACTATTCTACCAGTGGAAAGGTCTGAAGAAGAACAAGAACCGTAAGACACAGACTCAGCAAGTAAATGAAGTCATGTTTACAGAAATGATCAAAAAACTGTTTGATATTGCACACGCTGATGCAATGCAACTCATAGAGAATGAAGAGGACAAATTATTCCTGGAATGTCAGCGGAAGAAGGGACGGCCTGGATGCATGGCGGGTGTGGACAATGTGCTGCTCAAGCAACAAGAACTGCAGAAGGAAAAAGTGGAGACATTGCAAAGAAGACGAAAACCTTCTGAACTTGAAAAGGAGTTGTTGTCCCAAGTGGTTGAGCTGGACAGCAGTAGCAATAATTCGGACATGGAAACATCATCTGAGTCTGAATACCAAGATCCAATCCCCAGCACAAGTGCGGCTGCTCCTCCACCACGAAAACGAGGTAAAAAGCAGGTAATATCAGCCCCTCTGGCAGCAATGCTCGATAGAAATCGGTTGAGTGACAGGGCTGCCATGATGGTAATTTTTGAATCAATGAGGGCTATCGGACAAGACCCAGAGCAGCTTGCTCTAAACAGGACGACCATACAGTGTGAACGCCAAAAACACCGTAAAGCAGCAGCTGCTGGCATTAAGGAAGCATTCAAACGAACCACAGCTTTAACTGTCCATTGGGATGGCAAGCTAATGCCTAACTTAACTGGTATAGAAAAGGTGAACAGGCTACTAATTCTGGTTTCGACGATGGGGGAGAAGAAGCTTTTACAAATTCCAAAGATACCTGCAGGAACTGGCAAAGCTGAGGCAGAGGCAGTTTACAATGCCATATGTGATTGGAAACTTACCAGTTTGGTTCAGGGCATGTGCTTCGACACCACGAGCTCCAATACTGGTAGACTGTCAGGTGCTTGCATCATTCTCGAGCAGTTACTGGGACGGTCTCTTCTGCACTTTGCTTGTCGGCATCATATAATGGAACTGGTCCTGGGTGCTGCATTTGGAATCTGTATGGGACCCAGCAAGGCACCAGAAATTCTCATATTCAAGCGTTTTAAACAACAGTGGTCAAGCATAGACCAAGACGGATTTAGTGACGCCTTTTCAGATGATTATGCATCTACCGAGCTTGCAGATGTTCAAGTCGAAGTCATTGCATTCTGCGAACGACAACTTGAAGATAATCAACCTAGAGATGACTATCGTGAGCTGTTGCAATTAATGCTCGTCTTCTTAGGGAAAATGTCTTCGGACAAGATGACGTTCAGAAGCCCTGGTCCATTGCATCAAACACGCTGGATAGCAAAAGCCATCTACAGCATCAAGGTATGGCTTTTCCGGTCCCAGTTCAAGCTGACAACCCGAGAATCTCAAGGGCTTCTACGTTTGAACATATTTCTTGCAAAGATTTATATCAAGTTTTGGTACCAGGCACCTGTTGTTCATACTGCAGCCAGAAATGACCTCCATCTCCTGCAGCTGCTCCATTCATATCCAGATCGTGCCATCAGTGTCGAAACTTCACGTAAGATGGCTGGGCATCTGTGGTACCTCTCGGAAGATTTAATACTGCTCAGCCTCTTTGATCCAGAACTAGATATTGCCACAAAGCAAGCACTTGTCAGAGGGTCGGAAGAAAAGGATGGAGAACTGGATCCACCAAAATGGGCAGGCATTGACATGGTAGCCGTGCAACAGAAGACACTCGTAGATTTTGTCACAAAGTCCAGCAGAAAACTATTTACAATTCTGGGCTTGCCTTCTGGATTCTTAGCTGAAGATCCCGAGTCATGGAACAGTAGAGATGACTTTAAAGCTGCTGAGGCAATGGTCAAGACGCTTTCGGTTACAAATGACCACGCAGAACGGAGCGTTGCCCTCATTCAAGATGCAGTCCAGTCAGGGCGCTTTAGATGTGAAGACCAGCTGCAGTATGCTCTCCATGTAATAGAGCAGAACCGGAAACAATTTCCAGATGCAAAAAAGTCAACATTGATTGACAAAGAGTAAACTCTGTGTCGTTCGTTTTAATGACCATATGACGATTTTCAGACTCAAATGGTAAACTTTGATGTACTTGAGCCACCCCTAAATATTAATATTTTTTCATAATATTTTTTCTCATCTGTTTCTACAATAAATGGAACCACTCTGAGGGTTCAGATGCTAGAGAAATAAAAAAATGTGTTTTCTATGTTTAAGGGCCACCCTAATATGTATATATATATATATATATATATATATATATATATATATATATATATATATATATATATATATATATATATATATATATATAATATCAAATATAAAAAAATTTTTGACCCGTTTTCTTTCAAGTGTGATATATTTCTTAATTAAGGACAATGCAGCCTTTAGCCTCTGTAATAGAGAAGGTGTAAGGCACATATATTTCTTAACTAGGGACAATACAGCCTTTAACATCTGAATTAGAGAAGGTGTAATGCACACATATTTCTTAATTAGGGACAATAAAGCCTTTAAACTCTGTATTAGAGTAGGTGTAAGGCACATGTAAGGTAATATGATGATATATGGAAGACCCCAATGTGAACTCCTAAAATGCCTTGACAAAAAGGTGATGATATGACATGTTAGAAGTCCAGAGGTCACATATATAAGACAACACAACCCCATGCGTGCCTTTCAGGTGTTATTCACATCTGAGCAGACCTAGGCGCACCACGAAGCACAGTCTCCGTGCGAGGATCTAACCGTCAAATAACGGTTTAGAACCTCAGTAGGTATGCTTGGTGTATGGTTTACATTTACAAAGGATTATATGATATATTTTACAAATGATTATATGATATATTTACAAAGAAGACAATACAACACATAAGGGGCTATATCTACATTCAACTCTGAGATCTCTCTATTCCCAACAAAATCACCCCGGGTTGAATGCAAAAACACATGTGACGGTGTGTGGCGTAGAATGATTTCACAGTTAAATTTAGAATGGCCAATATATATATTATAAGATGGAGGAGTTCGAGATATTATCGAAAATTACGCCTTGGAAAAATGCTTAATTCAATCTCGATAGAGTATTCATTGATGTATCTGATAAGGGTCTAATAAGTGATAGAAGCATGATAGATAAAATCCATGATGCATTTAATGAATTCAAGCGCGATGGTGCATCTCACTGTTGGTCAATATTTCGAATTGATGGTGGCGTTAATGCTACCATGGACGACCAAAACGCAGCAGTGATAATCTCGCATCTTGACCAGAAAAAGTATTTTTTTAGAGTGAAATTCATTATCCGCTCAGAAACAGGAAATTGGATTATACGCGACAAATTTGAACCCATCCTGAAAGATAAAAGAACTGTCACTGTGAGTCAGGATTCCAAACCAGGAATGCTGACTGGGATTGACAAACCGTATTACAAGAAATCTTATCCTGTGAACGCGGTTGTTTATGGGATCAATTCGTTAAATGGCAAACGGAGTATTGAGAAAATAAAAACAATGAAACATTCGTCATTAAATTGTGTCGCCGAACGAATAATAGAGCATTTTACACATGCGTTTCATGGACACAAATTAACGGATCTAAGACGCCAAAAAAATAAATGAATGGTGGTTAGCAGTTAGGGAGAGCTTTGCTACAATTCAAAATATAGCTGAATTAGAAACATCATTATGATTCCCAATAACCGTAATGACGATAACAGGAGAAGTATTATATGAATCGAAATATAAATCAAATGGAGCTCCAATCAAAATTATTGACCATAATGCACACGGGTGGACCCCACGGTAACCATATTTCCGCGGGATAGAATAAAAAAATATCTACCCGGAGAGTTCTCCGCAGGGAGCTTTCCAGAGGAGATATTATTTGATTTTATTTACGAGTTAAGTAAAAACGATCTTGTGTCAGTGTGGTTATTTCAGAGTTTTGAAGACGAAGAGTGTAAATTCGATAAATTTGTAAGACCTAACGGCGAAATATATCGTACTGATTGAAGCTCTTCACGACGAAGCTACTTCAGTTGATGACTTTGTCTTTAGAGGCTCTGCTTCTTTGTATCTACTCTCAACATCAACTACGGTTAGCGCATACTTATAAACAGTATCATGCGGCAGAAATAATATATCAGCCTGATGAACCTCATTAGGGACGCTGACATCAAAATGCGAGAAGTTAATTTGTTTAGTCGGTGGTAGATACATCTGCCATATCGCCTGTTTAGATAACCAATCCGCCGCGGTGGCATTTTTTACTTTTGCGTTTTTAGCGAGTTGAAAGATTGCTGATTTACCTCGCCAGTATCTTCTTGGGGAATAATAAATAGATTCCATGTTGTTATTAATTACCAGCACCCATCATTAATTTACTTTTCATCGCCGATTTTATCAGCCACGAAGCTAATTTTTCTTTGAAGAATTTATCAGTAATATAATTTAATGCATGAATCAATTTTACATCTGCGATATTTCTGTTTTGCAGATTGCTGCTTTTACAAGCAACATCATGAGCATGACACGCCTTATCAATGGCATTTATTGGGTTTTCACCGGGTCGGGGTTGGTTTTGATCATCGAGTCGGATATCGAGTCTAGTTCCAGGTCCACAATAACTATATCTTGGAAGATGTTTTTCTCCCGGATAATTTGCCCATGGTGTTCCTGGTAATTTTACTAACTTGGCTGCAATATCACCTCCTTTTTTTAAACAAATCTAATTTTATTAATACCACATCGTTCACACTTGCCAGTGATAGCTTCTCTGTTATTTTTTGTCGTAGTAGGTGTTGGGTCAATTGTTGGTGTACGCGTCCTACATTTCACACAATATAGATCCATAATTTATTTATAATAACATGAATGTAATTGATTTTTCGGCGACTAAAACACGAGAACCAGTTAAGCATCATGCAGCGCTACAAATTCTATTCGTATGATTATAATTGGACCATCTGGAAGTGGCAAGACGCAGTTGATACTTAATTTGATAACGAAATGGATGAAATGGGATAACTTATATTTAGTAGCCCCAAGTGTAGACGATCAGCGATATTACGAGGTGTTAAAGGATTTTAACGAGAAAGCAAAATCGGAAATCGATGAAGATATTATTGAATTTATAACCGATATCGAGGAAGCACTGAGCATTGATGTTATTGATGGAGATATTAGCAATTTAGTCGTATATGATGATGTCATGTTACACAATCAAAAGAATCCCGCTAGGATATTTTCCAGAGGTAGGCATAATAATACTGATGTGATATATATCACTCAGAGATATACATAAATACCAAAAGTGATCAGAGATAACTGCAACATTTTGCTGTATTTAATGGAGTTGACACACATACGCTACGAAATATTCACCAGACTTGGTGCAGTGGAGATATGGATTATAATCTCTTTAGAAAATAAATTCTTTAGTCACGCTCAGTCAATCCCACATGGATTTGTAACGATAAATTTGCATGACCCTAGACCAAGATATCGTATCGGACTTGATCAAATATTCGGTTGAAATCGTAAAGACTTCTACCAAAACACCGAAACAGTCTGTTCCCCGCAGCGCCATCGGCGCCGGGTCTATTTACTCTCCCTGGAGACTCTGTCTCCGTAGTAGTCTTTTTTTGTGCGAAATAGCTCTAAAATCGTTAATGCTCCATTTGGCAACAGGAGACTTAAAATTATTTGCTTAAAATCTAACTCAATTAGAGATGTCGGATTCACACTCTCTAATACTACAACAAACAAAATATTCATGGGAGACAACGCATCTTGATGTAAGTCGCATTTGTCCGAGTTACCTACCTTAACAACGTCAGACTTCCAAAACAATTGTGGAGGAGCAGGGGGGCAGCAATATTGAAATGGTAGGATGGGGTTAGTTGAAATGCAGTTTCCTTAATCAGTCAGTAGGGTCCAACATGATAGCTAATCGATAGTGGGTCGACCTGTTCCTGAATGTTTTTAACAAGTTATGCTGTCTGTTTGACATGAACAAATTAACTTCGAATATTGTGGGATGAATCACGGGATCGTTGGCCAATATAATCATATATGACAATAGCCTTGTTATTTTATAAAACTCCCAAGGGAGGACGCAATGGAAATTTCATCAAGCAAAGTTATTATTATGTTTCTCATCTATGAAAGTGAGCTAATATTTTTAAAACTCTCGTAATTGACGCTTATAACTAATTGCAAAACAGTAACAAAGAAGGTGTACTGATATGCCCTCACACATAATCAACCTTTAACAAAGTAGTATCATTTTGCACATTATTGAAACGACAAAATTTATATATGGATAATCAAATATTATCTTTGCAAGAATTACATATACGTTGTTTCAATTACAATCTTATATTTTCAAAGCCGTGCTTCTTTCCTTTCGTCTTGCTGGAAAAATGGCAGTAACGTTTAGAGCCTTCAAAATACAGGCATTACCAGAGACAATAATATGAAGAACTTTTAAACAAAACGGAAAACCGAATTTTTTGACAGGTAAACATTTTATTTTCAAAACCACACAAACTCATCTGATAACTCTTCGGTATTTTCCCATTCATGTAGAAACGCATTCGGACCAAATTGTCTATGTCTATATTCGAGATACAAGCGTGCCTCGGGTGTATTTAAGGCGCTTCAATTTACAGCAAAATCTTACAGTTTGTTCATCGGAGATTGCTTCATAAAAGTAAACAGCAATCTAATTGGGCCAATGTGGCTATTTCTAAGACTGAATTGGCTGTATGTGTGATACCATATCAATCCATGCACAGACTTCATGAACCTACTCTATCTCCCAGCAGATAATTCTGACAGAGCCGGTTTTATATTGCTGTATTAAAATAGTAAATGGAAAGATACTTTTTGACCCTTAGCTGTCTGTAGTAGTATCGCAATGGGCGATTTGGATCGGGCTTACTGATATAGATTAACGTCTTCTGTACCTCATGCCTTTATGGGTTGTTTTTATTTCGTTACCTCATGTCGAATGTGTGCGGTGAGGCTAAACATTTGGACTGCAAAAGATAATTCTAACACTAGCGTAGCGAAATCGTCTAGTGTAAAGTCTAACGCTAGCGTAGCGAAATCGGCTATTGTAAATTCTAATGCTAGCTTAGGAAAATCGGCTAGTGTAAATTATAATGCTAACGTAGCGAAATCGGCTATTGTAAGGTCTAACGCTAGCGTAGCGAAATTAGCTAGTGTAAATGCTTTTACAAAGTTATTGTCAGCAACACCACTGCCAACAGAAACGCTGCTCTCGCAAGTTCATACAATCCCGTCTTTAAAATTGTTCACAAACTGCTGCATATTCTTGCAAATATGAATGATTTCGCAGAGCAAACTTGGCTGGCGAAAATGGTATATCCAGTTACTAGTTCGTATAAAATGTAAACGACGACACCTCCAACAGCGGAATAATTACTGTCACCCCAGGTGCAGACAGTGCCATCTTTATGTATGCTTCCAATAGTGGTTTCATTATGGAAACACACTGCAAACATTGTGGAAACACTATGCAAATACAATGGAAACTCTTCAGAACGTCCCTGCTGGATCATACAAGCGAACTTACAAACATGCGACCCATCCAGGTCAATGCACTTCTACATCTTATAGCAAAATGTTCTTAATTGTAACTAATCTACCTATAGCATATTTATTGGGTGGAGATTTCTTTTTGAGATTGGAAACTGTGTACTGACCGAGTGAATGAACTATTCGTACCCCTGCCGAGTGTGTCCGTTGAAAAATGTAGTTATATGCTTTTTGTGGCGATTCACATTTACCTTTGCATACAAAAGTGCTCGGATAAAATTATTGGATAAACACTTTCACTGGAATTCATACTGAATTCAAACCTGTAATTATATTACTATTAATTACATTAATATGGTTCAACAAAAGACTGTTGCCACATCAATACTCTATAAGCTATAAAAGACACGTCATCGCCTTCAGTTTTTGGATTTCTTCGGGACTTCAGCTTTAAAACTCTTTTCTGTTACTTGTATTAAGAGCATAGATTCGTAAAAGGTTGTCGAAGAGTTTTTTAGATTAAAGGTGACAAGAATCGCTTGCTTTGGTGCGGCGAAAATTGTGACTAAAACAACTATTATTGGCACACAATTCAGACACACCAGTCGGATGTGTTGTCGAGCTATATCAACTGTAAACTGTGGCGCTGGTGGTGATTGCCAAATTATTTCATTTCGATTACATCAGCGGATACGTGTCTATTCAGAACTTCCCACTGCACACCAAAGGAGTCTCAGTAAGATTAGTAAACTCTGCTCTCGAAAGCCATAGAGTTAAAAAAAATAGCGATGCGTATGGCGGAGTTCAGCACGGAGACAGAAAAAAGCAGTAAATAATTTACAGACATCAAAAAGCGAGTGGATTGTTAACAACAATTGATTTATAAAGACATAACTGTCTGCAACTGCGATGTCGCTGTTTATACTTACAAAGAAAAATCATTTGGCATCATCGTTTACGATAGCCGATTTTGCTACGCATCATCATTCATGTGTACAAAGAGTACACAATCTGTTTTTGTAAAGAGTTTCCACAATTTCTACTTTGAACCTATTATATAACTTCTTGATCTACTTGGTTCGCAATCGTGCGCGCCTTAAACATAAGTACACTTTATACTTACAAGTGGGATAACAATGCAAATTGCATATTCACTGTTCTGCCGTGGTTAAATGCGCTGGCATATCTGATTCTATGTAGCTTTCCTTACTAATATGTAGAACAAACAATATATATACTTATCTGTCGTCGCATAATGCATCGACAGGTGAATGTCTATCTTGTTTGCATTTGGACCCGTCCTATACTACAGTATATACAGTATATATTATTCTCGTTAAGTATATAGTGCATTGTAACCTTTTTGACATTCGACCTCATATTATTATGTTACCATAGTAACAGTGACCCTATTTATAGCACGTAGCTTGTTTGTAAAGATAAGAATTCCTCACATCTGTCTATGCTTTGAACGAATTAAACCCCAAATCTGGATGCCGTATATTTCGAAATGTATGTAATGTGGAAATGGTTATAAAACATATTTCTACATTTACTTGCAAAATTGAAATAAAATTTAATCGAAGATTACGAATCTTTAAAAATATAAATGATCCATTCCAAATTTATAAAAAAAAAAGTCACAGGGTTTAAATACATTTTTCGAAATCTTTCAGTTTCCAAGCATGTGAAAGGTGTTTGGCAACCTCTGAATGATACTGTAACTGATGTACTCTTGTAATATGAGTGTGATTTTGTGTGGGCAGGACCAGTAGAAGCAACATATGTGATATAATAGAGGTTAAAACTGTTGTTGTTGCTACTGCGTCTTCTGCTCTCGTAGTTGCTGCTGTTGTTGGAGAAGCAGCTAACACCATAAGCAACAGTAGAAAAATACGTTGCTCGGTCTGGAAGACGTTTCACCTCATTTAAGGTTTGAATTATTTTAGTTCAAAATATATAATAAACAGTATCAAACAGAAATTTCAATATGGAATTGAGATGTCAAAGCCGCTCTATATATGTATGTTTGTATGAGCAATTAGTATGATGTCCGCTCTACATGAGCAATTAGTATGATGTCCTTTGAATTCCTTGAAGAAGTCACTGATCCGTATCTAACTTATATTTTTCTTATAGGGTACTCAATATTCAGGGTGAAGGGGGACAGTGTGTCAGTGGTTGGGGCGATGGTGTAATTGCAAATCAAAGTTCACATTCCTTCAACAATAATGTTTTACATATAATTTTCATACAATGTCATGTTTTTATTATTTTTTTTCCCTACATATACTTTTGAGCAAATTATTATTTCCTTCGTTGTTTTAGGTTCTTCAGAAATGTATATACTCTGCTTCAAAATTACACTTCCCTTCTCTGCCTGACCATTATTTACAACTACCTTACTTAACGGTACAAACTAGCCAAAATCCAAAGGGCAGATCAATTAAAATGTATGGCTGGATTATCTGTCAGGAAGGTTAGAGAACCTGTTAAACTTGCTCATATTACTAATTGTTTCTCAGATTAGTTTTCCATCTGAAGTTGAAGTTTGCTCAGTCAAACAGAAAATTTAGAACGTTCCAGGTCAGAGAGCAAAATAGGACTACACCCTTTGTCTTTTCATGCTTCTTGTATTGAAAGCACACTATGAGATCCTCTTCTCACCTGTGAGAGAATCGTACATCATTCAGGCGTGTCTAGAATGAGCAATACAGTGCATAATAGGATTCAACAAGATTCAACGAGACTGGTGTCTTCCTGAAATTAGATAACAGTCTTACATATATACCAATAAACATTATCGCATTAACCAGTCGACTGATATATGTAGCATGTAATGGCAAAGCTCCAGTTTGTGGCTCAAAGTAGCAACACAACATTTTATATGTGAAGTGATAAAAAAAAACAATAAGCGGCTTCTTCTGGAAAATTTAGCATTGAATCCTTCATGTGCCTAATGCGGAAAATAAAAACATCGCCCTCTATGAGAAGAGATTTGAGTCGTTTGGAGAATCAAATGGTTTATGATTAGAAGATATAGGTATGTTTACCATATTTACAATGAGATCAGCGCATTAAGAGTATTTGTTTTTGACGATCTTTTTTCTTTTTTCAATTTCGATCGCCCATACGCTTTCTGAATGCACAATAGCTCCTTCTTCTTAAAATTTCGATTGCCACGCACTTTCTGAACCAAATATATATATATATATATATATATATATATATATATATATATATATATATATATATATATATATATATGTATATTGGCTCTCTTACTCCGATGTTACCACCGTCATTTGTTCTAGAATAAATCGCCATCACGTAATCGCCAGTAAACCCGTTTATATTATGATGGACCCTTAATTGCTTTAAATGACCACTCCTTGGCTCTTCATACTAAATTGTGCTAAAGACGAAACGAACTGGGACTACATCATCATTACTTAAATGTAAACAGAAGCGAAAAAAAAAGAAACGCTGTTTCAAAGCTGGTCTGCGTAGAACAGGAAGACGAATTCCAGCAAAACAGTTTAAAAATTCAGCCGTTAAAATGTTGATAACCTGGTGCAAATCCATATTAAGTCGTCAACTGTTTTGTCAACTATCCCAGATATACCACTGCGTATTGCATTATTCAACGCCCAATTAGTAGAACCACCGGAAAAGCGCACAGAAATAGTTAATTTTATCAACGATCAGAATATCAACGTCCTCTTCCTGACAGAAACATGGCTAAAACACCGGTTACTCCATCACTTCGTTCCCAAACCACTCTCGCGGAGGTGGCATTGCTGTCATCACAAAGAATTCCATGGTAAAATGTCTTAAATACAACACATCCTTCAATTTCTGCCACACATCGTTTGAACTAGTCCAAACAACACTCACACGGAAACAAAGGTTAGTCTATTTTGTGTGCCTCTACTGCCCTGCTCTTAGTAGAAAAACAATCTGACTGAATCTCTCTTTCTGGAGCAGTTTCCGAATCTCCTGGAGTATGGAAATTCGATAGGTGGCAACTTGATTATTCTTGGAGATTTCAACTTTCACTTTGACTGTCCTGGAAACTTATACACGTTAAAACTCGTAGATTCCATTCATGTTTTCAACCTCAAAAAGTAACACCACCATAGACATGGTCACATTTGAGACTGGATTCTTCATAAAAATGATGATAGTATTTTGCGATCAACCCTTGTATCCGACGAACTTGCATCACATCACCTCTGCGTTATATGCCATCTGGATTTATTAGTCCTTAACCCTCCACCTCAGTTTGCTACTAAGATAAACCTCCGTTTGATAAATAGAACCAAACTAATGCATGGCATACAAGCAAACCTAACAACTTTCTTACCTCCTACAGCAGAACAACTCGATAACTGCCTGCATTCATTGCTTAGAAAACATGCCCCAGACACCAAGTGCAGAGTCAATTACAAAGTGTTATCCAGGGTATAGCAGTGTCAGGGACCAGCTTCGCACTGCCAAAAGAGACCTCTATAAAGCAGAAAGGCTTTGGCTTTCCACCAGACTCACTATTCATAAATAAATCTATGAAACCGCTAAGACGAACATCACAAACATAGTCATTTAGCCAAATTATCCCGCTACGGTCCTAATCTCATTGAGTTTCATCTGCAAAGAGCTCTTCGAGATAACTAACAAGTTAATGTCAAAGAACAAAGGTACACGACTTCCAACTACCTACTCTCCAGTAGACCTTCCGGATCTATTTGCAAATTTCTTCCGTGATAAAGTACAAACCATTATCGATACGCTTAACAAAACAATTTCAATTGAATCATCGTCACCATACCGTTAGGATATAAAATTTCAACCACAACCATTAGGAACATTTAAACCTGTCTCTATGTTTTTAGTACGTGCGATGGTGAGGAAGAATGCACCAAAGTCACGTGAACTCAATCCAATCAAACATCACTGCTGCTTGAGTGCTTAGACCCAATATTCGATTCACTAACTGATGTTATTGATACATCTCTTTCATCAGGGGAATTCCATCATTGTTCAAAACTGTCATTGTGTAGCCTCTGCTAAGGAAACCAACATTTGACCATAACGATTTAAAGATCTACCGCCCAGTTTCTAATCTCCAATTCATATTAAAAACCTTGGAAATGTTGTTCTAACCCAACTTGTATTTGAATTCACAACAGTCTTGTTAGGAATGTACAGTCTGTATATCGATCTTGCCAAAGTACTCAAACTTCTCTTCGGAAAGTATTTAATGACATTCTCTCTGTTTTGGATAGCGGAAAGATTACAGTTCTCATTATCCGTGATTTGTCTGCAGCTTTTTGTCTCAAAGGACCATGATATATTACTTCACCGTCTCCAGCATGTACTTGGCAATCACAACATAGCCTTACAGTGGTTCAATTCCTACTTAGTCAACAGAACACGCCTTGTATCTGAAAATGGAATACACCCAGACCAGTTGATATATATTGTGGTGTTCCACAGGGGTTTGTTCTTGGACCTGTTTTGTTCATTCTATACACTCATCTGCTATCAAGTGTCATATAACATCACCCAGTGTCTCGCCAATTGTACGCTGATGACACCCAAATATACAAATGTAGCCAACCAACTGAAGTTTATGCTACCATCCAAGGAGTAGAGAGGTGCATTTTTGATGTGAAATCATGGATGACATGTGCATAGCTGCAGATGAATGTTGATAAAACTGAGGCCACTCTGTTCACAATACAAAGACGTTCTCATTCACATCCTTTATCTAGAACCATAAATATCAGCAATACCAACATTAAATTTACATAGTACGAAACCTGGGCGTTACTCTGGACAGTACTCTCCCATTGCACCAGCATGTCATGAACGTATGAAAGGCTACATATCTGGAGCTGAGACGCATCAGCTTCATTCGCAAATATCTTTCAGTTGATGCCACTAAAACACTTGTGTGTTCATTAGTACTTTCAAGACTGGACTATTGTAACTCAATTCTGTCTGGTTCGTCTCCATATCTACTGCAGAAACTAAACAAAATTTCAAAACACAGCTGTTCGGATCATCTGTTGAGTACCACGATCAGAGCACACCTCCCCGCTGCTCTGTACGCTAAACTGGCTATCCATTTGATCCAGAATCAAATACAACATTTGTTCTCTGTACTACGTTTCAATGAGTGATTCCAGTCCAGCATTCCTATGAGACCTCACTCAAGTGTACACGCCAGCAAGATACTTACACTCCTCTTCTGACAATGGTATACTCATTATTCCCACTATCATAGGGACAACGTTATTTTGCATACCAGGGCCCATCCACATGGAATGAATTGCCCATTGAAATTAGACACAAAACACAGGGATCCCTTTCAAGAGTACACTTAAAACTCACATTTGTCAACTGGAGGAACAAACTTAAAGATCTTATAACGTTTCCTACCCTAAATATTTTCAGCATGTGTTATGTTATCTAATTTCATGGTGGCTGCTTTGTAACCATATCTGTATAGATGTTGTAAAGCGCTTAGAGCTTCTAAAGATTAGGCACTATACAAAGTCCTCTTTATTATTCGTGTTACACGATGATCTTTCGTTTAAGAACACTGGCAATGTAACCAAGCAGTCGCCAATAAATAATGGAATGAGGGCAATCCATAGGGAAATAGACATTTAAAATACAAAAGTTTGCAATTAATTATTCTAAAGAAAAATTGTAATCTGTTTTGTTTATAATTTAATTTGACATGCAGGAACCAGATTGCTTTCATCCGAAAACCACGACTCAATGAAACACATTACAACAAAACTTGTGTATTAATAAATGTGTAAATTATTACAACAAACATAATTTGTTTTATTTACTCACTGTCTAATGTTGCCAGACTACACACAGATAATCACACCATAAAGAGCTAATTCAGCTGAATAAATTATTTTCTTTTCTTTAAATCAATACCAAGAATACCTAAATATAACTCTAGTAAATCTAGTAAACTCACCAAAATGAGAGAAGGAAAAAGCTGTAGGAATAGACTGGGACTACTTTTACGGGAACTGATCCCGAAAGTAATGATTGTGAACTGAGTCCAGCTAGGGAAGTATTCCGGAATGTTTGGGAAGATCATCCAGGGCATGGCCATTTAATGATATGATATATGTTAGCTTTCACTGGCTGAGAAGAGCTTGAACTAAAGACTTTTGTGACAGTGAATATTAGAGTGTACTTTATTGCATACATCAATCTTAATGATATACATTATTGTCCGAATAATACATTGCTGTGAAACTGCATATTTACTATAGATGCGAAGTGAATCTGCCTGCCCCATGCAACGTTAAATATACCTTGGTCATACGTTTATGTTAGATTAGGGATACAACAAAAGAGATTATGTGTCCTAAGATCTTCAGTGTCAAAGTGTGTTAATGTAGCATGATTATGAGCCATCATCATGCAAGGATATCGAATGTGACAGTCGGTCGAAACCTCTCTGATATACTTGGAAGGAAATTTTACGTTCTTCACCATTTTCTGGCAAGTTTACCCTCTTCTGCGCAATCTCACCCCTTACGAGTATTTCCAAAATGGAGTTTTGTAGAAAATCACAATAAAATATCATTACTGACAATGTAACAATGACGTTTTTAGCAGGAGTTTTCCATCATATACTGTAATAAATCAAGATTAGATTTTAATTTGCATTCGATTCGTTACAATTTCCACTTATTGCACTTTTTTGACACGTTTTTATGAAAATAGAAAATTATTTATAACATTTACATTCAAATGAAATGTAACCTGTATCAAATAAATTATATTTAATAACCTCTTTTCCTGATCTCAGAACATTTGTTTAAAACTGTCTATTATAACAAAACCTGACACAATAAGGGTCATTTAGGTGGTTGACGTTTGGCAAAATCATCATTAGCTACAATGAAGTTGCAAATTTGCAAGAGGTACCAATTTTCGAGGATTTCGTGGTGCTAAATACCAATAATTTTAATTGTCAACAAGCAATGATCCTGTTGTTGAATGAGTGGCATTCTTTTGAAAAGCCCACAAGGTAGGTACCAAGGAAAATATGTTGTTTTATATATATGAAATCACAAAATGAAAGACAGGGCAATAAATTAATTCATAATATATAATTATCAAACGACTAAACTTTGAAATGTTTAACTGATTTGTTTACGTAGTTGAAGAACAATTCATTTTAATCATTCAGATTATTATATAAGTATTCATTTCTTTTCTTCGCTATAAATCTCTACTAATTCTTCAGTTTCTGCCCTGAGAACTTGGCGTTTTGCCACCTCCACGCAAAATAACAAACGCTTGTTTCTAGTTATAAAGTACAAGCATAATATTGACTGGGTGAGATGCTGGAATATCTTCTGTAGCAACACTTTATCAAGTCTCGGCAATAATATACTCAGCCAGTCTGTATTGATATCTTAAGACTAATTTCCGATCATGATGATTACGTGATCAATGAGTTTTTTGCTAGAAGAATTGCTCAGAACGTACCAACCTTGAGCAACATTGGCACAGAGACGGCTGTTGAAATATGTGCAGTTGTTACGGAGCGATTTGTTTCCGAACAAAAAACATTGAACTATCATCATGTAGGCAATATCTGTGCTAAGTTATAGGCTTTCGTATTCTACTCTGGCAAATGCTAAACGCTTCTGCCAAAGGCCGATTTGAGCGGCATATTTTATGGAACTTGTTAAGAAACATTGCTGCTTTGTTCAGTGTATTTTTTTCACAAGCGCGTGCTTTGTGTTAATAACATTGACGGTATTTTGGTACAATAAGAAATCGAATATTATGGATCAAAAATATACTTTTCTAATCTGTGTGCACAAGATGCAGGTCAGAGATAGTGGACTACTAATACACTGAGCGGTATTTCTCTTCTGGACTATAACGTAAACGTATGTCATGAAACTCGATCGATAAGATCTCGTCACAAAAGTTTATTTTGCAGAAACATACCACACTAAACGAAATCGCTATATGAAATGTTATTTAATGGAAGAATTATCGAATCGTTAATAAAGGTATCAGTCATACGACAAACTGTATATTCCGGGAGGCAGGTTTCGGTGTTTTTGAGAAGTGTCTAATTATCATGAAAAATTAGTACCTGTTGGGAGAATGGCTTTCTACTCTGTGACCGTTGTCAGTGTAATTTACCTGCAACTATTTATTATGAGGGTGTTAGCTCAAGTTCAGATAAAGGACTTCACAAGGTAAATTAGTCTCTCTCTCTCTCTCTCTCTCTCTCTCTCTCTCTCTCTCTCTCTCTCTCTCTCTCTCTCTCTCTCTCTCTCTCTCTCTCTCTCTCTGTTACCTGTTTGCATATAACATCTACTTTCTTATTATTTTGAGTTAGTACCTCAAGGTAAGTGCTATACATGTAAAACCTTACATAATTTGCCAAACATTTTTTGAATATTTAATCTCTGAACTTATAAGCAACAGAAAATTAATTTCATGAATAAAATGGCATATCGGTGGGATATTTGTTTCATTGTATTGTAGCAATTGTGTATAAATCACGGCTTAATATAACCATACAAATAAGAATACGTTACCTGAAAATATAAGAACACGATACCTTTTTCGATATTAAATGCCTGATGAAGGTATCAAGTTAAGAATTGGTCGATGAACTATTTTCTGGGGTTTCCAAAGATCAGCTTGACTTCTTGAACTCAATTTAGGGATTTTATTCATACGCTCCATGGCTCTCAAGCCGGTCAAGTCGTATTTCTAAAAATGTGTAAATTAAATTATTTTCAAAACTAGTAATATATAATCACTCTATTATATTTAATATCCAGCATTTGAAAATTCATTTCAACAGCAGTTACGTCAGAGCTACATATCATAATAAGAAGATAGAAACAAACTTGCCTTTAAGTAATGGTACTGGATGTAGTCGTATCTGATATATTAATTTCCTTTCTGAATGTACTTTTAATTTTACCCGAAGACGTTTCCAGTCAATCAACATTTATTGAATATGTCTTATTTTCAATAACGTCTGATAGTTTGGAAAAACGTGAGTTTTCATCTTTTATAATATTTATAAAAGATTAAGAGAGAACTAGCTTATGTCCGATTATTAAAACCAGTCTCCACACTCAGTTATATTCTCATAACTCTAATATATGTGAAACCATATGAAATTTGTACAACAGTTAGTTCTATAGGAGAGGGTATTAAACAGAAATAAACGAAGTTGTATGTACAGTCTGAAGAAGGTTGGATGGAGTCTATCTTAAACGATGCAACAAAAAGTCTTATTTTCAAACTTTCTCTAGAATTCAGTTATTCAGTTAATCTCTCTCTCTCTCTCTCTCTCTCTCTCTCTCTCTCTCTCTCTCTCTCTCTCTCTCTCTCTCTCTCTCTCTGTTATTTATCACCTTCGATCATGTGTTATTCATATTAATTACGACGTATACTATTCACGAGAAAATGTGCTTCAAATACAAGAGCATACTTCCCGCCAAACATTGAAGAATTGCTGTTACAAACGAGGAGCAATCAATACTTGTATGTAAATTTATACGCCTTTCTCCTATAAGGTGAATTTTATTTATATTCTTTTCTTCAAAGAACACTATAAAGAAAATGAGCAGGAAAGTGGGTGTCAACGGTACGATTTAACTGCTAATCATACGTTATTAAAGAATGGCGGATTTGAACGAGAAACCATTCTATTGATGGAAAGACTTTTTCAAACGAATAAAAAAAATTTTTGTGGCATCATTCCTTAGGAATATCTATATTTCAAAAGCGGACTCTGATTGATATCAGGTCATCTCGTTCTTGTTTTACCAGCTCCCGCTCCTCACTATTGTCGTACCAGCCATTTATGTATAGACCCTTCTATGAAGCAATTAAAAATTTATATCAGCAATTATCAATCGAAATAAAGACATTAAGAATGTATATCAGTAATTAACAATCGGAATGAAGACATTAAGAATTTATATCAGTAATTACCTATCGGAATGAAGCAATTACATTCATAATGCTAACTCGCTACTGATTTGTGATATCTTACTTTTATGACAAGAATTTCGATCTGTTTTACCATGAGGCTATATCAAATGATTAGTAACGACAGCGTTTTCTGTTCCGTCAGTATCTGCTTGAATGAAATAGTAAAAGAAATATTAGAGGCCGACCGAAACTAAATGTATGGTTTCGGTCGAAAACGAAACCAGACTGAAAGTTATAAATTGACTGTCGGCCGAAACCGAAGGTTTAACTACACCTTCCGCCGAAACCGAAACATAAACTAAAGTTGCCGAACACAAGATTTATTAAATAGGCCTGGGTCATGATGCAATACTACACTTATTAAAAACGACTTTAGAAGTAATCATTCAGAGCCTGCAGTAAGAGGACTTCGCTAAATGTCAAATTGCCTAGCGCCGACTGACCAGCCGACAAGAAGAGTAATAGACGCAGCACTAGCGTTGCATTCTGAAAGTTAAAATAGATCTTCGGCTGATGTCCAATAGTCAATATCAGTTTCGGCCGAAACCGAAAGCTAACTTTTTGGCTTCGGCCGAAACAAAAACTATGCCGAAAGAGGCCATTTGCCAACTGTCGGCGCCGAAACCGAAACCGAATTTTGGTCGGCCTCTGAGAAATATGTACATGACTATTTTTTGTGTATTTTTATGTCATTGATGCTTTTCGATTTAAATATCAGTAGAGGGTTACAGTATTGTGATATCCTCAAATATGTTAGATATTTTTTAAAAGAAACGTTATATAAAATTATACCTTCTTAGCTATATTATTTTAGTCTTTTTATGTTTTAGTTCATTAATAACAGATTACAAAAATTCTCACCTTTGCTCATATGTATGCAATGCCTTGATTAAACCTAGAATGTCTAATGTCATTCTCATTCAACTATTTTGTTTTGTATTTTTACTGGGGTTTATTTTTTATTTGTTGGGGGAGGGGTATTCAAGTCAAAGAGATAGAGCTACAAATATACTGTAATTACTCCAAATCTTTGTACTATTTTATTTAAGGTAAGTAATAACTAAAACTCTTTATCTTTAATTATATTTCCGGCAAATGTCCTAATGTCATTTTATCACATGCACAAAATATTCCTTTACCTATATATCATGATGTTATCCGTTGCCGTAAAATAAAGGTTTTTTTTCCTTGCCAAATGTGAATCTCTTGACTGCATCAATACAAATCAATTAGTAACCTTCTTACCAGCAGCGTTATTTATTATATCTGTCTTGGATTATAGATGTGTTCTGCCATTCGGCCTTGTAAGTCTACTTGTTGAGTGGAAAGAAGTTACCACCCAACAAGATTGTACCTAAAATCTGCGTGATCGTGGTGAAGGGTGCACCGAGTTGAGTCTGCGAGCATTTGATAATACGTTCACACAGTCGATATGGTCGTTTTCCAATCCCTACACGCATTAAAGAAATTAAGTTGTACGTACCTCATACTAATTACTCGCCGTGTAGAAATAGTTTTGAGTTTTCAGGCGTGCTGACTTATTTCCAGACGTCTATGTGCTGTTACCTCAGGAAAATGGTTGGATACTCTGGAATGGTATTCTATCTCGGGTTGTTGCACGCCATCGGACTCAGTTCGTGCGTCCCGGAACTCTGATATGTCAGCTGGCTGATCTTCATATAATCCCTGGGTGAAACCCTATTGAAGCAATCCAAACTTCACAGATTGGCTGCCTCCCCAGATATTCGGGGTGGGGGAGGGGATTCACGTTAGTAGGTGCTGCTTTTCTCTGGCCTGCTACACTGGTGGACTGTCACCCGCTTTGTTGATATTCTTTCTGATGGTTAAACCTATCCTTTAAATTACTTGACTTCGGCTGGGGGTTTGGGAGTTGATGATTCTCTTTAATCGACTGGCCACCTGGGCTCAGCAATGTCTCTCTTCCCTAAATTATGGGTTTGTCACGTGGCCCCACGAGATTTCCCCACGTCATTTCGTACTGCAGGCACCCCGGTACTGATGTACGGATGTCTGGTGACTGACTGATCGGATGAAATGACTGCACTATTTTTTTTTCTTTCTATTAATAGGTCCAGCACGTTCATAAGCTTTTAGAATGAAAAACAAAATAAAGCTATCATGAAAATTTTAGCAGGATCCAATCATTACTTTTGAAGATATGAAAACTTCAAGTTAACATATTTCTTTGCAATTTATTCAACTTTATGGGACGATATCAGCCCCATCTCACTTTGTGTACCTGTAATATGTAACACAGTGCAATCAGTCAAGCCAAATAACAACTGGTAATCTTTGTATTGGGCATAGCTAAAGGCGGAGTGTGTGGTAAGCAAGTATGATTGATGTGGAAGAATTATTAATAGTTCTCAACATTAACGGAATTGTAATAGTGAAGAGAAGTACATTTTCTAGGTGTAATTTCTTAAGCAGCTATAAATACTATTTGATACAATTAATAATGTTTCTCCGCAAGTCGAAATGTCGCTTTTCTAATTCAAGAAAATAGTATGGAAATTAGTTCCGTGACACTTACGGAATGTTTGTTAATTTTGCGATGTTAACTAAGTCGATTTACTCAACACACGTGTAAAGCTCCTCTAAAATGGGCGGTTCTAGCCAGTAATGAAGTGACCGAGAACTTATTATATATTAGCATTATTCACTAAGAAGGAAGTGGACGTGTTCTCATCGAAGAAGATCGGAAACTCACACGTCAAAAAATATAACTACATCACTATAATATTTCACTGAAAGGGTAAATTCCCTTCTGAATGAACAAGAAAGTAGAGCAAAAAAAAAACCCCAACAAACAATGAAGTTAAAAATGCAAAGTACTTAAAGTACCAAAACATGAAGAGTGATATTCAAGGCAGAATTCAAATTCTGTTACATACATCATGCCTTCTTTCTGAAGGTTACATACGCAGAATGTACACGAGTTCAAATATGGTTTCCTTCTCTTTAGATGATATAAAAATAAACATGCCATCGCCCACGTTTTTCACATCATGACTCAGAACAAGGCAAATATATGACGTCTGAACAATTCTTAGAGTTTGTTTCAGTTGGGCCAAATTTATTGCTCCTTGTTGGACTAATGCCATAAGTTATCTCTGTCGTTAGTACTGGAACATCGATAAAAAATGTTTAAAATATTCTAATTGATAAATGTGATGCATACATTATTTTTTAGGCCAAATGAAAAGCTTTCTAAGGGTGCAAGGGACAGTTTTTATGCACACATTTATTGACGAATACACCTACCTGATATAAAAATTCATAAATAATAAAATACATGAGTGAAGTTAAAAAGATCCACATTTTTCAAAAGACATAATAAAGCAACACATAAGAATATCATTCTACGGGAGTTATTCAATGATGTTTATTCTCCCAAAAGTTTAAGGCATGTATATGTTTGGGATTACCCAAATTCATATCATTGCCTAAAATGTAGACCGTCCTATAGAGCAGGTTAATGTCTTTGGTTTGATTTTGTTTTTGTTGCGATATTTCGTTTTATTTTAATCTCCATTCTACCTTCGTGCCAGGATGCCTTAATGCACCTTGAGTTGTTTTGTCAGAATTTAATCCTACCGCTTCGGTGGCCTAGTGGTTAGAGCGTTCACCGCGGAAGCGGGAGCTCGTGGGTTCGATCCCAGGCCGAGTCATACCAAAGACTTACAAAAATGGCACTAACAGCGGCCTCGCTTGGTGCTCAGCATTAAGAGGTTAGTAGTAGGACTAGTCGGCCTGGTGTCACGATAATGTGACTGGGTGGGACATCATGCTACATGTCTGCGGACATCGTAGCGATATGACTAAACATTTGTTAAAACTACGTTAAAAATGCTAATCACACACACACACACACATTTAAATCCCGTGTGGTGTAAGAAGGCAACAGTCAGATATTTTGTCAGTTTCGAATCAATGTTTGGTGTGAGAAGAAAACCGTCAATAATTAAAGAGAATTATCGATTGTTCAGTTGCTTTACCTTTCCACGCTTGTTTGTCTGTGTAACTGTATGCAAATGTTTATACGTGGGTTGCGTTTAACGGTTGAGCATTGAATAATCAGTGCCCGGGTTACCATAGCTGACTTTGTACTGGACAAATTACTACTTTTCATTATTCGGTATTGAAAGGTTAATCTACACGCCTGCTTCTCTCGAGTCAAATTATTAACGTGATTACTTTGCTAATCAGAATACAACATTTCAGTTTATGAGATACATAATCGATTTATGTCTTCGGAAATGAAACAAAACAATATTCACTATCAAGTCAATAACAATAAATGTCTGTTTTTATTGTCATTAAATGCCATATAGGTACGATTGTTTCCTGAACACATGAGGTGATTTCGAAAGGTCAACATACCTTCCATTATTACCTCAGGAACATCTGTAAGGAAATGCTTTTTAACAAATCCTAGCTAATGTTTCATATACATTAGGCGACATTATCTTTACTTGCCCTAGGATGCAAAACGTTTTTTATATTAAGTTTTAGTCTTTAAATAAACGTACCATATATAACTTATTCTCATAAGTGATAATTTCAGACTTTGTTATATACTTGATTATATCTATTCTTAACTTGTTTAACTGTACTTCTACATAATTCTGAAACTTTTGAATGATTTGAAGCGATATATTGTAAGATAATGTTTGTTCAGTTTTTATTTGTTTCAGTGTTAGCTCATCTTGTCGTAAGGTCTACTAGGTATGGTTCTGCGTCTATCATTCTTCGTCCGTCCGTCCGACAAGAATTGCATTTTCGTGACCATATTTCTGATCGGAGTTTTTCTGACTTGAATTATGGGTTTGGATAATTAGCGCGATCCACGCATCCTAATGAAATGATATCGTTTATGTTTTACTGAGATTCTTACTGGAGGGTTGCCGTTTTTTTTTAATCAAAATGAAAACATTGGGGTAAGTATCCTCAAGATCTTTCTGATAAATTAATAAAAGAGTTCACGCATATAAATGAGGGGATCTTGCATTTTATTGGTTGAGTTGTTTGTCACTTCGGAGGCCATAATTTTAGGTCAGAAATAATCAGCCTTGCAATTAAGATCTTGAAAGAAAAAAAAAACGAAATATATAGATGATAATGGCGTGATCGTAACAGATTGTCTGGATATGATTCCATTCTTGAGATCATGTTTCATTTCCGATTGTGATCGAGTTTGGAATATTAGTTTGTATAAAGAAGACCTCCGACAGTTTGGGTAATGAACGAAATGTACGCATACCAAAGAGGTATTCTTGTTTCAGAACGATGGAGTTTTATACCATTCGGAATGCAATAATGAGAGTCTGATTTTGTTCAATTTGATACCGGTATATAAGCGTGTATCAAGAATTTGAATGAATTTATCAAATCCCGAGTTTAGATAAATGTTATAAATAGGCTCATTATCAAGATATAATATGAGTTTTATTATTGTCTTCTGCACAATTAGCTCAGCTTCGTACCACTCGACAGTCGGTATTATTGCCCCGCGTTTGATCCAAGTAAATATACGTATACAAGATTTTTTTTTGACGAACGGAGAAGCATGAATATTCTTAAGGAGGTTTGCATTTAGCTGGCGGACCGTGTTGTCCTTCTAAAGACCTTATGTTAACTAAATTTGGTAAATATTCCTATAGCCTCAGGATCTCAGTACTAGTACGATTATGAACGAGATCCACGCTTATTTAATGAAGCAGTCTTCAGTATGACCGCCGGAACTTAATAACATTTAAGGTCTTTTTGCTTCATCCAAAATTCGATCAAAGTTGTTATACGTCATCAAGATGCTTTATTATTTTAATTATTACATTTAATTATTATTATATGGTAATGTTGTATCAAAATAACAGAGGTTGTTAAACTGGAAATCTTTCGTCGATAGGAAGTTTCTCTCAAATATTGTAGATAAGCTTCTATCATCATATTCTCATTCAGGGTTGATAACAAATGCGAGTTGGGCATAATAATGGGGTGATGTTGGTTGACTATCAGCTGTTTTAAGATTATAATGTATATTTGCTAAAATATGCGTATCGTGTAAATCTTGAATAAGAGCATATGTATTGTCTCTCATGTTGATTATCAGCATACAGTAATACTAGATTTTGTTTAGAAAAGTAAACTTTTAACAAAAAACTCGACATGACTGAAAATTAAAAATTATATTTTATGAATTTGACAAAAAAGTTAATAATACTTAAATACAATATCGAAGTTTAAGATCTGTAAAGTCAGAATGTCTCATTTCCTCCTTGTTATCTAATATTGATTCTATCCCTTGTTGCAAAACTCTAATTATAATTTTTATGCTAATAAAATGGTATTGTTGCCCTGACAAAATCAAATATTACTGTTACACGCACAGGGGTAATCACTTGACCGAGCGGTGTCAAAACCCTGGCGCGAGTCACGCTGGAAGTCATATGTTTTCCCCAAATTTCCAAAGACTTCCATACAACTTGAGATGTAAAGTGGAAAGAAAGACGTGTCTGCTATAATTAATAATCTTTGCTCTAATAAATTGGCGACGCAGAGGAGACAACTTGCCCAAGAGTCCATTAACCGCACCTTAGCATGGTTTTTCTTCATTATCATCCTATTTCCGTACCGCAAGCCCGTCATGCCATAGCAATTCCACTAGTATTCCCTTACTAACTGGGAAATATTTAACTGCGCGACCCTAGGACAGTCAATCCACAGAATTTCCGGCGTATCACGCTCATATACATACGCCCATTTACCACTATGGACACATAAACGGTACCTACCAAGTTCCAACTTATTGATTCCATTATATTCCCCCCATAAATACTGCCATTTCAATCACATCACTTTTATACACCGCGGAATTTTAATATGGACTATGTTACAGAAAGGGACAGTCATTCGGCTTGTACCCAAATTCCCTACTAACGACCCCAGCATGGTTCAACTTCACTAACACAAGGCTCTTTGATGTTTACTCCTACTAACTGGCTAACTATTTCGGGCTAGTAATGTTTCCATGGCACTGAAGACCAAATACTCGCACAAATTAAAAACGGGATGCTGTCAAATACACATACTCCAAATTTATTACATTACTATGGACAACGTTTGGAAATACTTCAATTGTTTGGTATTAGAGCACTATCAGCATTCCAAGTATGGTTATATATTGCTGTTATATACTAGTCATATAAGTAGAAATAACCAGCCATATGTTGCAATATCTAACCTTTCTCACCATCACAGACGTGTAAGCGTTGCTGTCATCTTGCGATTCACTACATAGTTTGCTATAATATACCAACACCAACTAGCACTGAAGTCATGTTGTATGTTAAGTTTCAATCTAAAATGCTCATCATACTTGACTCCTTTTCCATGTTGCCAAGAATGACTTGCAAAAGTCGTTCTAAGTCTCGATGGTAAGTTGAACATGCGTGTATATATATATATATATATATATATATAGATATATATATATATATATATTCATACCAAAGACTTACAAAAATGGTATTAACAGCTGCCTCGCTTGGCGTTCGGTATTATGAGGTTAGTGTTATGACTGGTTGGCATGGTGTCAGGAGAATGTGACTGGGTGAGACATCATGCTACATGTCTGCGGAATGATGACCCAGTACTCGACATCACTATAAACTGTCACACTGCAGACATCGCAGCGATATGACTGAAAAAGTGTTAAAGTTAAGTTAAAAATCTCAATCCCATCCAACCCGACTGCACCGGTGGTATAATGGTTAGAGCGTTCGCATGGGATGCAGAGGTCGTGGATTCGATAAAGACTTATAAAATGGTACAAATATCGGCCTCGCTAGGGTGCTCAGCATGTAAAGGTTAGTGTTAGGACTGGTCGGCATGGTGTCAGGATAATGTGACTGGGTGGGACTTCATGCTACATGTATGTGGCATTATGCTCCAGTGCTAGACATCACTATCAACTGCCACAAAGTAGACATCGTAGTGATAAGACTGAAAAATTGTTAAAGCTAGGTTAAAAATAAATAATCGCAAACACACAACCATCCCAAGAAACGTTGTTTCAATTAACTGGTTCCAGTGACGCATGTTCTCAATGAATCCGCAGCATTGAAATAACACCCATCATGCTGCTATATTTTAGTTACATGAGATTATCAAACATACATAATCGTGTTTGGTTTCCTCCAGATCAACTGAGAACGTAACTTTGATCGTCAGAGACCTTTCCTGATAAGATGCAAAGTTAAACTTTGTCCCTCTCTCTCTCTCTCTCTCTCTTGCCGCTCGCCGTGACATTTACTTGAACGAAATCCATTTACGGACCGAGCTAAATATAGCTAATGTTATAGACGAGCTATGCATGGTCAACACGATAACGTAACATAAGCAACGAGAACACGCGGAATGTCTTTCTTTTATACGTTATTTTTCGCCTTTAACTTAAACAAATGGAACTGTATCTTATCGGTACAAGAAGCGTAACTTGCACTTTTTAGGTTATACTCATACAGATAATTTTCTAAATAAAAAAAGTTTTGAAAATGTCAAAAGGCTATGAATAAAATATAAATTCTCAATTGTGAATCTTTGTAATGAAATTACTTTGGAGACGAAAATTTATACGTCATACGTGCAAAATGGAATTAAGGTTATGCTCCACAACCTTCTCACACGCATGTCGTCTGCATGATGTTAACTTTTGTGGTGCAACAGATCAAGTACCCGACAATCCTCAAAAAATTCTCTACTGGTCTAGCTTATGATTTTATCATATTTGTTAATTGGGATTAGTCCACGCCCGTTTTATTCTAAGTTGTGAAGTTGCTTCAAAACAGCAGAATTCAATAACGCTGAAGCAAATCTAGAATGATCAAAACATATTCTCACAACTGCACTCTTTTGAAGATTTGAATATCTATCTGAATTTGTCTTTCTCTGTGCACAATTTGATGAAATACGGACATGCTAAGCTTATTTTCTTCAAATTTCATCTGAAACATCTGTTAGATGTTTGTGCTTGTGAAAACGTGGCATTCACTATGAACTTATATTATTGCATTTTAATGTTGTGGCAATCATACGGAGCTGAATGTGTACACAAAGCAGATCCGCTTCAACTTAAACATTCCTTGATTCTACTTAAAATAAAACATGACCATGTTCTTAATTTAATCTTGATAAATTCGTCTCTTTCCAAAATATGTAACTGTGGAATGGAACAATACTGTTGAATTATTAGTTACATTAAAGCTGTTTTATCACCATTAAGGATAAAAGGTTGAAAAGATTTAAGATCAAAAGTTGGCACAGAGAGCGCTGATAGCATACACGTTGTATAACACCTGAGAAATGATTTTTCTCTGATTGATGACCTATCCAGAAATACCTATATTTGATAAAACCGACATATAAGCAGAGAAAACTACTATGTGAACAGATATATTAATAGCAAAGCAGCTGTTTGTACCATATTTATAAATCTTTTTTATAAGTATGACTCGACCGGGGTTTGAAACCGCAACCTCACATATCCGAGGTTCACATTCTAACCACTTAGGTTTAAGAGAGTCGCTAATGACTGCACATTGCAGAAAAGAACATGTATACCTTGCATAGATTTACATACGCTAAAACGACACAACACCTAATAAGCACTATTCTGAATAAATGTTTTGATGCATATAGCTTTAATGTTTCGTATCTTGATATTATTGCTAATGATCTATAACTTTGTTCATGGCAAAATAATCACTGATGAAGTTTTGGAAAAGGAGATGGAGTGACCTTATAACCACATACTACTTATTTCTAATGTGTGTATGGCAAAAAAAAAATATGTTTTAAGATCAAATTAATGATATGCTCAGTTGAGTAATTTTTTTTAAGATCGAGGTAATGGTATACTCAAATTATGATTCAGGAAGTTTTTTATTTTAATATCGAAGTAATACTATTTTGAAAGTGTGGTGTAAATGTTGTGATTGTAGTTTAAGTAAGAAGCCTATCAGCCTAAAGCACAAAAATTAGATTAATGTTCGAAAATAATATTTTCAGAATATGGTACAAACGTTTAGTTTCGAGAGAAGTAATATTACTCACTTTCCATTATATAATTGTCATACGTCAGAACACATTAAATTGTATGTCTTTTCGGACTGGAGAAAAGAATAGCACTTCTTTTCTTTGCTTCATTAGTGGTATTTCGGAAACTTATTTCTATGACATTTGGTAAAACTCAGTACACGTTTGGATTGAGTTTAAATATCTTAGTATCTACGAAGTTTCAGTGAAAAGTTATATCGGATCTAAATGCGATATATAGGAGATGAACGTATTTATATCTCATTATCGCCATATGTCATAACATCATTAAATCTTTGCAAAATTAGCTACAGAATATCTAAAGAATGCAATGGCAATACAATCTCGTGTTAAAAGATTGGCAACTTGGAATGCAACTAAATATTTAAATGTGGCTCCTGCTATAAATAACAACATTCCATGAATCTCGTTATTTATTTACCCAAAATGGCAATATTTATAATTAAGTTTAACTCGATTCAGTTCAGCTCTAATTATTGCTAGAACGTCATCAGAATTTGTGTGTAATTGTCAACAAAATTGAGCCTGATAATCAAAACATGTTTTGTGTTTTCATTCCAGATCGCTTTCATCATCAAATTTGCAAATTTTATATCTGTTTTATGTCTGATTTTATGCTTCTAGTACATGTCATTCAGCCAATATCCCCATGCTTCTAGTACATGTCATTCAGCCAATATCCCCATCTAAGTAAGAAATGAGTCTTATGTCTTGTACTTAAACACATTTATATCCCCATCTAAGTAAGAAATGAGTCTTATGTCTTGTACTTAAACACATTTATATCCCCATCTAAGTAAGAAATGAGTCTTATGTCTTGTACTTAAACACCTTTTGCAACATAAGAAACGGCACGAAAATGAAAAGTGTCTTTACGATACGGTATGGATAAGAAAAAAATTTAAGAAACAATAAGAAGATACAAAACGAGCAATGATATAAAGACTACGTACAGCTAGCTGTTAATGAGAGGTACCATTCGATACCAAACTTTTAATTAATTTGAGCTGGGTGTTAGCGATGACCTTTCAAGGTTGTAAATATAATTTTTGTTTCCAGGCAAAAGACTCTACAGCTATTTTGCAACGTGCATTGTCGTCTTGAAGTATGAATACTTTTCAAAATGCTTTGCAAAGCCTGGCCTTAAATAAAAGTTAAAAGCATTAATGACCGTAGCATTGTTATTAATATTTCCCATAATTCCGACTAAAAATAACAAGGCGATTTATAGGTATAGTAGCCCCAAAACATGACACCCACCGTGACATTATTTTCGTGTAGTCTGAGAGACTAGTATCGGACATCTACGATGGTTCTTTCGATGGTTTTCAACATTGATTATAACCTTGGTTTGTTCAGACAATATTACATTATTCAAATATACTTCAACCGTGAAACCTATATTTTTTGTACTAGTTCACGCATTGTTTCTCATACCAGCAGATATTGTCAGTGTTTTCCGAAATCGGTGATAATATCTTAATCATGCAGTCGGAAGTCAAGTTTCCTCATGAAGGCTGTTTCAGGTACATATTTGCTGTATCAATTCGTAATCGCTTTCAAACTCATTCGTCTATTTTGCTTCACTATTCTCAGAAGTTTACGATTGGGGAACTTTGGAAATGGCTGCTGCTGTTTTTTTAAAAATATTTCCTTGCTGTTCTGATCAAGGACCATGCAATGACACAACTATTAATATGTAACTGAGAGTTTCCTCGGACTTTTAGTTCTCTTAAAAGATTAAAGAGTCAGTTTTAATTTCGTGTCGTCTGCAATACATCATGCCATTTATGGTCTTTCATGAGTAGACTTCTCTCTTTATACTGGATGACTGGTAAAAGAACATATAAACATTTATCCAGGCACAAATCGTTACAGGCAACAATAAACCTAAAACTAACATTTTTGCATTGACTATCCCGTAGATTAAGTTTGTAATGTCGGCAAACGTTGTGTCAATTATGGCACATTACTGTAGCTACAGGTATAATAATAATAATAATAATAATAATAATAATAATAATAATAATAATAATAATAATAATAATAATAATAATAATAATAATTATTATTATTATTATATACAATTAATAATAATATATTACGAGGAACATAATTGGTATATTTGTTAATATAGATGAGTGAACCATGGGAAGAAACAAAAACTTTTCCCATTACAGCCTAAAAATTGCAACAATGTGTCAGCATATCTGATATGCAATCGTTTGCTAAAATCCATTCGTCTCTAACAAATTCTTTCCTTATCATTTCGTGGAACGAGATACAACACGTTGAAATGAGCCGTGTAGCAGTGCCACTTCCAATTACCGAACTATTTTCTCCTAGTCATAAAAAAACAGAAATTAATATGTACGCAAACTGTCTGATTATCTTTTATTTTCACCCTGCAAACATCATTAAACAAAAGCAATAACATAAGTACATATTGGTCAATGTCTTACAGATCTTCCTCAAAACTATCACGTATTCCGCAAAATATACGCGTTTATTGGATGTTCTCAGAGATATCACTCATCATTTTCTCTAGTTTGTTCGTCAGGAACATGGTAATTGTTTGTACCCGAATATAGACTTGCATCGGTTTAGCAGTAATGAAAACACCATATTAGGAGTTAAGCATTGTATTTCGCATCTGAGTATCCCATATCATTATTTAATTATTCACAGAGTAACAGTCGTGCAGTTTACCAACATATATCCCCCGTTTTCAGTCCAGTCATGCAGCGTGCCTATGTGTTTCGTGTTTATGCGGCAAGTCATTGGGACATTTATAAATGCCCATTTACAACTGGTCGGTGCAATATCATATTCAGTCCAGTAGAACCAATTCTGAGAGAAGGTTGGAATGTCATCAGCCAGGCATAGAAGATTAAGAAAGTAACTCTAGCAACAAGTCATAATTAGCAAAACATTTTGGTCGCTGCTTCTATTTATTTTCCAGATCCCAAAGTAAGAACTGAATAACCCCTTTATGTTTGAATTCTATGACGCTGTTTGTATCTGGTAAAGGAAACATCCTGATCAGTATTTGTGTTGAAATTACCGAAGAGCTTTAAAGGACTAGAATGATCTCATTTTAAAAACTAACAAGAAAGATGTACAAAAAAATAGAACCATACAAGCAAAACTATGGTTTGATCATTTTGGATTCTGGATGTACCAATAACATCACGGATTGTCTATTATTTATACTGGTGTGGAGGCTTTTGACTGCATTTCGCACGATGTGTGCTAGAGTGGAGGCATTCCACTGCATATAGTAAGATCTGCACCAGAGTGGAGGCTTTTGAAAACAATTGGCAAGATATGTATTAAAGTGAAGGTGTTCCGCATCATTGTGAGAGATCTGTGTTAGAGTGGACGCATTCCACTGCATTTGGTAAGATCTCTACCAGAGTGGATACTTTCCACTGCGTTTTGAAAGATCTGTACAAAACTGGAGACTTTACACTGCATTTTGCAATATCTGTATTAACGTATTCCTGAGTACGATGGAATACTGTGAAGTCCAAGTCCAAACCTGAGAATTTAAAAAATAATTATCGAGTGCTCCAACACTTTTACCAACAGTAAGCATATTATATCGTTATTTTAACATTAACAATAAAATTTTAATCAAATTACAATACACCTGCGAAAGGAATACGAAGTGTTGACATACGAATTAAAACAATAGTCTTTAAAAAAAAAACAGTTCAGTTCAAGGTAACGATACGCATGGCTTTAACTTGTGACCTTGCAATGTATTCTGCCTTATTTCAGTTATTAAATACTCTGCCATAGTGACGATAAACTCTTAAATTTGACCCCTTTTCAGCCTAAACAGCCACGCCGCGCCCATCTTGCCAAACTGTACCTTCAAAATAGCTTGACACCGACCAAGGTCGGTATTCGAGCAAAGTTAAAACCTGCAGTCAAGCAACACAGCTTCCGTCACGAAGCACACAAACCAAACTGGTCATAACCTGACTAATCAAATGCAGGCGTGGATCGATGATGGACTTTAAATCCAAATTCTTTTTCTCTGAACTAGAAACTTTGATACAGATTCATAGTTTTGCGATGAATGTATTAGATCTCTCTCGAGACGAAAAAATGTCATTCTACCAATGAGGGTCCATCTTAGTTCGCAGTATTCAAACGAGTTGGCTATTTAAACAGATACAAGCACTGCAAGCATCATATGTCGAATGTAACACATCGTCGACAATCGAATGCCATTTTTTATTTTACGGTCTTCCTCGAATGCACATGTTTACACTAGTTCGTAATGAATCAGCGTGATTGTCTCGCTTGTTAAATAGCATTGAGATTTTTGTATTTGGAAGAATCGGAAGAAAAAGCCCCTAAAACACAGCAATTTTAGCTAATATATCGATTTTAGCAAAGTTATTTTGAATGAGCACGTAATCTTTGACTTCGTAATGGTTTACGATACTCTATTTAAATAGTATTATATTGGAACCGTCTATTAATTGTTTGTAATAAATATATGCAAAGGCTGTTGACGGAGGCATATACTTACCGTGTATAAGGTCTGCTTCCCAGCTAATATCAGTTTTGACATTATCGTCTATAAAATAAATAGTTTATAAAGTGGTGCAAGATTAAACACGATTCTATAGAGGATTGTTAATGTTAGCGTTGATATAGATTGGAACTAGTTGAAAGCACGAGCTGGCACGGCTTTTATGGGGTACTGAATTTGTAATTGGAAAAGAAATATTATTTCTTTCGCAATGGCTAGTAACATTTATTGTTTTATTACATAAAAATTTCATAATAAAATCCCTCTCTGGTAATGAATAATCAAATAGAATTTATAGATAACGAGAGAGAGAGAGAGAGAGAGAGAGAGAGAGAGAGAGAGAGAGAGAGAGAGAGAGAGAGAGAGAGAGAGAGAGAGAGAGAGAGATATCAGCTCATGATACACTGCAGATGGAGATACTCCATACAATACCATTCTTTGTTTTTACCATCACTTTCTTACGCACCAGCTCCAATCAACGTCTGCTTTAGTACGGGACCTCTTGATAATTTTAAAGTGATTGTTTGTAATCCTTCTTTCCGTTGTATGTAATTAATTTAAATGAAAGGATTGAACACTTATTAACATTTTAACTGCTCTGCAGTTGTGCCAAATTTTAAAAAAGCATCTCGTTTTAAAGGTATTACTTTAAATGTTCCTTAAACACTTTATGCAAATTATTTCTTTTTATTGTGTAAGATATTTAACATGTTGCTGGTTAAAATGTAATTTTATGACTTCTGCAGTCATACGTGTTAGCTTAACATTTTGAATAATTCATGTTTACCAGATATTTTCGTCAACAGTATGAAATCTGTCACAGAAGGAACAATGAAAGGTACTCTGCATAGTCATTGAGAAAAATGTATACAACTCTATGCCTTAATTCCCCTTTCATTCACACAAACAATGAATTTAGAGAGATTTAAAAACAAAATGGGAACACATCTACTTTTGTTACATAATTTTGTTACAATACAAAATATAAATATCGGGTTAAATATGTCCGTTATTTGAAGTAGCGAATCAAATGTAGGATACAAAATTAAAATATAAAATAAAAGAAAGAAAAAATAAACAAACAAATTACAACGTATGTCAGTATCAGCGAATCGGAAACAGTCAATCAAAGCACCGATCCTATTTTATAAACGACTCGAATTTGAATTAAGGCTTACAATAACATATTAATATAACAGCTAATGATTCCATTTACAACTATTTAGTCTTTTGACAACTAATTAGTGGTATAACAGCTAATGATTCCATTTACAACTATTTAGTCTTTTGACAAATAATTAGTGGTATGACCGCTAATGATTCCATTTACAACTATTTAGTCTTTTGACAACTAATTAGTGGTATAACATAAATTAGTGAATCGGAGAAGAGTCACCTTGTATCATCGAGGGGTACATTGTATCATTGAGGGATACGTCTTATCATTTAAGGTTACGTTGTATCGCTTGAGGGATCATTGTTCATGGATACTTTAAATTCAGTGTAGTAGTGATCATATTATCAGTGAAAATTGGTACGGCACAACAAATAGTAAATACACACTGAGTACAATGGCCGATCTAACTTGCAAACTGAACAAATATATCTCCAAAACAATTTATTTTCAGTGTAGTCTATTATTAGAAAACAGCAAATCAGCAATCATCCAAGAATGAATGATTCAACTCTTTATAAAATACCAGCCAAATTAACTCTCTCAGCCAAGAATATATGTCAGAACCTGTATATAATACCAGCCAGTCAGCTCTCATCCAAAAAATTATGCCAGAACCTTTTATAAAATCCAGCCAATCATTTCTCAGCCAAGAGAGTTTGATATATCCCTGTATACAATACCAGCCAATCAGCTCTCTCAGTCAAGAATATATACCAAAACCCTGTATATAATACCAGCCAGTCAGCTCTCATACAAGAAGGTATGCCAGAGCTCTGTATAAAATATCAGCCAGTCAGCTCTCATACAAGAAGGTATTCCAGAACCCTTTATAAAATATCAGCCAATGATCTCTCACCTAAGCGGGTGTGCTATATCCCTGTATAAAATACCAGCCAATCAGCTCTCATCCACAAAGGTATAACAACCCTGTATAAAATATCAGCGAATCCTCTTTTCCAAGAATTGTGCCAGATCCCTATATAAAATACCAGATAATCAGCTCTCATCCAAGAAGGTATGCCAGATCCCTGTATAAAATACCAGATAATCAGCTCTCATCCAAGAAGGTATGCCAGATCCCTGTATAAAGTACCAGATAATCAGTTCTCATCCAAGAAGGTATGCCAGATCCCTGTATAAAATACCAGATAATCAGCTCTCATCCAAGAAGGTATGCCAGATCCCAGTATAAAGTACCAGATAATCAGCTCTCATCCAAGAAGGTATGCCAGATCCCTGTATATAATACTAGACAATCAGCTCTCATCCAAAAAGGTATGCCAGATCCCTGTATATAATACTAGATAATCAGCTCTCATCCAAAAAGGTATGTAAGAGTCCGGTACAAAATACAAGCAGAATGATTGGGCGTAGTTAGTATAAGTTTAAATGCGCCTGGAAGAGCTCGGAATTTGAGCAATATAACTGCTGCACATCACATTTCAAACCAAAGATTGGAAACGCAATGCGTCATTGTTTCAATTAGTTCCATGTCTTCTGTTTGCGTCTAATAAATGAAGAACTACATATGCTCTTTGCCATTTTATTCCTCATATATTGTATTTCGATGTTAGTGCTAATTATTATTATTATTATTGTTATTATTATTATTATTATTATTATTATTATTATTATTATTATTATTAGTAGTAGTAGTAGTAGTAGTAGTAGTAGTATTAGTAGTGGTAGTAGTATTAATATTATCATTATTATTAGTAGTAGTATTAGTATTAGCATTATTAGTATTATATTATTATTTATTATATTATTAGTAGTAGCATTATAATTATTATTATTCATATTATCTTTTATTATTATTGTTATTATTATTATCATTATTATTATTATTATTATTACTATTATTAGTAGTAGTAGCAGTAGTAGTAGTAGTAGCAGTATTATTATTAATAGCATTATTATTATTATTATTATTATTATTATTATTATTATTATTATTATTATTATTATTATTATTGCGATGACGATGATGAAGCAGTCCTTTGAAATGAAGACGATGTAACATTATAGGAGGAAATATAAACTATCGACATTTGTTAATTCATGTACATATCAGCATTAAGCAGCTTTTGAGGAAAATATATATAAACAGATCTGGTCTATGGAGTTTGTTAGTCCAATCAATAGAACAAAAATATTGCATCATTTCTGCTGACTCATTATGCAACGCTAATCATGGTCTACACTATTGTAGTTATATACGTGACTATACACCGTATATTTTATGCCAAAATGTGTTATTTTCATTCGATAACAAATTATGAATATTTGTTTCCATTGATGCAAATAAATTAATAATTAGATAAACGTTATATGTTTAAATAGCTTGAAAAAAACATTTATCACGTTGGAAGGGAAGAGTTTGGAAAGAAAACATGTATTATATGTTAGACAGCTATGGTTTTATTTTGGTTTATTGTATGTCAGTACAAGCATAAGAAAATGAAAAAAAGCGCGTTATTTATCACCTTGTTATAACAGCATACCGACTGCCACTTAGAACTCTTACAAGTGAGTCTCACAACAGTTCCGTCGGCAGATGGTTTCTCAGGTACAACACATCTTGATATCTAGATATAACTTCATGCCTTCTTCACAACAATAAAATACCCTTTTTGTCTTTACTTCATGATCAACAGACCATGAAAATCGTAGTCTTTGTCGTGACTCACCTTAACCAGCTAAACCTGAACGATTGAATATGTCTGTCTTCATCCTATCAATGTACTTGTTTCAGAGTTAATTACCCACTGATAGACTGGAATATTTGTTCTAAAATATTTTGTCTTTAAATATAGTTAGGTAGGATTTTTTAATGTTCTATCTTTTAGATCACAGAACTAAAGTTATTGTATCTCATACACAAGATTATTTTTTTTATTATTTGCTGGTTATTTTATCAAGAAGAATACCTAAATTGATTTCCTCCCTACATAATACAACAGACCTATTGCTGCACCTTCAAGCTGCCTACTACTGCACTTATTCCAACTTGTGTTAGCGTCTTCAACTGGCCACTTGCAAGATCAAATTTTGATCAATTAGAAAATGCATGATGCTAGCAGATGTGGACAAACTTAATGTGGATCTCTATTCATGGGTTTTGATCAACGATGAGGTAGCATTCGTATTGAGTACAACATGTTACATATTTTCACAATGATGCAAATTGTAAATGAGCTGTGGTGAAATATTATATATACTGTGCTACTTGTGGCTGCTGATGCTAACATTTCCTTGTTTTTCACTTGTAAGCATAAATAAAAATACGTCACCAACGACTTAATGTACCAATATCCTGCTCATCAATCAGAATAAACATTGCATTGGTTCGATAAGTGACTATGCTCGGTAAATAAACTGGGATTGGCTCATTCAAACAACTTGAAAAGTCATGGTATGCACAATGGTGGAGACAAACTTGGTGAGGCTGAAATGAGGAAATTTCCGCAAGGTAGCCACGTGTGATAATGGAGACGATGGCTTGAGACGATATAATTATGTCAGATGCAGTTTTTTGTGTGCTGATCTAACGGCAAAACTCCATCAAGTCAGTAATATGTAAGGTTAAATGGCACTTTGGCGCATACGAAGCCCAGTTCCAACCCCGTTCCTCTAAGCGTGTTGCTGTTTTGTTTCTTAAGTACCTGATTGATAGACATGAACGAAAATGCTTCGATTGTAATTATACTGTTGGTATTTTTTATTACCTTTGTTTGACAATTGTAAGTCATCGTTACTGTTTTTGATTTCATTGTTATTGCTATTTTCTTACCGCCCACCGAATGTAAATTGGACGGGAGCAACTTATTTGGGACTTATTAGTACAAGAATCAATAACAAAAGGATAAAATGTTTGTCTGTTTGGTAACCAATCGTTTTGATCCGAGTTAGCGCTGATATCAGGCCGTAATATGTACCATAATCAAAATCAGACGTCTAAAACGTAGACAGAAAAAATTATGTGAAAAAGAAAGTAAAGGAGGATTATTCTGACACAGAAGAAAAAATGCATTTGTTGTTCTAATACATTTTAAAAAAGAAACAAACCATACCTGTTCCGCTAGATCCAACTAAGTTATTGAAACAATTTGAAACTTGTCGGGTCAGGAAAGATTATATGGCAGTTGTACCAAAGAAACAAGATTAATGTATTTTTTGTATTTCATTAAGAATTATATATCGCGGAAGCTGTCGGGCAACATCTATCACCTGGTATAACCAAAAGCAGTCACCAGAATGCAAATGTAGAAAAGGCCTGATATTAGAGCGTTTTATCGCAGTTAATGAGAAACTAATGTTCCGGATGTATAACTCACAAGATCCGATATCAAGCATATACGTTTGACTGGATTAAAGAACTGCTTTGTTTATGTGGATAAGTGTGCTCCAAAGACAATATCAATCTGGCCCATGGACGGAACAGCCGGTGATAATTAAATTATCAAATGTATAAACTATTATCCTGCGAGCTGTTGAAAAAAGATGGGATATGGGGTTACTTTGTGAAATTCTTGGGTACTTAATGGAGAGCTTGTTGCAGCTGGGGCCAATTATCCAAGAAAAGGACTACTTTCAAATGTATTGATCATCGTAATACTGCAGAGACAGCAAAACAGGACCAGATCAATACCCACTACACTGGCTGATTTGAAAGAAGAATTTGAAAATATGATAATCAATAAAAACAATGTTTTCACTAGATCAGTATAATAAAAAGATATTTTGCAAACAAGTCCTCAACGATAGAGTCCAATTGTTTACTGCCAATTAAACTTTGTTAATGTTATATTTGGTCAGATGTGTCCCTTATACCCCACCCCGGCCATTCTGACTTAGTATTTTCTATTGTAATGTCTGCAGGAGACGCACTACGTGCATCAAAAGAAATCGGCCAATCACTCATTGTTTTAACAGAAGACGCCAAAGACTCCAATTATAATATAATATCGGCAACAATATTGTAAAACGAGAATATCTATGTACCTAACGTGATTTGATACTGTAACATAGTATATTAGATAACATGAAAGTCTGAAACACTAAAAATGTTCTTCAGATGAAATGACAGTGGTTGCTAAGAAAATTTAGCAGATGCAGGTTTGTGCAAATCTTTATGCAGGCTGATATTTAAAAGCATTTACACAAAATATGCAGCCACATATCAGATATATCTGCAGCATCGGTGAAAATGCTTTTAGACAAGATCCCATATGTGTAGCTCTTGTCTTTGCTATTGCTACACCAGCATCGTCGATATTCTCTCCTTTATACTTAGAACTAATATGCATTTTTATCACGATTGTGGTTGTCGAAAATTAATGATCGATATGTTTGTGTTGAGGATTGTGTATAATACACGGAGCTTCAACGTTCCGTTACATGTCTACATCCTTATTCCGCATTCCTTGATCTTCAGAACGTTCGCTGCATATATCTCGCCTACAAGGTACCGATAGAAGTCTGTCTCATATTTTCAACCAAAATCTGGGTCATGTGTGATCTAACATTAACATTGGTAAGAGCTCATTAGTAATGACACCGGTTTGAAGAGCATCAAAGAAACCATTAATTCGCTGGGCAAAACACACGCCTTAACGGTCTTGAAGGCGAGTCTCATTTTAAAGACAGGAAATAACGTGATCAATGCTTACGGATTTCCACGTCATCATCCTATGGTAGTATGCACCTTTTTCTGTCTGTGTCTGTGTAAATGTGATATCTATGCTGGTCTGAGACAGCTAATATTACATGGCACTAAAGAGACTCAAATATCCTTTGATTCAGGATATAATTATTATTCAGTTTAGGGGCTTGTGTGATAAAACGGAACGAAATGTACCATAACAACTTCAAGAACATCTAGAAGAACTGGTAATATTTTTCTCGGTTCTACAACAAATGCAACCCAGTATTTGAGTTGTGTTATTTCGCACAACATGTTATCATTAAAAGACGAGACCGATGAGGAAAAGAAGAATTGTCTCCCTAGGTTTTAGGTTTGAGGTGACATTCTTACAACTATTATATTTCCATTAAGGATGTTCTTGTTCTAGATTAGGTGTTTCCTGTGTTCATCAATTCCAAAACCAAAAGATGATTCCACTCCTGAAGACGTAAATTAGAACAATGTATTCCAGTTATCTATCAATCTCATTTCTTGTAATGAAATACTTGACGACCGATGTGACTGGCTGGAAAACTTAATGAATAATTGTTTACTGGAAATTTATCAGAATGGAACTTTATTTCCTTATGAATTCATTGAGGCAACAGAACAAAAACTTTGAAGGATCCTGGCGGAACCATACGGTTGACGCTGAATGAAAATGCAAAAGCAAGATGGTTTCTTGCAGGGCCAGTCTCATTCAATGACTTTCATGACAAGGTTTCTCCAAACACACGATACCAGACCATTGAAACATCAATTAATCGTCATAGCTCTGATTCGTTGACTGGTAGGAGAATGTTCGATGATGATGTAAAGTAATGCTGCAGAATTTTGGGATGACTACTGCATTGATTATTAATTTATGTGCTCTTGTCAGGGGAGCTACCTTTGCAGTTAAATTTGTTTCTGAAGGCCTTTATTATCCATTGGCTTGATGCAATATGACATCCAAATCTAAAATGTAGACGATTGTCATAGTAAAGTCATGAAAGATCAAGCTCAGTGATGTACTAGTTGTCATCTATTGTTTATACAAAGGTCTATAATTTGAACATGTTTCTGCCACGCCCACAATTTCTACAGAGAACTGCACCATACTTACGAAACATCTTTATTGTGCTTCTGCAGACTCCGATGTATTTGATGTCATGTTGTCAAGTGCCAAATTTTTCGCCAGTGAAATTCATAATTAATTCTTAGTCTAGCCGACAATTAACTGTCTTGGAGTAGGAGTTTGGACGAAAGAATGTTTACTTAACTGGGTCAGGCTGTTAGAATATTGATAGTAGAACCGAACTTGGTGTTTGACACGCTTAAGAGAGAGAATTTCTCACGTATAGATGTCAAAGTGATTTGAAACAAATGGTAGGGTGATATTTCGACCCCAAGTGGCATTTTTGGCATCTTGATAGACGGTTTTTCAAAATGTCCGTAGGAATAGCATTTATTCCGATTGGCCAAATGTAAAAGGAGGGGTGGGGGGTGGGTGTGTGTCGAACCGTAGGATCGGGGAAATATATTCTCTGAGCTTATGAGTTTGAATTAGTCTAAAAATTTCTCTGCAAGAGAGAAACCGAAGGTAGAAGTAATTACCAGGACTCCGAGCGGACTTTAGGAAAGGACGTTCGTAAAAAAGTATTGGGTTCCAGGGAAAAACTGAATGTGGAACGATTGTAAGACGCCAAAAACACAAAGAAAATAGTTTGTTTGGAAAGAGTGAGAATTAGCGAGAAGGCAAGAAAAGGAGGTAAAAGAAGTCAAGAAAAGGAGGGAAAAGAAGTCAGAAGTCAGTGTGGAATTCCCCGTTCAATCAAAGGGCAAGCTAAAGTCGTGACGCACGCAGAAGGAAAAAAAAAAACAGTTGACGAACAAGGTCATTGTGAATCACCCAACAGTCCAATGTTAATGAACATTCGATTTCATGATGAAAGTTACTATCAGTTATTAACGGTTAAATTCATCCATTTTAGTAGTGTTTGAATTTTAATTAACGTATCTGCTATTTTAAAGCTTCGGTTTTGAAGTACTTCTGAACGAAGAATAGTCAGAAGGAAAGAAAATTGTAATTTACTGTGTCATTCTTCTCTTAATTGTATTTTAATTAAATTCTCTTTTTATCTTTACGGAGGCTCGTGTGTTGTCTTGTTCAAGATACCATCTCAGATTACCATATCCACTCTATGACCGGGCAAATTACACCGTTAAGGTCATTCCTTAGATAAACGAGTATTAATGGGAGGCGGTGTCGAGTGTTGTTTTTCCAAGTTGCGCAATACCTCTGACCAGGGACTTGAAAAATAGTATTACGTAGACCGACAACGGGCTTTATTCGTTTATTGCTTGAGTATGCTAATTAATTAGCTCTTAACAGATTACTCATGTTTTCAATACCATCGTAAAGCTCTGTTATATCATACATCCCGGTATGATCACACTCCATTATCTCGTATGTCTGCTGTAGCAATATCACCACAACAAACAGTATGTTGATTGAGTCAGCGTCCTGTGTCATATCCTGCTCATATTTAGCCTATGATATGAAACCCAATGTACATGATATTTTCATTCTCATTTATTTATAGGTATAACAATATATTGTCTATGTGAGTGTGGCATACGAGATGCGCCTATTCCACGTGAGTGCCCTTAATGACAAAGTAGACGATGGCATCACGATTATGCCGTCATGTACTTTTAGAATGTTTCATAAGTTTATACAAGTTTTTGGTAAAATGCATTTTGTTTGCATCTTCCAATGATATTACAAATCGTTTAGAAACGTTTAGGTGTTCCTAAGGCTTCATCTATGCCAATGATATGCTACCTTTTGTCAGTGCATTTTACAAGTAAGACAAGAGAGCAGAATAATCCTTCATATGTGTTGATGTGTAACAGGGGAATCCCATGCACGTTATCACTATTGTGGACAGAAATTCGGCAAAGCCTCGTACATATATGTCTAATTTAAAGATTATTGCGCATAGTAAAATATTTCACGTGCCAAATTTATATAAACAAGTACTGATGGTAATGAAAACCCTAGCTTTTCACCAAACGTAATTTAAATGTAGTTTTTCCCATGACTGAATTTATTACCAAATACACATTCTTCAAACGCCAAAATTTCGAAGGCTTCTTTTATCATTTATGGGGTTAATTTAATGAAGTCAACATGTGAACCCACTTCTTTCAATAGATGCGTAAATGTGCAGGAAATAAGTCTTGTCAGCTACTGGGTCGTAAATCCAAAAAGGAGTGCACGCATGTGGAAGACTCCATTAGAGCAAGTATGCTTATCGAAAGTGTATAACATCCAAAGAATTCTGCTTGCATTATCCGATTTATTGCATATACTTAATTCATCATATTTGCTTTGAATACCCCAATAGTAATTGTCGAGTTTAGACACCTAACTCATCATTGTTGCATTTTATACCCTAATATTTATTACGCAGTGTATGTACCTAACTCTTCATAGTTATCTTTAATGCCCTAATATTAATTATGCAGTATATGTACCGAAGTCATCATAGTTGTCTTTACTAACCTAATATTTATTATGCAGTGTATGTACCTAACTCTTCATAGTTATCTTTAATACCCTAATACTAAGTATGCAGTGCATGTACCAAAGTCATCATAGTTGTCTTTACTAACCTAATATTAGTTATGCAGTGTATGTACCTAACTCTTCATAGTTATCTTTAATACCCTAATACTAAGTATGCAGTGTATGTATCGAAGTTATCATAGTTGTCTTTACTAACCTAATATTAGTTATGCAGTGTATGTACCTAAGTCATCATATTTGTCTTTAATACCCTAATACTAAGTATGCAGTGTATGTACCGAAGTCATCATAGTTGTCTTTACTAACCTAATATTAATTATGCAGTGTATGTACCTAACTCATCATAGTTATCTTTAATACCCTAATACTAAGTATGCAGTGTATGTAGCAAAGTCATCATATTTGTCTTTAATACCCTAATACTAAGTATGCAGTGTATGTACCTAACTCATCATAGTTATCTTTTATACCCTAATATTAATTATGCAGTATATGTACCGAAGTCATCATAGTTGTCTTTACTAACCTAATATTAATCATGCAGTGTATGTACCTAAGTCATCATAGTTGTCTTTAATACCCTAATATTAATTATACTTCACTCATCATATTTTCCCTTAATAGAAATAGACCTAACAGTTATGCAGGAAAAAAGGTGATATCAAATTGAGAAGCCGCTTCATACCAGTTCAAAAGCAAATTGTGGACTGGAACACGATTTTCGTTTTTTTTTTTTGACAAAAGACAATTAAAAAGACAATTCCCTAAATATTTCTCAGTCTAATCTTCTCTACAATCTTTTATTTTCATACAACTCTCTCTCTCTCTCTCTCTCTCTCTCTCTCTCTCTCTCTCTCTCTCTCTCTCTCTCTCTCTCTCTCTCTCTCTCTCTCTCTCTCTCTCTCGTGCTGTGTCTTCTGGCAAGCATTACATTCCAATTGCCTTGGGACTAAAAAACCTGCTTGTGTTTTCGTGTCTTAAGAGAACATACACCATCCACCATTTGTTTGTGCCACAGATTTCTCTATAACTTGGCATTTATATTTCTTGGAACGTGATATACTGTAAGCATTTTTATTAGTGCCATATTGCAGATAGCAAACATTTACTAGCTCCCATATATCTAGATACATTTTCTCCGACGTCCGCAATGGAGCGAAATATTAACATTGCAAACACGAGTTTATATGACTTGACTATTAACACAAGATACTGATCCAAAATGTTCCACTACACAAAACCCACCTGTTCATAGCTTGTTTACTACAGTTTTTGGTGATAGACAGGATTTCGTACACTTTTTCAGGAACCTAGCTTTAGAAGAACATAGCTGTATGAGAGAGAGAGAGAGAGAGAGAGAGAGAGAGAGAGAGAGAGAGAGAGAGAGAGAGAGAGAGAGAGAGAGAGAGATTACCACTCCGGAGATGGAGATGTAATTCCTTTCATGTAGAATGATAATATTGTGAATATCCGACAACTGTAAATTGTTTCCCTACTTTTGAAATATGAGTTAGAACAACATTAGTTACGTTTACAATTAATTCAGTAAGTAAGTAAGCAAGCAAGCAAAAAATACTTCATATTGACAACATCAATACTTTAAAAAGTGTACTACGAATGTAACACTAATTACACTTTTTACGGCATACTGTCATTATCAGGAATAATTAAATTAACATACTTTCTTATCCATGTGTCTTTCAGTTTTTACGTATTAAACTTCAATCAACAGTTTCCAAGATTTAAATACCTTCTTTGTATAAATAATACATTTGATCTATATTAGTCTTTGAGAATGTTTTCGTTTGACAAGAACTAGGTAGTTCTGACCAATTTGAATATTTTTGCAGTGATGGCAAACATTGTCATGAGAGATTAGCAATGACAAGAGAAGACAACATGATTATAAAATCTACTATATTGATATACAGCATGTGCAAATTAAACTTTTCTGGTACTTTCATTGTTAATTAGATTTGGGAGGGGGTAACGTCGATTCACATCATGGTCAATGTAAGCGCATATATTTTGCTGAACAAGCAATATTTCCCTACTTCACCGTTGCAGAAGACCTCTTTACTTGCTGTTAGTTCACTGTTATATGTCTCATATTTAGGTCTGGAGGTAATACAATTCCTTTGCGTCAGAAGGAATGAGTTATTCAGGTCATAACAAAGGATAATGCTCCCGTCAGAAATGGGGGTCATCTTTGCATTCCTAAATAAAATGATTATTATGTTCCACAAAGTTTAAGGTATGTAATTAATTTTTTTTAAATTTCAGAGAGAGAGAGAGAGAGAGAGAGAGAGAGAGAGAGAGAGAGAGAGAGAGAGCATTCTCTTTTTTTATTCTTCTTTGTTTTGCTTTTCTTTAATAACTCTAAAGTAAACTGTTAAGGAAACTTTTTTCGATATCTTTTGCATCTTTGGTAAATAAGTGATAAATTGTTTAAGTATTTAAAAAAATCTACTTAGCTTTAATTATATAAACATAATGTCATCTTATTAATGTAGGGAACGTTATTTTACTTTCTACATAAGCCTGTACATATTTATATATGTAACGATGCTTTTTAAAAAAAATATTATTAATGAAAATTGAATTATAGGACTTTAAATATTTTCTTTGCTGCCAGAGACACTGTCCTTTCAACAGTAAGACCGGTTGTTCTGCGTACAGGCAATTATGGCAGTTAATAAAACGAAAACCTATATTTGAATGCATTTAATTACAAATAAATATCTTTAAACACGTCACTTAAAAGAGATCATGCACTGATCTCACTACTGAAGTTTTTACTCCCTGTATAAAAACCCTCCGGCATAAAGTGATCATAAAATGAAGGATGTATATTATTAAAATAAACTCAGTGTACGCACATCAGATAAATACTAGTAAGTAACCATGTACGTAACCGTACCATAGCTTCTGTAAGTATTATAGCTTTGGTAGGTTAAAGAAGATCCGTAGGCAACATAAAATAGGTTCTGTAGATAAAAAGGATTAGGCGGCAAAGTAAAAAAGCTCCGTTAGGTACAATAGCTTCTGTGGGCAAGGTAAAATAACTTGTGTAGGTATAACAGATTATTTTGGCAAATTAAAAGAAAATCTGTAAGTACAAAAATTGTTGTATACAAAGTAAAATAGAGTTTGCAGGTAAAACAAACGTCTGTAGACAAGATAAAATAACTTCCGTAGGTACAATTGCTTCCGTGATCAAGGTTAATAGCTTCTGCAGATAAGGTAAAATATCTTCTGTAGGCACAATAGCTTTTGCAAGTAAAATAACTTATGCGGCAAGGTACAATAGATCCTGTAGGCAAGGTAACTAACTTCTGTAAGTATTATAGCTTTGGCAGCTTAAAGACAACATAAAATAGGCAACATAACATATATTGTCTACCTTAGCTTCTGTACAAAAGCTTCGGTCGGTACAATCGTTTCGGCAAGCTTATGCTGGTAAGTCAAAAATAATTGTATGTTTGCAATTTCAAAATGCGTCTGTAGGTAAAATAATTTATGTAGGAAAGGTAAAATATCTTATGTATGTACAACAGCTTCTGTCGGCAAGGGTAGCTTCTGTGTGCAAGGTTAATAGCTCCTGTACATAAAATATAATATATTTTGAAGGTAAATTAACAACTATCGGCATGATTAAATAGCTAACGTAGGTACAATAGCTTCTGAAGACAATGTACAAAAGCTTCTGTAAGCATGGTAACATACCTTCAGTAGCTAAAACGACTGTTGTACTCAATTTAACATAGCTGATGTTGGCAAGGTATAAAGCGTTTGAAGGCAAGGTAAGGTCAAATAATTAATGTAGGCAATTTAAAATAGCTTCTTTGAGTAAATATGCTTCTGTAGGATATGCAAATTAGCTTCTGTAGGTACAATAACTTCGACAAGGCAAAAAAGCTTATGTAAGCATGTTAAAATAATTGTATGTAGGCAATTTAAAATTGCTTTTGTAGGTAAAATGGTTTCTGTACGAAAGGTGAAATATCTTCTACAGGTAAAATAGCTTCTGTAGGTAAAACCGTTTATGCAGGCAAGCTATACTAGATCCTGAGCCAGGTTAAATAACGTCAGTAGATAAAATAAAATAGCTTACTATATATATATATATATATATATATATATATATATATATATATATATATATATATATATATATATATATATATATATATATATAGTCTTTTTATGTTGCTCAGCGTGCGAAAAAAAATAATTCTTTTATCGTGTACTTCGTCAATTTTTTGCTGAGATGAATGTGGAATAGGTTTGCCAGGATAATATTAACTTGTATTCGATAACAATGTTGATACATCTATGAATCTTGTCGCACTCTTCTGTGTTGGTGCCTGATTAAAGATAACTTCGTGTTCATTCCTATTATCATATCTCCGGTTCCACCTCTGTTAAGATAGTATCGCTTTGAATCGCAGAAAATGACTCAATGATCTAGTTTGGTTTGTTTTTATTCAATGTCTGTTGTAATGAAACTAAGAATTGGTTTTAAGTTTAAAAGCTGTTGAAGAATTTATATTATAATCTTTTAATGTTTTCGAATGTTTAAGGCCTGTGCTTATACTAACACTAGAATCATTGGCTGGGTACAAGTAAAAGTATGAAAAGCAGTCTGGAAGTTGTACACAAATGATTTTTCGCCGCCTCCTGATTCCCCGCTGGGTTTCTTTTAGCATCCTCGTTAAGCACTGGTAACGTTTATAGAGTGTACTTTTGAGTTGGCAGTTCTAAACATCTTACTGTGTACCAAGTCCAGAAGATGTGTTCAAGTAATTTGCAGGTGTGTTAATTTGCATTGTTTGCAAATTAGACATGTAAACAATTTTTTTTAAATGTACACAAGTATGTGTATTTTTTTTTCTTTTAGAGAAAGACTTGGGTCTGATTTAAGTTCCACATTAAATAGGATGTATTGATGGATGACAAAATATTGTCACCCCTTGGACGCTTTTAATTTTGGTGCAAAATTGAAGCTGCAACATTCATGGTTAAAATACCATCTACTAAGTCAACGGTAATAAACCTACAATTCGAGTGTTGATTATATTATGGATAGAAACTTATATATTTAAGACTAATTTTACAGTAATATTTACATGTATTCTAATTTATGTAATCAGTAATATAAAATAATTACTTAAATTTAATATTAGCCTGTTAATAAATAAAATGTATTACAAAAAAGTGGAAACATGTAAGATCTGCAGTATATAATTCATATGATTATTTCATTGTTTGTAACTGTTTTCCCTCCTATCTCACCTCCACCGATGTTGGCCATTATTACAGAATTTATAATACACTGGTTGAAATGTATGAGAATAAAAATAAGATAAATTAGATAAATGTAAACTGTTGATATATTTGCCAACACATATGTTTTATAAAACAATGTTTGAAGAAACTAACGAATTTTATATTCGAAAATAGCATTTAATACTGCCTATCAAAAATAGTGGATATATGGTTTCTAATATTTAAGACATATGCGGCTGTGGATGGTCAAGTCTCGTTCATAAGGCTTTTTCTCGATGCAGATGAACGCCACACAAAAATAAGTAAACAAGAATTGCCAGTAACACACACACACACACACACACACACACACACACACACACACACACACACATACATACATACATACATACATACATACATACATACATACATACATACATACATACACACATACATACATACATACATACACACACATACATACATACATACATACATACATACATACATACATACATACATACATACATACATACACACATACACACATACATACATACATACATACATACATACAGACATACAGACAGACAGACAGACATAACTAGAATCAAAGTAAAGTAGAAAAGTGGGAGTATTCTTTTGATCTTTTAAATTTCGATCTACGGGAATGAAAATAAATGCAGGTAAGCTTACGTTATTGCATCTATGACGCAAATATAACTTTAGGCAAATATAACTTTAGGCGCTTACATTCTACTTGAAATATTCAGTTGGTGAATGCTGCATTTTTCGATATTATAAGTGTTGATGCGTGTGTTTCTTTTCAAACAAATATCACAGACATGGTATAAATACCACTGCAAAACATCATTTACCTACGCTACAGCTACTCTCGGCATTTGATCATTTATATCAAACACATTCTGCATAGAAGCCATAAAAACATATCTTAACTTTTCTCAAGTACGAACCTGCACCTACTCAGAGATGGCAATCGCTATATACTAATGAGAATTGACGACGATGCCATTGAGTTGGCCTCTCTGTACTTGTTTGTGTCAACATGCATCATCATTAGCAATTTTGGTTTCTGGGGCTTCTCACCAATTTTCCAAGCATTCTTGGTTGTACATAGCGGTCAGTGTATTTGGTGGAGGAAGAACCCAAAATAAACCACTGACCCACTGGAATGTAATGCCAAACTTTCCAACATACCTATGTTTGTCGAGCTGTGACAAATTCAACACAGACAAAGACGAGAACTTTAGACGACTCTTCCACCCGGGCCATGTATCCTGTAATGAATCGTGCATAAGATAAAAAGAACACAACTAATTCTTCATAGCAATTTCGTGCGTATGTTGTTTGCCTGTGGAGACATTAACATATTATCGAGAAATGAGAGAATGATTTGATTCTGATTTTTCTCCAGAATAAATTTGTTTCGTCGCATCAAATAACGTCTTTATACACTTGTGGAACAGTAAAGAAATTTGTGATTCATCAGTATGTAGAACAAGTGTCAAATATGACAACGAAACATGGGCCAAGCTTATGTTTAATAATAAACCGTATATACGGTTTTGTTTTAATACATGAAGTTGTTAATGGGTATTAGTGGATTCGAAATGTATTAAGTACAGGAAGGACACTAGTAATAATAATGACCACTCCAAAGAAAATGATATTGTCTAGTTATGAAGACGGATTACTCTCTCATATTGACTCTGATTTGTTAGGTTGGCCTTATCAAACTAAGTATGTCTCCTTCTGAAACAATAATGCCAATGTTTCCTGTTTTGCGTAAGACCATTAACTTGCACTTTTATTACAAAATATTCTTTTAAGTTTCCTAAAAAGAAAAAAAAAAACAATATGCAGGACCGAATAAAAGCTTGATTAGATTTCTTAAAATAAAATAACTCTTAGGTATATTTCAACCTCGAAAACATAAAACTACTAGCTTCACTACGGACAAATGTCAAACACAAAATATAAATTATATATAATTTGCATTGTGTATGTATTTGACATTTGTCCATATTGAAGATAGCGGTTTGGCCTGCCTAACAATTCTCATATTTTTGTCGTGTTTTTAAGATATAAATATGTTGTTTACTGACATTTTATTTCAAGGTCTAGCTTGAATATCAAAAGTAAAATATTTTTGGAAGCAAACTAACACACATCCTGATATTTTATTGTGATTAATCTCTTAATTTAAGAGTGTGGAAAACAAAATTATTCCTTCCAGATTTAAGTTTACGCTGTGCAATCATTTATTGTTGTGTTCAGATATAATCGTAGAGGATTTATTGATGTAAATTATTCATTGGAATTACAAAGTGTTCATTGACCTTTGGGATAAAATAACTATTTTGCGATTATTGTAAATTCATTTGAAGACATTGTGGATTAATTCATTGTGATACATTAGGACTGTTCGTACATACAAAATTTCAAGAAAAGTAGCATATCAGCCCATTCAGTATTATAATAGATTCGTAGCACTATACTTTGGCAATTGTGATATACCTCTTAGATTATATGAGATTTAATTCGCGTGACTCTATGTTCCTCTTACATTGTTACTTCGTAACTTAGAGAAATACATGTTGTATACACTCCTTGTCTTCTCTTCTTTATGTTATTTTGTTTAAAAACAGAGAGTTGTAACACGCTACAGTCAAATTTTCGAAACAATCAAATTTTAATACAATACAATTAATATAGATTTAGTATTGAATATATAAGTAGGTTTTAATTTCTTCAACAAATTAGTATTGTAGCCTAATTTACATATGTATACACAAGCAGAGATTTAATTGTCAATAAAGGTTTGAGCTGATAAAACATTAGGGGCAAAAGAAACATTCATTTGGCAGAAAAATACAATTGCACCAGGAACAGTGTTTTATCCGCTCGTAATTTGTTTCTAAATGTAGCCGTGTTATTTGGCTCTTCCTCGTCTGAACATAGTTTTGATAAAAACCAGTTTTAATTTCTCTAGCGTCTAAATCAGGCGTGGCGAATCGTAGCAAAGCTATTTCCAACATTTCAAGTTTATTGGAACATTTTACCGATTGATATTATGGAAATTACATACTTTTTAAACTATGGACGTATTTTTCAAATTATATGAAAAATGAGATGAACAACATAGTCTTCATCTCTACGTTATGAAACAATCCCTACATATGTCACGATTCTCCCAATTTATGTTGCCTTCTTACACTAAACATTTTGACAGAAAGACAAAATTATTGTATGAATGTTGTTCATGCCCATTTACTAGTTGTGATATTTTGTCTTGTTACATGAAGTTAACTCATTCAATTTTACCTTGTTTTCTAAAACAATATATGAAAATGAGAGAACGATGTGATATGTCCGTTTGAGGTGCATGCAAATAGAAGTGTACACCTAACATTCAAAGGTAATATCCTTTTATCTTCAGTTTTTCTGCATACTACTATATATTACTCTACCACTGACATCCACCATCGTGTTTACAGGTTTAGCTTCGCAAAAAGTGGAACGAAAAGATAAATATTTGTAAAATTAGAAAACTGAGTGAAAGACTAGATAGTACAGGTTCAAGGGATGACATCCGTGTTTATTAGAATGTTCCATTCAGATAAAGGATACCAAGAGAAAATCTTTAGATTTCTTCCATTTACGTCATAAATTGATGCGTACAAGTGTAAGATACATAGTCCACTTATATGAGTTGTTCTGTTTGGTTTTTGTGAATTAGGAAGAATTTAAAGTGGGTCATAAATGTTTTTCTGCTCCACAGTCTCCAATACGAAATTTGTTCTCTGTGCTATGTTTCAATGACAGACTCCAGTCCAACATACCTATCCAGCCTCACCCATATGTATACACAAGCTAGATCCTTACGCTCATCTTCTGATAATCGTATACTCATTGTTCCCAAGGTGAAAACAAAGTCATATGGACAACGTTCGTTTGCACACCAGGGCCCGGCGACGTGGAACGGATTGCCCATTGAAATTAGACACAAAGACACAGTGGTCCCTTTTAAGAATAATCTTAAGACTCACCTGTTTCGACTGCAGGGACAAACTTAGTGACCTAATCATGTTTTGTATCTTATATGTTTTCAGCATGTTTTTATGTTTTCCGATTTCATTGCTTTTGTCATTTGTTGTTCTGTAGTGTAGTCATATCATTATTGATGGTGCAAAGCGCTTAGAGCTTCGAAAGATTAGGCGCTATACAAAGTCCTCATTATTATTATTATTATTATTATTATTATTATTATTATTATTATTATTATTATTATTATTATAGTATTGGTATCGACGACAATTGAATATACCAGACATGTAACGTTATTGATGACAATTGCACATGCCAGGCAATTGCTGACAATTGCATATTCCAAGAGGTAACATTATAGATGACAAATGCATATGCCAGGCAGATAACATTTTCGATGATAATTACATATACCGGGGAGGTAACGTTTGCTACACAAACCAATGGTACAGTTTGATATTGAATAATATATCGTTGTGTTTAGTACACAGTCAATTATCTTAACTCTCTACAGTATTTTACCAGCTAGCATTTATGTCAAACTAAAACGAATTTTCATTAAATGGCAAAAGGAATTGAAATGCTACATTATTGCGAATGAGGGAGATGACAGCGGAATGTGAGATGATTAAAACATATCAATAGTGTTTCATAAATTATTTCCATACTATGACGATTAGAGTGAAAACGAAAATTCCATACTTGGCTGCTCAGTCATAGTGCCATCTTCAAGCTTAGATAAAACAGATTGGTACGGTGAGTTTATCTCTTTGCAGGAAATTACATTATTACATCTGGCATTGTCTACGACACAAAACTCTACGATCCCATGAAATATTCAATGACCACGATTACACAAACTTCGAATACGTATTTAAGAAATTCTCAGAACGAAAGTGTCCTCAGAAACTTTGACTTATTTTGCCTTCTGTTTTTCTCCTTTTTGAAAATCCCAGTTGATTATTACAGATAGGCTTAGATTATTCTGATTCCAGAAATAATCAGTATTTTGGTAACTCCTAATTACGACCGAATAACGCAATATAGGCTGTGATAATAAATAAGAATTTGAAACTTGGACTCTTTCCATGTTTGTCATTGGTTTCGCCCTAGCAATTAAAATGCAGGAATGTATTGTTAAAGCAATGCCAGAGTTATACCGCACTTTTGGCAGCTAACTTTATCTCATATTAAAGAAGAAAATAATTTATTTGGTTTTGTCATGAAGAAGATCCAATGTTCAATGTGTAGGGAGTACCACAAAAGTCCAATTGCTAGGGCGAAACCAATGACAAACATGGAATGAGTCCATGTTTCAAATTCTTGTTTATTATCACATAGATGTGCTAAAATATTTGGAAACCAGTTAGCATTTAAGTTATTTTTTGTTGCCATATTATGGGACTTTCAACACCGTTAACCAGAAGATGGTTTAAGGGTCTTTAGATTTCCACGATGGAAACGGATTTATGATCTTATGTAAAAGACGTAAGAGAGGAATAGCTGGTTATATATTCTGTCTTACTTGTTGTGAAGTCAATTGATTTCTACAAAGACGCATATGACACGTCAAGGAGGCTATACTCATTATAATTCTAACTTGCACGATGATTTGTGTCAGCAGGGATTTCATCCTGGAACTGACTCACCACTGAACCTGATAATTAGAAGAAAAAAATATTCAATACATTTTCTCATTTAAATAAATTAAAATAAATATGGAAAGTTATTAAGCTTTCAAAATGTATCAATTGGTGAGCATCAAGCAAACATAAAATTTTTTTTAGGAAACACATATGTGTAAGGAACATTTGTTATAAAGCATTTCTCAGAAACAGTTCATTCCATTTTAATTAGAGATCTACATGACCCTTGCCGGTCAATCTTAATTTGAAAGGGAAAATAAGACTACGATATGTACTATGGAATAGTACTAGTTGTATATGTTGCGCCTTTTCAAAAGGAAGGAATCTTGAGCACGGTATCGTGTTGTGGTCCAGTATTATTTCATATATTTCACTATTTTCTACGTATTAAAACAGGAAGTACTTACAAAACTATGATACCGAGACTGGGACCAGGAAACGTAGGAAGCCACCTAGTTCTAAAAAGTTCAGGACGAAGTTATTTGTACGATTTTCATCGACATATCATAATAATGCGTCTTAAAATTTAAGGATGTGTGTTTCTGACTAAAATACTAAAATGGGTTTATCTATTTGTTAACAAAATACATGCTCTTTAACATTATAGAAATAATAACCTTTAACCCTTGCCCATCGAGAGTTGAGGAATGTGAATATATATATATATATATATATATATATATATATATATATATATATATATATATATATATATATATATATATATATATATATATATATATATATATATATATATGCATTTGACTCGCTCTATGTTTGAGTCATTACTTGCTTATTTCTGACTGTGACTTTTACTGTCCTTTCAGTTAAACTGATAGCACGTGACAGTTGTGGAAGCAGTTTCAGAAATGCCTTCTCCATATCCATAATTCTAATTAACAGTAATTGCTACAATAGTTTGCAATAAACATGCATTTGGAACATACCATTCATTGTATGTAATACAACCTATAGTAGTATATCAGCGCGCTTCGTAGTCTTGTATGATGTTTAAATTTTAATATATTTATTTTGTTGGCGAACCTGTCTTTGTTAATTTGTTCTCTTGATTAAACATATTTTCTTAAATGTAGAAATGTACACAAAATATACTAGAAACAAAATATACTAGAAACAAAATATCCTAGAAACAAAATAAGCTAGAAACCAAGTATCCTAGAAACAAAATATCCTAGAAACAAAATATCCTAGAAACAAAATATCCTAGAAACAAAATATCCTAGAAACAAAATAAGCTAGAAACCAAGTATCCTAGAAACAAAATATCCTAGAAACAAAAGCTGTTTCAAGAGTACATGTAATGCAAATTAATTAAATGAACTATTACGTTATGTCATTCTTGGTTTCCTTACGTTTCACATTTGCTGTAGTTTTTCCTATAGGTTGGTCACTTACAAAAGTACTTACTATTTCAAACCCCTTTATTTATTATCTGTTATAGGGAGACAATGCCCCTACTAAGAAGTAACATGATGTCTAGCTAAGTCATACTAGTTATTTTGTTAAAAGTCTCGAGATATCCTCTAGCACAATGTCCACTGATTTATCGCAATGTCGTATGTTTGTATTTAAGTTTTCATAATTACTAATGTTAATGTTTTTCAAATTATATCCCTATTTTGGTATTATGCAATTTTTAAATCTATTTCTGCGCACCTTCCAAAAATCATTGAAAGATATCAAATAAAATTTACTATAAATTAGAGGCGAATTCTTAAATGCGTTTTGGCATCGGTTTGTCTGTTATGACATAACGTTCAATAATAGTTTCTTCTTTCATTTAATTTTGTCATCCCCCTCAAATATTTTGTAACCTACTAAAACGTTGAGTCTGGAATTTGCTTTTACGATTAAAATTCTGAAAATGAAGTTCCATTATGTAATTACAATACGTCAAAATACCTAATGAAACTTAAATTCTTTTGACTGACGAAATAAGGTAATTCTGATTTTTATGAGAGGTTATTATGAAATGTTTGCTTTAAACAGCAAGCAAAATCTTGCAAGGAACGATATAGGAGAACCTATTTTTAACGTAAAGTACATTCGGGTCACCAACATATTTGAACCATCTGTGAATTGGAAACATTTTATCTTCATATCACTATTTTTATCCGGTTTATATTCTTTGGCTAAATACCCGGCTCCCGTGCAACAAGCAAATTTCATTGTAAGACAGAATTCTTTTTTTTAGTTTGTCAAAACATCTGGAACGTAGAATGAAGCCAAAGATTGCAAGATGATTTACTTTCGTAACTTATTTTCCAAGCATCCGCTGGAGCTGTTTTTATTTTTCCTTTGTTTTGTTTATATATATATATATATATATATATATATATATATATATATATATATATATATATATATATATATATATATACAGTCAAATTATTTGCAGTTCAACTCCATCTGTCATTTAATTACTTATTGATCGACACATAATATTCATAGCACGGCCAGTACACCTTTAGATTTTTCTGAAACGGAGTTATCATAATGTTGATCAATATATCGCATATTAATATTAGTACAATTTACTGGCTAACAAACCAGGTGATCTACGTTTATAGAAGCAATAATAGTTTGGTGCATAAACATCATCCATAGGCAATTGTGTCTGGAAAATCATTTTCTGGTTCTCTTGTCTTCCATGATTGCCCTTCTGAAGCGTTAGATCGGATAGATCATTTCCATTTCCCAAGACGTGGCCACATGGTTACACAAAATCAAATATAATGTCTAAATTTGATTTCCCTTGTATATAGCCAAGCCACGAAAATCATTAGCAAAATAGACAAAACAAGTTTGAATAATGATCGATGCATGGCAAGACATTAATTCAGAATTTTAGATCAATTTCATGTTTTGTTTTGCCGCATTCTGTATGAATTCGCACATAAACTCACACTATACACACACTGCATTGTGGAACTGGAATGAGCAGTTGCACTACCGCATGGTCATTGGAGACAATAACTGATAATAAAAACATATTTTTCAACAGCACAAGTTGAGCTGAAATGTCCTGACGTTGGTTTGTCATACTTAGGAACCGGCCAGACCATATAGGAGACCTTGACGGTCATTTAGGACGCCAAGCTTTATTGGGTACCAAATTATTAGAAGTGATTTTTTTCGGGGGCGGTGAAGGCGCGAATATGATAGGTCATTCATAGTCAACCGCCGTCGTTTTCAAATCCGTAAGGTCGCTGTGCAGCAGGCAATTATACACTAAGAAAATACATAATTTGCTTGAGAGCTATAATATTATAGTAGAAACAACAGACGGATGGATACTGAAAACTCTACGCTCACACTATCATTGCGTGATTGTGTCATTCCTTGATTTTGTTTTTATAGCAATGATGTTCAGCTGCATTCTGTATGAAAAACTATTCTTATGGGATACACTCAGTGATGATCTCTTGTTGACTTATAGATTGCCATTCGTAACGTACACGTGGTAATGAACATGTTCTTTTGTGGTTGTAGCTGAGGGGTAGGGGTAGATGTAACTAATTTTAGTGCTTACTTTTAATGTATTCATTGTTTTCTACAACTCAATATACACTCCGATGTCATACGTGTTTGTACAAGACGTTCAATGAGAGGAAATAAACAAGAACTTGCAGAAAAGTGTACCATAAAGGCATATTGGTCACAAAAGATACCATAAGATCCATCTGAAATTATTATTCGACCATGTAACACTACACATTTCATGCAGAATTTGTCCAGTAAAGGTGACGACGTTAGTGTTATATGTAGGTTAACACTTGGCGGACGTTTCAAAGTGTGCATATAAACAGATGAATTCTTCTATGAAGTTTTTATTTCGAGTAAAGAGATAAGGAAATACAAGAAAAGCTCCACAACGAGTTTGTACTAATAAATTCTGGATTTTCCCCCCTCTCATTTTAGTGTAGCAAATACTGATACATTTTGTAGCTTTGTAAAAACGGAGCAGCCTTAAAGCGTTAAAGAAGCTAAATTGGAGTATAATTTCAAATATATAACTCATTAGCGTCATAGCGTCTTATGCTGGCTAATTTTCATTTCTTTTTTCCTATTGTTTTGTTCTTCTTTTTTTTTAGCAGAATGTCATATTTTTATCGCTCATTGATTTGACAACATTATTTTTTTAAACGGAATCCTACACTTAAAAAGCCTAAATTAGCTAAAGAATAGACTTTGCTAGTTTTCATTGAAGGTTGGAATGACGTTATAGAAATGAAAGAAATAACACAGAAGTTTGATAAAAATAGTTTATAAACAAAGTAATTTTCATTTCCCAGAATTAAACTGAAGAACTGTTTAACTTCTTTTGGATTCCTTTCGTGAAAAGGGTACAATACGTTTACCCTTATCTGTGTATTACTGCATATATCGCATATCTTGTTACGCTAATCCCACCCCAACCCCTATAATCTTTGCACGGTATATCGAATCTTGGGTACCAGTTTGTGCCTGTCTTCTTTGTAACAAATTGGTTTTACATCTCATTCGATGCAATTTACATTAACTTTTTTTTACCTTTGATAGACGTGTTTCAACCGAAGAAGCTGGTAACTGCACACGGATGAATATGTCTGGCATTGTCTAACGGTATTTCATTACAATAGTGGATATATCCAGCCAACTAAGTAAACATCAAAACATGTAAAAATGAATGTGCACAATAACCATAAGAATGTAAAACTTTCCAAGTAAATGAAGCATAAAGTAATATAGAAAAATAAAATAGTAAAATTGTGCATAATGGATTAATTCGAAATATATTTACATAAAGATTAATTTATTATATTTGCCAAGTCACATACCAACGTGCAAAATCTCATAATCATAATGTGTATCTTCGTTGATTATTTTCATTGCTAGACTATGTATTACAGAATAATTCAACCAACCATATTTTCTGGAGGGTGGAATTTTAACGGTAGGCATGATGTTAAATACCCTATTAAAGTAAGCTCGACGAAAGAGCTCTCATATTTTACAGACATACACAGCGTATCTTATGTTTTTCTTCAGTATAGATTTGATCCGAGAAAAGTTTAGAAGAAAGTTAACAATCTCCAAACAGAATGGAAAAAATGATATTCTCGGTTTAAAGTCAAAGCCACAGAGGATAATAGCGAATGTTTTCTGATCCCTTATTCAACTAAATCCATTTGTAATTTTACAGAACTTTTTTAAATTCCAAGCATGCGCAAGCAATAAAGACGTCACGCGATACAACGAAATTTCAGATTGGAACTAGTTGGTCCTCTTTTTGAAACAAAATGGCGAATGTTGAAACCCTGTACGCATAAACAGATTTAAACATATCCTTTGTAAATATATTTCGCAGACAAACCATATCAGTGTTATTCTATACCTGGTTTTCTTGGAGTACTGGTTCTTGGCGTCATGATTAGCTGACGCATGAACGCAAAAACACTTGGCAGCTCTTCTGGCTAGAGATTCGCTATCTGGTTCTCTTTTTAGAAGCAGATGTTACCACAAGGATATACGTATCTGTAAACGCTAAAATCCTTTATGATCTTGTTAATGATGGTATCACAGAGAAGTTAAATCATGGAATGGATCCTAATGTTATCATTCGATACAATTTCAGGAAGTTGATGTCAAGAACTCTGATATTTTTCAAGTACTTGCAAATAAAACAATTCTTAAACAATTTAGCTTATATATTACATTGAACAATATTACATTTTCAACTATATAAGTTTTATGAAGAAAAGCTATGTATTCTTCACCATATAAATAAGGTTAATCTGTATGTGATTCTTATCGGAATATCTGCTAATGCAGGCTACGTTTTTATTCACTAAGAAGATTTCGTCACTTAGTCCAATTTTGAACAATCCTATGTTCATTTATTCTGAACCAACAAAGAGATTCTTTTTCATTTTTAAAGACTACATGATAATAATGGAAAGTAATATGTCACCACTGATATCAAATGAATAGGGGCTTCATTTTTAGTGTTTCCTTTTTCTTTAGAGACATGTATGTGGAACAATAACCATATATTTGTAGATAGTGAGAAAGCCAAGATACCTTTTGACTATAATAGTATGTAGTATGTATTATATTTTCAAAAGGAAGTGTTTGACAATGCATACCTCAGCAACTCAGCTACGTTACTTGCGTCATCAACGTTTAATTGAAAAAGCAGAACTATACATTCAGAGTGAGGCCAGATGACAAAGATTGGTACGACAGTCTAATTTAAGGGGTCTCAATGGCTGATTTTCACATGAGTCATATATTATCAATTATAAATTGTTGCTAGAAAGAATTTGTTACAATTATTTCTACTATTCATTAAACCGAATCAGTGAGGTAGCACAAACACCGCATCAAACATAGGATTTTTCATCGATACTAAGCATGACCTTCAAAATACAAAAGGGGCCCCGAGTGGTCGAGTGGTCTAAAGCGCTTTCGGTTACGGATCAGTGCCATCTCACCTCTGTCTGCGTGGGTTCGAGTCCAAGATTCGGCTAATGTAGTTATGTGAGAAAGCTTGTCAGTAGCATCTCGTGGGTCTGTGGTTCTTTCCGGGGGTTTTCCCGGGTTCTTTCTCCACCAATAATACTGGCCGCCATGTATAGCCTATCGTGTGCTGCAAAATGGCGTTAAAACCTACAACAACAACAACAACAACAACAACAAAATACAATAAAAACTAATCTAAGTCAGTGTGGATTACATTTGTAAGAGGCGAACACGAATATCTGACAAATTCACCAACTACTTCGTTATTGTTTCAGTTTAATTTAATGAAAAGAAGAAAACATGTCCTAATATTGTGTTAAATCACACAATTCTGTTTATAATAATCTACATTTTAAGCCGCGCATATTAGACGATTCATCTTTGACCTTTTAAGGATTAGTTCACCTGATTTGTTCGTGTTTTAGGTGTCAGTATTGATATTGTTATTATATGGAGTCACCAGGTAGTTTCCACAGTGTAACGAGCACTAAAAAGAATCGTCAGATGTGTTAAACTGTTGATTAGTTGAATATGTAAGTCTTCACAATAGATATACGGCTATATAATAGGATATACTAGTTGGACTGGGTGTATCACCTACATATCTGATTGTATCTACTATGGTCAAAGGTGTCAACACATTTTCGAGAGAGAGAAGCATGGCCACAGTCAGGCTTCTAGCTCATGACTGACAAATTGGCTGGTACTCTAGACTATGTGGTTCTTTCTACGTTTCATATATACCTCCCTTTTCTGTAGTGTTTGGACTTTTTTGTTTAAATTTAGGCAAGGCATCCGAGAGTGCATACCATTATTTCCAAGTTTGCATCTAGTATTTTATATTTCGCATGCGGTTGTTTTAATCCATCAATCGAATGTCGCTTTCAATATCGATAGATTCGCTTCTTTATGTTAGCTTCAACAGCTTGTAGTCCAATCTCTAATGCTTCAAAAGGGTTTTAAAAAAATGTGTTAACTATACCTTTGGACCAAGAGGTATGAATTGTATTGGACTTTTGCAACATACACGAAAGGACATCGTTCACGTACTGCATTCTGCTGATCCGAACAATATCGAAGACAATGTATCCATGCTACACCGCAAACAATGCATGTCCTTACCAAGATCAATTCTTGACCATTGAAAAATGTAACCATTTTTATTTTATAAACTGTTGCTATTTCCTCCCGCAGAGAAAGGATGCAGATGACACAACTGTTTGATTTGAAAGGTAGGTAAGGGGCTTCAAATCCTTTTTTCAATGTTTGAAACTCATTTTCATGCTGCCGCCAAAAGTTGCATCGTATATTGTTTTTACTTTGTCCGTGCACACTTTCGTCTGTGCAATATTTGTTTTTGCTCAACAACTTTAGTTTTCCGCAATTCTTTTATATTAAACCTTGTGATTGACTTTCATAATAAATAAGAAAAAAGCTGATTGATTTTTTGGTCAAAAGGTCAAGTTGAAGGTCACTTTGAATGAAAGAAGAAAAATGGTTTCCGCACAACATAGTTCTACAACACAGATCACCGCTCTGGTGGCCAATGTGGTGAGACCGTCCGCCTCCGATGCGAGAAGTAGAGGTTTTGAACCACGGCCGAATCATACGAAAGATTTATAAAAATAATATTAGCAAAACCATGCTTGGCGCTCAGCATTAATTGGTTTGAGTCAGAATAATGTGACTGGGTAAGACATGATGCTACGTGTCTGAGATATATAACATTCTCTTTTTTCTCTTGAATTTTAAAACCTAGGCGTGAACGTTTTCCGTTTCTTCTTATTATCAACAGCTACATTTAGAAATAGCTCTTCTATATCTAATCTTATATATAAGAACCTACATTGTATGTTTGTCGCGGCTGACAAACAGGAGATCGGAGTTTCGAAATTCGCGGCAGCACTATTTGTTGTATTTTTAAGCTCAAGCCTTCTTTAAAATAGCTTATCCCATTTGTTGTCTCACATTTTATTTTGTTTGTGTCCTAGGATGGGCGATATCTACATATAATTGTTTTATTTTATTGGTATGTTTATCATAACAATTACCATGTCCCAGTCTACGAAAAGCCTTCTCGCATTTACCTTACACTCATTCGTGTTACCTCGATAATAATTTTTAAAATGCCTTAAGAATCATATGCAGTGTACTCTTACAAGGTGAAATTACTGAGAAGGAGAGGTTTTAAAGGTATTTTTGATTAGAAAGTAATATAGTCATCTCCTAACTTGTGTGTACTTTATTTCAAAGTAAAGGAACACCATGTGAGGGGCGCGAATAAAGAGTAGATCATCTCTGCAAGCTGTTCTTTTATAGTCATCTCTTTCTCTTCTGTTTATACCAGTCAATAATTACGTGTGTGTTTGTTTTCATTGCTGAGAATAATATTTCAAATTATGATTGCAATAAGCATATTTTATTGTATTTGAACCAAGACATTTAGCTATATTAATTTGATCTCTGAAACGTTTATAAGAGTTATTGCAGACGATGTAGCTTCAAGTGCCCGATGGATTTATTGGGTTAAGTCGAACCATTTGTAAAGTAAGTTAAGTCCAACTGCTACAAGAGTTTTTTAAATTTTATTTGGAATGGCCGATCCAAATGTGCATTTCATACATCACGAACTTTTTTTTATTACTTCTTAAAGCGCACCATTGTACATTCATTCTCTTTTTTTATTTTAAAACATTAAGAGATGATACGAACCAGAGAAGAAACGCGGATCCAACATGTGGCAAAAAGTGACAGTAATACCATCAGAACTTAATGCTAGATGAAAATGGAACAAAATTAAAGCGCTTTCTTTCACAATACTACACAAAAAGCAACTCTTTACTACCAAGACATTAATGATGATGCTCTCATATTAAATAAATTAATATTTTTTATGTCCTGCTTTCAACTTGTTGTTATTTCCCGAAAGAATAATAGTAATTCTAATACAGTCGAAAGTGTGATTTCAAAGAAAGTAATTAACATAGATTGTCTGAGGCTTGGTAAATTGCCTGCTTAATTGCGTTTTTATTGCATATCTAATTAAATGTGTATCATATAACCGATATAATGGATAATGAAGGACACGCAGTACTAATTATATGGAAAAATGGGAACCAGTCTGGAAATGGGTGAACATAAAATAGAGTATATATGGATTTGGATGTGCAGGATTTGTTACTAATATAGGTTATTGTTAAGGAAAAAGAAATTTTTGAGAGCTTATCCTAGTTGTAACTGACCAAATTGAGACATCAAAATCTGGCAGACAAGTGGACCCAGTCACTGATTATAACACTCCCCCAAAAAGGCAATCTCCAGCTGTGCCAAAAGAGCAGATATTTTGTCACGAGCAGCACAGACAACGTCAGCTATGTCAAAGCTAAGACCCAACTGGACAGACAAGAATAACCGTCTGAAAACTAAAATCAGACTATTGAAAACACAAGTCATCTGTTGTATTCATGAGAGGCTTTGACCCTGACAGTAAAATTACAACTTAGAATCCAAATACTTGAGATGAGATGCTACAGAACCATCTTTGGCATCTCTTACATGGGCCACATTACAAATGAAACAGTGCGTCACACCATCAGACACAAAGTAGGCCCTTATGAAGACCTCCTCACCACTGTCAAAAGGAGAAAGCTCAAATCGCATGGCCATGTCACTACATCCAACAGTCTATTCACAACAGTACTGCAGCGCAGCGTCCAGGGTGGCAGAAGGAGAGGTAGAGAGAAATAAGTGGAATGACAAGATCATAGAATGGACCAGGACAAGTTTGGCGAAGACACATCGGCACATGATCGAGACAAGTGGAGGGAACTGGTCATATGTTCAGCAGCACAGTACCTCGACGATCACACTAGGTCAAGAGACTGATGATGATGATGATGATGATGATGATGATGATGATATTGATGGAATTTGAGTTCTTGTCTTGACACTCATTACTGAAATTAACACTTGACTCTTTGGGGCGGAATTTAATGCACATGTTTCAAACACGTATGTTAAGAAAATGCCACGGCTCGTATCCTGTTCTCTACACAGAAGCTGACATACAGGTTTCATCTATACTGATAAATATGGGTTTGATCATGAGCACATTAGAATTTTACGTTATTAAATGTTTAGTATCATAGTTTTGCATAGGTTTACATTGGGAATTGCATTACAGTGTGAAATCTGAAGGAATGGAAATCCTGATGCAAAATTACATGATAAAATATGATTTAGAGATGGTATCTGAATGAAAATGCTGAGTCGGAAAACATCAGGTCCCTTCATGTACCAATCTTGTTAATAAAATCTCACTAGCATTTATTGAAAAGTACCAAGTAATTCAAAGTATCCGATATGCCCTATCGGAGGGTAAAACTCCACGTTATTAAACTATTTCCTGTCAATTAGGCGTCATCCTGCAATCTAACTGATTGGCACATACAGTGCCTCATATTGAGTAAGCATGATAAGCAGTCTGATTTAACTTAAATACCTATTTAAAATAATGTGTTGATACAGTCTTCATTTTTTAAAATCTCACTAGCATTTATTGAAAAGTACCAAGTAATTCAAAGTATCCGATATGCCCTATCGGAGGGTAAAAATCCACGTTATTAAACTATTTCCTGTCAATTAGGCGTCATCCTGCAATCTAACTGATTGGCACATACAGTGCCTCATATTGAGTAAGCATGATAAGCAATCTGACTTAACTTAAATACCCATTTAAAATAATGTGTTGATGCAGATCTTCATGGTTTTAAAGGTGCGGAGAAACGTGGAGTATTAAAAATTAGAAACCAAACTAGGGAATCTGAAATAAGGACTGCGTCTCATTTCTATCGAGTCCAGGTTAATTTGATGGTTTAAAGGACGTTAATTCGCTGTCGGAAGAAAGTGTATGCGTATAGTTAAAATACTTTGCACTTTCAAGGCATGATATGCCATTGTTGCATAAAGTTCGGTGACCTTGCTGCCAATGGTTATTCTTGCAAATAATTTGAATTAGGTTAAATCAGGATGAACGGTAACATTCTAGAGTCACTCTGATACAATTTAATACAGAGCGTTGATTTAATCAAATGACTGGCGTAGGCTTAGGGGTCGCTCTACCGATCTTATGGACTTCTGAGAGAGTGATAGGTGTAAGGTAAATCTGCACACATTTGCAACATGCACAATGGAGATGATGTTGACATACCTCAATGTAACTTTCGTGTATTGTTTCTGAAATTTCTATGGATATTGTACTTGTGGAAATTGTTGATGGTCCAGGCACACAGCAAATCAAAATGACTGCTCTCATGTGCTGACAAAAACAGTCTGATTTAGTCCAAGTTACACTACCTTTAGCATTTATTAGGATTGGGTTAGCAAATTTTGCGTCATTAGACAAATACCAGATTCTAAAAGTACAATAAATGAACTACTAAATGTATAAAATGTCCATAGATTTATCAGGTCTGTTGTGTTGTTTTTTTTTAATACAATTTTTCACTAAGTCCAGGAAGTGAAAATAACCAAGTAGAGCTAGCAGTTTTTGTATATATACACATGTGAAGTAAGGCCAAGCTGTACACACTTTAACTGATATTACACCAATGAATCATACGCAAAAAGGGACATAACCAACTTGACACATTTTTTTTGTAATTATTGGTCTTATTTTCATAGGATCATGTATGATGTTCTTACCAAAACGGCACATGAAGCTAATGCATGAAAATAAGCTAATTATCAGGTATTCTCGCTTTGTTTTAAAAGTTTTGCATTGAGTCAGTATTGTCTGTTTAATGATCGTAAAATTATGGGAAAATTATGTCCTACAATACAGGATTGACGTCAACTTAAATTTGAAACTATTACATTAAGTGAAAACAAGTGTTTAGTGAAAATATTTCGTTTCGTTCCGTTGTAAAGAAATTTAGAAATTAATGATGACAAAGCAAATTCGCTTCCTTTTAAATTCCAGTGTTACATCAATAAGAAAAGATTTAAAACTTTGCCCTTTGATCTCCATGAACCTTTTATGTTCCACCCCTCTCCAAACTGTATAATATATATTACTGACATCTCATAAATAATTTAGGCAAGTTTCATGTTGATGTCGTTCAGTATAACACAGAGTGCTGTGTTTAAAAATGCAATATGTATGTCTAAAAACATCACTTTGTTCTTTAAGGGGAGAGGGGCTGAACTTGTTTGGGGTTTTACTACCAATAAACACCGTTCGGGGGGGGGGGGGGGGCATTAGAATAATTCAAAAGTTCTGTTTTGAAAATATTTAGCTATACTACCAACATTAAATCATATAATAATAATACCTAATCGGTATTCATTTGTACAGATATGGTAAACTTTTGTACGCTGTACAGATATGGTAAACTTCTGAGCGAGTGATACGTGTAAGGTGAAGTTATTTACATCTGCAACATTCACAAAAGAGAGCATGTTGGCATACCTCTATGATACTTTCTTGTATTGTCGCTGCAAAGAAATAAACGAGATATTGCGAAAATTCGTAAAAACAATAAACTTATCTACGTCAAGGCTATTGAACCGTTCATCCGTTTCTTACTATAATATTTCACCAACATTTTCCCTTTGATCTTCTAAATATGCATTGATAATATTGATATTATCTAACACGTAGATAAATATAATCATATATATTTCACATTCTATATGTTTTAATCTTGAATGACAATAATTCTACTTTAAAGAAACCCCGTGCAGTACCTGTTCTTCTGTAAAGCGTAGATCATGAGGTATTACATTTTGATTTGGTGTTAATATATCTGTAGACCAGTCTGCAATATATCTGTAGACCAGTCTGCATACCTTCAGTTTTCAAATCTACGAGTAACAGTCTAACAGCGCACAGTTACATCTGTTTGGCTTGAATCGAATTATGCAGTCCATTATCACTCACCACCTGTAGTTTGGAAGCTATTAAAGACAAAGTTTACAAACCGATCGGTGAGGCTACAAAGGGTCGGTACTATATGTACAAATAAGCTACGCTTAATCGAATAGGTTAAACTTAGCCAAATCCTCATATCAAACATGGTGCGGTAAACCTTCGAACACGTCTTGATTTTTAACTTTATTAATAAAACGTACAAGATCTCTTTCAGCACCACATAATTAATAGCTGATTTTCATCCCCCTTTTTTTGGGGGGGGGGGGCATCGCATGCACATGTGAATAGATTAAACAACTGATTTCACTGCTTTTAACTTAGGCGGTAGTCTGTCCCTGGAGCGACATAGTTGAACTGTTTTAGTATTCTAGGTGCCAATTAACATTTTGATTCTAATTAGTGTAACCTCTTCAGCTTCGCAAGAAGGTTTGTATATTTATTTTTCTGCATTTTATTCTTCAAATTTTAATCTTCCTCTAAGACACCTGTACTGTTTTCATGTATAAACACATATTTTCGGCTGTCGATGCGCTTACCTCAGTGATAAAAAGACGTACTGGCGCCTTGAGAGATCAAAATAATTTCTTTGCTTTGGGATAGTAATCACAAGAATATTCAAAGCGGAATCCAGTTTAGTCACCCTCATCATAAAATATATGTTATTATTCAAGAATAATATTACAGAGTACCATATTCAACACAGTGGTAAGTTAGTTTTCTATCTCACTGAAAAACAGTCTGGTTGCATTATCATCATAGATTTTGAATTAGAGTGGTGAACAATGTATTTTTTTCTCTTTTTTCTTTATTTTCTTTCTTTTTTCTCAATAAACTATTTTCCTTATTATACATTCCATTATACTTCCCTGTGACAGTCGAATATATTTTCATTTCTTTGCAAATTATTTTTTTTCTTCATGCCTTTATAGTAACAGTACACAGAGTACACATATCATGCATTTGAAAAAAATTCAATCTTACTGGTTCTTCCAGCAATAAGCAAATTAGTTTTTTTCTTTAAACATGGAATCTCTAATTTCTTTCTTGGGTAATTAGAAGAGGTTGAATTTGTATACAAGATTAAATCCTAAGATACATTTTCGTTCAAAAATTGTATTCGCAAAAGAAAAAAAATCACAACGAAGAGCAGTTTTGTAGAAAAAAATTAAATGTATTGTGGTATTTATATATCAATGAACGATTAAAACAAATATTAGTTATATTTGACGCCAGTGCACTATTTTATCAAAGCTATGGGATAAATTTCTTATCAGTCTTTCATTCCGAGTTTGAGGCCTATGCCTATGCTGAGCAAGCACATTGGAAATATCAGACTGAATCCAAATGATTTAATTTTGGGAAAATAAATTGTTTATTTGTAAGAGTTGAGATGTCTGGGAGAAGCACTCATTAAACCTCTGTAAACGCAAAGATTAAATTAAAATCTTGAAAATGTAATCCATCTGGTCTCTATCTAATGTTGATTAATTCGTTAGATTTACCCAATTAAGATACTGCTGCAAAATGCTAAAACAAAATGCGTGCATAAACTTTGATTACCGTCTATGCTCGCTTATAGGACGAATCAATCCGCGAACAACAAAGATTTTGCTCTGCCCTAATACAATGCGCAAGCAGATTAGGATCATTTGCTATACTAATCGATCCTAATAAACCATATAGACCCAGATCTTCCGGCGCATGTCGTAAGATCTGAATATATACAGTTCCTAGTTGGACTCGTCGAATACGTGTGTACGAACTGTACTGGAGTAACACTATTTACCAAAGATTATGAAGTATTGAACAACGTGTTCATTCACGTCATCAGTGTTTGTTCTGGGTTTAACGCCATTTTGCAGCACATAAGCTACACAAGGCGGTCAGTATAGACACACACACACACACACACACACACACACACACACACATATATATATATATATATATATATATATATATATATATATATATATATATATATATATATATATACTCAAATTTTGTAAAACGTCGCTGTCCTAAAATTATTGTAATGTTTCAGAGCTTATATCTATAGATGTAGTAATGCAGCCCTTAATTCCACTGACATAGAATGGAGAAACAAATCTGTTGAAGTAAACGTTTCTTGAAAAATACATAACAAAAATTATAAGTCTCTTTTAGTTCTTAGTATATATAAGAAAATATTTCACTCATGAAGTTTAAATAATTTGTATTGTCATTACTGGCTTCGCTTATAGATGATCCGTCTAGTGGCGCACGAACACAGTTAAATAACAGATTTAGTATCATCTTTTTATTGTTGTTACAAATCATCAGTTGTATTAGATCCGGAAGAAGAAGTTAATTCCACCAGTTCCAAGCTGTGCATTAATTCGATCTCTTGAAAAGCTTCCAATTATTTTTATAGCAAGTGCTTATTCTAAATTATAAAAATTTAGGAAATAGATTCGATTTTAAAATTTCTGAGTCGTACTTTAATACATTTATGTTATCATACTGTCGTGCTGAGGAATGTTAACTGTTGTTTATCAGGTCCTGAATTGATTATTAATCCAGTCATTTATAACAACATTCTTACGTTTTGGATCATAACGGAAAGGTTATTCGTATGTGTTGTTACATACATATCTTTCCATGGTCAATAAACAACGTCATGAATATCCATGGAATATTGACATATTTAGTCTATGACATTAGGAACATCATTGCTGTAACTAACTTAGAAGCACAAAAAAGAACGTCTCGTATGCTAAATAAATCAGACAATGTTGGAAACGATTGGGATTCTGGACGCTATTCAAGTTTTAGCATTAAAAAGAGTTTTTATTACCCAATGTTGCAATTTTAGAGAAACATATTTTAACAAACAATCTGGTGTACTTCTCTATAGTAATGGCTATATCAGACTTGAGATTTTTGGTCAGCCATACCAGCATATAACGAATGTGACATTTTGAAAGCGTTTAATGAATCTCTAACTTTCAATCAGAAACGATATAATTGTTATTAAGAAATAAAGCATAACCTAAAATAAATTCACTTAATCTGAATTTTGACCAGTTGTTCGGTGCATTATTATTTGTAAAAGATTCAATAAATAATAATGAACTCTTGTACTTTGTAGATGTGTGTGTGTGTGTGTGTGTGTGTCTGTGTGTGTGTCTGTGTGTGTGTGTGTTCGGAATTGGTCATTTAAAATGCATACACTTGTCTGTTTTTATTTATTGGTGGGTTGTTTCTCCGTACATTGTCAGAGCGAAATGTTCATCTAAAGATTTTGCTCCTCTAATTTCAGGACTGAGTTCATCGAAATAATAACCAACAAGAATGCAGAATTTAAGGTTCCTCCAAACTATGATATCGGTATGTACTATCGATCCTACTATTTCTTTTTTCGTTTTTATTACCTTTATCATCACCCGCATCACCATCGACAACGTCAGATACAACAACATCAAATTACTGCAATTCCTACTATTGCCACGCAGAACCTCCACCACCACTGCCACCACTACTACTACGATAATTGTTATTATCACTACTACAGCTACATTAATGACTGAGTGGTTAACAAGTTGGGAAACGCGACCAGACGGGGATGGGTTAAAATATTGTCCAGGTCAGGCTAGTTAGGACGTTATTGTATGCCTCTGAGCTTAAATCTTTACTCAAATTGCCTTTCCACTATATAACCTTTCATGTATTGGTGTATCAGTAATCAGCATTCCAAAATAATGAAATATTTTCATTGCTTTTACAGTGGCACTCATTTAAATAGCAAGTTAATATTTAAGTATAATCTCAATCATAAATACGTTCTTCATATTGATCAATTATCAGTCAAAAATTAAACATTATTAGCTTGTGAAGGATCACAAATTTCTTACCGGATGATGAGAAACAATTGTTATCTCGCAGTTTTCAAAATGGAGGCAAATTTATAAGACTGTTGCTGCGGTTATTATTATTATTATTATTATTATTATTATTATTATTATTATTATTATTATTATTATTATAATAATTATTATTTACAGAGGAGCCAACCGTTGTTGAGTGTGAACTACTAGTGGACAGCTTTGATTCAATCAGCGAAGCTAACATGGTAAATTGCACTTTTATTATTATTATTATTATTATTATTATTATTATTATTATTATTATTATTATTATTATTATTGGTAGTAGTAATGTAGTAGTAGTAGTAGTAGTAGTAGAGCAGCAGCAGCAGCATTACCATCATTATCATCATCCTCATCCTCATTATTATTATCATTATTATTATTATTAGTAGTAGTAGTAGTAGTAGTAGTTGTTGTAGTAGTAGTAGTAGTTGTAGTAGTAGTATTCTACCAGGTTTAATGTTTCCTCGACATTTAGAGCAAATCTATTTATTTCTATAATCAGGTTTAAAATAGTTGCGAATTAATTTATTATCCTTATTTCTTCTTAGGACTTCACGGTGACTGTTTTCCTTCATCTTAGTTGGCCCGACACTCGTTTCACTAGGATATATCCTAAGATAGATAACGACTTATATATCGAAATAGACTCCAAAAATTTGGATAAGCTGTGGATTCCGGATCTCTATTTTCCTAATGAAAAGAAAGCTTACTATCATGATGTCTTCATGCCGAACAAGATGTTGAGGATATACAGAGGCGGAAATGTTACCTATTCCACCAGGTATGGCAAGAGTATAAGACTTTAGTTGTTGTAGTTGTAGTTGTTGTAGGGTTTAACGTCATTTTTCAGCACAAGATAGGTTATACATGGCGGCCAGTATAAGAACCTGGGAAAATCCCCAGAAAGAACCACCGACCCACGGGAAGCTACTGGCAAGCTTTCTCACATGCCCACATTTGCCGAATCTGAGACTGGAACCCATGCAGACAGTGGTGAGATGGAAGTGATCCGTAACGGAGAGCGCTTTAGACCACTTGGCCACTCGGGGCGCTATAAGACTTTATTCTAATCTGTATATGGTGTAGTATTCTAGTGCACTTCAATAAGTCGTAATGTGAGCCTCATCACAAAATAAGTATCAGATCCTTTGCAATATGATAACCAACGAAAACGTTTAATATACGTGCCCATATATTCTAGACAAGTTCTGGGCATGAACCGTTTGGAATCTAGAGTCATAGACTGATACCCTACCCATTTATAGCACAACAGATAAAACATAAAGCCATATATCATACTTTGGCGACGATATTAGAAGTGCCACATCTTATAAAATATTCAGATCCCTGGGATTCTAACTTTATTCAAAAGACAAAATTGCAAATTAGCTCTAGTTTAGGTTTAGTGTTTACACAGCTTTTTGATGGCGAGGACCTGGCTTAAATCTTTAAATGTTTCCGGGCAGAAGTGCAGAGTATCTAACTGAAACATGAAAGTCAAATACTTCCAAAGTTTTGAAAGATAATTTTATGAAAATATCTGCTCAAGCTACTTTACGTCTGTAAAATATTCGTTTGTATTTTACAAGGCAAGGGAATGCTTCTGTTAAAGATAAAGTTAACCAAGACTGAATTTCAGGCAAATGTTTGAGTATGAATTTTGACAAAGCTTGCATGTTTTCTTTGCAAAAATTAGGAATTCCAGGCCTGGCCTTATATTGGGTATGTACATGCAAGGCTCTAATATTATAATATGATCTACTATACAGAGTTTAAAAATTTACTGTGATTCAGATATATACTTGCATCATAAGGGTTTCATTCCATATTAATATTTCGGAATAAATTCACCTGAAAATCCTCCAACTTGTCGTTATTTGATGATTCTTACTCACATTTCTAATCATGTGTTATACCGCTTTACCACTGATTGAAAGATTTGATGGAAGCCAATATCAAAGCGATTAATTTAAAATCATCTTATTCGGTCGTTTTAATAGAAAGGTTAAATTGCTAAGTTGCAAATATCGTCGGCAGATCAGAAGTGTCCGTTCTAATTCTTTGCTACTGTTGAAATAATATGATAATATCGAAAATCTGTTTCATTATCTTCTTTTGCGTCTTCCACCTTTTCTTCCTTTTCATTATTATTATTATTATTATTATTATTATTATTATTATTATTATTATTATTATTATTATTATTATTATTATATCCTTTTTGTTACAGGTTAACGCTAACTCTAACGTGCAATATGAATTTGAGAAACTATCCTTTCGACAGACAGTCGTGTGCTATAGAAATGGAAAGCTGTATGTAATCTTTCATATTTTATACTCGCGTGTGCTCTTCGCGTAATTTGAATCAGGAAACATCTTGCATATTAGTAACAGATACAAAACATTATCTATCCCTTGTCTTGCTTTACATGTTTTTGACTTTATTTAAAATTAAAATCTTTCTATAATGTTCAATGATGCAATAAACTTTTACGACATGTACTTTATTATTTAAGAATACATCACATACACAAAACTACATATGTGTTTTTTCCGAGCTTGATACGGCACAGCAGTATGTCAAGGCTGTCAGGCCGAGACATATGTTCCCACGCCGTATCAAACGAGGTCTCTCTCCAGACCCGGAACAAAACACATATGTCGCTTTGTATTTATTACATATGCCCTATTTAGATATACATTCTTCATTCAAATGTATACTTTAGAAAATAAGAATTAATCATGTGACATTTTATGAAAGATATTGTACAACTCTGAAAAATCACCATGTACGTAACGGGGGCTTAGCATAGATGTATACTGTTCAGTTAAGTCATCGGTCTATCTGAATTGCAAATATAGATTTACTCCTTAATTTTGAAACAATGTTATATGTAACATATGAATGGATGGCGTTTACAGGCAAGTGGCTTTTTTTCCTTCATTCTCAAATGGAACATAGGTTTTGGACAACTAAGTGAACCATTTAAATTACAGGACAAATTTCGCAGACAAGGAGTAATTACATACATTCAGGTTTTTTTCAAAAGCCATTAATTTACAGTATTTTCAATCTCCCTGTTTAAAAGTTTTAATTTAATACAAGACATTACAGATGCTATGAACTTAAGTGATAATATAAGCATGTAGTTTTCAGTTACTGAAACTTCTTTCTCATTTTAATACGAGTACTTGAGGATTGATAATAATGTTGATATGTTTAACAAGAAAATTGTAAGCAATATTGTTATGTTTTGTTCTCTTTTCTTTTTATTTGAACAGTCGCAAATATTAAAATAAACAAATCTACATTTATCTGCATATGCCACAAATATGAAAACGTCTAAACCAATTGGTAACAAGAAGTCTTCTAAATTTGCGTCACAATCAAAAGAGAGATTGCTCTCTGTCATTATACAACCTGAATGTTGCAAATGTTTGTCAGATTTATTCTCATATTTATTAAACTAACTCGATTTGCCACTAGTATTAATAGACAAGTTGTATCTTAAACACGCTTCTTAATATATGTTTAAAAATAAATACGAAGATCATAGTTTCGGAAACCCTGAAGCTTAAATGGATCTTGTGTAAGTTTGCTATTTTTATTTTAGATGATTTACATTTTTAAAGTCTCTTTTCCGTGTCAACAGTGCTGCACCTGGCAGCGAGATCAACTCGGTCTATCCCTATAATATTTAGTATCCATCAACACACCAGTTTCGTCTGAGATGACAAAAACTATGTTCTGAATAATTTTGCCTTCTCAATTACTTTAATTGCCTCTATGTAGATAACGTGAAATGTCCCCAAACTACTCTTCTCTACTTACGATACTCTCCCATTATCGCCAGCGTCAAAAGCGGTCATGTTCGCCCACCATGGAACAATTTCTTGAATTTACAAAATTAAGTTGGAGTTTGTGAATAATTTAACAAGTATAGCAACAAAAATTTCCCTATATTTACGTGGAATGTTATTGAATATTTAATGTTCTTAGAGTAGTTTCATGCTTTGTGTTCCATACGGAAACTGTATGCATACGATAATGAAAGATTATCTAAAGCCAGATGAGCCATTTACGATTAAATTGTTATATAAGAAAAATAATTACAAAAAGACTAAATATATTACATCCGTACACCTCACATTCTCCATGTGTCCGAATTATAACATCAGGAAGTTTATACCAACACAAATAGGAGATATGGATTCTTTGCAATTAATGGTCCACAAAGTTTCTTCATATGCATAAATAGTGAATTATGTTCGAACCTAAGATAAAAAATAACTGAATAATATATTAATTAAGGAATTCATTGTTTCTCAGTCAGCTATAATGAGCATAACATAATCCTGATGTGGGCGAATCGCACTGAGTTCCGGTCAGCTGTTGAACTGGTTGGGGAAAACAAAGAGTCCCTGCCACAGTTTAAGGTCAAGGATATTATACTGGACGAATTCTTCCGTCCTCACAGTGGGTCTGGTGAGAATATCATGCTTTACTGAGTCTTGTCGTATGTATGTATGTATGTATGTATGTATGTATGTATGTATGTATGTATGTATGTATGTATGTATGTATGTATGTAGGTAGGTAGTTAGGTATGTATGTATGTATGTATGTTTGTATGTATGTATGTATGTATGTATGTATGTATGTATGTATGTATGTATGTATGTATGTATGTATGTATGTATGTATGTAGGTAGGTAGTTAGGTATGTATGTATGTATGTATGTATGTATGTATGTATGTATGTATGTATGTATGTATGTATGTATGTATGTATGTATGTATGTATGCAGCGCCGGATTAAGTATGTATGTATTGCAAGAAAAATAGTTTCGAGCTGTATGTTAAAAATGTAACCATTAATTCAAGTAGAAAACTATGAGTTTTAAAGGAACATTTTATTTTCCATGAGACAAAAATCGAATCTGTAGGTTAATAATTAGAACATCTGCTACGAAATGTTTTAAATTTTCATAAATATGTAATTTATCCTTTGAATCTAAAATGTTTGTACGGGGGTGAGGGACTTTGACATATCGTTAATTATTCATGGCATCCTCACTCAAACCGTTATTGTATCAACATAAAAGCAAACGTTAGAGTTTCTTCATGACCATGTAATCTTTCATGAAATCCGTTTGTCGTAATTGCAATGTCAGATACAAATTCTTGACATCGAAGTGTGTCAAAGTTTGCTAAAATAGGCGATTCACGTTTCGATTTCATGTTGGCACAGAAAGAAACTCTTCAGTCATTTTCCATCACAATAGTGAAAATTATGTTCTTAATATTTCGGAAATGATAGAACGAATTTCGAATCTTGTTTGCAGTTAATGAATGTTTTATTATCACTTATTTATTTGCACTTGTATGTGTAATATGACCTTTAGGTGCAGAAAATGTTGTATTACAGAAATTTACAGCTGGAAGAAATACTAATATTCTGTTACTAAGTTATAAAGTCAGAAAACATAAGATTGACTGGTACACCGATACATTTGCTAAAACATAATTACTTTCGAATGTATGCCATGTCCATATATATATATATATATATATATATATATATATATATATATATATATATATATATATATATATATATATATATATATATATATATCCCAAATGATCCGAGAATTAAATACACTAGTACTAATAAAAGTTCTAAATACAAATTACCGTATTTTCTTGAATATATCCCGCGTGTTATACCAGATTTTACAAACCCCGCAAGGGGGGGGGGGGCGGGTTATATAAGGGTGCGGGCTACTATATCACAATTTTTTTTTACACATAATAATATTTCAATATATTGTTTGAAAAACATAACTACATAACTTATATATTGTTCTAGTTTTATTTTGCTAGGGTTGGATATTATGGCTACTACGGTGACTTTACAACAACTTACGGTATCGGGACCAAATCAACATTTCGGGATAAATACTTAAAATTTCGTATCCGTCACGTTTTCATAATCAATATTTTCTGTTTTCAATTGAAATAACTACCTAATTTTAGGTCAGCTTCAAGGTGAGGCCATTTCGCTTTAGGTCCGCGACGAGCACGTTTTCGTGGATTCATCTTCTCCATCGTTCCTTTTTCTTTTCTCCAACCTTGGATTACACTCTCATCAATATCAAATTTTCTGCCTGTGGCTCTATTGCCATGCACTTCAGCATACGCAATGGCAGTTAGCTTGAAGTCGGCTGTGTAAGACTTTCGTTTCGGCATTTTTAAAATTAAGCAGAAAGAAATTATTTAAATTCGAATCTACACTTCACAAGAATTCAAGATTATTTAGAAATGTCCGTGTTTATGTAGCCTGTAGTTGAGGCACAGCTCCTATAGACAGCCTACGCGCACAAGCACTGTGTACCGAGCCTGAATAGTTACCGGTAAATGACGTCGTGCGAGCTACATTCGAAAGTGACAATTGTGGCATTCAGTCTCAGAACCTCACACCATCGCATATCCGGCTCACAAGTACTTGGCTTCAAAATTCAAATCTGCCGACTGCCAGCCCGAATATAGTGGAGTCAGGGTGACTAATTTGAACTGATGCAGAGGGATGATTAAGGACCGGGGCAGACTGACTTGATAGCGTAAATACAAATTTGCATGTTGGGCGGGTGAGTGAAAATTTATTAGTTGTAGTATCGTTCGTCATCCACGTGTGAGCATTGACGAATTCGGTCCTTCTAAAAACAGCAATGGTAGACAATGTGAACATACACATAAAAGTTCATGAATCTATGGTTGCGGGTTATACAAAGGTGCGGCTTATGCCAACGATTTTTTAAACAAAACCCCCAAACCCGCGGGCTATATGAGGGTGCGGATTATCTGCGTGTGCGGGATATATGCGGGAAAATACGGTAGTGGAATCCAAATATGGTCCAACACTGAAAGTATTGATGTACCGTCTTTTGTCCGATCACAATAGTACAATCCAATATTCCAAAAAAATTACTGTACACAACAATACAAAACATTGACCCAAACACAAATATACATGTTTACTTATATTAAAATTGATCTTGATATTAAACCTAATTACATAGAGAATAGTTTAGTGATGTATGAACTGTTTACAGAAGAAGAAAACAATATCAATAATTTTGGTCAAGTAGAGAATAAACTTGAGTTATTTATATATATATATATATATATATATATATATATATATATATATAAGACTTTATTGAAAATAGCATTCCAAATTTAAGGTACTGTATTTCCTTATATCGTTACAGAGTAAAATCCAGACTTAAAATAGAAAAGCGAGCGGGACAAAATTACTACTAAAATGTGCGTAAGAAACATTCCTTGTCCGTAAAATGGTGGTGTTCTTTGTACGTCATCGGTTTTAACACGAAGAGTTCTTGGAATGTTTATCTTGGAAACCACATTTAAAGTATGGAAAAATTCAAATCCATTCAAGCTTTAAATTATTTAATGCTCAACGCAAGTAAACTTTTGCGAACTAAATTCGGATTAAGGTTGCAGGGACTTTCGTACATACAAGACCACCTAAATGCTGGGAGGATGAAGTCTTAGTTTTGAGGTAGCCGCGGGTTGATGCTGTAGAGACACGCAATGTCTACTTTAAGCTGTATCAGCCTGAGTAGTTTAAGTATCTGAAATAAATCTCGTGTGTGCGTGCGTGCGTGCATGCGTGCGTGTGTGTCTTAAAGTATTGTAGTTCATCAATTCATATCGTTATTATTATTATTGTTTTTTTCCGTGGCTCAGCAGCCACCCACGCAAGCAATATGCAGCTGGCTTTGAAAGCATGAGTTCATTCAGTATTGTGATTTTCCTCAAGATCACCATCTGTTTCGCAGATAATCGAGGAGCGTTAACATTCAGCAGTACTTAAACGTTACACTTGCTCCCGCAAATCCATTTGAAGATACCATATATACCTCGATGGAGAGGGTGGGGTGGGGTGGGGTGGGGTGGGGATTGAAACCTCCAAAATGTAAGTCTTAATATTAATGATGATCAAATGAAGAGGATTATACAGCTATATATTAAAACCGACTTTGAAAATTTTTTTTTATTATAAAAACGTAACAGCTTTCAGTACCGTTTTACTCATGTGTTCAGTATTGATAAATCTACGTGTTCGTGAGTTCTAGTTCTACATTCACTATTCATAGCATTGTCTCGTAACGAATTTAATATAAGGAACGGCATTCATTACTGAAATTAGCATTTCCAGAAGGATAAAAATCACACAGGTAACATCATTATCAGACAATTAAAAAACTTAGCCATGATGATTATCTTGGGAAAATTTGATACTTCTCTTTGATAAGCACATATTCCTTTTGGGCAACGAAAAACACTTTTTTGGTCCAAAAAATGAAGACCGTGAATTTTTTTTGTAACTATAGTATACCAAATCCATTAGTGGTTGCTGTAAATATATTTAAAAGGTGAATAAAATCACGTACTATGTTTATAGTGTTTTTAAAGTCATTGATCATCATGTTATTGCTTGGCATAACGGATATAACATTACATTCGTTATATTCTATGGGTTAAGTACATTTGTATAATCGAATCTTGTATCTGACCTTGTCCAAAATCAAGTCCATCGCTTTCCTGTCCGAAATCCTTATCTTTTATTACTTATGTAAAAAACTCATACATAGCTACTATTTTCATCTCTGAAAATAGGTTTAATTTTCAGATCATTATCAATAAAATTCAACATATTTATTTTGTTATGAGTCAAATACATAATGTTTACCACCTCCTATACTATAAGTTGCGCAACAGATTTATGTTGTAAACATTTGGAATCTTCTTGAATGAAACTTTCCATTTGCTAATAGTCTTTTTTATTTTTAAAACAAGAGAAAAGTAAATGTTAATTATTACCTAGGTCAGGTAGAGGAGTCTAAAATTGTATTTACTGGAAAAGTTATTTATTCGGGCTGCAATATCTTAAAGGAGAACCATTGTTTTGTTCAGTGTCTGATTCGGACTAACATTAATTAATGCAAAATTTTCTTCTCTGTAAAGATAAATTGTTTCATATAATATTTGAAAAAGACATTAACTGGGAATCATGGTGAATTCAATTTGGAAAAATTTGGTTTTGTTAATGTGATTCAACAAAACACTGTTGACACACCTCCACTTTACAGGTCACTCCAATCACATCCTTCACCTTCAGCGCTGGAAATCATTTGCAAGTCCACTACAGTTTATTAAGGTCATATTCATTAGGAGTTGTATTTGTAATTCTATGATTATTTGGGATGAAATTCGCTATGCCGTAAGTTATAATTTTAAAACAAACACTCTTTCTGTTGTAGAGGAATCAAGTACTTTGTCGAAGTTTACAAAACTATTAGTGTTCGCTTTTTTTCCTGTTACTTTAAGACCTTAGAATCTTAAAAAAATATACGTTGTATAGCACGTTTGTTATCGATGATTTTCTTTACAGCTGCAGTAGTAGGGTCATTGATTATTTTGCTGTCAATTTGTCTGATCGTTTGATCTTTGCGTTCGGAGGTTACTTTATTTCTGATACATCATATTAATTGATTTTCTACTATATTTTGTCAATTTTTAAAAATGGATTTGCAAGATCTTTATTAAGTCAATTTGACCTAATTATTTTTGGTGGTTTTTCTTTGAATGACTTTCCTAAAAGACCGTTTTATATAATTTCAAAGAAGAATTGGTAGTTTCAAATCAAATGTAATTAAACATGAAACTGGCATTCCATTCAGGATTCGATTCATATTAACTTTATTTTGCTCTCTCTCTCTCTCTCTCTCTCTCTCTCTCTCTCTCTCTCTCTCTCTCTCTCTCTCTCTCTCTCAATCTCTCTCTCTCTCTCTCTGTTTAATAAAATCAACCTCATTAATTTGCATTTTTAATCCAAGAAAATTACCCGTACATAAGAAAACTGCCAAATAGTTTCTGTAGATGAAAACAACATCAATTAAACATTTTGAATTTTAACAAACCTTTAGAAAATTTCTAATTTAAATGTTTCCATTCAAGCAACAAACTGTATTATGAGACAACCACTTGATGATAATTCCATCACGATCAAATATGATAAATAGCTTCATGCTAGATGGCCTACACCCTAGCGAAATGGAAACCAAAAGTATCTTTTAAAAAAATCAAAGGAAATACCAGAAAAGATAATTTGCTCGAAATGTCTTTCTTCGCATCTTCCAATATATCTTTACACACACCACGCGCATCGTGTATGTATGTATGTATGTATGTATGTATGTATGTATGTATGTATGTATGTATGTATGTATGTATGTATGTATGTATGTATGTATGTATGTGTGTGTACGCATATGTATGTATGTATGTATGTATGTATGTATGTATGTATGTATGTATGTATGTATGTATGTATGTATGTATGTATGTATGTATGAATGTATGTATGTATGTATGTATGTATGTATGTATGTATGTATGTATGTATGTATGTATGTATGTATGTATGTATGTATGTATGTATGTATGCATGCATGCATGCATGCATGTATGTATGTATGTATGTATGTATGTATGTATGTATGTATGTATGTATGTATGTATGTGTGTGTACGCATATGTATGTATGTATGTATGTATGTATGTATGTATGTATGTATGTATGTATGTATGTATGAATGTATGTATGTATGTATGTATGTATGTATGTATGTATGTATGTATGTATGTATGTATGTATGTATGTATGTATGTATGCATGCATGCATGCATGCATGCATGCATGTATGTATGTATGTATGTATGTATGTATGTATGTATGTATGTATGTATGTATGTATGTATGTATGTATGAATGTATGTATGTATGTATGTATGCATGTATGTATGCATGTATGTACAGTGGCGTCACTATGATTGATGTCACTCAGTGCGGAAACTCATGGTGTCAACCCCATGGATCTCTTTCCTGCACAAACATTCAAACATTGCATAGACAGTCATTTTGGTGTCACTCCTATGATTTTATATCACTATTTACAGGAGCATACATTTACAGATAGAATAATGGCAAAGGAACTAGATAATTAATATATGTATACTGAGTAAAGAAAACGCAGCATTATTTTTAAAAAACGTTTCCCACCAAAATGATTTTTTTTTCTGAAAATGGTCTATACTGAAATGAACTGTTTTGCAATAAAAGTTCAAATCATTATCTCTCTTTGAATTTCAAACATGTTTGTGAAAAGATTTGCATATAATAACATTTCTTGTATGCAATCACATTTTTTGTTATAAAGAGATATTTGAAAAATAAGTTACGAGGTTAAATTTTGAAAGATTTATACATTTCTTTTCTGGCGTCAGCATGTTATTAGCCGCATCAAGCATGCCGTGCAGGGTAGGCGTAGCTTAAAATGTAGGATAGAGAACTATATACTTTTTGTTACGCGTCTACTTACTTGTTAGTAATCATGGTCGTGTGACCAGCCTTTAAACAAAAGCTTTAAAACTCGTCTTAATTGTGGATATTATGTATTTTATTGTAGGTAATCATAGTTGTGTGGCGGCAAAGTTTGTGTTGGAGAGAAATCTTGGATACTACATTGTCCAGATGTACATTCCAAGCATTCTTGTCGTTATGCTCTCCTGGATTTCATTTTGGCTCAATGCTAACTCCGTACCGGGAAGAATCTCTCTTGGAGTCCTCACGGTGCTCACAATGACTACACAGAGCTCAAGCGTGAACGCGTCACTTCCGAGGGTATCCTACACTAAGGCCATCGATATTTGGATGTCCACGTGCTTAATTTTTGTCTTCTTTGCATTGATTGAATTCGCCATGGTAAATTTTCTTACCAGAATGGACATGAATAAGGGAGTCAAAATTAAAAACGTATTTCAAATTCCAGCGGATCCGGAGAAAAATATGACAACTAAGGAGGTAAATATTTGGATTCATAGCATCATTAGACAAAATATAACCCTTGCACTTTCAAAAGAATTAGATTTATTCATTTCGCTAGGCTTGTTTGAACAGTTTGATTAATAATAGAATCGACCGGTTTGAAATAGTGGATTGTAATAGTGGATTATAATCCCCCTTTGTATCTCAATCACAAACACCGTGCCGTATCTTATTTCTTAAATAAAATATTCTGTTATTTGATCAACTATATCTTAGATAAGGCTGTAACATTATGATAAGTCGTCTTATAAAAAGGTCTATCTATCAATTCTAATAGTTCCAATTAATATGAATATGTTCCAAAGGTATTCTGAATGATAACTGTTATGTCCTGATGTATCCGCAATACATACAAATCACTGTTTTTAATCCAAACGTCCTTTCCATTAATTCGCGGTAAATGTTGGAGCAATTAATCTAAATAGTCTTTAAATTTTTCACACTAAATCAGTATACCTATTATCCAAATGTCTATAAAATGGATGGTATAGGATTGTAATGCCAACGAATGATTATTTTCAATAAAGGAATCTGCCACCTCAGTGTCTCTTCCAAGACTAGTGTAATATCAAGAATACATGATTCCATACAATAATTCACTGATTTAGTAAAATAACAAGCAATATATACAATGGAAAAGAAAATTTTGTAATGAGTCATAAATAACTCTAACTTTGATTTATACTATGCAAATTAAATTACTCCTCTCTAAACGTGCAAACTGCGACATTATAATATTAGCATTAAAATGGTTATTAACTAAATCATCTATATTTATTTATTATTAATATTAAAATAATAAATTCAAGCCGTGTTGACACCATACCATTCCGCTTAATCTTAAGCAAATAAGTTTTCAGAGCATTGCAATAAAAACGAGCTATGAATAAATCGATTTTTAGAAACATTCCGTTATTGTAAAGGCATCAATTCACTTTATTTATTGATGGAATGTACATTCCATTTACCTCCTAAATAGTTGAGTGTTCGAAATGTTTTTTTTTTATCTACATGTTGTTTTTTAAGTAATTGGTCATTAGCATAATCCAATTGGCAATATTTCATGTAATACTTATTTTAAGTAATGTCTGAATTATTGTTCCATAAAAACAAAACAAATAATAAAAACAAAACAAATAAAAAAGACGTTTAATTTTACACTATGAGAAAAATTTTGTTATCGACACTATATATAAAGTGTTGTTATAATGTGCCGTAAAATCATATACATACATGATACACACATATATACGTACATACATACATACATACATACATACATACATACATACATACATACATACATACATACATACATACATACATGTCCCAATGACCATTATTGTATTGATCAGAAAATTATATGATATAACTAAAACAACATTTTGGGAAGAAAAATAAACATTTACCACAGACGTTGTAAAAGATATTTCTACCAACAGGTTATTGTCAATGACAAGGACGCGAAAGAGAGGGAAGAATCAAGCCCTCGAAACCCAAGAAAGAAGATAGCTTCTGGCGTTCTACTTGGGATGCGTGTAGATGTAGCATCGAGGATTTTGTTTCCGACATTATTCGTAATATTCAACATTGTGTACTGGTCTTACTTCAACGTGCAAATGGAATCACCAAAAATCCCAGCTAGAGGAGAATAGGCGATTCATATACACTTAACGGGTACAGGCGGATAATCAAATGAACACTTATTTCTTAGAGAAAGCTTCATAAACGTCTTGGAGCCAGTAGGCGCTTTATTGATAGCGATTTGTTAACCTGGTAACCTTTCATAACTTCTAACCTAAAATGTTGCATTATGAAAGGACATGTTTCGGTTTCATGCAAACATTTCCTTCAGATCTTAACATTTAAAATATCAGAATGGTAACTTATAATTATTACCTTAACATTAGTTTCTTGGGAACGAAATCTGTTCAACCGATTTCTGTGATAAATCAAAATGTTATATGAATGAAATTGAAGCTTCCCTGAGTCATCGCTACAGTGTAATATAATCTCATCATGTCATCAGTGAGCCATCTGGGAATATATTCTTCAATGAATACCATAAGTTAAGCTTACTGAAATTCAGAATTTGTGGACATGATATGCCTGACTCTGTGCAATATCCAACTCGATTCAAAGTACCTAAAGGAAACAAAACAATAATAAATTATTATTGCTAGTTATAATGAACACTTTGAGTTCCATTGGTAAATGGAAGAGAATCACTGAACATGGTATCTAAATGATGGGATAAAGTAATTAGCACTTATTTGTAAAATGAACAGGACTTTTGTTATGGGAAATTTGTTTGAATAACAAATAACTGATGGATTTCATTTCCTGTGTGCGACTACTTAGAAATTATGATTGTTTTTGTGTACCGTTATGACATAAGTATATTCTTGAGTACAAAGTATGGTTATCGCATATATATTATTTGTTTATATCTAAAGACGTTAATTTATTATGTTTTTTTACAGAAAAATAATTGTTATCGCTGCAATGCCATACAACTTGTTAATATGTCATCCGATGATTCTGTGTTAGCCAATATACGTTATTCTGAAAAAGAAATGTTATATTCTAAGAATGTTTTTTTTTGTACCAGTGGAACTCGTGTATGCTTAGCAGTTCCAAAACAAAGGTTAAACACATTTTTGATGTTGGACACCTGTATTGCTGTTTTGCAGAGGTTTACCATTTAATTGCTAAGAGCAGGTCCATGTACAAACTATTTACCTGTTTAATACATGTCATGTAAACTCAAACGTATAGTCTATCACATGGAATTAATTAAGTTATCGAAACAAGTCTTATCAAAGTGCTTTGAAAATTCACAGCATTGTAATGGTTACCATAAACATTGACCCCATTCTCAACAGCACAGAATTTAATGGAAATAGGCACTCATTAGTTTGAACGACCCATCTCTTGTGAAAAAGAAATCACAAAAATAATTCATTTTGGAGTCGGAAGCAGATTTTATAGAACACTGGTATGATGTTTAATCCAAGACCAAGGAGACAAAAATATGCCGTGACAGGTAAAATGTGCAACATCAATGTCAATGGCAGATCCCATTATATCGTGTAAAAGGTCGTAAACTTGTAGGGGAGTTGTGGGGGGGGGGGGGAAAAACAACCTTTGAGGGCCAAAGTGGCAAAGCCTTCAGAGCATCTTGCATTTTAAGCGTTTACATGGCATAATTGTAATCTTCTAACTGTAATAATAGGAAATATATTTTACGTTCATATTTTTTAGGCGAGGGGCCGGACTTCCATCCCCAACCACCCCTGATTACACGCCTAAAATGTCGGTCTAGCGATGTAGCAATTTTTGTTACTGATAAATGTGATCAAAGAATGTTTCGATATTGAGATCGTACTAGTTCAATGTGTCTATTCATGCATCTATCATGTATACGTATGTTATCGACAGATACGTCGATCCATTGGGCAAGTGTCGACGAAATAATGATTTTTACGTCATTATAAGTATTTGCATGGTGCCAAAAATGGCGTTAGGCTAACATAACAAGAAATTTATCTTACCAAATGCCTCCTGACTGATAACAATTTTACTTTCGCTTACATTGAAGGTGTGAAATGGCATGCGTTTGCTTTCATTATTAAAATTCAATTTAACCTGCCCAACGCCCACGTCACCGTCTAGCGCACCAAACGATGAGGCTCCTTGTTTTCATTTCACACGTCTTCTCGAAGTCTTGGTTTGGCTTTCTATTGCATAGCGATGAAAGCCGCAGTATTTTCCAGTGACTCAAGCTAAAAGGATCGCTATAAAAATTTCCATTTCTTAGTGTATGTGAACAGAATAAAACTTACGAAAAAATCGGATTCAATTATCTCTAATCTCTCAGAAATTAAAATATCGATTTCTAAATAAATTCCAGCCCAAAAGCGTGTTTAAATAGACTTTAGGTTAGAAAACATGCCAAGATGCAGTTGGCACATAGTTGAGAAATGAAATTATCGGTATGATTTATTTTAAATGCAGGTTTCTTTTAACCTTTTTTTCTTGTGTGGGGTTACATAACAAGGACGTTTCAATAATTTTTCAAGACTAATGACTTTACTTGTAGTCCAAAGATTTAAGCAAATAATATAAAAGTTGAAATATGAAATGAAATTTAAAATTGAATGATTTTATCATGCGTTTACTAGGCCAAAGCGTTATGGTAATGTTTTGCATATTATCAATTGAATTTTTATTTTTATTTTTTGCATATATATGTTACCTTAAAAAGCCCCATATTTCTTTGCTTACTATAGAACTATCATATATTTTCTTTCTCCTTTACTTTTACATTTTATTCACCTTGCTACATTTGGAGAGGTTGGATTTTCTATTTTATCGTGTGTGGATCTTTAACCATTCTCAATTTATGAGCGTCACATCCTACTTGAAGTAAACAAATAATGTAAAAGGATGTTAAAAATATGTTACCCATGCTGACCTGCATACAGCGGATTCTAGAGGCTGATGTTATATCCATCCATTTGCAACGAACCTTCAATGTAACGGAGTAGTTAACTGAGGACAATCATCACGTAAGCCTGATTAATGGAAAGTTAAATGAACTTTGTCAAAGTTTTAATCTTGTTTACACAGAGTTAATTTATACTTAATGACTCACAAATATTTTAACTGCCAGAAGTGGTTTGTTTATCTCCCTATTTTATTTAAAGCCTGCTTAAAATATATAAATAATTCATTTTTCATAATGCAAAAACGGCATTACATGTCTCTTTTTATAACACTTTTGGGTGTCATCTGTCTTTTGCAAAAACAAACGAAATAAATCAATGTGCGATGGTGGTCAAGGAATGTGTACAACATATAACTGTAACGGTTTCTGAAGGAAATAATACCAATGAAACATAGTTGCAATTACGTCTGAGGCATACGAAAATACCCAAAGTTATTGCTTGGGTATTTCTATGCATTTGCATCCTCATTCAGATACTTACATGGTATATATATATATATATATATATATATATATATATATATATATATATATATATATATATATATATATATATTCAAAGAAATATATTTTGAAACATTAGTTTTATTGTGCCGTGGCTAATTTGTTATCTTGATATTCTACATCGTCATATACCGGAAACATGGGTAGTAACGCCTTCTTTTATCTCATCGTTATCCATTCACTTAGACTATGCAAGGTGTATAGCATTGGGTTAAAACATCAATATACCAATTAGACTTTGACCATTTGTAATTAATTGTTTTCAGAATGAATAAGCATTGTCTAGACTCTAGTAATCGTTGTGTGGTTTAATCTTTATGGTAGTTATCGCCGTCCTTCTTTTTGTTCTTGCTACTACTACTACTGCAACTAATGCTTCGACTGAATTTACTCTTTGTACAGTGGGTGCACAAATTCATGGCACGACACCAATGTATGTATGTACTAGTTTTTTACAGTACTGGTGACAAGTAAAGATTTAGTTAAGAATATGTAAAACAAATGATAACAAGTGCTCTCTTCCCATATATATTGAAATATAGAAAGACTTTGAACTTGATGACTATCAAATATTTTCAAGATTTTAAAACGACTGAATATATAATGCTGATGTTCAAAGTGGTTCTGATTTTACGCTGAACATTGTCAGTAAATATTGATTTCAGGCAACCTGTTTCCAACGACATAATTTATTATCACAAGCATACCACAGTGATCTATAGTGGGTCCAATTTTGTTTATAGGTATGATGATAACTCAGCAGCGTATTAAAAAGTAATAACCCTACAGTAAAAAAACTGTATATATAAGAATAGTTAAATGGTATAAAAAGATGATGTCTTATCAAGACCAAAGGACTTCAATATCACTACTTGCATTTTATTTTGTAGCCTAGCAACGGCAACATTTCAGGACTATTCAAATCCTTTCCTTGGTAGCCATATTTTAAATATAATAAAATCACTTATAATTTTCCAATGTATCAATGTATAAATCAATGACGTAGACTAAACGTATATATAATGTGTAGCTCAAACTAGCCTCTGCAGTTGCAAATTTGATTTAATTCAATATGGAAAGTTTAAATATTTTGTATATTTGTGTAGATGTTTGGAAGTATATTGTGATTGTATGTTTGCGTACGTGTGTAATTAACCTAGGCAAAAGGTGGTTATTTCTTATATTTTTTATGGATGTTGCAATGTATACAGTACATTCTTAGATAGTTAGTATAATTGTGCGTGACGCGCTTTTCAGTAGAAACTCATTACATCAGATTATACATCCGTTGTATATTAGTTTTTCAGGATATTTACTTTTGCGTACATTCTAATATCAATGTATGAACGTTTTGCCTGTGTATGGAAAATAAATTAATCTGTACATGGAACTTTTATTTAATAAATGTGTTATTTTGCCTCATATTATTATCATTGTTATTGTTATTTTTGTTGCTATTATCATTATTATTTTTTTTATTAGTAGAGGCAGTAGTAGTAGCATTGATGCTGTTGTCGTTTTTGCTGTTGTTGTTTTTGCTGTTGCTTTTTTGCTACTGATACTGCTGCTCTTGGTTTTATATACAAGATCAAACTCTGATGTATTCTTCATAATATTCGCTGAATTAGTAGTAGTGATAGCAGTAGTAGTTGTTGTAGCAAAAGCAACAGCGGGAGTGAGATAGAATACAAAAATATTTAATTGATTGTGTATACAATAGCAGGTATACTAAAACAATCTAGCTGCTTCATAGTGATTAACAATATTGATCAGGTTCTTTTTATGTGAAAGCCATACATCAGAAACATAATTATCATGTTCACATCAATCCCATAATCTGTTTCGGGGTTCTACGTTGATGACACATCTGCAAAGCCATTAGCGTATTTTTATCTGATATTATGAATCACGACATCACTAGTGTTGTTATGAAAAAAAGCGATCGCTAGTGTCACCATCAATCATTCAGTCACAGGTGTTGCTATGTATTTGCAATTGTCTTAAGATGACAAGAAATATTTAGAACTAATTTTGAAAAGAAAACTTTTGCAAAATTTAAAGTGATTTATTTTCCTAAAACACGAGGTGAAATTTTGTTTTTAAAAAATCGCTTAAATTGTTGGTGTATTCCTAAATATCCCAAACGTTCTATCTATTCCAATAGTTTCAATTAACATGAATATGTTCCAAAGGTATTCTGAATGATAACTGTTATGTCCTGATGTACCCGCAATACATACAAATCACTGTTTTTAAACCAAATGGCGCTATGAATGATAAAACCAGTCTGATCATTTAGATTATAAGAGTGAGCAAGACTTTATTTGACTGGACGACTAAAAGGTCTGTAACAAAAGATATTAATCATCGATAATCAGCAGATAATAATCGATGATGCGAGTATTTGGTATGCTAATTCTATTTGAATGCATTGATTTCAGATGAGACAAACAGAAGACCTGCATTCATCTTCCAACATTTGGCCATCAGATACTGTTTACATTCTGGTCAGATGTATCGCCGTAATCAATACTGCAACTTATCCAGACAAATATGGATGGGGATATTAATATTAGACTGTCCCAAAGGTTGACTTAAGGGTCATCACAAATCTTGATTTCATCAATAATATTAGAGAAACTGTTCGGCAAAATAGCATAACTGAGAACGAAAGCTCATAATAAGAAACTGGCAATGATAAATGTCCTGGAAAAGATCGAATTCAAAGAACAGCACATGTCACAGTTGAGAATTTCATTCATCAGGGTTTTTTCTTCTTCTAAAATATTTTACGTATATGAATGTTTAAGGTTTAAGAATGAGAAACGTATACTATTGAATCCATAAATAAAAAATATGCAAATGTTATGCGTATTCTCTCTCTCTCTCTCTCTCTCTCTCTCTCTCTCTCTCTCTCTCTCTCTCTCTCTCTCTCTCTCTCAAAGAAATCGCATAGAATTATCAACGACCAAAGAAATTATACAACACTGAGAACCGTTCTATTTGCCTAGTGGTTAGAGCGTCCGCTTTGGAACCAGGATGTCGCGGGTTCGAACCCCTGCCGAGTTATACCAAAACTTATACAAATGGTACTAACAGCAGCCTCACTTGGCGCTCAACATTAAGAGGTTAGTGTTAGGATTGGTCGGCAAGGTGTCAGGATAATATGACTGAGAGGGACATCATGATATGTGTCTGCGGCATGATACCACTATACTCGACATCACTATAAACTGCCACACTGCAGACATCGTAGCGATATGACTAAAAAATGTTAACGCTACGCTAAAAATTCAAAACACACAGCGACAGAAACAAACTTGAGCAGAATAGAAGCGACAGTTTCTACACTGGAAAATACAATTCGAGTCTTTGAGGTAAATCATCTGGTATATTATGATACATTCGATGACATTAGAAAAACTCAGACGACCATAGATAAATCATCGGGTCACTGACCTTCAGTCGATCAATGCGGGATAATTTGGGGATATTTAAATATCACTAACGAAAACGTCGAGAACTGATTGAAAAAAAACATTAATTCTGGGAACTAACAGCGACACAAATATGGAGGTCGAAAAAATGCAAACACAAAAATAAAATTATACTTAGCACAACGACATGGAGAATTTTCCCTAAACAAATATTCTTCCCAGAGTTTCAAAAGTGAATTATTTTCTTAACAGAGAAAAAGTGAGAAAAAGTTTCTCTTTCTTTCTAGACAAGCAGTATCCATGATAAGTATATATAACACGTAAATATTTAATTCCAATTATAAAATAAAAAGCAAAGACGGATTGAAGGAGGGTTTTGATGTTCCATAATCTATTCATAAATGGAAAGCCGTTAACACTAATGGCGGTTCAAATGGAAAAATGAAGTGAAAGCAAAGGGAACATCTGTACATATATGGACACAACAACAGCCAAAACAGAGAACGCAACGTATAAACCGAGTGCCATGATTTTATTGAAGAAAATTATTAGGGAGACCGGGTCATAAATTAATTCCGGTCATCTCGAGCAGAGTACATACATAGAAAAAGAAGGATAACTGAATATTTTAGTGAACATATAAGTGCAGAGTAGATTCCTTCAATAGCTCTTGAAGAACAAAACGGTTGTAAAATATTAAGCAATAACAAAGCACTAGATTTTGATATTGTTTTCGATGAATACGTTATTGAGGCATTTCCGTGGATAGAAAATTACACACTGAAGCGTTCTATTATATGATATTTAACAGCGGTAATAAACCTTCAAATTGGAAGTTGGATTTTAAATCATTTTCAATGTGAATAATTATAGCTGGATATCGTGCCTCGCTGTACATTAAATGTTTCCACTAGATTTTTAAATCAAATACTCTCCGCTTGGGGATTCATGTATAAAATTGGTATTGATGCATAATTTGGTTTTTATAGATAAAAGCACAATAGACACAATTGTTATAAAACGTCTTTGGATTCAAAACTAAAACACTTTTATATGCCTTTATATTTTTTTAAAAGGACTATGAGTACCTTAAAGGATTATTCTATGGCAAAAGGTAGTGCAATGCTGAGTGCAACACAGAAAACGTTAGAGATCGAAAATTCTAGTAATAGCTCATTGCAATCGTGTGTAAAGCACGTAAACTTGTATTTAGGCTATTTCTATTCTTTGCTTTAGTTTCTTCAAGGTAAAAGTTTCTATCCATTTCTACGTTCTCTTTATAGTCCTGACCTGGAATTTAAATTACAATAAAAAAAGACTTCAAATCCATTTTAGACGAAATCTATTCAGATGCTGATTTGCTTGCTTCTGATTCGATGATATTGTTATGGATTGCACATGGTCTACAAGCATGCTTATATAAATTGCATGCATGCTGTAACATGTTGAATACATTTGTAAATATTTATAAAACAACGTTTATATATTTTAATACAAGATGCAGAGGAAAAGATGTTGTTTTGTTTTAAAAATTGCGGATATGTTTCCAGACATTGTGGACAATTTATATTTTTTAGGACTTACTGGTGCAACGCAGACCAATTTGTTACATATACTATTGCTGGCATTACCGTACTCTTGAGTAATACTAATAAATTACAATGTACACTGAATATACATGTAGTTAATTAATTATATTTTATCTCTAAATGTGTCTTGTCGTCGTGAAATTCGAGAATTTCTGAATGCTGAAAACGTAGAATAGTTACGTTCAAATAATTGCATGTGGTTACTAGACGTTGCATTATTTACCATAAATAAATTTGCATATTGAGATTAGGGACACTATCTACTTTATAATAAATAATATAAATATAATAATAAATAATATAAATATAATAATAAATAATATAATAATAATAAATGTGTGTGCATCGTTAAGTATTTATTGAAATTAATAAACACAGAAAACAACATTCTTTTATTGACTATAATTTAAAAAAAAACAAACAACAAAATTGTATTTTATTGTGTTAAAGATGCAGTTGATCTAAGCTTTGGAGAAGTTTGGTACTAGCCTTACTGAGTACAGATATCTTACCTCTTATCGCATTTAACCAAGGACTAACTTGCATAATTAATGTTCAGTGGAGCCATGACGTTGATTGGAAACGGTCAAATATGTGAAAAGATAATGCATAGAACTCAATGAAAGTGCTTCTGATCCTAATATAATTGCTAACACTAGCTTAAGAAAGGCTTTAAGTAAATTAAGAATCTCATTAAACGTATACACGTAGGAAACTAATAGCAGGATAGGAAATGATGTCGACAATGAATATCATTTTGACTTAATCTGTCATCTTTACCTCTTAGGAAACCTTACATTGGTTCTTAGTATTGGCAGAAACAAAACACATTTAAACTAGTGCAACTACCCCACAATGAAGGTTTAAAACTGTATAATACCTAGGTAAATATATGTATAGTGCATTCCAACTTAGATTTTTATCGTCTAACTGCACGGTTATTCCAGATTCCTATGAAATAAATCAAGATCTATAGGATTCTTAATGGAGAATTATACATATACAACAGAGAGATCGGAAAGTGCTATCTCTGGACTCTATAGAAGATTGCTTGATAAAAGTAAGTATAAATAATATTTAAGGCAAATAATAATATCATTCAGGTTAGAGGCTTTTTAATTTGCATTCTACCGATAATCAAAGTGAATACAGGGATGTGTGTGTGTGTGTGTTATGGGAATACATTAAAACATACACAGTAAATGCTGAGACCTATCATCTCGTCGTTGAGTTTGATCAAAGATGGCAGTCGCATAGCCAGCTAGTCTGTATTGATTACACCCGCAATTATCAATTCAAACTGATCCCGGTGAGCTTCACAGCCGAGTAATACAAAGTTAATATATTTAATGTATTACAGTTTAAATAAGAATATTTATGTTTTACATGGGTATACTACAAATACAACTTGAACATTAAAATCTATGTTAAGAGTAACTAATTAGGATTACATTATATGCAAGTTTGTAATGAAATCTATCTACTGTAAGAATGATCATATAAAGTTTCATGCAAAATTAAATCATTCCCATCTTTTGCAAAAAAGGCAATGTTCATAACTGATACCAACGTGTCACTTAGGGACTAAAATGCATCGGCAACTCCACAATATAAACTATTTAAAGAAAACATCATTATTGATTTCGAAATTAGCGGTGGCAGATCGCATAAGCCAAATAAGTGAATACATTAAAACATACACAGTGTGTAAAGCTGTCCGCATAATATTACTGCTAACAACATCACTGGTAGCGTTTTTGCATGAAATTACAATATAATAAGAACAATGTGGACTCCAATCTTTAACAAGCATAAATGTCAAAGGAAGATTACAGCAAGTTCTAGACATATTCACTGAGTTACAGACTCACTAAAATATGGCTTTCTCGCTTCCTGTCATGATTTCATTTAGATAGGTTATGTTTTAAATATCCCTTGTCTACTATCTAGTATTTAACCATTGAGGAGAATACTGTTCAACACAGAAATTGTTGCGAATCGATAGCAGAAGTAGTCGTTTGTTTTTCCTGCCAGACTAAACCCATTAAAATACGATAATTTAATTCTGCCTGATGTTTATGTTACCGTTGTCAGAAAGAAAGAGTTTTCATTAGAGTGTCAGTTTCTGTTGTCATATTAGTTTCAATAAAGGAATAATGTACATGGCGTCCACGTGCATGCAATATTATGCTCTCAATGGACAGTTTATATCAATTTATCTATAATATGCTGAAACCTTTGGAGCCGTGCAATGCTGGTTTGGCTCCTATCAGTCTCCGATATTATGCTTAATCACTAACCCTAACATGATTTCCAAAATATATTGGTATGGACCCGGAAACAGGGAATATGGAGTCTGCATGATTTTGACATATTTCTAATTCCGATAATCAAATCCCTTAGTAATGTTGTTCTGCTTCTGTGATGGGCATATTGCTGGTATGTAACGTGCCTATGTTATGAAATACCCAAGAAAACAAAACATATGGCAATTGATACATGTTGACTGAATCTCAGTCTTATCGAAGACATGCCAAACTCAGCATGGATGTTAGAAAATACAATAAATCTTTTCCGTTCAAGCGGACAATCAGCAAATCGCCAATGATCAATGATCGTTAACCTATCTTGAATACAAATATAATTAGACGTATTTTTATATACATATAAACTTTAAACAAGCCAAGTATCTTTCATTTTTAAGAAGTCTATTACAATCATGTATTTTAAAATATTTTGAAATCACTAGTCTAATTATACGTAGATGTCTACGGTGAATTACTTGACGAAAGGAAATCAGTTAAGGACCATTTCCCTCACATAACACATGCTTTTTTGTTATAATGAAGTTTAAGAAAATATTGGATGTACAATTACGTCAAGTTAAGACTTTTATATACATGTATGTAGAATATGTTAAGTTACAACCTTTCCCTGATATACACATGCAAAGAGCCAGAATGACGTTGACATGCTGTATTTATAGTAACAGTTATTGTTCAATCCAATTTTGGACAACTGATAAAGGCTCTATCTAGAAAAGTGAAATAAACTAAGCAAAGAACGTGAACTACAAGGGCAAAACTATCACAAAACATAGTCAAAACAATTATCAGTTTGGTTAAAAATAAATAGCATAGACACAACTAAGAAACATTCATAAATAGTTTTGGGATACGCCTGCTTACAGACTTTAAAATCTGAGTTTTTGAAAGGCAAATAATGCAAGAATTTTATCGTAATGAGATAGATTATTTTTGAAGGGGCTGACATTAAAATACTCCAGCAAGGCAATGAAACATAGCTTTCATTTAGTACCTTAGAGATAAGTGACATCTCATGCAGCTATGAACATTGATAAATATCAAATGCTAGTATCATGAAATTAAAGAAAATTAAAAAATTACATAAAGATGTTTGCAACAGACATACAACTCTGTAAATGTTTTTTGAAAATTACAAATCAATAGGAGTTTGTTTTTCTTTCTGCGCTGGCAGATACGTATTTCATAACAAAGAGGTATGGATGGCTCTAGTAGTAGTTCTATTTACTGTAAACAGGTGTTTAAATTACACGAATTTGTTCCGTCACGCTGTAAGAAAATGAACTGTGGTTCAACAGAGCATGTTGAGCATGCAGTTGAGCATGTTGAATTGTTGAGCAACTGTTATTGTTGCGCTATCAACTGTTCTTGTTGTTCCGTCAGCTGTTATTATTGCTCAACATTTTGACACAAACCTAGCATCTCTTTTCCATTTACACTGAAACTATAGTCTGTTCAAAACAAGATTGTCACCTGACATACTCCTTGCAAACAATATTCCAAAAGGCGAAAACGAAAGTGTGTTATATATCAATGTCCGCCAACAGTTCTAAGGGAGAAAGGTCTTTGATTTAATCCATACACCTTTGTAAATTTGGACTCGAAGAATATTCAATAAATCATTATAAGTGACACGGATGGATAAAAGTGAGATATTAATAATATTATCATTCCAAGATATAAAGCTGTTTTGAAGAAACAAATCATTTGTTTGAATCCGCAATAAAGAAGTCTTTCTGAAATTTGTGTCTAGCACAAATGTAGTCCGATTTTCCTCTGACCCTTGCCAACCCAATTTTGATATTTGTTTTTTTTATGTTGGAGTACACCCCAACATAAAAAACCAAGTATCAAAAATCGGGTGGCAAAGGTCAGAGGAAACATGGACTAGTATAAATGTGGTGTGTGATGCACTCGTGTCAATACTGAACAAACAGACGAAGAGATTGAGCAACAATAACAGTTGACGGAGAAACAAGAACAGTTGACAGAGCAACAAGACCAGTTGATGGAGCAACAAGAACGAAGAAAATGAGCAACAATAACAGTTGACGGAGCAACAAGACCAGTTGATAGAGGAATAAGAACAGTTGACGGAGCTTTAAGAACCATGAACAAAGCATCAATAATAGCTGATACATATATATTTTTTGCCTCCAAATTTAACACCTTTTAAGTTCAATGTAAATTTACGTATAATGGTGACAATTTTTCAAATGTATGATTGCTGATAATTGAAGGATATGTTTCAAATAATGAGAGACTGCAGTTAAAAACTTGCAAACTAATGATAAGGCACGATTTAGATAAATATATATATATATATATATATATATATATATATATATATATATATATATATATATATATATATATATATATATATATATGTATCCTATGCTGACAAACAAATTTAAACAGAGAGTGTTCGCTCACATAATATACAGTGTTCAAAAGAATCAGTAACCTATATAATTTGAAATGTTTTGCAATCATAGAAATTCTTCATTAGAAGGTGTATTCATTTTATATTTGCATTATATTTATTTATTTTTGTTGCAATTTTGGTATAATATTTACACCAGCAAATACTCTTACAATAATGAATATCATATCCTTTGATTCGTTTGCTTATTTTTGTCTCATTTGTTAGTTTGCGTACGTTCGAACGGCACTACTACATATTCCATTTTCGTCTTATATCCTAATTTTGCTGTGTAAGTTCGACCACGTCACTATGTATTATTCTTCTTCATTATTATTTTTCCAATACTTAATGTACATCTTAATTAATAAAAGTAACACATAAAATAAAATGGACATGTATGCAAAACAATCTATAGGATCTTATCTGTATTCTGAAGAAAAAAAAAATTCATTTTGCAAAGCAAGCAATTAATTTCTGCATGTCATTGCAACAATCTATTTTTAGGTGATGCCGTTAACTTCTAGAATATAGAAAATGTAACGATATAAGAAACGCTATGCCACCATGGAATGATGTATTTTACACATTATCTGAAAATGAGGCACAATCAACATCAACAAACTACGTCTGATTATGTAGCGTTTTAAGAGGAGCGAATGGAAAACATCAGGGTATGCATGATTAAGATCTGTTTTGATAATGCAGTCATTTTTTTCTAATATATATATATATATATATATATATATATATATATATATATATATATATATATATATATATATATATATATATATATATATATATAAGCGCACACAAGAGGCACAATATAAAATGTTCTACTATCATACAGGTTAATGAATTCTGAGTGTACGTTATTAATCTCGTAACCGCGGGAATCTGTTTTACCATAAAATAGAAACAGGGTTATAACCGTAACTGAGTAGAAACGGCTACCTTAATAACCAGTGAAAGTTTATTCTAGAAGAGCAGTTCCTATTAGTCACTTAATACGTTATGCTATGTTTACACAGACCACAGTTTAATTATAGAAGCAACTTTTAGGAAACGTCAGAACTCGTTGTATGATAAGGCCGTTTTATCTTGCTTTCCAATAAAACATTAAAACTCTATGATACTTAGTTTACAAACGCAGGGAGGAGGATCTGGTTGGAAGAGAACATTCTGGGCATCAGCAAATCACTAACGTCAATAGCTTTTAGAAATATAGCCTATCTAGGTTAATTCAATTTATTTCGTTCCATTCCCGGGAAGTAGTTGCCATGTGGCATTGACTTAACGGTATTAATTTGATCTAACAGGATCAGAATAAATATAAAATGGATTATCCCCGTTCCACTCCCCACCCTCGGCTTTCTGGTCAAAAATAATAAATAAGTTGCCGTCACAATCTAGATAAAAAGTAAGAGAAGTTTAATCAACAGCTGAACCATATTAGGTTAATAAAGAACATGTGAGATCTCACATTTTATAATGTATTATCCGAAATAGTTTATATCGATCTTCCTATTATTCTATGTAGATATTTATATATATATATATATTGATCACAATGACATTTTAATATATCAACTATGTTTATAGCAAATTTATAAAAAGACATTTTAATGTATCAACTATGTAAATAGAAAAGTCATCAAAAGACATTACTGAATCATATATATATATATATATATATATATATATATATATATATATATATATATATATATATATATATATATATATATATATATATATATATAAGATACAAAACCCTTCGAGGTGGAAAAGAAAGACTACAAAGAGGAGCCACTAGTTTTGTCTCCAACCCAAAGACATTGGTTTCAGTAAATATCTCAAATATTCAATAAAGCAATGCGGGTAAAATTCTTGTTTACTTAATTATATCAGATTACACAAAAGAATATCCACATTTGACACAATTATTCATCCAGATCGTTTTTGATCTATTTACTGGTCAATAATTTAGTCTGTATCAGTATTTAAGTTGAAAACCTATTGGAATGACGTGTTTGACATTATCTGAGCATCCGGGCGTTTGGTACGATCTACCAATGGATATGATTGTAATCTAAGACTTTAGAAATTTCACCCAATCAGTTATGGAATAGGAAATTTAAAAACTCCGAATACTCATAATATAACTCTCCTCAAAATATGTTTTATCACCATGTAACTGTTCATCAATATCATGCTAACTGAAACTGCAAAACTTTAAAGTCCGAAAAAGCGTCCATTATCTGATTCGCATTAATTACGACAATGAACATGTGAAGTTCGGAGCATGTGAAAAAGATCAGTTTTCATGGCACTATGTTTTGAGAATGACCCAATTATATACTTGAATGCGTAATAGCGAGCTACTGGCACACTGGTTGAGAAACAATATTCGTGTTATTATTTCACTCTGTTATATTGACGAGCAAATGCATGGTATATGTTGTGTGTGTGTGTGTATTCCAGCATGATATTGCCTGTAGATTCTCACCACCAAGCCTCATCAAAACCTTCTATATCCAGAATATTTGCCTAGGCTCTATCGGAAAATCGTCTTCACAGCTGTTATGTTGAAAACTCGATAAACATTCCTCGTACTTTTAGTAACTCTGGCAGAAGATCGAATGTATTTTCGACGCACTTTGAACCGTTTATCTTTGGAGAAAAGACTGGAGCATTCACGACTGGAATTTTACGTAACTGTTCTTGCTTTTGGATATCTTTGTGAAAGAGATAGAAAATCTATCACATCGAGGGAATTTTCTTAATTGAATTATTGTTCTTTGCTATCAGTATGAGATCTGATTATCATAATCACAGAACTGCAAGGATACCATGCAATTAGGAAAGCATGTTCGTGTATTTTAATCAGGACCATTTTATATATTTGTCAGCAGCAAAAGCTATATTAATGGAACTCTTCTCTAATTAGTGGCACATTACGAGGCTAATATTTTAGGTACAATATTCGGAATGGAGTCTGCTTTGATGCGAATATGGATGCTTATTTTCGGAACTTTCGCTCTTTGGCGAGGAACGTCATCGACATACGGAAGGGGGAGACAATCATCAAGGTAAGCTTTGTCTACTCTTCGCATGTTCGAGACTACATGACAATAGTTTGTTAATTAAAGTTTAAAGTTCATTAACATAGCATTTATGTAACGCAGAAAACGCTTCCAAGAATTAAAATTTCATTCAGCAAATAACTTTGAACTATAAATATTCAAATGTTATAAACTACTACTGCACGTTATCTACCTTACCTTTAACTTCAATTCCATATTATGTTTTAAACAACAAGTCGATAATTAGCATTCACCAAAGTGTAGGTTAGATTTTCAGTAGCTCTCGCTAATACTACATCATAGGAAACGATAATTGTTCACAGTATTTCATTACAGACAGTGGCACATCATTAACATTTTATAACTATTTATATAACACGCCAACTATTTTATTTATTTTATTAATGCATGTAACGGATTTCAATCTGCACCAGATCAATGTCAGGTGAACTGAAAAAATATACCGTCATACAGAAATCACCGAACAAAATCCAATGCCATACGCAAATAAGGGAATCTAATCGTGTAGTTTAGATTGCCTGCCACAAGTAAAATTGCCGACCTATATATTCCAGTAAAACTGTTCTCATATTTTATTTATTTTATTAATGCATGTAACGGATTTCAATCTGCACCAGATCAATGTCAGGTGAACTGAAAAAATATACCGTCATACAGAAATCACCGAACAAAATCCAATGTCATACGCAAATAAGGGAATCTAAGCGTGTAGTTTAGATTGCCTGCCACAAGTAAAATTGCCAACCTATATATTCCAGTAAAACTGTTCTCCAATACTAAATTCTTGAACGATCCTTATCCCATCTGGAGGTCTATGTAGATGCGAAGATATAAAAAAAATATTGAGTGGACTTTATGGCAAACCAATGTTTAATTAAAATCTAATTATCTCGCCTTAACAACAATGTTGTTATTATTTGAGTCATAATGTTAGTTTGCGGTTACTTTGTTCTTGCTTCAGGGTAAAGAACCTGGAATTGTTGTCCAAAGGAAATTACAAGAGTCCACCCAACTATGAACATATTGACCGTAATATAATCGATCTATCTGTCTGTGTATTTGTCTGTCTATTTACCTTTGTATATATCTATCTACTCAATTATACACCTGTTTGTATATCTATCAAACGATATATTTTCCAATCTGTAAACCTACCTATATATATCTACATATAATATCTACCTACCAATCAATTTACCTATATATTTATCTCTGATAATGTATGTCAACCTCTCCATATATTTACCGAAGTACCCAATTACCCACCCAACTATCATTATGTATATCTATCTTTCTACCTACCTACCTACCTATATATTTATCTATACATCGACGATCGGATAATACATGTACATTCATGCGCAGTGTACCGAATAAAATGCATCAACAGAAAGCACCAATTTATTCCAGTATACTTATGTCGAACGTTAAATATTCAACGTTAAGAACTGCTGTTACCAAATGTTGAGCGTTTTTTTTTTTAAAGATTTTTTAAATTATTGATATCTACATTTGTCGAAGTCAAATATTTTTCTTTTATTCTTCCTGAATGAGAACATTAATTTAACATACGTTGATTAGTTGTAGATCTGTGTTTGCTTATATGACCTAATGTTTGTATTATGTTCTCTTCATATCAGATTAGTAATTCTTTCGTATAGGAAAGCAGTCAGTCTAGCAATTTTATTTTTCATTCTGAAGTTTTAAACATGGTATTGCTGTCATTTTACAGGACCAACGGAAATCGAATGTAACCTTTACGTCAATAGCGTAGATTCCATCAATGAAGTGAATATGGTAAGTTGAAGAGTAGGTGATTTGATATAATAAAGTGTGTGTGTGTGTGTGTGTGTGTGTGTGTGTGTGTGTGTGTGAAAGGCAGCTATTTAACTTAAAATCACGTAAAACTGCTTGTTTCTTTTGAACAGTTTTGCTTTCAAGAAATCTTTACTTTAGGTCGAAATTGTCTCAGTGATCATTGTCTTTACAAATTCTTTAGTTGAACCAAAAAATGAACCATATATATATATATATATATATATATATATATATATATATATATATATATATATATATATATGAGTATACCAATCATTAATGTCAGATTTTTAATTAAATATACCATTAATAAATATCAGATAAGCATCTTAGTATTGTAGTAAGTAATATCAGATCTGTATCTGAGCATATCAGCCAGAGATATCAAATATGTATCTGTATATATCAATAAGTAATATCATATCTGTATTTGACAATATCAAACAGTGATAGCAGATATGCATCTGAGTATATAAACCAGTGATAACATATATTTGCCTATGTCAACCAGTGATATCAGATATACATCTGAGTATATCAGTCTTTGATATCAGATATTTATCTGAATATATCTCAATATTTGCTATCAGATATCTGTATGAGTATATGTCTTTGATATCAGATATCTTTATAAGTATATCAGCCTATGCATCTGAATATATCAGTCTTTGATATCAGATATGTTTATGAATCAATCAGTCTTTGATATCAGATATGTATCTGAGTATATCAGTCTTTGATATCAGATATGTATCTGAGTATATCAGTCTTTGATATCAGATATGTATCTGAGGATATCACTTTTGATATCAAATATGTATCTGAGTGTATCAGTCTTTTATATCAGCTATGTTTATGAGTCAGTCCGTGATACAAGGTTTGTATCTGATTTAGCAAGTGTCACATTGTATTCTGACGAGTACTGGTTCCTAGAGCAAAACTTTAAATAAATCTGTACGAGGAAAATAATAATCTGATCAACGATTGAACGCTCATAACGAGACTGGTTGCATGTTCAGACTTGAAAATTGTAGAAATTCGACAGGACAAGATCTGTTGTTTATCTTGTGCTAATTATTTTCAAACGCTTTATGGATTGCAATAGCTTTATGTACAACAGGGAGCCATCTGACAGTGACGTTCACATTTCTGGAGTGAATCTAAAACAATGCAATCTTATGTATGTAAATCGAGTTTGTGTCTGAACAAGATAATGTTTCCAATTCTTAATTAGAGTCATTTAATCAGATTAAAATAATAAAGCAGTTATCCTAATGTTTAGACATTTCAAGTTGTTACTAAAATGAATGTAGCCTATTTAGATGGGTATTATTCACCATCTGGTAGTTATGGTATGCAAATGATTGATAGATTCATTACCGCAGAGGCCTCGTTTTGCCTCACCATGAATTGATATGTGCCATTGGACATCATGCAATTAATCAATTAATCAATTAATCAATCCTTTTTACCATGTATCTGGGAATGTACTAGATGCTCAGTTGATATACAGCTGCTGTTTGAAACTTTCACCAAATTCTTTATCGGATGTATTTGTACAAGTTTCTCTTCTACATTGTTTAGTCAAGAAAAGAATTTAGTACAGTTAGGAGATAATAAACATTAAAGTATGACTGTAATATTACTTACTGTATTATAGTCAACTCCTGTGGAAGAAAGTGGATCGTAAAATGATTTAGTTTTAGTTTTATTTTTAAAAAATTGTTCACTTCTCTGGCATTGAAAACTAATTAGAAAGACTGACATAAACCCTTTTCTCTTGATATATCGACCTCCTGCATAGCATCAGAGATGCACATTATCTAATTTCGTGAAACTTGGGTCTGGAAACGAACGTCTATTCTTGCATAAGAAACAAACGCCGATGAATTGCGATAATGCATTTTGGTATGAAGACATTTGGAAATGTTATCATCTAGCACTTTGTAAAGGTTGATGCCTCAACGTAAACAACTTCTAAAAGGTTGCTCCTTTAAAAGAGATGATAGAAGTGACCATAAGAACGTTTTCCTTTTCCTGGATTACGACATGTACGAAGTGACCATCATCATAATTCTTTATTCACAGGATTTGGTATAAATAAATGAAATAATATAATTTTTATTTTCCACAATCACTATTTTAATTTAAAAACTAAAAGATGTTCTGGAGGATGCTGGCATGCAGAAATTTCAGGCAGCATATACAATCGTTTCACATCTATAAGAGCTAATAGGAAATTAATAAACCAATTATTTTAATGGCACATTCCAAGTATTGTTTAAATTTCATTCAGTGTGGTTTCACGCAAAAGTTCCTTGTATCTTTGGATTAGTTGGCGGCTAATAACATTTTCTTGTAACAAATGGTGGTATTTGTAAAAAAACTTATTTGTTGCTGATTGTAATTTAACAGTGCTTCTTAGACATTGGATATAATCACGAAATAGCTGTTGCTCAAATATAAAGATTGCGGACAATAAGACATCAAGAACTTAGCTGGTGTAATATTAACAATCTTGTCAGCACTACAGGATAGGTACAATACATACATGAAATCTTAGGAACATATGATCAAAAAAACAATGCACATATTTGTCAGAGCTGGCTTTGTTACTAACTAGTAAATCAGGTTTTTTTACATTCCTTTTATCACATGACTCACGTCTGTCAACACGATGTCTTTTAGTGTACACATACTGGCAAAAATCCTTGATATATAACATCCGTTAAGCATTCTTTCCCAATAATCAAGATAACACATGCAGCATCTATAATACGCATTTGTTGAAATTAGTGTCCATCAAACGAAACCGAATTTGCTGCAAATAGAGATTGTGTGCCATAGTTATGTTTGGCAAAAAGCAATGAGCGTAATTTAATTTGTTTTCAATTCATTTTCTCGATATTACATTTTAAAGAAAGATTAAACCATGGATCCAAGTTAAGTAGAGGGCTATCTATATTTTTTTTTATCTCATTCATTCCTATGAATAAAAGGGCACAATCTATTTTCAATACACAATTTTTAAATATTTTGTGCCTTACCATTACCGTGACGGTTTCTATTAATGTTATTTGAACTTTGATAATTGATTAAACGTACTTGAAACTTTAAACTAAAGATTTCAGTGTAATTACAGAAAGAATTCAGTGTAAACAAACTTTTGTACAATCTTTTTTAAGATGAAATTTTCAAATGGTGTTTTGCTATTATACAGTAGCATTCATTTTCAGAATACGCGACTTCGACGCTCATTGTTATGGTCAGGTCAATGACATAATCAGATATTTATTATACATTCATGTTAGCAAACAAAATATTGAGATAAATATTCTGACCCTAGAGTGGAATTGTCACATCCTACACCGATGCCTATAATAAAATGTTGTAATCCTTATGGAATTTTACATCAGATCTAATGTTTGACGGGTATCCAGTAGAGCTTTGCTGTTGGTTTCCTTCTTTAACGAGCCTACTTTATGTCAAAGTTATTATAAAGTTCATTATTGTTTGGCACAATGCATATTTTTGTGCTTTTGCTAATGAATATTTCATTTATTCTTCGACCCTTTAATGTGTATTGTATCTCAGGGTCTTAATCCAGAAGTATAGATACTGTCGGCAGTTTGTCATCTTTATTAAATCACCAGTCTCACAAGGAGGTTCTTAAATTGTTTATATTATTGTTGCCGGAAGTTCCGCACAATGTCAATACAATAATCTGCGACAGGCTAATCTCATCGTCATCAGCTAAGAATAACTTGATTGAATCTTGACATTTATATGGATGTTTGCCCAAGGAAGATTTCTCATTTTTGCCACTAGTCACAAATGTTTGTGAGAACCTGTGATTTTTCTCCTCGGCTCTTTTGTTGTAACTACTAGTTTGGTATTGTGACAGCCTGATGCATGTCATCAAAGCTTTTCCATCGATAATGTATTAGACTCGTGATCCATATGATGTTGAGCTCGATGCGAAAACTGTCTTATTTAACCAATTTGTAAAATGAGAACAGTTTAGTTTGTATCAACTGTCTCCAGCAGTCCACTTATGCGCGCAAAGGGTATCTCCATGTAGCCGTGTGTGTGTGTGTGTGTGTGTGTTCTATTCAGTTTTGTTGATTACACCTTTAGCCCTAGCCAACATAACATTTCATTATATCGAGTTTTAATAAATAACACAAACAATATAATTGCCAAATCCAAAACGAATCAAAGTCACTTGATCATTCTTTAGTTAACTTACCGTACAAAAATAAACAAATGAAAGGAGTAATAACTATATACTAAGCATTATGCTGCAAAAACAAAACAATTAGCGTCAATTAGCAGCTTGACCGAAATAAATTGAAAGGGTACATTATTTGGTAGTCAAATATTATTTACATTTAATTATACTATATTTGAGGAATGCACATTTTCATCCACAGGACTTTACTGTGGGGATTATACTTCATTTATCTTGGGTGGACACTCGTCCTATGGCAAACACACAAATGGGTGAATTTGACTATCTGGAGATGGACAGCAATAACATGGACAAGTTGTGGACGCCGGACATTTACTTCCCGAATGAAAAGAGAGCATCCTTCCACAATGTTATGATGCCCAACAGAATGCTTCGTTTCTATAGCAACGGAACAATCAGCTATACCACAAGGTAAGAAATACATGCCTGATTGGTTGGTACTCGTGTTAATTTCGTGTTTCTTCCAGAATACGAAAGAGAGCATGTCTTTCTTAGTTGGCAATATTTAAGTATGTTACCACATCATTTTGCCCTTTTTCCACAAAGTATTTGTGCGAAGATGTTGGGTTTTGCAAACAAATTTGTGACTGTATATTATTTCATAACACACACAATAATATTATCAGAAACGTTAAAAGCCAGTAAATCCAAAGGGAAATATGAAAGTTTGTAATGAGCCCATAGTCATTTCAATGGAACTCTATGCTAATGAGCATTCAGAGAAGCAACTCACAACTCAGATTGACCCTATATACAGACAGCATAAGAATATTCATACTCAATTCGTGATATAAATAATAAGAACAATCATAGCATATTTTAAATCTAGTGTAATCATTTTAGACGATAACGTCCACTTGTGTAAATGACTATAAAATGGGTATTTTTTCTGGTTGACATATTTTGCATCAAAACCTGGAAGTCACATATAAAATGATGCTTAATATTTGTTTTTAAATCAATATGAATTAAGGAATGCTATTATTATACTTGAGTCCATTCAAAAATATTATATTTAATTCCTGAAACGTATTTCACAACGTTATTTTGCATGCTACAATTGGCCTGCAAATCACAAACGTCTGGGCTTTACTGTGATGGTTTGACACAAAATCTCAAGCTCAAACTCAGCCGCATAACTTTTTTTAAAAACAAAATACATAGATCCCGAACACCTGCACTTTGAAGAAAGGTGGGAGCAATGGCTCATTTTAATTAATATTCACGCAAATTAAAACTATTGCATAATTTCAACGGTTGTGATTGTACGAACAATGCATTTTTTCTATTGGGTCGATATAAAATTACCTCTATCATTCCCCTATTTCCAACTTTACAAATTTCATCGAATTCAGATTTCAATGGTTACTGAAAATCACTGAATGTTTTAATTCAGTGGTTTCCATCAACCATTAATATAAGAATGTATTCCATTCTGTATGATTTCTCTTACACATCATGTTAAATTTGTATAAATGGAAGTTGCATCGTTTTGTTGGGAAGGAATACTAAAGACAACAGAATAAGATGTAAAGTAGGCCCAATGCGTCTTTTATCGTTCTTTAAGGCAACTACAAACACAAACACAATTATCGAAGTCATGATGAGTGCATAACAAGTATATCGTATAGCGTTGGATGTCAGAAGCACCGATATAACTTTATCGATGTTAATCATTGAGGAAAGACGAATATCCTGATTAGTCCTCGTGTTTCAATGTAAGCTACAGAAATATGATTATATCTTTTACGCAAAATTAACTGAATGAAATCCCTTTTGAAGATGTTGTAAAGCACTCACTAACAGTTGAATCATCGGTATTCCCTTCTGGCTTCAACTTTCCGCGTCATCTCTAGACCACGCTGATCCGCTTTCGAATACGACAGGGTCATCGTGCAGTTACTCTTGTCCAATGGAGCACAGGCCACTGACTATTTATTTTGCGGTGAAGCTCTACAGACCATGTAACATATTGTGAACAACTGTCCACTGACAAAATTCCCCAGTGGACAGCAGGCTCTGCACTTTGCTGATGATATCGCTGTTAAATGGCTGAACACGCACTACACACGATAACAATTATGTTTACTATCACATGTCCCCAATCTTCTGTACAAGCTAAAATATATGCTTCTTATTATCACATCCCCCCAGCCAAAAAAAAAGAAGCTATATACATGCTTGTGTGTATACTGCATTCGAAGAACTTTCCTGTTTTTTTTGTGTGTGACAATTAAATTATTGTGGATTCCGAAGAGTAATTTCGGATACCAGCGTGGATAATATTGTTTATATTTGAGAGAAAATTCGAATAAACAGGATTCATATGTCCAAAAAAGTATATAAGGTTTCAAAAATATATTTGGAAATGGACTTTAATACACAAGACAACTCATAAATAAAGCATAAAAAGAAAGAAGATTATTAAATTGCTTCAAATAATTTGATTTTTGAAAGTAAAACTAGGCCGATAAAATATCGAGTTGACTTCTGTTCTAGAATAATCTATAACACCAATATATATTATCTCTTTTCATTGCAGATTATCCGTGACTTTGACTTGCCCGATGGATTTGAAAAAGTACCCGTTCGACAAACAGATCTGCTCAATTCTCATTGAAAGTTGTGAGTTCTTTACTTTTGTCTTTTGGCTGTTTTTGTTTTAAATGTTGGCTTTACTATTACTTCCTTTACTCTTTCTCTCTCTCTCTCTCTCTCTCTCTCTCTCTCTCTCTCTCTCTCTCTCTCTTTTTCTTTCTTTTTTTCTTCTGATATAAAATATCAATATTGCCTAAAGGAAATGCTTTTATTTGTATAATTAAGTATTAACATAATGTTACGAACTTTATTGCTTTTGGAAGTGAGCAATTAAAAACCAAACGGTTTCCAGATTATAAAAAAAAATAGTTTTGCTCGACATGTGTACTAAGATCGATAATAACTCCCATCAAATTTCTTTAGGTACTGTAGCTACTTTTTAGGACGCCTTTGCAATCCAACAAGTATACGAATGGAGTAATCATATGTAAGAATATGAATACAAACTGAGCGATAATCAGCTATAAGAAAGAGTACAACGTAAGTGATTACTCATCTGTAAGAATATGAGTAGAAAGTTACTGATAATCATCTATAAAAATATGAGTACAAGTAAGTGATGAGCAAAAATAATAACATGAGTAGAAAGTAAATGATAATCACCTGTAAGAATATGAGTAGAAAGTTACTGATAATCATCTATAAGAATATACGTACACAGTAAATGCTAATCATCTATAAGAATATGAGTAAAAAGTAAGTGATAATCATCTATAAGAATATAAGTACAAAGCGAGAGATAACCAGAAGAAGAAAAAAGAGCACGAGTAGAATGTAGTGATACTCACTATTGTAAATTTAGTGTTGCAATTAACTTTAAACTGTACAACATGATGGTTGCAAAATAGATTAAATATATGAAAATGTGGCACGAAGTACAAATGTCATTTAATGACGTCATATTTACGATGCAGCTAATCCAGAAATATATATATATATATATATATATATATATATATATATATAAGACATAAAAAGCATGTACATTATAACTATTTTACATACAATCTAGCCACTAGACAATTTTGATAATTGTAATTTTAACTCTTGCTAACAGATACAGTACACAGCTTGATATGAAACGTTTGCTTATCAACTTTATCAGACAGTGCCAATGCGAGATATACAAATGCCATTTTACAGTTCACTCCTTAACAATCGGTTTACATGCTACAGACTTACTTACACATTCACAATTGTTGCCAGTATGTGTAATGAGTTTATCTGACGAATGCGATTTGAATGTAATCAAACGAACATAAATCTATGACAATTTAAGAAAATCTAAAATAACATTAACACTAAACGGGCATCACTGCAGATATTCCAATGGATTGATAATAGAACATAACACGATCAATCCTGAATTCAGTGAGATTACACTTGTTGAGTTAAGAACGTACTAATGTCATTGTAAGCACGGAACTGGCATGGTTGAAAACTGGAAAAAAAAGTTGTCGGCTGATGACATCAACCCAATGAATAAATAATTTGCAATGAAACAGAATGTATTCATTAGTATGTTTTGACAGTAATAAACTCTAAGAAGAGAATATATAGATTAAATCACATATTCAGGTCGTATCTGTTTTGTAGTTTAGATGCTTGCATTCAGTACAGGACACTTGTTTGCACAGCCCCCTCTCATTCCTCAAAACAAAACATACGAGTTAATGGATACATGTTTTAGGGGAATAATATTATGTTGTCAATTAAAACATAGTGTTGAAATTCCGGCATTATATTTTACATTCAAGAATTAAAATATAAATGATATTAGTGATGATTTTTATATCAAGCAATGGGATATAACGATGACTGACTGTCATTGTTGGCTATAACAGTAGTTGTTTAAGTCATCAGATAGCTTTCACATATGAAAGGGCATTGCTAAAAATACTGACGTGTTACAGAATATGATTTCAGTAGTATATCAACATTCTGTAACAAAAAGACATCAGGATAGAAAAATTAAACGCGGGTTAAATGTATGTAGACATGATGAAAAAAATGGTCGAAAGTTTTTAATCGCAACTGTACATGATTTACAAGACAATGATAAAGAAATAGTCAATGATACCTTGTCCACCACCAGGTAAGTGTCTTCTGCCACCCTTTTCAAAACCTTAAATTATAATGTTTTAGTCGGAGCAATATTTACTCTAATAATACATATACTTGTAAGTATATTGTCAAGTGTCCCACCTTCCTCATTCAACCATGTGTTCAATCTCGCACCTAATATTAACTTTTCTCTTATTATTGAACTTTATTTTCACAATGGAACACCGAAATTGACGTTAGAGATCTGATAAATATCCAACTATCTAGTCTTTTCTAATGTGAACAATGGCAACTAATCTTTCAATTTAATTCTATTCGGTTGTATTTGTTTCTTTCCGGATATATTTTGTTATATCTTCTATGAATATTTCATATGGTTTACTATGTTTTATTATCGATTCATCAACTCCTACGGTACTGCACAACCTCTTAACTTTTGTTCCGTACAAAAAAATTTCGCATCGTAAGCAATCGATCTTCACTTTGACAATTTTTGTGGTAATAATATTATGATTGGTTACCGTTGCTGCTTCTCTTATTTGCGGGTCAAATGTTTCATTTGGTTTGAATGGGTGCTTATGTATTTCGTCTGGAATATGTCCGATGATAACTCTTGAGTATGCGGATGTTTCCGTTGAGTTTCGTCTGTTTCCTATACTGCTGGAAATGCTCCATCATCATCTAATGAGTAAAACTTGTTTGTCCTTGCGTTTCCTGAAAGCAAAATCATTTTGAGGGTTAAACATAACAACAAAAAGAACACAACAAAAATCAACTTCCTATTATCAGTTTGTTTGAACGTTTAAGGAATCTTTTTTTTTCGCTATTTTGTTATATACATATTCAAGTGTTATTTTGGTTTTTGAACGATATGTTATATTGACATAAATATAATAAAGTACTTATTCAGTACATTACTAACCAACTCTCTTGCGGACTCCAAATATTTACTAAGATCAGCAACTTCGGTCCTTTTGTTATATTTAAATTAATCCAAAACAACTTTAAAAGTTAATTATGTTTTTCTAGAAAGATAAAAATAAGCACAAACTGTATTTCCTCTATAATTGAATAATATTCATAGGCCTAATTGGACAAGCAATGAGATAACCGGTAAACGTTAAATAGCAAGAATTTTAATTAGATGAAAAAGAAATCCAGAAAACCGACGTCTGTCCATACGAGATTAGCTAATCTTGTCGAATTATTGTCAGTATATCAGTATATTCTTTGATGAGTACATTTCATTCCACTAATGACTTGAAAAAAATCAAAAACATATTTGAAACAAAAAACTACATGATAGAGCATATACTATTACTTTACTGGGTATTTGTCGCTAGCAGATGAATTATCAGAAAAACTAAGTGAGTCTTGGTAACATTAAACATTCTAATTTTAAGGAGTGTACCAAAACAGAAGAACAAATAGCCTACATACATAATGCTGATTAGTTGTGTAGCATATTTGTCTAATCGATCCTTTGTACCTCTTACAACTATTGTAACAACTTAGTTATGGCTTGAGATTCTGATTAATATTTAGTTATATCTCTTAGGAGGGGGCCCCGAGTGGCCGAGTGGTCTAAAGCGCTGTCCGTTAACATCACTGCCATCTCACCTCTGTTTGCGTGGGTTCGAGTCTAAGATTCGGCTAATGTAGTTATGTGAGGAAGCTTGCCAGTAGCTTCTCGAGGGTCGGTGGTTCTTTCTGGGGGGGGGGGGGGTTTCCGGGTTCTTCCTCCACCATTAATACTGGCCGCCATGTATAGCCTAGATAGTGCTTAAAAATGGCGTTAACTCATTAAAAAAAACATCTCTTAGGAAAGGAAAGGAAGAGACCAAACATACTAAATATGTTCTAGGTACTTTAATATATAATGTTTACAGCCTTCAAAGCTTTCACTTCTATATACTAATCATGTATCTCATTTAATTATGGTATCACAGACTGCTATATATGGTGTTTGCAACATGTACATTTTGTTCAGAGTCTGATCAAACGAATCACACAGAATATCATAATTTATATGGTTATCAATGTCACCAACACCACCTGGTCTGATAAAATATTAAACTACTACGGTATAATTCACTATGTGACTGCAGATCTGGGTCTTTTAAACAAATATATGCGGTATCTTTACGAAAGAATGAACCAGGTAGACAGCTTGGAAAGCATTCACACAAAAATTCCAAAGCCAAATCCCTAAGATTAAGACTGGAATCAGTGTGGTCTGAACGTCGAACGAAACCAATTTTAAACAAAACGTATTAATGGTTGAATTAGTGCAATAATTGTTCAGGGTGTTGGCACTGTTCCAAAACCTCTCAAAGATGGACTAGATAAATTAATTACCGCAAGAAAATAACAACGTAATCCATTGCCGGAAAGGTTGTGAAATTCACTGTAACAAATGACAAGAAAAATAAGTAAGCTACATTAAACTATTTACTATGCACCAATTGACTCACTATATTTTGAAGAAAAAAAATTAAGCTGTAGATAGTTTTAGGAATAAACATGCAACTCGATGAAGTCATAAAAATGATTATTCTGATGTATTGAAACAATTTACAACTGCTACTTGGTAACACACGTGATCTTATATCGCACAATACAATTTATTAATTTGGTAATTTACTGACGAAGGGCATACATAAATGTTGATGGACCTAATGAGAATTGCATTTAAAAGTTGAAGAATAGATCAAATTCATTTTTTTTAAAAACACATATAAACATATATTAGAACGGATGAATATACCTGTAACATCTGTTCAAATTCCTACATATGAGATTTATCTTGTACACATCTGAATGGGAGACAAAATAAAGAGTGATTTGGTGAACGAGATAGAGGTATTAGAAGAAATATAAGGTAATGCATAACTTTTCAACTGGACATCAGTTAGCGTGATAAAAGTTTAGACTACGTTAAGTGAAGCAAATGATGATATAGTTATCGATATAATAGAAACATAATTTATAACGCATCTGACAATTATCGGTAATGAAACATTTTCATGAGTGTTGGCTGCAAAATATTTCAAGGAAAAGTAGATATGAGTCGGAGTTTTAAAACACGGTCTAATAGCGGAGAATGATTGGTATAGAAACCAGATCATGCAATATTAATTTAAAATTATGCGTTTGGTCTCTATAATTACAAGTTAAGTGATTACGATATCTGAATTTGTTTTAGATATCCCCACATTCCAAATTAACTTTTTCTGATTTCTTTTCAATTACGTTACCATTTTGATTTCAACAAATTCACATATTTTTCGTGCATCTTTGTCGTTTGCTATTTTCATTAATCCATTTGGTTCACGTGATTTCTTCCAAGCACTATAGACAGCGATATTGCTGATCTGTTGATTGCGTGTAGTTCCGTTGCTACAGATATGCTATATTTTCTATCGTAACACATTGCGCCATGCATTTGAATCAAAAGGTTTTAAGTCGTCAATTATTATATTCATTTTGATTTGTTTAGACTTGAAAAAAATGACAGGATACAAAAACTGTTTTATGCAGAAACATTTCTAAAATTCATTCCCTTAAGTAACATGATCTGCTTGAAAATGATCAAACATATCCACTTGGTGCAACAAGGATATGACATCTTTTCAAGTTGTCTTAATTCCTCGTGCAAAAAATATCAAAATATATCTCTCACTCTCGAATATAATTTTTTTGATTTTGTTTATTTAGTAGCCTTGGAAATATGGAATGACCAGCTTTTTACTTCAATAACTTTTTTCAGTGATACGATATTTTCTTCTGGTACACAACGTCTGAAACTTTCACTATATAGTTCTTAAATATTACTACCCCCGAGGCTTTTATTCTGAGCAAGTCGAAAAATATGTTGTTGTCTCTTTCTACAATAGCTCCGTAACATTGAAGTTGAAGCACTATTTCCAATAGTTTGTATGGTTTCCACTTGTTAAAGAGTTCTGCTTCATACATAGTAGTCGTTGTTGTAGACAACACTTTCTTAGTCTTTACATTTGCAATGAAACAAACGGATCATTGTCAAAATATATTTACATCCTCAGCTATCAGTCGTCCATGCTGAAAATGTATTCTTTAAAGTGATGGTCATTATGAGTGACGTCAGCAATATTGCACGCAATTCGTATTAAATTGTTTGTCTTATATAGGTATATTGTTGGCAACCATTCTTTCAGCTCTATATGTAAACATAGTTATTAATACGCTGTTCTATATGATTGATGTTATATTATTATATGCCACAAGACCATTAGAATCATAGTTTCACGCATTTCAAAGTGGCTATGCTCTACAGTTTTAGGAGAATAGATAAAGATATTTGTGTTTTTGGTTTAATAACAATGATGTCGATTTCTGAAAATGGTGCCTCTTTACGTTTGAGTTTGGAAGAAATTAAAGTACGGTAAAACATTCCTTTGTTTATTCCTAGCATCAAAACAGGAATTCCTCTAAAATTTAACAAAAACTGAGATTTTAATACCACCTTCAATCATTATGAAACTGAACGCAGTAGATCTTATATTACATTTATTTAACGCATAAAGAGGCACCATAGCAATACACAGGAAACGAATTCCCAAAACAAATAAGTAGGCTTCAAGTATTAACTTACTAAAACTAGTTTTGTACCATGAATTCTGAAATTTATTTCAATCAACGAACTTACATGAAATGTTGGTATCTGATGTTATGTTATTCCTACAGTGTGCCCTGTAACTGCTATATAAACTTGTAATGTTGTTTAAATCGGTCGGTGATCAGTGTTTACTGAGTAAAGTATGTGACATTTGGAATTTCGGTTGAACGTCTGTTACGAGCCGATATAAATTGCACTAACAAGATGTATTGCTCAATACGTGGAACAATTATTGTATCACAATTAAAATAATCATCGAACTAAGCTAAACATTACAAGCGAATCACTCTCCAGGAATATTGTGATGGAAGGAACGCTGCCATAAAAGAGTCAACTGAGACGAAAAAACTGTTTATCGGATGTTTAAGAAAGATGCTTAATATTTCCATGATTCACTAACACGCAAGCGCTTTGAAGAAATCATACGTTTTCTGCTCCTATTTATTTTGGTACTTTCAACAAGCGCAACTACAAGGAAGTTATGCAATCAGACAAAAAAATTAAGTAAATAAATACAGCAAGCACTAAACAGCATTAGACAAAAATTAGTACACTAAGTCTAATTACATTTCCATATTCATAACAATGCAAAGAAAGCAAAGACGTTTATGAGGGAAGAGATCAAAGCGAACAATGTTGTGGTCAATTGACTTTCGTGATCAAAAGTAACATCCATAAAAATCTGATGAATATCTTAAATGTTCTAGGTAAATGTAAGATTTTTTCTTATATCTCTATGGGATAAACAATATTAAGTGTACCACAATTATATCCAATAATTAACTTCACCACCTCCTAACAAATGATTTACTGTATGGTTGTAAAAGAAAAGAAAATTAAAATATCAAGGTTATTGTGATATAATATTATAAAGGTTGTCGAAGGCAGTAAACAAAATAAGTGTTTTCTTAAACACAAGTAACAGGTGAACATGACAATTGCTCTAGGTGGAATTGTAAAACAGCTGATTGTTGAAGATCCAAACGAACAAAATCAGGATTTATCTTTTATGCGGTTTGGTTTGGTGCAACTTTACCACATTGTATTTTAGGCAACGGGAACACACCCTTTTTCGGCCAAAGGGCCAGATTGCATTTTCTAAGACCACTCGAGGGCTGCAAACTAATTTTTAAAAAAAATATAATTACTGTTCACGGACCAGATTTTTGTTTTATTTGGTTTTTCCCTGACGGCAGGACAACCGTTTGCGGGCCAGATCCAGTCCGCTTGCCATGTTGTGCACTTCTGGTTTATACATTCATAGATCCGCTAATACAGAGCAAAGTTTTCTAATACTATCAAATAGTAATCACCTCTATTTTTACATTAAACATGACCTATAACATATTGAATGAATCGAAATGTGATAACGAGTTAAATCACGTGGAATTTAATTTCTTTTTTTAAAGCTATAACAACAGCGATAAATGAAATTTTAATAAAGTTTTCTGGCTACCAGTGTCTCTGAGAAGCATAAATAGAGCAATTTGTTACTAACAAAAACGAAAAAGTAAAGATCATGAACGACTAATGCACAAAGAAATTGTGATTAATTTGATAAATTACTGGAATCACTTATCAAACGACTGTGTTAGTCTTGGTGATGCAGAGAAATCAACTAACCTAGCCAAGTTTGCAATCATTGGAAGGTATTTAGAAACATCTGCGTGGGTGCAAAAATGTACTTCTGTCATAAAAAATCTTCAAGAAAATGGTAGATTTATAGCTGTTGCCAATTTCTATAATCAAAAGGCTGTGGAATATACTTATGAGAAAAAACATATAGTACCTGTAGCTACGAGAGATGAAGTAACTCAAGGGTTGGAATATGCATTTAATTGCAGGTTTGCATATACATCTATGTTATCAATTAGACACAGTGTGTCATCATAACAACATAATGAAACGATGCTTAACCAAAGATTATATATTTCGTGCTAGCAGGTTATAATAAAATATATGAATGGTGTTTTTTGTTTGGCTAAATAGACAGTCTTGTCGGTTTCTATTTTGACATTGTTTTATTATAGATTAGTTTTATGATAATAATCATGCATATTGCATACCTGCTCTTCATTTTTGCTAGCCATAAAAGCATACAGCTTAATTTTAAAACCACAAAATGTTTCAATTGGTACGTCTTTCAGCTCATTTCTTTATTGTCACTGTAAGGCCACCATAAAATTGGCTTCATTAGTTTTATGTTTTAATATTCTTAAACAGACAAATAAAATGTCTATATCTATGATCTCATTGCACAATACATATCTTTACAATATGTCTTTTCTTTAGTACATATATCTTAATTCAATCTTTGTATTGCATTTCCCATCTGCTTACATAAGATACGGATGTTCATAAGCTTCAAACATTGTTATTAAGGTCATTAGTTGCTTCTTGTCTCAAAGATATATTCACTTTTACGTATCATAGCTCATTGGTTGAATAAAACTGATTTTGTATATATTGTTTTAGTTTTAATCGTAACTGAACATATATCTTCAAATTATGAAAGTGGATAACGGCTTCTTTGTTGTAACGTGGTCAATTATTTAGGTACACAAGATTTGAGCTTTTTTAAAATACATCTATCAGTATCTTTAGTAGCAACTACAAATCAGACTCTATAGGAATTAGTTTGTCTGGTTATCGATTATTAGCATTGAAACAGTTGTGTAGATTTGTTAATTTTTCTAACTCTACTAAACAAACTCAACCAACAATATTTACCATCTGTCAAAGACGTTAAAAAATTTGACGGCTTGTATTTTTTTCTTCTTTTTTGCAATATAACGTTTTAGACAGGCATGAAGAACGAAAGCTAGAAATCGAGACGTATGAGTAGCCTCCTTGTGACAATTTAATGCCATCTTTTCAACTCTATAATTCTTACAAAGAGCTGTATTCTGTATAGTTATTTGTAGTTTTGCTATCTCCTAATCAGTTTTCTTTCCACATGAATGAAGTGTGTTCATGGGACTTGACTCTTCTTAACTTTTTAACGTTAGTATCATTTCAGCAGAATTACGTGGTATTCCTTTTTCGTATACATGCTTTGCATTTATTTATGTAGTATCATTTTCTGTGAATATAGATTCATGTACAAATTGTTTCCTTTGCCAGGTTCTTTGTGAATTGATTTAAATAATGACAAAAATCCCGATGGTATATGTGATGGTGTTTTCATTGTCCATGTTTTTTCTCGCTTTTGTTTAAATTTACTGACTCCATAATGTTTTTAACATCACCAATATAAAACGTACGGAACTTGTAGTAAATCATGGTACCTTTTAAATATAATGACAATATGATTTCAGAAGATATGCCTATTTTTTCTATTTTATTGCAGAAGTTTTGTGTTCTTGCCATTATAATTCTTTGTTTAGAATACTTCTCTCACTTGCAATGACGCAAACCTTAAGAAATCATTTTTTCCACGTCAATGATAGTCCTCCCCATCACCTACGATTACCAAATCTACATGATAAACGTCCTCTTTCTCTTAATCTAACTGGTTGTTTATGCATCTATATTTTTCGTATACACTTCAAGATGAATTAAATTCAGTTCCAGTTTCAAATCATCGTGTATTTCATATGTATTATCTTTCTTTTACAATGGGATCATTTTACAAGTGAATATTAATTCAATGACACAATTTTTTTTTATCTAGATCACCAGATTTGAAATAATCATCATAGTCTTACTATTTCACTAATACGTACCTTTCACTTTTCGTGGGATTGTTTGTATTTTTTCATGTTTATTTCCAGAGTGGAGTGATGGTCTTTATATTTGTATCAACCTTTAAAGGTCTTATGTCTGTTTAATAGAAATGACATCTCTTGAAAGGTCTCTTTAATATAACCTCCTTTACGGCTTCTAATGTATACCGGTAAATAATAGTGTAGAAAGAACAACTTCCTCTCTGATTTAATGGATGTCTTCCATACGACTTGGCAAAATGCCTTTGCAGATATAGATTTATCTTTCAAAACCAAACATCTGACCAATGTTATTCTTTAGTGTTTCAAGCCGATCAGTAATGTGATAACCGAACAAGTTAATCAACACCTATGATCTATTTTCTGATAACTTATTCTAAATGGAATCGTATCAATTTATCGAAGAAAACCATTATTATAATTATAATGAGGACTTTGTATAGCGCCTAATCTTTAGAAGCTCTAAGCGCTTTACAAAATCTAAAATGATATGACTACAAAAAAATTAATAAAAAAAGAAAAAAAAATTGAAAACATAAAAACTGCTGATAATAATTAAGGTAGGAAACATTAATAGATCTTTGAGTTTGTTCTTGCAATCTACAAAGGTGAATTTTAAGAACACTCTTGAAAGGGGTCACTATGTATTTGTGTCTTATTTCAATGGGCAATTCATTCCACGTTGTTGGGCCCTGGTATGCTAAAGAACCTTATCCATATGACTTCGTTTTCACAGTCGGAATAATGAGTGTATGATTGTCAGAAGAGGAGCATAAGTATTTTGCTGGTGTGTACACATGAGTGAGGCCAGATGGATATGTTGGACAGAACTCCGTCAGTGAAACGTAGCACAGAGAACAAATGTTGTTATATTTTACCAGAATTAGTGAGAAATTATTCGATATGTTCCATAACCAATAATTACTTAGACGTGCGGTTTTATAATTATTTCCCGTCATCATACTGTATCTTATCTGGTATGGGCTTGTTTAAAAAAAATTCTGAATGTACATAATATATTATCTCCCTTTCTATTTTTAACATTCTGCGCCACAATGTATCTTGAGAATACATACCACTGTTACAGTGTACTTATATCCCCATCTTCAATTTCGTATGTTTGCGTGTTAACGAATACCTGATTGCCATCGGTTATTTTACAATTTGGCACAAGCTAGTTTGCCAAAACTTCTGTTTCTTTTGTTTCCGCGTCCTTGTGTGAACTGTTGGCTGATTCTTACTTTCAATTCAGCGTACTTTTTTTTCGTTTAGTCCAATGTAATACGTTAGAACAAAATCTTGATTTCAAAATAGTATTATGAAAGTCGTAAACAATTATATTTAAACACGTTTTATCTTTGTAAATATTCAATTGACGTAATTATATTTAAACGTTCAAACTCCTTTAAAGATTGAAAATTGATTGTGCAGTAACTGCTTCCCTGGGAACCAATGCAGACCCTCCATGTATGCCTTGAAATATATGGTTAGATAAGAAGCCATCCTAATTATTTTTGTTTTTAAACCGCTTCACGCATTTTATACCTGAACAAGATTTGTACACATAGTTTTGTGCTATGTTATGAATTTAACGAATAACTTTGAATTGCTCTATGCTCCGACTAACTTTGGCATGTCTTCAATATTTTATTGATCTGTTGTCTTTATACCTGATATTCGGCAGAAGAGAACGTGAGACTAAATTAATTTCAATCCTATCGGTTCCTTCAGTGGTTTTTGTTCATACCATGATATTGCTATTAAATTATGCTACAGGTTTACACTTCAAAAATTGCTTTGAAATAAAAAGAAAACTGTTCTTCGTCCAATATTTTGCTTTTGACTCACTTTCTAAACATTTGTTTAGCGTTAGCATTGAACTATAATGAGTACAACGAAATTCTTTAAATGAGCATGTACTTCGGAACAATTTGTCATACGACAATATCCATGGTAATAAAGTTATTCACATTTAGAGTCCGTTTGAGAACGTATAAATAACCAACTTTCCCGTCATGACAAGTACCTGATTTGCTAGAATTCATTCGGTTTCGATAGTCATGCATATTTTTAGAGGAGAAAAAAACAGAAACCATTCTGTTCTCTGGAAGATTGATCCCGGAGCAGTGTCTGACAGCAGCAGCAGTTATTCCATTAGTAAAAGAACCAATTACAAACCTTTCAGATTCGTAGAGCTTTGTTCCTTAATATCTTTTTTTTACAGTTGCTGTGCTAAATTTGTAACCGCAATAAAGCACGAAAGCGTGGGCAATGCTAATAATATATTTTGTTATGTAAAGAAAAGCAAAGAATTATATATACCGCAAATAGATATGTTTACCGCGTATACACCACTCATTGAGTACCAAGATTCCTTTGAAGCACATCTGTTAAAGAAGTTTCATTAACCACATATAGCCCCACAGCCAGTTTCTGCTCGTAGGCACATTGACAAACAAATAATTATTGTTCAACGGCCAGTTCCGGCTAGTGGTCGCAAGCTTGAGCCTCCTATTAGAACCCCGCAACCAGTGTAGAACTAATGATACTAATTCAGATCCTATTGTAAACCCAATCAATTCACCAAAATATTACAAATTAAATTACAGTAAAAGATTTAATGATCGTCATCAAGACTATAGTTTTCAACATAGACAAATTCTTTGCGACATCTTTTGTGCAGAGAAAACAATGAAAGCTGCATGATTTTCTGAATCTGCATATGTGCTTTCGATTCCGGACAAAGAGTCTGGTGCTAATTTCATAAAGAATTTTTCCTAACTCAAGTTTGATGAGGGTCTTAAATTCCATCATTAAAGAAATGTATGTTTCTTTTCCGTTACAAACTAGGATCAGCTCTCAAAAGATTCGTTTTGTTCTATCGGACTTTCATTACTAACTGTTCCTGGCCAGCCAAATCCACGTATGGTCTGTAAATTTAGCCCGACTCCGGTCAAGCAAAACCTGTCTGGGTGCAGGCAGTAATTGTAAAGGTGTTCTTCTCCACTATTGCATACTGGCATAGGTTTTGAGGTTGTGTTCATTGGAACTCCGAGTGCCACAAATTTTACGAACTCCACAAAGCACACGCCTCTCTCATGTTTCGCCCGCTGAATCAACGTCTCTATTTGCCACTAAGGAAAGTCACTACAGACCGAGAATATTCTCCCCAGCAAAATAGACACGTTACTCTCTTTGTAATCAATTGTAACTATTTTCCCTCCTAAATCTGTGGCCGACTTGTTTTCTTTCCGCAATCTGTGTGGTGTAAAATATTTATAGCAGTTAAAATCCGTAAAGGATTAAGAATTAAAGGGTCAACATGGTTATTCAAGAACCCAGCTTAAATCAATTTAGACAACGTTACACAGTTGAATGTAAGAATATAAGTGCTTTTGCAAATCGATGTTTTGACGAAGACTGATTTGCTTCAAGTGTGTTACTTTCTGAGTGTTAATATATACGAGTATCTCAGTAGTCATTTAATCCTCCAGATCGCATGCGTCTCGTAACGAATTGAGAACTTTAGGTTGAGATATATGAATGGTTATCTCCAGAAACCACTTATAAATAAGCAGATTGTCTTAGTGAGCTTTGCAGCTATACATTACCAGTAGTTGGCCTGAACGTTTTTAAGACATTTCTCTGCTCTCTCGCCAAAATCAAAAGTGCGTTAGCTGTCACAAAAGGTGACAGCGTTTTTTAAAAAAAATTATTCTCATTGTTGGATTCAATAATAAGAAATCATTATCGATTTCCGTGACCATGACGAGTTTCATCATTCATGTTGCTAGTTGAATTATTATTGTTCCTTTTGAGATCAGGTTTATACTATGAGTTAAAGTTTTGGTTGGTTTTCCTATAATAGCTTGAGAAAATGTTACTTATATGTGCTCCTCTGTCAAACGGAAACCTAACAAGGAGATAGAGCTTTACACTAATTTATTGTGTTTTTAATGTCAGAGCTACATAGAGTGATATACCAATGAAAAAGACAAATTCTCCTTTATTGGCAGGTGGCGCATCCCTCAGAGGTTGTAAACGCTATATAAACGCTATATAAGGTTTGACGAACACCACTTGATTTTAATCCTAAGGATGACCTTTAATAACTATACAAATAAACAACAATGAGTCTTCAACACTTCCTCTGCAGCTTCATGTGACTAGCTGATTGATCAAGCCGGACCCTTTTTTAAGCTGAAACCAAAATACTGTGTTTCATGGGAACGACAGCATTGTGCATTTTCTCTGCTCAACTAACGCGATCCTCTCCTCCAATGACATGGAACGCAATCCATGACACAAAAAAGGTTGGGTTCAATCATTCAACCTTAGTACATGCAGTCAGGGGGTACAGAGTCTATTCTTTAGCCAAAAAAACGTATGGGGGGGTCAAGAGCTTGGACGTAAACAAGCTGGTAGAATAATGGTGGATCTGTGTGCATGAATTGCTTTCCAAATCTCTCCTTTCTGAAAACTAATTGGCATCTGCTCGATGCGCATCTAAGTGTGTCTCTAATCTTTACAGGACAGTAGGGCCATCCACGAGCTCTGCTCGCAGAAGACACCGCAACAACGTTGCACTTTCGGTAATAGCCTCAACGCTAATTGTGGCATGGCGGCTAACATATTTTGGCTTAGTAAGGGTCATATCGTTATGCCAAACGCAAGAAATGCGCAATTATTGAGTAGAAAAGCGTGGCAGTTTCATTTAATTTGATAACAAGTGCACAAAGCAGGTCATCTAGATCATAGTTCAAAGGGATGAAAAGAAATATTACATGTCCTTTTGCCTCACTCCCCGCAGTGACGCCGGAAGCTATCAAAAATGAGAAACACGAGTACAGTCTACCTGATCACCTACACGAATATGCCATTCTGTATGTTGCTTTGTAGTTTGTTCTGGGGAGGGTTTGAAGAGGATGGATTTTTTTGTCTGAAGCGTAACACCTTTTCTAGCGTTTACTATGCGTCTTCCAGGCCAAGTGAGGGGACCTGAGTGTTGTAAAGCGCTGTCCGTTACGAATTACTGCCATCTCACCTCTGTCTGTGTGGATTCGAGTCTCGGATTTCTGCCAATGTGGGTATGTGAGAAAGCTTGCCAGTAGCTTCTCGTGGGTCGGTGGTTCTTTCCGGGGTTTTCCTGGTTCTTCCACCACCATTAAAACTGGCCTTCATGTATTGCCTATATTATGCTGAAAAATGGCGTTAAGCCATAAAAAATAATTAGAAAAACCCGGTCAGCGTGTATTTTGCCATTGACTTGATATTAAAGGCGAAGGTAAACCTGGCTTGGTAAAATGCGTAAATGTAAAAAAGCGAACCTGCAGAGTATTTCGTCATTATCATGAACACCTCTTGCCACTGCTTGTACCATAATTGCCCCCACCCCCATCCCCTAACATGAGTATGATTCGACACGCTTCAATCATCACAAACACCTTGTTGATAAATGTTTGTAGAAATACTCACTGTGACGTGAAAACGTAGCGCTCTTCGTCGCTTCCTCAAACAGCAAAACTAGGAAATTAAGCTTTTTCAGACTTGTTCATGCTAATGTTCCACACGGGGTCTCTCGTGGTAGTACCATCCTCAGATGGCGCATGACTCGGTGGTAAACTATTACCACGTCTGATGCCTTGCCTGTTCGTACGGTTGAGTCCTGAGTGGGTCACAACGTCTAATTCTAGGGAGTGGTGTTGCTTCTCTCATTCGCGGGTGCTCTACAGGTATTATAAACTTCTGAGAGTGTAACAGGTGTAAGGTGAGCTTGTTTGCATTTGCAACATGCACATATAGAGAATGTTGGTATATGTCTATGGTACTTCCACATGCTGTGGTGGAAATTTCTTTGAATATTGTATTTGTACAATTGGAGTTGATCTAAGCACACAGTCAACTCAAATGATTGCTCTATTGTACTCAAAAGATCAGCCTGTATTAGAATAAAGTACGTTATCTTTAGAAGTTCTTAAAAAAGGCAAGAAAACAATTTGCAGGCAAGACAATACCAGCTTCATAAATAAATAAAACGTTATCTGCTAATTGTTTTGTACAATTGACTTCTGACGTTTCGGAGGTGAAAATAACTCGTCGTTTGTGAACGGTACACATCCGAAGTAAGGCCAAGCCAAGCTATTCTCGATTGCCCATATTACACACATCAATCATACACGAACATAAAGGGAACTGTGAGTTTTTTTAACATTACCTGAAATTAATGGTATTTTTAAATAGCCAGTATAACTAGTGAGGAAACCGAGGAACTTATTCTTGAACCCTATGCAAAAGATAATATTGTAGAGCGTCACCGTATTCGTATTCTGGGTATTCCTGTCGTCGTTGTTCAACATCAGCTCAACGGAGAACGATTACCACGTCGTTCATGTTCTGCTGTTTCTTCATTCGTCTGAGTTCTACGTAGGTCACACTCTCGAACTCTGCGCAATACTGTTGCTTCTCCCATTAATCGTACTCTGGATTATCCCGTCGTCGTTGTTCAAGATCTTCTCAAAGGAGAACAGGTATTAAAGGCCAGACCGGTAGTAAAGCGTGTGTTCGTTCAACACTTCGTAGTCTATGGGGCACTTTGAATGCATTCCCAAATGCGGCAGTGACATAGGTCTGCCTATTAACGACGGCACTGACATCACTAACACTTATAGCGGCAGTGTTTGTGTTTTTTAATACCCTATAGGCTGCATTGGTCCGCCACTTTATCAGGCAGTCAGAGATCTTTGTAGATGCCACAAACATATGCATCATCAATAAAGGTTGCTTTGTCCCCTCAATCGTATGCCAGTACTTTCCATAATGGTGCTGCTGGTGTTTCTCACTATTGTACGATTAGTGTCATGCGCTGGTACGCCACCGGTTAGAGACTTTGTGACTAGCAGTCTAGCCGTACCGGATACAGTGACTTGTCTGGCACCAATGTTTGGAAACTTGAAGACAATCAGCCAGAGTGTGGTTTATGGTACTAATATCTTTAGTCATAACGACCACATTTCTGATTGACTCCATCCCGAACTCACGGAAAAGAATGCTAAGTGGGTCGAATTTGTTTCCATACTGAGACAAGCTTTTATTTGAATGTTATTGAAGCACCTTCAGCATATTTAGTACTACCACGCGTTGAAACATGTTGTGCTGTCTGTGGTGGTGGCTTTCAACTAAATTAGGCTGTGTCTGATGGAGTGGAATCATGTGTGGTATACGCTAATATATATATATATATATATATATATATATATATATATATATATATATATATATATATATATATATATATATATATATATAACACTCCTTACATCTAAAATAACTAATTTGATACCAAAAAAAAAAAATCAGGTTTCTGTTTATTTTAGATGTTTAACCGTACCAATTTTAAAGCAAAAATTAGAACTATTCATTAGGTGCACTCTTCCAGTGCTTTTAAACTGTTTCATTGCAATATAAAAGTAACTAAAGAGGAACAAGGTAATTGTTAAAGGAACCAAAAGCGGTTTGGTATGCGTAGTCATGAATTATTGGATGTTCCAAGAGAAATAATTTTGATAATTTATCAGAGTGGATTCCAGAAATCATTTTTTATTGCCTCATCAACATTCATCACTATATTTATGACCAAGACTGTTGAGCTGTGTCTACATGTTCACGTGGTCTTTTGTAAAGCATGTAGACGAAACTCAGTTTAAATCCTAAAATGTGCTTATGCTGTTTTCTTCAATGTCTGGTAGTGATTTTTTGCATTAAACTGAGAAGGGGAATTTTGTTACTACCAATATTTTATGTGTGGGTATACACAACACATGGAACACGGTAAACCAATGATATTATCGAGAGCGGGATAAGTAATATCCGTTACATCGAGTATAAAGATTGATAGCGCATTGATTTGAGCGTTCAATAAAAATAAATTGTGCTTGCTACGAATCAATAACGATTTTTCAAATCCATTCTATGAAATATAGCCGTATTCTCTCGTAGCAGGCAACTGTCCTTTCTGTGTTATGTATTGGCAAATAATCTGTAGTTTGAAATCGAGCAGTATAGCTAGTTTAAAGGTACCCAATATACAACTTAGCCAATCAGTTTTTGTTGCATTCTAATGTAGCCTCTCACAATATTATATTTTGTGTGATTTTTCTTGTAGATCTGTGAAATTTAAAATGGTCATTGCAGCTAATCAATTGCAAGCAGTATTGGCGCCTAAACAGAAAATAAAGTGTATTGAGCTCAGCTAATTTGGTTTTGCTTAGGGTAGTCAAGTGATGACTCGAATCGTCAATTGTATTTAATAGTCCACTCATTGCAATGAAATCAACTATACCTATGTTGAATATCGGATATGTATATCTGTATTGATACTTAGATATGGTATGTCTATGCTGATGTTTGGATATGGTATGTCTATGCTTATGTTTGGATATGGTATGTCTATGCAAATGCGTGGATTTGATATGTCTAAGTGAGTGCGTAACATATGCAGAACACTCTTGGTGCATCTAAATGTATAGCTAATACACTGGACTTCATTGAAAATGTGGAACAATAAAGGAAAATAACATCATTAGTGCAGTGATAATTTAAATACTTTTTGGCTCCAGATATGCATATAATTCTGTATTAGTCTTGTGAGCTCTAATATTGATGCACAATGATTCATAGTTAACAAACATGTTCAGTCCAGAAAATGAGTAATAATGAAGTTAATGCAAATATATTTTGGAATTGTTAAGTGTCTATGAAGTTTGCGTAGTTTTTCAATTTGAATGTATATTTGATTTGTGTAGTACCAACATTTGTTTTTTTATATATGTCACATGGTTAGATTCGTTCATTAAAAACTATCTTGCATATGCCCACGTGTCCGAATGCAAATGGCAACCCCATGTAATGATATAACGAGTACAAAGAGCGATATACATAAGGCATGAGATAGATAGACAGACAGACAGACAGACAGACAGACAGATAGATAGATAGATAGATAGATAGATAGATAGATAGATAGATAGATAGATAGATAGATAGACAGACAGACAGATAGATAGATAGATATATAGATATTATAATTAATCCAAAATTTGGTAATTTGTTGTTTACGATTATCTAATCTTGTCTTTTTTTTTTAACAGTTGGATATACAGATGACAAGCTAAGTTTATTGTGGTCCAACCATTCCGAAGCGGTGGTCGTAAATTTTGGAATCGTTCTTCCACAGTTCCGGATAACTGACCAGAAATATAAGGAATTTACTAGAGTCCACAGAATAACAGGTCCGTTCACATCAAATAAGTTAATATCTCAATATATAATGTGGCATTACATATTTTTGATATTTCAACAGATACTGTCAGTCTATATTACTGGATATTCCTGATAAAAGTTAGTGCATTTTCCATTTCTCAAATGATGGCACGGGACGGATATAAGTAGAGAATAGTTCCTTACACAAAACTATTTTATAAAGCAAATATGCATTTATCCGCAGCTGATATGGATGAAATCATAGGAATGGGTGAATAGGAATTGTCAATCATGGATGACATGTAACACGCTGCAGAATATTGATGATATTCTAATCACAACACAAAGACTTTCTCATTCACATCCTTTACCTCAGACAATAAATATCAGCAACACCAACATTAAATTCTCACAGTCAGTACGGAATCTAGATGTTACTCTAGACAGTACTCTCACATTGCACCAACATGTCATGAACATCTGCAGGGCTGCATATCTTGAATTGAGACTAATCAGTTCCATTCGCAAATCTCTTTCAGTTGATGCCACTAAAACACTCGTGTGTTCATTAGTACTTTTAAGACTGGACTATTGTAACTCAATTCTATCTGGTTCGTCTCAATATCTACTCCAGAAAACTTCAAAAAGTTCAAAGCACAGCTGCTCGGATCATCTTTAAAGTACCACGATCAGAGCACACCTCCCCACTGCTCTCTGTCCTACACTGGCTACCCATTCGATCCAGAATCAAACAAAAATTTATTCTCTGTGTTACGTGTCCATCATACCTATCTCGCCTCACCCATGTGTAAACACCAGCAAGATACTTACGCTCCTCTCCTGACAATCGTATGCTCATTGTTCCCACTATGAAAATGAAGTCATATGGACAACGTTCTTTTGCATACCAGGACTCAGCAATGTGGAAAGAATTGCCCATTGAAATTAGACAGAACGACACAGTGATCCCTTTCAAGAGTGCTCTTAAAATTCACCTTTCTCGACTGCAAAAACAAACTTAATGACCTAATAACGTTTTGAACCTAATATGTTTTCAGCATTTTGTATGTTTTCTAATTTCATGGTTTTTGTTGTTGTTTTATGTGTGTGATTTTTTGTGTTTTTTTTCTGTAGTGATATCATTATACATGTTGTAAAGCGTTTTGAATTTCTAATGATTAGGGACTATACAAAGTCCTCATTATTATTAGTATTATTATTATTATTATTATTATTATTATTATTATTATTATTATTATTATTATTATAGCAACGACGGTATGATAAGCACACTAATTCATCTGAAAGTCTTAATTTCAATGAGTTTATAAAATTATTGAATTTTCTTATAATTGCAAACTGTTTCTCTGATGCGACTGACATTTGTTTTTCTTCTGCATGTAGGAAATCACAGCTGCTTACAGGCTGAGTTTCATCTAGAACGTAATATTGGATATTATATCGTCCAGATGTACGTTCCCAGCATGCTAATCGTCATGCTCTCCTGGGTTTCCTTTTGGCTGAACGCCAACTCCGTACCAGGTCGAGTCTCTCTGGGAGTGCTCTCCGTGCTAACCATTTCTACCCAGAGTTCCATCGTAAATTCGTCACTTCCAAGGGTCTCCTACACGAAGGCGATAGACATCTGGATGGCCATGTGTTTGGTGTTTGTTTTTGCCGCACTAATAGAATTTGCTATGGTGAATGTAGCGAGTAGAAAAGTCCCCGGAGGTGGGTTCTCTTTGCTCAAGCTATTTATGAGTCCTCGTGACAATCCCGCCAAAGAAGAAGAAGAAGCTTATCCTGTTGCAAAACCGGTACTGAAGCTTTTTTTAAATAATCAAAAACATGCATGAAGAAACGAGAATTTCGAGGAATTATGTTTCCATTTCCCAGACGGTGATCGATTGAACATTTTACGTAGTCACTAGATCAAGCAAATTATGGTGTTCTAACCCTATTTCACATATTTTAATCGTGTTCATTATAACAAATCACTTATCTACTGTCATGACTTCTTCATGAACTAATATTGACTACACATAATAATCCTTACAACATTTCGTGGTTATATGAACAGTAACATTAGCCCTAACATTATAAATCTATCTTTGAGTGTATGCCTAGTTGCAAACTCAAAACGAATACTTCAAAATTCAAAAGTGACTGTTGAAATTTCTTCCCAGTTTCAAATAGTCTAAAGACAGGTATTCATTATCAAGTCCTTGAACAGTGTGTCTTATTGTAGCCATGTCGATAAACATGTTCGCCCATTATGTTCTGAGTCGAAGTCTCAAGTCATACTCATAAGTTTAAAAAACAAAAACATTTTTATATATTTACTTACGATCCTTTTCTCCTCGTTTTTAAATGTGAAAGTTTCTGTTTTTCTTCTTCTAGACAACTGTGGACTCAGAAGGAAAGGTTACGCTCGACAACAAGCCAGCGTCTAAAGTCACGATTGTCACATGCGCTGTGAACTTGGACGTCGTTTCTCGATTCGTATTTCCGCTAATATTTGGGATCTTTAATCTACTCTACTGGGTGTATTTCCTCAATGCATAGTGTTAATTGGCGTCACATTCACCTGTCAGATGAATTCCGAGGAGAACATACGATGCACATTCAAGTGTTAAGTAATTCACAGAAAATCAATTGTATTATATCTATTTTCAGTTCGATTGTAAGCAATAGAATAGTATGATGGCTATAGTTTGACAAGAAAAGACAAGAAAAGTGGACGAAATAAATTTTGTGTTGGAAATCATTTTTATGCACCCATGAAAATATAGTACAATTTTGTTGCGGTCAACAAAAGGTAACACACAGTTATTGAGTTATTGACTGATGACAGCGGTAAGACAACATATCTAACGAAGTTACGGAAAGATTCTTATCTATATGATAGATTATTTGTGAAAACGCATTACCACCACCACCACCACAACAACAACAACCCTCCCCGAATTAAGACTCACTGTTCTGTAATGCGAATAAGTGTCATCGAAAAGGGGAGAAGTCCATTTCACACACACACACACACACACACACACATATATATATATATATATATATATATATATATATATACATATATATATATATATATATATATATATATATATATATATATATATATATATATATATATATATATATATATATATATATCTGTGTGTGTGTGTGTGTGTGTGTGTGCCTTGTCAAATACATTAAATTTCCAGTTGTAAGTAGCATTACAAGTGTTCCAATAATTTGACTATTCCCATGAGTTGTAGCGTTCAAAGTAATATTAGTAAGTAATATTAGTATTATTTCATGTCTACAATTACAGTAAAAAGTGATAGTAATTCGTAACAGTGTGAAATTCAGAACTGTCAGTCGTATGACTTCTTATGAGAACCAGTGGGGATTATTTTGCTTGATTTTATTTCTTATGGTCACGTGATTAAAGATTACAGTGTGTACATTATTCAGGATTTTTTCTTTCAGTTGTTGTCCATTCTCACTGGGTCTCAAGAACGTTTGCTTTAAATTTATTAGGTGTAAATGATTACACGATATTCATTTATCAACAAGTTTGTTGAAGATTATGAGAAAACCGGTCATAAACACCTTTTAAAACCCCCAATCTCGTATTTCAACAATTGTGATCACGTGATACATGTATCCATTATCTTGTCTTTTTGGAAGGTATTGTAGCTTACTTTCCAGATCATGATTTCCTGTTGAGTACGGATATAAATTGTTAGTAAAAAAAATATACCAGAAAAAATTAACGTATCGATCGTGTGTGTGTGTGTGTGTGTGTGTGTGTGTGTGTGTGTGTGTGTGTGTGTTTTAAATTTTTAACGTAGTCCTAACACTAACCTCTTACTGCTGAGCGCCAATCCAGGCAGCTGTTAGTACCATTTTTTTAAAAAAAAAAAAAAAAAGACTTTGGCATGACTCGGCTGGGGTTGGAACCGCGACCTACCGATATTCGAGGCAGACGCACTATTTACTAGGCGAACGGAGCGGTCGTATTGATCGTAAGTTACACATAACCCTACACCAATCGAAGATTTCAGTATGTTTCATTTACATTTATTTCATATGTTTACGATGCAGTTACTTATTTATTTCCCAAAGGCTTTTAACACAACAACAAGACAAACACAATAATTAAATGCAAAGCAAGGTCCTTGAATCTTGAAAAGGAGACGTTTCGGAGTTTCGTTAGCAAATTAGTAAATATTTTTTCAATAACATTTAGTTTTTAATTTGAATTCAAACCATGCTCTACATCAATGGAGGTGATAAACATGAATAAGACATAACACTGATATAAATACACTAGCTTGAGAAAGCGTTAATGCAGTTCTATCCCCATTCATTCACACACACACACACACACACACACACACATATATATATATATATATATATATATATATATATATATATATATATATATATATATATATATATATATATTGTGGTAGGTAGGTAGGTTTGTGTGTGTGTTTGTGTATGTGCGTGCGTGTGGGTGGGTGGGTATTTGTGTATTGCAGTGGGTAGATATATTTTCATTTACTAATTTATTGAATAGTAAGTTCCGTTCGATATGGCAAAAGGCTTAGTGGGTCTGAACAAAAGGAATACAAAATCAACCACTTTGTTTCCTCCAATATTTACATATCATCGTGCTTAGAGTAAATATGTTATCCACAGTGGAATTTCCACCTGTAATCGAGACTTTTCATCACCTAAATATAATTTCCAATGTCCCAGTTAACCACTCCTTCATTTATAATGTATGTGAATATTATACCGCTAATCGATCTATAATGTTTTAGGCTTAATGTATCTTTCATATTTTGGGAATGGATGAGTTAATAGATGTTGTCCACCACTTTGCCATCTAACATACCATGTTATTTCCTGTTGCCTTGAAAAAGTTACTCAGAAAAGCATCAATACAACCTAATTGACTCGACTTTATAAAAAGTGTTACACTTTTTAAGTTATTTTACCTTTTATTCCAATCAACGTGGTTTTTGAAAATTTTAAAAGTCTCCAGAAATGTTTCGAATGATTCTCTGAATGTGCTTTTTCAACACGTGCCTTTTCCCTTGATTTGTATAGGTTGCGTTTATGCCTGTTTAGATTGTTTTGGTTTATATTTTAAGTACTTCTTTGTATAATATGTTTGTCTTTCTGAAGTTTCTAAGTCCATTCAACATACTGATTTACATTCTGCATTATATCAGAGTTGTTTTTCTACTGCAAGCCGTTTACTTTTTTTATTTATATTAATTGATTTAAATTCATCATTTCTTCTGTGTTGATTTACAAATACTGTCCATAATATTTAATACGGTATCGATTCTACTGTCTTCTATAACTGTGAGTATAGTATGAGTTTTTTTATATTAAATAACTGACGTTTTGCACGAGTATATTTATTTGTATTTCATTCCAGCTAAATCAAAAACAAGTATGTGTTAGCGCATGAATTCAGTCTAAATCTCAAAATGGTTATACATGTTAATAACGATTGATCTATAAGTAAGTGATATATGGTTGTAACTAAGCTGCCCTGTATCCATGTAAATGTTTCAATGCCTTCATCATTCCAGCTTCTACCCGCTGAAATCCATATACATGACAGAATTCCGGTAAATTCTCACCATTGTCATTGAACTCAATCATATTAAAGTTAACCTTTCAACTTAAGTCTACATCTTCGACAAAATATAATATCCTTATTAATGATATACAAGTACTTTCTACAAGTATTGACGAGTGTTCATGCAACATTTATACCAAACCACAAGTTATATCTTTTTAAAACGTTTGAGTATAGAGGAAAACTTTCAGCCAGACAATATGTTTTCAAACGTTGAAATTATACCTATCGCATTCTTTGATAAACAGCATTACCGCTAGAAAATATTTTTGAATTAAGTTTTTTTTTAACGATTATGTAACTAGAGAAAATATTTTTTATGAATTTTATCATCGGCCCATGTCTTGCTCAGTGCTAAAATCTTCAAATCACGCATACCAATAACGATGACCAATGCAATCTACTTTAGACTGTTCAACGGATAATTTTCTTTTCAAGCCTGAAATATTCCAGATGCATGTCTCAGTTTCATTATTCTCATGCACATCACGTACCTCGTGCTAAAATTGACTTTGATAATCCCCCTATTTCTCCCTTATGCATGTAATATTATGCAGTGCATCACTGAAGACATAGTCAATATTATTTAAAACAAGTCTATCATATTTGAAGAAAGCTGCTTTACTATCCCTGAGCGCCTGATAAGAAAAGATAGATAATTGTTCGTGTAATAAGTATTCTTTTTTTGAAGTCTTCAGAACCACGGACAAAATCTCTCTCTCTCTCTCTCTCTCTCTCTCTCTCTCTCTCTCTCCTTATTCTAGCAGCCGTTGTAATCCGTTTTTAATACAGAAATAGAATTTCGATTCACCAGTATCAAATGTCTGCCATGTATAATCTCTTATTGTATTTAAAGCGTCGGCCCTCCCCTCCTCCCCCGTTTTCTTCTTCTTTTTGTTTCTCCCTGAATTCTGACTTACCATGGAAGCTTGCGTTGTCTCTGTGTAATTATACCTCTCAAGTTTAGTTTTGTTTGTACTTCTAGATTTAACATGATAAAGTGAGCTCGTTCATTTGGTCTTAGCTGATTTGTGTATCCGTAAGAGATAAATTTGAGTCCTGGTTTTTCGTTGTTGTCAATAGTGATTCTGACCGAAGAAAGCACTGGGATGTCACTGTATGCAATCCATACAAAACCAACTAGACAAAACTACCATGCAATCCATGTAAACCCAACAAGGAAAAACAGACCATGCAATCCATGCAAAACCAACAAGACAAAAAAGACAATGCAATCCATGCAAAACCAACAAGACAAAAAATACCCATGCAATCAATTGAAACCAAGAATACAAAACGACCATACAATCCATGCAAACCAACAAGGCAAAAGCCCCATGCAATCCATGCAGAACCAACAAGACAAAATGCAGAATCAGATCGCGAGAAATATCTTGCCTATCCGGAGAATAGAGGACACCAATTGTGTCTTTGCTGCTTCGAAGAAAAAAATTAAAAAATATTGTCACACTTTCTAGTCTACAGCCGGATATATGGTTCACATTATTTAATAAGATGTACTGGCGTGATCTGTGCAAGCGTCCTTATTCAACTTGATATAAAATTAATCAAAGATTTGGAAAACTCAAAATAGACATATGTAATGTATTTCACGACGAACAATTGGTGATCAGCATGCATGTTATGTATTATACTTTTCACATTTCCTGGAAAAGAGACTTAGCTCAAAATTCCATCAAGCGCCTCGTTTGTGTACACACTAGTTTACGTAGCAATAATAATAGTGTTTCGTGTGTGTGTGTGTGTGTGTGTGTGTGTGTGTGTGTGTGTGTGTGAGTGACAGAGAGAGAGAGAGAGAGAGAGAGAGAGAGAGAGAGAGAGAGAGAGAGAGAGAGAGAGAGAGAGGGGGAGAGAGGGGGGGGAGGGAGGGAGGGAGGAGAGATTTACATTTTTAACGTAGTAAAAAAATCAGTTTGGCAGTTTGCCTAGCACTGAGGCGTCATGCCGACGCCATGTATCATAATGTCCCACCCAGTTACATTATTCTGACACAAGACCGACCAGTCATAACACTGACCTCTTAATGCTGAGCGCCTAGCGAGACACCTGCTAACACCGTTTTTGTAAGTCTTTGGTATGACTCGGTCGGCTTTCGAACCCGCGACCTTCATCCGATGCGGACTCTCTAAAACTACTAGTTAAAATAATAATAATAATAATAATAATAATAATAATAATAATAATAATAATAATAATAATAATAATAATAATGTTTCCTTAAATACGTAACATCCTAAAAGTGAATGTGTACTAGAAAACATACAAAAGATGAAAAATAAGAACAGAAAAACGTGACATTTTCTGCATATAGACTATTTTAGCTGGAAATTAGAAATGTCATAGTAATTTTGTGAAAAAAATGATACAAGCGTAAAAGTAAAATGTTTTCATACAAAGTGATTCTTTTGTTATCTAAACTCTATCGCATGTCTATTAAATGCAAGAATATATATATATATATATATATATATATATATATATATATATATATATATATATATATATATATATATATATATATATATATAAGTAAAATGTATGTATGTTTGTCACATCATTCTCATTATAATTGTTACATTTTTTGTACGATGTTTTTTAAGAGGCTATTTTAAAAATTGTGTTTTGCAAATACTTTCCAGGTAGGAACCAAATTTTAATTAATTTTTAATTATATGTTGTTTGTTTTATTATGTAAAAAGATTAGTATTATAGTTACATTGTTCCATGCGGTAGAACATCTATACTTTTTGCTCAGCTTTCTATTATTGTCTCATTTGATTTAGATTCGTACCCATGACCATTGTTAATAAGGTGGACTTGATAAGTAACTAAAAAAGTAATTTTAAGAATAATTATGAATCAACTTCAAACGATAATTTACTAACATAGCGAAACTAGGTTTTTGCAACTGCTAAATCGTTTTTTTAAAGTAGTGTTTCCCACATAAGTTTTTATTTGTGTGTGCATAGCTTTTGAGTATTCCATGTGTTGTGTATAGTGTTTATATATACATAGTTTTTGTGCATTCATAGAATTGTGTATACAGTTGTTGTATATAGTTATGTGCATATTAATTTTTTTTCCATAATATTTGTGTGCACACTGTTTTTGTTCATAAAGTAAATAGATAATGCATATGTTGTTGACATGAAAAATATGAAATCGAAACTTTTTAAGATATAGAAGAGACTTCAGAAGATAAAAACAGTTTGTAAATAGTGTTCTTGTCTACGTGCATTCATATATGTGCTGAATTTCCTCCTTCACATTGATAACCATCGTCTGTTTGTACATTAGTAGCTACTGAGATTGTATGTATGCCATAAAAGAAAAGATGTTCACCTCTGTACTTAAATTTTACATATTTGTATAGTGCTTTTTGATGTTTAAAAGATATTTGCATTTGAACTATTTCCACATTAAATTGTGTTACGCTCATGCCAAACCTTAGATAACTTAATGTTCATTCTAGTGTAAAACTCAGACATACTAACGAAAGCACAGGTCCTGGGGCCCTCATTGGCTGAGTGGTCTAAAGTGCTTACCGTTACGGATCATTGCCGTCTCACCTGTGCGTGCGTTCGTGTCTCGGGCTCGGCCAATGTGAGTATGCGAGAAAGCTTGCCATTAGCTTAGCCTTCCGTGGGTCGCTGGTTCTTTCCAGTCTTTCCCAGGTTCTTCCTCCACCATTTATACTGGCCACCATGTATAGCCTACCATGTGCTGAAAATGGCGTTAAATCCTACAACAACATAGCTCAGGTCATGTATATTACATACAAGATAACTACGTTCAACAACATAAGACTGTAACAAAAGAAGAGCATTTTATAAATGTTATGTAATGTGACAGCAACACAGGGTCAACACGTTTTTGCTGCGAAGTATTTTAGCTGTCGTTCTATGACCACCAGGTTTACAAATAGCATTCGTAATGACAACATAAAATAAATTGCAGTAATTCATTGTCTGCTTATGGTCTCTGTGACATTCTTGGGGTCTGCCTTGCTAACTCACACTGCACCACCGATGTTCATGAGTCATTTATCATATTATTGCGAAATGTGAATATTGATTATATATTCTTTCTATGATGTTATTTTATTCCACCTAGGGAATATATGTGGCAACAATTATAGTTTGCAGAACCTGTTGTTTCAAACTACGATGAAATAAAGTGTAGATGAATCAAACAATGCTGCCGACATAAAATTTAAAATCTACTCCAGTGAACTTAAACTGATTTATAAGGACTTTGATGTCCTTTTCTTCGTATCTGAATTTAATATTACCCCTCCATCAATCCCCAGGGGCATCCACTCCTCCTAATTATGAAATAGTGTTATTGCTTATATTCCTTAATATTAATGACATTACTGATCAAACGTAATGACCCCAATATCTCATGGAACGAAATAGGATAATGATGTCAGGCAGTATATACGATAAAGGTGGCTTGCTCCATTCATCTAAGTCTATACAGCATGACAAAGTGATAGAAAAAGATGCTATAAAAATGGGAAGTTGTTTTTAATTCATACAATATATTATTATATCATGTTTATGCGGTAGATTATGTTACAAACGAAATGAAAATAGCCAGAGAATTAAAAATACAATGATTACTTTTACATACGGGAATGGTAAATGATTTTTTTAAAAATCATGATAGTTTTCTTTTAGATGGATTCCATGTATTCATGATAGTTTCCTTTTAGATGGATTCCGTGTATGTTTGACCACGACAAATCTCGATTGGATAGAGAAGATGACCTATCTATACAATGTCGAGAAAAAACAATTGAAGAGCAAAAATACTAGATGATTAATGGCGTGTACTAGTGAAATAGGACGAACATGATAATGCATTTAACAGCTTAGAACTAGATTGAGGACACCTCTATTCGAGGTGACTAAGCAGCTCTACATAAATAGGATGAATGCTTTGATTTTTTTCAAAAACTATAATAAATCTCTAGAATACGACATATGCGACAAAATTCGAAATATGTAAGCATTGTTGAGATGATATGTTTAAGCATTCAAATTTGGTTTAAATTTACAGATGCCTGAGCAGAAGATTAAACATAAACTTTACAGTGGAGGAGACTGATTCTGATTTACGATCTTATTTAAATCTAGAAAATGAACAAAAGTGAGATTAAAATATATGTTCTATTGTTTCCTTTCTAAACAAACAAATGTCTGAACCTTCAGTCTGTAAATTCAGCGGATTCCTTATCAGGCAAAAGCCTTGTGATTTACCCATCTATTTTTACATTACACGCTGCTACTTAATTTTTTTAATCGCCGTTAGGATACGTCCCTCTAATATCCGCCTACTTTGTCAACGTATCTGCCACATTTAAATCTAATGGAAGGCCCTGCTGTGATGCCTATTAGTAAAACTACCCAAAAAAGAGGATTTGATAGTATGAATAGAACGCAACATTTTCATGTACACCATGTTAGAACACCTGCACTGAAACTTACTGCATACTTCAGAATGAACATATGGATTTTTATTAAATGCTTAGCCTTATTATTGTATCTAAGATTCTTTTTCAGTGTATGAACAGCTAATTAAGAATTTCTAAATTTGCAAAGTACATTTGTATATGTACGATTTTGAACTAATTTGTGAGAATTGTCACGCATCATTGCATGCAGAGTGCAAATTTGTACAATGTTGGAAAAATTAGTGCAGTGAGGCAGTTTACAGTGGTGTCTGGCACTGAAGCATCATACCGCAGACATTTAGCATGATGTCCCACCCAGTCACATTAACCTGACACCACGCTGACCAGTCCTATGTAACACTAACCTCTTAAAGCTGAGCGCCCAGCGAGATATCGGCTAGTACCATTTTATAAGTGTTTGGTACGACTCAACCGGGATTCTATCCCGCGAACTCCCGCATCCAAGGCAGACGTTTTAACCACTAGTCCACCGGAATGGTCAAGACATTTGTTATTATTGCTGTTGTTGTTCTGGTAGGGTTTAACGCCAACTTTCATCGCAAGATAGCCTACACATGGAGGCCAGTATAAATGGTGGATGTAGAACCCAGGATAACACCAGAAAGAACCACCTATCCACGAGACAAGACGTTAGTACTAACAGTGATGAATAGCTAATCCAAACAGCAAGACGTTAGTAGAGACAGTGAAGTATAACTGATCCGAACAGCAATATGGATGTACTGTCAAGGACAGCCAGGCAAACAGCAATATGGATGTACTGTCAAGGACAGCCAGCCAAACAGCAATATGGATGTACTGTCAAGGACAGCCAGCCAAACAGCAATATGGATGTACTGTCAAGGACAGCCAGCCAAACAGCAATATGGATGTACTGTCAAGGACAGCCAGCCAAACTGCTTTTTAGGCATTGCATATATTGTTGTGCAGCTACTGTAAATTTCACACATTTAAACAAATATGACAAGGCAGTCTTATTCTCCTCTGTTCATGTGCGCAAGGAGTTATCAGAAAGAAACTTTTAAAATAAATCATTGTTTAATCGCTGCAGATATTTCATGTTGTGGTACTTGTATAATAATTGAGTGGGATATAACCTAGAATCATTAAATTTTGCCTCTAAAATGTTAAATAACCCGTTTCAAGTAACGGAGAGGCTAGGTCTTTGGGGTATGAGAGAGATGGGCCATACATAATTTTAGTTTTAAAGAACAGAGTTTAAGAAACTTTCTTCTTTTCGATAATTGGAACCAGTCATTTTAACGGTAAATCGTGTTAGTAGAAGCGCTACGGGCAAGGACTGTTTCAATTCTTCCTGTTTCAAGTTGGAGTTTTGCTACTGACCATCCTTATTTAATAATGGGAATAAAATGGAAGCCGTAAAACCAGAGCAATTCAAATCTAACGATCTTTGACGCAGATCGGTTCAAAGCTTACAACTTATTCAAGTCAAACCAAATGTTTAGACAAATCGTCAGTTTCTCTAATTTTGAGCTTTCTTCTATTCCTGAGTTACAAAAAAAAAAAACGTTAAACATCCAAACTTCTTCAATACAATCTAGCTTCTTTGTAATCTCATGAAAGTATGCGGATCAATTTGTGAAATCGTCCTTTATGAGCCAAGTAGCTGTCCATACGCAGATACTTAGCTGCATACGAAACCTTTGACCAAAAGATGCATTTAAAACCAATTATTTTAATGATTTCACCTCATTTAAATTATTTCAAATTTTTGTTCGGGGTAGGTATAACGAAAAAATGGTCGAGTTATGCACCTACTTTATACCTATCCGGGATCCCTCTAATATTTTGAGCATTTATGAGGTCTGCCAAGTCGATCGACAGACCATGCTGATATCAGTCTCTCTTATGCCCAATCCATGTTAACCATTTAGTGTATTTACCACTTTATTAACACATTTACCTGTAGTTTTTCTTTTTGTCGAGGTCATCAAAACTATAGATTTGATGAAAGTCTTTCGGGTATGTTGTTCTAACTCGTTCAGACAGTTTTTCGGCTTTTTGTTAGCAGTCTCAAGTCCATTAATAGAGACGGCTTATGACTCTCCTTCTCCAAGATATCGATTCTAGAATGCGATATATTGAGTTTAGAGTCGATATCATCTCTGCATGCCGTTTTTCCAACTTCAAGGTCAGCATTCAAGATTGCGATTAATCTTATCCATTTGTCCTGACTGACTAAAGGTCTTAAGTTGACTTCTGACAATTTACCTGATTGACGTTTGTGAAGAGGATAGACATTTTTATTATGCGAATTGTTAATGAAAAAAATATTTCGTCAGCGGGATCGAATGCTGTAGATGTGTGAGTAATATAGATTTTTACAATTTATCCTATAACACCTTTTACTGAGTAAATGTTAGCATTACCATTGTTTCAAGTGGTATGAGTATAATGGAAACTGGATTAGGTGCTACAGAAGTAGCATCCAGCACATTTGGGTCAATTGGAGGGGGCGAGCACTTGACTACCCACCCAACACCCCGACTGCACATCCAAACATGGTGTAGCCTACATCCGTAAAATTACATATTTGCCGACACCCACCCGCCAAAATGAATAATTCTGTGGGTGCCCCTCATTACATTTGTAGTTGTTCGTTTTTGTATTTAATGCGGTTGGTACAATATTATTAGTCTTTGTTGAACAAACTTTATATGTAAAATTTATCTGCAGTAAAGGTTCAATACTTAATAATAATTATATAATAAAAAAACTGCTACGGTTGTACACTCTCTGCACGTTGCAGAATAAAACGTATAAACGTAAAGCATCTTGTTCCTCGGAAAACAGAATGTAAATTTCATGAAAAATCGTTTCGCTTTTTACGTTTTCCACTATGGTACACAGTTTTTACGTTTAACAATGTGACCACATTCAAGTAAAGATTTAACGGTACTGGTAACACGAATTTTTCGTGAATTTTTATAAAACATAAAACGTCTGTTTTTTCTTACAACAAATTCTTATTTTACTTGAAATATTTTCTTCGTGCAAAATCATTCTCTTAATGACATGAGATGAAATGTTTATGATTCTTAATATTACGATACCCATAGACTTTATCAGGTTACTATGATTTAGTCCCCACTTATATCCGACTGTTGTTTTATTTCCTTCAGAAAATGACTTTCGTGTCTAATGACGTTGACACTTAGTGCACTTGAAAGGGACATCACTGCGTATCTAAAACAAGATAGATGAACGATATCGCTGAGTGTCAAGTAAAACGAACACGACTTAGAATACCTTTATAATACGATAATATAAAGTAACGCCTGGTTATCGCATTATCTCGTTAGGAGCGTATCTGTGTAATGAAGATAAGGGTTGACTGTCGTTGCTAAACAGCTTCTGTAGATCTGTCCGATGACATTAGTAGTTCTAAATGAACAGAAAACTGTTTATAAAGGAATCAATACATGAAATTTATCTGAAAAGGTAGTGGGATAATATACATCTTAATTTGATTAAGATAACTCGGCCAAGAGTAACATTTAGCATTTTAATTTAAAAAAAATTAAAAATGTTTTTTAAAAAAATAATCACGCGAAGCCAGTTTAATTTCATATAATATCAAAATAGTTATTATTACCACTAAATGTAAATAAGTACATGAGATAATCACTCAATACTTTCAGCAATGTTCGCTTTCATCAATTAATTGATTAATTAGAGTCACGAAAATACATTTAGGAATGTTGTTTGCCTTGACAAATTGAATTTTTCTATCAATTATTAAAGAAGGAATCCCGAATAGTTTCAAGAAAGGGTTTTAGAGGAATAGACAAATATGAGAAAGAAATATTATTGAATCGAGAAAATATAGGTATACAGACCGATCATTATCATACGTTATTAATAATATGTGGGATAAGTAAGTTTCATATATACCTTGATTTGGGGCCCCGAGTGGCTTAATAGCACTTTAGACCATTCGGCCACTGGCCGCATATGAAGAAATCCCACTAATCCAACAAAGACAAATGTTGTCCCTTGATATTATGTTTGTTAGCGACATATTTCCAGGTCAGCTTACAAAAATTATTTTTTTTTAAAAAAGCATCGTGTGTTCAAGCCTAACCAGCAATTCGGTCGTATAATTATTTTCACTAATAAATTTACTAATATGTGCAGATGAAGATAATGGGAATACAAAACAATATTGTTTATATTACACATTTCATTTTCCGATGCGTCATCTCCGAAAATTCCCTCTCCAATGATAGTATGATAAATTTGACATCAAAATTTGACATCAAAATTTATCTGGGCTGCACGAGAACCTTAATTTTGCCAAAGATTAAGAAAATAGAATCTTATTACTGCAAGGGTGGTGATGGTAATAACTGTTTTACAAATAATGCACATTTCACACCATCATCTAAACAATTCTAGCTTAAATCAATTTTACAGTGATATTGCTATATCATCTCATGTGACACCTCAAATTTTGACAAATATTAAGATCGAAATACCAATTATCTTCCACTAGGGGTGAATGGTACGATTTTTATCGCAGTGCATCATATTTTTTTATATATAAAATCCATTCGCAATCGATTCATTTAGACATTTAAGTAGGAGTACAACAAAAGGGGCACTTTATTAATTGTATGGTCTTCAATTTTAGAGGTAAATATATTTTGGATGTTGTCCGCAATCCCATAATGCCTAAATATATCGGTCTGAGGATCTCTCGGCCATTTCCGGTGGATCGTAAAATGACCGAGCGATGTTCGTTTCTCCAAATAGGAGTGATCAGTTTAGCCTGGTAACCTGTCACATAAAATTCAGAGTTTGATGGAAAGGTTTTGGTACCAGACTGTGGTTGGTTATGTGTTTAAAAAGAAAACTTTTGAAGTTTGAGGACAGCATTTCCAGCAAAATTCCTACTGTGTCTGACATAGAATTAAATTACGAGTTCATTCGGACGAAACCTTGATTCGGACCATGTGTATTATGTAATAAAGACAAATGAACCCACTACATGTTTCATTTGAATAGTTCCCCCATTTTATTTGTTGTTGCAAACATAGTTATTATGATAATTAGTACGAGGTTCACTGATTTATAGCAATTCGAAAGTATTAAATAGTGAAGTTCACGCTGTGTCACTGCCTGATATAAAATTATACAAATACATTCACGTTCTGGTTTAGACCAACAAGTAGATCGCCGATCTTTAAAAAAAAATCTGACACTACTGGTATCAATTTTGTTTCCCATTATTTTAAAAACGGAGATCTACTTGTGCTTGTTGATTAGTTAACAAACATACTCCATGTTGGGTATTTTATTTCACCATATGACAGTGGCTTCAGTCTGATTAAAATCGTATATCCAAGGTCTCGTTCAGAACAGTAGAGATATCATTAATCAAATTGGGTTGGACTCGCACTCGATCATATAGTAAGACAGCACTCAAAACAGAGAACCAGACTAGCAGTAGATCCCAGCAGCGAACTGTGGTAGAACATGGCAAAGAAAGAAGTTTATGATGGAGAAGGTGATCCTGACGAAGCTGACGAGACTACACGACTTCTGGGCAGTATTCATCCATACAGGTGACACATTTTTCAGAAATTATTAATGACATCTTATGTGAAAATACTGGTATTATAAAGGGAGGGTTAGTGTCATCGGCGATGCACCCAATTGTAGATCTACCTTTAATTATCACATGATGACTATCAGAACATCAGTTATGTATCTTGTTTTATCTAGTGCACAACGTCAGGTTAGAAACTGTGTATAAGGTTAGATTAGAGGCTCTGTTAAATTGAGACTGGTGTCGCATTTTATAAGTTTATAATATTCATTAGAGCGTGACATACGTAACCTGCAATGAGTTGGTGCCGTTTTAACTTTTAGTATACACGTTGTTTGCATGTATTTTGACATTATAACTTCAGCTGAAAACTGCAATAAATTGAAGAGAATATATATATATATATATATATATATATATATATATATATATATATATATATATATATATATATATATATATATATTGCAAAGAATTACTGATACTATAATCGGCTTCTACTCCATTCTGAATGGGTTGTTTTCACAGACGTCACGATTAAGTACGCAAATACCCACAATTCAACGAGCACGCACCTTCTGCCGCCATTTTGAGCCCCTAACAAACCGTTGTCAACATTTGTCATTATGTATATTCAAGAATAATAATCTGATTTAACTATCGATAAGGATATTTACTTCTTCGACACAATACATAGATTATACCTGAAGTTATGTGCACTATAGAAAAAAATAAATAAAACGAAGTTCCCTTGCTTAGAATTTCATAGCATGTATTTTATGCTAGAACTTATATATACAAATATTTTTCGCAACATGTGTTTGTGCCATAGAATATTTGATAAACCATTTTAATTAGTATATTCAAATATTGTATTTGTGGAGGGGATGGTGGATGTAGGCTTATACTAGATGAAAGCGATAACCGGTCAAAGAAGTTTCATCTTTAGTGTATTCAAACGAAACACGTGTCTGACGGAACATGACGTTGTTTCGAATGTCAAAACGATGTTTTCCTCAAATGCTTTTAGAAATATGAAATTGTATATAAACAATTGGCTTTTAAACTTTAACGATAATCAAATGCTTGATTTAAGCCCGTGAAAATCGAAAATCATTAAATGTTTCTACTTGGTTGTATATCCATTTGTTTATGCGTTTTATTGATCGATCTATTTGTTTAGGAAAGAATAACAAATATGGTTGAAATATAAATATTTTATTTGAAGAAACACGTAAATAGAGTCACGCGATTCGATCTCGCGAGGTTGACATGCACAACAGAATGTGATGTATTCTTATATTCTTACTCACAAAATGAAACGTGCCGGTTATGTGGATAGGGACTCAAAATGGCGGATATGGAAGTACACACGTTTTGTGACGTCACGTGAAAACAACGGATTGTATGTGTTTCATCTATTTTCTTGGGTCTCAGTCCTGCAGTTTAACTTCTATCCAGATACACAGGTGCTCGACACGAGCTTGATGTGAAATAAAAAATAATAATCTAAAGGGGAAAAAAATCATGCAGAGTGATAAAAATACCATAGATTACCCCAATGACCCATTGTGACATATGACCCTCTCTATCATACTTTATATATTATGATAGAGAGGGTCCTGCGTCTGACTGGGTCAAGGGGGTAATCTAAGATATTTTTCTCACTCTTTTTGATTTTTTCCCTTTAGGTTATTTTTTTCTTCTTCACATCAAGCTCGCGTCAAGCACCTGTGTTCAGATATTTATGTTTTGGGTCGACAAACACAAAACTATCAGGGTAGACGTTTTATATTGTAGGACTACACTTCCCAATACTTGCAGTATTTCTATTTCCATACAGACTAAATCATCCTGTATTATGCCATTACTTTATATCATTTTTTTCCCCCGGTTGCTACATAAAGAAAAGGAAAAACTGAATTACACATGTATTTACATGTATCTATGTTTATTAGTTTACATTTAGGAATTGTGATTTTTTTAAAATAGTAATGCAAAGCAAAACAAAATATGGTTGATGTGATTTTTTTTATGAATTATTTACTTTTCCAAAGATGTTTGTTTGATTAGGATTTTTAACATAGCTTTAATAATTTTTCAGTCATATCACTACAGTGTCTGCAGTGAGGCAGTTTATAGTGATTTCTAGCACTGGGGCATTATGCCGCGGACATGTAGCATGATGTCCCACCCAGTCACATTATCCTGATACCAGGCAGACCAGTCGTAACACTGACCTCTTAATGCTGAGCATCAAGCGAGGCAGCTGTTAGTACCATTTTTGTAAGTCTTTGGTATGACTTCTGCTGGGGATCGAACCCACGACCTCCTGCTTCCGTGGCGGACACTCTAACCACTAGACCAATGGAGCGGTTCCTTCCAAAGTTGGATTTAAAAAAATGATTGGGTAAACATACTCCTCATCAGACTGCTTGATTGTATAATGTATGGCATGTGTTGAACAATGAATAAACAAAACTTTGGCACAACTTATAGGACACTTTTATGATCAGAACAGTTTCCACTGTGCCTTTGTCTCCATTTTATTTTAATTATAACCCACTAGCTGTTGATATCTTGCTTGTTTGCTGTGTATATGTACCTGTGTTGTTTATTTTTTATCAGCTGAGCAAAAGATTGCATTACTTCCCTGTACCTCATTTACATTATTCAGCCTCTCATACTAAAACTGGCAATGATTTACCATTGCCTTCTCCATTGAATTTATGGCTACATTCTAATGAACTTGAGAAGTTTGCACAGATGGATTACTGTGAAATTTGTAAGGTACAAAGCAGTTAAATACTTATATATACGAGTTATATTCTAATTATGCCTTGTAACTCCTTTCTGAGATTGAAGGTGGGGTATGATTCTAAATGGATCAGACCAGAGTATATCACCATGATTACATCATGGTAAGTACGAAGAGTTACAAATATTTCATAAACTCTGAGTAGAACAGTCAGTTTTGTTTGATTTCTACACTCTGCCAAAAATGTATAAAGTCTAAAACATTTTAACTTGTTATTGTATATACTTAGTTGATTCATCTTTTAAAAATATTTGACAATGTTCAGAATCATTTGTAAGTTACCATTTTTTGGGTACAACTTTAAGTTTATTGTATGAAATTTGTCTTTGGTTCATGCATGCAGCATAAAGACATTGGATTGTAATATAAAAATGTGTTGGTCAGACCAACGTGTAGAAATATGTTTTAATGTGTTTGTATAATTTTATCATATGCATTTGTATAGGATGTTGTTTTCCAAAGCATATTCAATTACACTAAACATCAATGTGTCCACTGACTCGACTATATTCTTATATTTGCCATTATATGTATGTCTCCCCATTACAATCAATACTTTTTTAAAAATGCCCAAATATTTCAATATTTGTGTGTATCCCTCTATATTTTTGACAAGTGGTCCTCAAAATTTTGTATTGTTGTAATTAAGTCAACATTTGCTGCTGGTTGTTTTGTCTTTTCAGACATTGATTGTGCCCTACAGAAGAAATTACTAGATCACCATTACAAAATCATTTAACATCTGTATGACTGTTGCTCTGCTATTAATCACTCCATGCCCTTCAAGAGGACTTTTTTATCTTGCTGGTATGTTCAAAAACTCCATTTAATGTCTTTAGAATGTGAGTGAAACAGACATTATCTAATAAATTTTGAACATATTTTATATATGGTAAGTGTAATTCCTGAAAACTACAATTTTACTGCCATCTTCTCTGGAGTTCAGTAAGTGCTCCATTTATTAGTTGCAGTGTTTGTTGTTATGAGGATGCATCCAGTTTGTGAAGATAACACATGTTTTAGTGACAGCTTTAGGAAAAGTGACATTTAATGCTTGTGCTGCCATGAAAAAAACATCTGCAGTAAGCTGCAGACACTAGACAATCACTGAAATATTTTATCTATGGCCCAACTCAAGACAAGTTTACCCATAAAATGGCTGATGAATCCATAAAAGTCTGAGGATTACAGGTCTTTAGAATTTGTTACCATCTAATCTTCATGTAACTTGCAAGTCAAGTTGAAATGTGTATGTGCCTCTTGTGTTTCTTAGAGCATAGTGGCAACATGTATTATTGAGTTCAAAAAGGCCAAAACAGGTCTGCACAAAGAGTCTGCTTGAGACCATAGTAACTTGATAGCATATTATGCCTTACACAACAGTGCTAAATTAAATTGATATCTGTGCCTTAATGTTGGCATGCTCTGCATTAGCGTGGTATGCATATGCCACAAGTTTGCTTAATTATAGTTAGATGGATAAACTTGCTCATTGTCATCATGATTAATGCTTAGTCCCAATATTGCCTTCACTAACTGATGTTATTAATATATCTCTCTCATTGGGTGAATTCCCATCATTTTTCAAAACTGCCATCGTAAAGCCACTGCTGAAGAAACCAACACTGGACCATAACGATTTAAAGAACTACCACCCAGTTTCTAATCTCCCATTCATATAAAAAATCTTAGAAAAGGTTGTTCTAACTCAACTTGTGTCTCATTTGAATTCAAACAGTCTTTTTAGCAATGTACAGTCTGCATATCGCCATTGCCACAGTACAGAAACTACTCTTCTGAAAGTGTTTACTGACATTCTCTCTGCTTTGTATAGTGGAAAGATTACAGTCCTCACTCTCCTGGATTTATCTGCAGCATTTGACACAATAGACCATGATATATCACTTTACCATCTCCAGCACGTATTTCTGATAATCGTATACTCATTGTTCCCAAGGTGAAAACAAAGTCATATGGACAACGTTCGTTTGCACACCAGGGCCCGGCGACGTGGAACGAATTGCCCATTGAAATTAGACACAAAGACACAGTGGTCCCTTTTAAGAGTGCTCTTAAGACTCACCTGTTTCGACTGCAGGGACAAACTTAGCGACCTAATCATGTTTTGTATCTTATATGTTTTCAGCATGTTTTTATGTTTTCCAATTTCATTGTTTTTGTCATTTGTTGTTCTGTAGTGTAGTCATATCATTATTGATGGTGTAAAGTGCTTAGAGCTTCGTAAGATTAGGCGCTATACAAAGTCCTCGTTATTATTATTATTATTAATAATAAGTGCAAAAAATGCACTCTGAAGAATTAGATTTAACAAATATATGCTTTTATTGCAGATTGCTAAGACTTCTTTCTTAAAGTAACAATGTACAGTGTACTTAATGATAAATAGTGTGTAGTATATATGCTCCAATGTATGCTTTATATGCTAGTCACAATTATATGCTAGATTGCAATGTATGCCACAGCTGTATGCTTGATAGCATGTTACATATGTGTGCTAGATAGCAGTGCATGTCACAGTTATACGCTAGATTGCAATGTATGCCACAGCTGTATGCTTGATAGCATGTTACATATGTGTGCTAGATAGCAGTGCATGTCACAGCTGTGTGCTAGATAGCAGTGCATGTCTGTGGGCTAGATAGCAGTGCATGTCACAGCTGTGTGCTAGATAGCAGTGCATGTCACAGTTGTATGCTTCATAGCAGTGCATGTCACACCTGTATGCTAGATATCAGTGCATGTCACAGCTGTATGCTTGATATCACTGCATATCACAGCTGTATGTTTGATAGCAGTGCATGTCACAGTTGTATACTAGCTAGCAGTGCATGTCATTTGTATGCTTGATTGCAGTGCATGTCACAGCTGTATGCTTGATAGCAGTTCATGGCATAGCTGTATGCTATATAGCAGTGCATGCCACAGCTGTATGCTAGATAGCAGTGCATGCCACCACTGTATCATAGATAGCAGTGCATGCCACGCATGCCACAGCTTTATGCTAGATAAAAGTGAATGTCACAGCTGTATGCTAGATAAATATGATTACTGTTTTGTTGTTTTGTTTGTTTATCTTGGTGTGGCAAGATTTTGCACTGAATGGACATGTGGATTTGACAGTAGTATGCTTTATATAAAGTAATATATGTACTTTGCATTTGCTTAATGTGGAGCTTTTTTGCATTATTCATTAGTTGAATTTATATGACATAATGACACTGTAGTCTTTGAGAATTATTCTTCTAAATCGTTGTAATAAACTAAAAGTAAGAAAGAAACATCAGGAAGGTATCCTGTTTGATAGTGACTATGTTCATGCACTAATTATAAGCAGATCATCAGGTGTTTTACTTAAATTCAATAAATTAAATAAGAAGGCCCTATATATAAAATCATTTTTGTGAGTATTAACCTGTAGAAAAATATCTATTGGCAATAATAAAGCAGTAATATTATTACAGAATCACTTTCAATCATTTATCTCAAATATATGAAAACTACAGTGAAATTTGGGTTGAAACTGAATCATTAATTGTTGAAATTGCAGTTTTAAAACTTGCATTGTTGAAACATGCTTAAAACATGTGTATTATCAAGATATGTGGAACCTTATATTTTTGGTAAATACATATGCATTTTTTCGTTAATATTGTAACAGAATGTTAATTTTCTATTTTACTGATAGAACCACTGTTAACTGAATATAAAATGTGTTCCAGTATGATTGTGTTTGCTAATTAGTTTTGATTTTTTTTAAATACGAAAACTCATTTGGATGATGTTGTTTGGTGATCTTAAAGAATAAATACATTTTCAGGTCAATGGTTTGATTTCTGGTGCACAGTCCATACACATGGCAGGTGATGATCTTTCTTCTGTAGGGCTTTGAAATGAGTGTGGTTTGTTATATGAGCTGATGGTAAGCATTTATATATTTGCTTCATAGATGAAAGAATTTGTCTGTTATTCCCTTTTATATCTGCTAGAATTACTCCTATTTGCTACTTAAGTTTGGGTATATTTTCCAGTTTTTTACCTCTGTTTTTTGTCAAAAGGGCAGTGGCACACTGAAACCTGCATAAATATTTAGGCTTTTAATATGGTGCATTTGTTTAAAAATAAAATTCAGTATATACTTCAACAAATACTACAGCAATGGATTCCATTATTGTATAGATTTTTTAATGGATTTTTTTTTCTGACTTGATAAAGTTGGCATATGTGGTAAGAACCAGCAGTTTACTTTGTCTTGGCACTCTCAAAAATCACAAGTTAGGGTTTCCTTTTAGAAGCCAACAAACAAAGCCATGTTTAACGGCCCCATCTTGAGCAATTAACATAGATTCCAGCGCCATAGACTTTAAACTAAATATGGCTTTAATGTACATTAATGTGGAAATTTGTGAAGGAAATGTATTATCTTAACTATAATTCTGTTTAAATAATGAATAAAGCAAGTTCTATTATGTTTGAACACATTCATAGTCAAGAGAGATAACTCATGAGAGAGACTTGTAATGCAGTCATGCAGTTAGGATGATCTCCCTTATGCTGTTCAGTCAGATGTTTTAAAAAAGATGAATTGCAGAAAATGTGGCATTACTTGGTTAAGTCAGCTAATCAAATATAATTTCAAATTGGTTTATTGTCACTACAGATGGTAATTATTTAACTAGACAAGGAGAAGAAAAGTGGCAGAAATAGTAAGTTATGAATGTCTTTCAGCATGAGATCAGTTGCATTATTCTTTGAGCTGTATGCAGGACAATAAAGGTGAAACTAAGAAGCTAAGAAAGACACTTCAATATCAGACAGCAGAGTTGAAATCTGATATATATTTTTCAATGATGAATTTGATAAGTTTGAATCAAAGTAAATGTTTCCATTTAAATACATAATTTCAAGAAAATGACCCGGAGTGACAATGACCATGTTCACCATTTTATTACAGTGTAAGACAGAAGAAATCTGATTGTGATAATAGACACAAAATTAACAAAGACATTAGGGATCAAGTTATACACTTGTGCAAAACTTGATTAGGTGCAAATTATTGGAACAAGGAACTTGGTTGACATTGAAAAAGATGGAGAATTGGTGGACATTAAAAGTGCAGAATTCTCTAGTGTGGAACATGTTCATACTGGTAAAGACACCAACATGTCATGAAGCGCTTAGAGCTTCTAGAGATTAGGTGCTATACAAAGTCCTCATTATTATTATTATTATTATTATTATTATTATTATTATTATTATTATTAATTTTAAATATAGCTATAGTACTTAGCTGAAGAAAACAAAAATAAAAACTCTCAGTGGTCTAGTGGTTAGAGCGTTCCCCGCAGAAGCAGGAAGTCGTGTGTAGCAGCAGAGAGGGTGAACAGACCACGTTTTCAAGCAAAAATAAGGCTTCCAGATCATGTTTTCGAGCAAAATATGGCCTATAGATAACGTTTTCGAACAAAATATCAGGTTTCCAACAAATCTCATTTAACCAAAAAAAAAGTCTCCATTTTTGCAAATCAAATTTTAATCAATTTTGCTCGCAACGATGTGGTCATCCATCCTCTCTGCTGCTAAAGTTTTCAGTTCTGGGTTAACAAAAAATAATAAATGATTTTAACGAAATATTTGATCCAGTCCTTAGGACGAAAATCATTTATGATTTCACAAACAGACTAATCGCTAACACCTCTTCTTGTAAATCAATCAGATTATTTGACTGGTCGGTGAGTTTGAAATTAATTCTGGTTAATGAATTATTATGGCATCGCATGTAGACAGGATTAATTGGGTTTTCAATAATTAGGAATCCTGGAGGAGCTATTGGTGCAAACGAATAAAGAATATATCCTTGCTGAGCTTGATTTGATCGTTCGAGATTAATTTGATAGCTTCCTTCGATAACATCACATACTAAATTGAGCGCAATCACTGAGGATATATTCACGTTGAACGGAGCGATATGCCTGCCACCACCATCTGGGTCATTATTGTGTTTGAGGATTTTTATTTCCGGTGATACTGTTTTTTTCCACGTATCATGAATTATTTTAAACCCAACACCGATGGCATCATTGAGAAGTTTTTTTAGTTCTGGTACGTTATATCCTGGTAGTTTGAATGTCGGAATATCCTTCACGGAGATTTTATAGTCTGTTGCAAAAATATCTCTTGTTTTAGGATTACTTTCACCTAATACCTCTTGAATGATTTGCGCATTAAATGTTTCCATGTCATTGATGATTTTGTTACATGTTTCTACAACGCTGATAAATTCATCTTGGGTGAGTGTGCCGGATCTAAGGGATATAAACAACAACGAAATATCGCTATTCATCGCTCCGAAATTTACAGTGGGGTCATCCGGTTGAAGAATGTGGTAGATCTTCTTAGTGGGAGGATCTACCAATTCAATAAAAAAATACAATTTATCATAATCGCTATAACTCTTTATTGGATTATCAGGTTTTATTCTGTCGGTGATATAATCAGTTTTTTGTGGTTCTGGTAAATCAACGGTTTTTCCCCCTGGTGGTAATTCAGGCCATCCTAGTACGGTTCTTATTGAGCTTTGATAGATATCTACTACGTATCCTTCTGTGCTTATCTCAATCGCGGATGATAGCGTCGGCTCATGAACTGTTATAGCGATTTTTGATTCTTTTCCAGTAATCGATTTTATTCTACGCGCGAATTCATTATTGATTTGTTCGATTTGGTATCACCCTGTTGGTATCGAAACAACTTTCCAGTCTGGGGTTCCATCGGGTTTATTCTTATTTGCAAACACTAAAGAATTGTTGGGTTGTTGACCACCAAATGATTTTGATCTGATATTAGGCCAACTGTGGTATACTCGTAATTTTGCTAGCGCTATCTCCTTCACGGGGACTGGGCTAGGGAAATTCACACTGAATTCTGGATTCGTTGATGTTATTGATATCATGCTTGTTTGTACTGGGTTCGTGTTCTCCACTATTCGTTGAAGTAATTCCTGCGGTGTTGTCATTGTTATTATACTCATGATTTATTTCTAATTTTGGTATCGAGGAATCATAAATACTGACCATTACTGAGAACTCACAATCTGGTAATGTTGATATTATTGAGATCATTTTGTTTTTTGGGTTCGTGTTTTCTGATTCCATCGGTGTTGTCATTGTTATTATATTCATGTTGTCGCTCTAATTTCGATATCGCGGAATCAAAAATACTGACCATCGCTGAGAATTCACTATCTGATATAATTGTATTATCGAGTGACGACGATATCATCAGGGATAACTGCGAATATGCGGTTGATGCAATATGAAATTGAAGTAAGTAATTCTGCAGTTTACTCTGGCTGCATGATGATATCTTTTTTGCTATCCCGGTTGATATACCCCCGATTGTAGCCACCGCAGAAATGCAAATTGGAACTACGACCGGGGCAATCATTGTTTTTTTTTAACACAGGAATAAGACCCTCTTCTTTTCTTTTACCGTCAGGATCATCTCCCAGTATAGCACGCTCTATCTCCTTCGTTGCTGTGGTTACTGGTTTAAACAATTCTTCAGATCCCGCAGCAAAATCAGTCTGAAGACTCTGTCGTTGTTGTAGTTTATTCCGTACAGAGTCACGAATTGGTACAAATCTCTTAATTGCATCCAGTCGTTCACGAGTCAATCGGGTTGTTAATGCTTCATTGACCATTATTTGAAATCAGAAACAATGTTTCAATTGCAAAACAATTTTTCAATCCGACCTAACACCATCGTGGAAGTGTTAAGGGCGTTATCATTGATGTTGAAACTGTCATAATTGCTATAAAAATAATATCACACTTTCAACATTTTATGACATGTCGGATGAGTTTTAATACCACCGTGGAAGTGTTATGTCATCGTGAGACACCTTCTATCAGGTATGTGGAAAGTGTGGAAATCCTTATAAAAATTATTAATACCACACTTTCCACATTGTTGTTTTTATTGATCATCTGAACCGTCCATCAATTTTTTATTCACTGTTTTTGACATTGTCAATCAAAAAATGCTAAAAAAAATTAAAGTCTCTATGAGGGACGGTCACAATCAAATAATGATAAATGGTCAATCAAAATTGTTCATTTTCTTGAATTAACGCCCGTAGGTTTCTGACTTTAGAATTAACCTCCTTTTTCAATTCGTATTCGTACCCCAATTCTTTTCGTATTCGTTCTACGATGGTATACAACGGAGCGAACACACTTACGTCACTGGAAAATGCGAGAGAGTCCCGAATAGAATTCTGATTCCTCTTGATGAGCGCATAATTCTTTGGTAGCATATATTTATTGTTGTTAACTCCGTATTCTATATCCTGAAAATCAGACATGATTTGATCAGGATTTAACCCATCTGATAGTTCAATATCCCAACTTTTCAATTTTGAAATCTCGGATAAAATGCTATTCATGTTTTCAGAATTCATTATTCTATAATAATGATATATTTCTAAATGAAAAATATGACGCATTAGACATAACTAAATTGAACTTTTTGTCCCGTCCATTTTGAAATAGCCGATCGATAAATCCCCTCTGCAACTTTTCGTACTGAGGGCTACCTACCGGCTTCATATAATGATTGAAATATTTTTTCTTCGTTAGTTGTTGTATTCAAAGATTTTACTGGTCTCGCTTTTTTTGAGCATTTTCCAGTCTCTCCTCTTTTCAAATTCTCACTTTGTGTGATAGCTTGCAGATTTGATAAAGAGTTGTTTTTCGGATTAGAATCGATATGATCAATAACAAAATCATCCTCGATCAATCCATGGAAACACTCGTACACGAAACGATGGCAGTAATATTTCTTCTTTTCAGCACCAAACATCAAATATCCATGATTATTCACATCACCAACTGGTTTCTTCAGTCTGCGGTTTCTTACAACACCATCACTGGATGCTTCATAATTTGAGATCACAGGGTGTGGTCTGAATTCTTGGTTCATTTATATATTATACTATTGTTTGTCTAATTCATCGTTTGGTTTAATGATAAATCTTTCGATGTAGTCTTGAGGAGTTCTTATGATTTTATCCCTGACTCTGTCAAGGGGTATCAGTGTCAGCGTCAGGGACTTTGTCAGCGTCAGGGTCAAAATTTCTGATTGATTGTCCATTTTTTATTCTTTTATCATAATAACGCTTCAACCGCAATTTAGACACAACTGCGATTTTCCCCTGACCCCAACTCCACATAGAATACAAGGTAACGGACCAAGGCTTCCACGACGAAAGCTTTGCATATGATACCCACAGAACTCATTTCTGCATGATTTGTTACACGGGGTTATTGATCCAATCATAAGCCACTTGCAGTGATTCATTATATAAAAATCTTTCATTTAAATGCTTGTTTTAATTATAGCATGAGGGAATTAAGGAAAACGCCTTCGAAAAATGCTGATAAGGAGTTTAAGAGATTATTAAAAATCAATCCTAGATTTAATCTCGATAGACCCAAAAAACGTCCAATAGACGGAAACATGAAAGAGTTTAAGAGATTATTAAAAATTAGTCCTAAATTTAATATCGATAGACCCAAAAAACGTAACAAAATTAATCTCAAACGTCCAAGAGACGGAAACATGAAAGAGTTTAAGAGATTATTAAAAATTAGTCCTAAATTTAATCTCGATAAACCAAAAAAAACGTAACAAAATTAGTCCTAAATTTAATCTCGATAGACCCAAAAAATGTTTAATAGACGGAAACATGAAAGAGTTTAAGAGATTATTAAAAATTAGTCCTAAATTTAATCTCGATAAACCAAAAAAAACGTCCAAGAGATTACCCTGGAAAGATGCTCAATTCAATCTCGATATAGTTTCTAATACACCAAAGAATACAATTCTTGATAAAGCCATGATTAGTAAAATCAGAGACTGTTTTAATGAATTCAAGCGTGATGGAGCATCTTATTGTTGGTCAACATTTCGAATTGATGGTGTTGTTGATGCTACCATGAGTGATGAAAAAGCAGCAGTGATAATTTCACGTGTTGGGGAAAAACGGCATTTTTTCCGAATCAAATTCATTATCGAAGTCGATGGTAAATGGATTATTAGGGATAAATTTGAACCAATCCTCAAGAATAAAAAAGCTGTCATTGTGAGTAGAGATTCCAAACCAGGAATTCTAACCGGAATCGATAAGCCATACTACGAAAGATCTTATCCCGTAACAGCAATGGTTTATGGGATATATCCGTTAAATGATAAACCCGATATCGCAAAACTAGCTCCTATGAAATATTCTAGTTCACTGAATTGTGTAGCAGAACGAATAATAGAACACTTCACAAATGCATCCCGAGGAAATAAACTAACTGATCTGCGACGTAGGAAAATAACCGAGTGGGAACTGACAGTGAAACAGCATGGTGCAAAGATTTCTGATATAGCTAAATTAGAAGCATCATTAAAATTCCCAATATCAGTAACAACAATAACCGGAGAAGTATTATACGAACCGAAATATCAATCGCGAGGAGCCCCAATACAGATTATTGATCATAACAAACACGCGTGGACACCTGCGGTAACAGTATTTCCACGAGAACGAACCGTGAAATATATCCCCCCGGAATTTTCCGGGGATGTTTTCTATGAAGAGAGATTATTTGATGCTATTCATGCGTTGTGTAAGGATGATCCTGTGTCAGTGTGGTTACTTAGAAGTGATGAAGAATTTGATCAATTTGTAAGACCAAATGGTGAATTATATCGCGTTGAAGAATTAGATAACATAATGAGAAAAATCGCTAGTGATTTTTCACCGGAGAATTCCCATGAAAAACTACTCACGGATAGTTTTACTATTCCATCAGTGGTAGCTCACTTCGCAAGAGAAAAAAGCTCATGGCGTCCAACACGAAGTGATTTTCTCGAGGATGTTAAATTGAGTTGCGTCAAATTTGGTCATGGAGGACTGTGGAATACGAAATACTCACGTGATGGTATGATTTCAATTGATATATCCGCGTGTTATCCCGGAAGTTTTCTCGGATATGGGGAATGTGCTGAGTACTTCAAACGATTTGGACACCCCACGCATGAAATGACTCGTGTTGCGATTAATGGACCATTGCCTGATTTTGATTTAACCGGATTCGCTCGTGTGATATCATTTGAATTAGCGTCAGGATTACATCCGTGTAGTTATGTTTGGCTCGGTAGACACCTATCTGAAAAACACTGGATGCCAATAGTGCTATTGAGATATATGATTGATTGTGGTATGCTAATATCGTTGATTGTTTCCGAGGCTATTATATGCTATCGAGCTCAGAAAGAAGTTTGGCTACCACAACCCGATCTAGATAGAATAATCAACGAACTACGAAAACAGTTTTCAGATTTCAGTGAAGAAGAAATCATAAATTCGTCTAAGAAGTTATTTGAAATTAAAAAAGAACAAGCAAAAGATCTCGGAAGAAGAATAATCGGTAAATTTACCCAGGGTGGACGATACGACAACGCAAAATACTCTTCGCGGTTGATCATAGATGTCGCTGAATACGATTTTATTGTAGCGGATTTAATGAAACAGGGAAAACTTGTATCCCGTAAGGATGCTTTTCTATCCAATGGTGAGAAATTAGGTACGGTTGTTACCTACTGTGATGGATATAATTCCCAGTACACACATTTGAGAAGTTCAATGTTAGCCTATGCTTCTATTAATCTATTTTCGATGATAAATAGATTTCCTAATACCGCGGTTAGAGTGGCCACTGATTCGATGTATATACACAATAAGTACAAATCAGCTGTAGCTAAATTCACAGATCCGGAGGAAGCGTGGGGGCGTTGGCGATTTAAAAAGGAGATGCTACATGAGTATTGTGAATCCGCAGACGTTGCCATGGATGATAAATATCTTTGTTGTAACCGTATTGAAATTCAATCAGAACTTTCTAATGCACCACCGGTATCTGATCCAGTATGTAGATACAAGACAGTTTATTTAAACGGTTGTGGTGGGTCAGGAAAGACAACTCGTGCAATTGAATAATTTCGTCGGTCAACCATGATTGTACTAACACCGACTCACAGACTCGCCAGAGAGATGATACAGCGAGGGGTAAATGCTTGTACTTACCATAGTTTCTTTCGATGGAAGGGTGACAAATGGACTCCTGAGCGTATGGGTGATAAATTCATTCCTGAAATCTTAATTTGGGATGAAATATGCACAGTGTCATTAGATGTATTAAAAACATTTCTTGAGTGGTTGTTAAACAAAAACACAAAAGTCGTCATGTGCGGTGATCACGGCCAACCACCACCATTTGTCGGTGCATCTCCACATGAATGGCTAAAGGGTTTTGTAGACTACTATGAAGAAATCACCACTGATTATAGATCACTTGATGAACGATTACGAGAATTTAAGAAACTAATTAGATTACAACCGGATAGAATCCAATGCGAAATAGCGCGTGAAGTGATTTCAGAAACTCCAATGAATGATTTCTGGGAAACATGGAGACCAAACGATTTGATCATTGCAAGTAGAAAAATAGTCAGGGATACACTTCAGATGAAGTTATTTGAATTGCATAAAGAAAAATTTGCAACGCTTCCAGTACCCCTTTGTTATAGGCCATCGGATACACGAAAACAGAATATTGAAGTTGATATTCCAGGACAGAGTGAAAAACAAATTCTCGTATTAAATGATATTGTGCTGGTTGATATCAATGTCGTTGAAGATGCATTGCGTGCTAATAAATCCCCGTGGACGCTAGGATACGCAGCAACAATACACTCTTCACAGGGATTGACTATATCGAATACAATTGTTTGGATGGTGGATAATCACATCGAATGGTCGAATTTAGTCTATCTCGCAGTATCCAGAGTACGAAACATAAATCAACTTCGAAGAGTTGTCCTCGATGATGAAATCATTGGTGATGATAATGACACAACAATAAGTGATATTGATGTTAGCATCATTAATAAAAAAATCTCCGGTTACAAACAACAGGACAAAAAAAAAACAACGAGAATTTGATATTGATGCTAAATTAATAATTACACTGAAGAAACAACAGAATAATCAATGCGCGAGTTGCAATTGTATAATGCATTGGCAGTATTCGGATAAGGATCCTCGCCAATTCACCGTAGACAGAAAAAATAACAATCTCGGTCATGTCAGAAATAATGTGATGTTGACTTGTCTTGAGTGCAATAGACGCAACGGTGCTAGTTAAGACCATGCGGTGGCAATTGAGTATCCTCGGGAATCACTTGTAGTTGTTGTCGAGTAAAACCCCGCTGAGGGGCAGTTGAATCCAGTTTATAGACTGGAGGTCTACCAGTTGATCGTGTTATACTAGATATCTTATGCGTAGTGACGCTCCAAATAGGATCAGTAGCCCTTTTTCTACCCCCTTCAAGCTCTCCTGGTTCGTATAAGTACCTCACAATGACATTACTACCAAGAATTGGTTCTTTGAAATCTTTTTGTGGTTGTACGGGTATTGACTTCTTTTTAATCGCGTTGATAGGTTTCATGTTGATTGTTCTAGTAATCTCGTTATTCAGTGCAGTAATCACAGATGGTAATCTTTTAACCCATTCACGGGATCGCTTTTCTTGAATGAATTCTTTTGCGTATTGATATCCAAATAACCTCTCAGCAATCGTCCGATTAAATCGTTCTACAATGGCCTGATCGCGATGTAGCGCAGTATGCCCTCGTCGTATGGTGACATTATGATGTTTCATTGTAGATAACACTGCACCCTGAAATTCCTTGCCAGGATCAACCTGCAATAGATTTGGCCAGTGCAGAGGACCTCGTCGATAAATCCTTTCAAATGCAGAAGCGACTTCAGTGGCTGATTTTGTTTTTAACGGTTCTGCTTCTTTGTATCGACTTGCAATATCAACTACGGTTAAAGCGTATTTGTAACCACGATCATGTGGCAGAAATAATATATCAGCCTGATGAACTTCATTAGGAACTGTCACATCAAAATGCGAGAATTGAATTTGTTTAGGCGGTGGTAGGTAAATTTGCCATAGTGCCTGTTTGGATAACCAATTAGCCGCAGTGGTTTTTTTCACTTTTGCAGCGCTAGCGAGTTTATGGACTGCTGATTTACCCCTCCAGTATCCTCTTGGGGAATAATAAATTGATTCCATATTATTAATTACCAGCACCTAACATCAATTTACTTTTCATAGCCGATTTTATCAAAAATGAAGACAATTTTTCTTTGAAGGATTTATCAGGAATAGCATTTAACGCATGAATTAATTTCACATCTGCGAGATGCCTGTGTTGCAGATTGCTTCTTTTATAAGCAACATCATGAAGGTGACAGGCCTTATCAATGGCGTTTATTGGTTCTTCACCGGGGTTGGGTTGATTTTGATTATTGAGTCTGATATCAAGTCTGGTTCCCGGTCCACAGTAGCTATATCCTGGAAGGTGCTTTTCTCCGGGGTATTTTGCCCATGGGGTTCCAGGGAGCTTTGCCAATTTGGCTGCGATATCACCCCCTCGTTTTTTTTAAAAACATCTCCGGATTGTAAAATCTTTGATTTTGTAGAAACAAATCTAAATTTTTTTGTACCACATGTTGCACATCTACCAGTTAGTGCTGATCTGTTATTTTTAGTTGTAACCGTCGTCACATCATTTGTGCTAGTACGCGTTTTACACTTCACACAATATATATCCATAATTTATGTATAGAAATATGGATATAATTGATTTTTCAGCGACTATAACAAGAGAACCAATTAAGCATCATGCAGCGCTACCAAACTCTATCCGGATGATTATAATCGGGCCATCTGGATCCGGTAAAACGCAATTGTTACTCAATTTAATAATGAGATGGATGAAGTGGGATAAGTTGTATTTAATTGCCCCTAGCGTAGATGATCAACGATGTTATGAAGTGTTAAAGGATTTCAACGAGAATGCATCAGAAATTAAGGGTGAGAACGCCATTGATTTTATAACCGATATCGATGAAGCACCGAGTATTGATGATATTGATGGAGATATTAACAATTTAGTCGTATACGACGATATAATGTTGGATAAACAAAATAATCCTGCTAGAATATTTTCCCGTGGGCGTCACAAAAACACTGACGTGATATATGTCACTCAACGCTACACTCAGGTTCCAAAAGTCATCAGAGATAACTGCAATATTCTTGCTGTATTCAACGGAGTTGATACTCATACTCTTAGAAATATATGGCAGACATGGTGTTCTGATATGGACTTCAATCAATTTCGAGATTTCTTTAGTCATGCTCAGTCGACTCCGCACGGATTCGCAACAATAAATTTGCATGATCCTCGGACACGATATCGTATCGGACTTGATCAAATATTCGGTTGAAATCGTAAAAGAATTATTAACCCAGAACTGAAAACTTTAGCAGCAGAGAGGGTGGATGACCACATCGTTGCGAGCAAAATTGATTAAAAAATCGTAAAATCTCCGTTTTTGCAAAAATGGAGACTTTTTTTTTTGTTAAATGAGATTTGTTGGAAACCTGATATTTTGTTCGAAAACGTTATCTATAGGCCATATTTTGCTCGAAAACATGATCTGGAAGCCTTATTTTTGCTTGAAAACGTGGTCTGTTCACCCTCTCTGCTGCTTGTGTTCGTTCCCCGGCTGAGTCATACTAAAGACTTACAAAAATGGTACTAACAGCTGCCTCGCTTGATGCTCACCATTAAGAGGTCAGTGTTAGGACTGGTCTGCCTGGTGTCAGGATAATGTGACTGGGTGGGACATCATACTACATGTCTGCATCATGATGCCCCAGTGCTAGACATCACTATAAACTGCCTCACTGCAAACATCGTAGCAATATGACTGAAATATTGTTGAAGCTATGTTAAAAATCCTAATCAAACAAACAAACAAACAAAAATAAAAAGGTTGGAAATATATTCCATTCTTTATATTTTAGATAGAAACAAATTTGAATGTAAATTCTTTACTTATTTTAACTTACATGCAAATTCTAGTCTTATATGAGGAAGTAGTGTATTTGAACATGTCATAGGCAAAGAGAGACAACTCTTATGAGAATGTAATGAAGTAATACAGTTAGGAAAAAACCCATATGCAACTCAATGTGATATTGGTGGTATTGTTTTGATTAGAATGGTCTTTCATAGCAACATGGAGTTAAGGGGCTAACTCTTTTAATCAAATCTTGGTTATGTCAGGTTCTTTGAAACCACATGTTAAATGTTTACCAGTTTGGAAATCTGAAGTTTGTAAATATTTTATTTTTAAAAAATTGAAAGCTGATAAATTATATAATTTGTGAAACAGTTTGCTCAAAACGGTAGTTGTGCAGGTACTGCATCAAATAGTCTAAAACACAAACATATAACCTATCAATGAAACTGGTTCAGAAAGATCCTCACTAAACAAATAATTACAGCTTTTAAAACTACAGTTTCCAGACTCAGTGGGTGACTTGAAAGAAGACAAGTTGTTTCCAAACAGTAACTATGGTTCTTTACCAAATACAGTTGTTAGGTATTTAGTTTGTTTTTTTGTTTTTTTTAGGGCTTAATGCCATTTTTCAGCACACGATTGGCTATACATGGTGGTCAGTATTATTGTTGGAGGAAGAACCCCGGGAAAACCACCGGAAAGAACCACCGACCCACGAGAAGCTACTGGCAAGCTTTCTCACATAACTACATTAGCCGAATCTTAGACTTGAACCCACGCAGACAGAGATGAGATGGCAGTGATCTGTAACGGACAATGCTTTAGACCACTCGGCCACTAGGGGCCCCTTTAGGTATTTCGTCTGGATCTTACTTAGGGAAAAGTCTCGTTTTTTTTAGGGTCAATGGTCAAGGTCTCTGTGACTGAAAGATTTAAATTGAGTTCTCCACAGTTGCACTTGCTAAGTTTTTTCAGTAGCTGCTTCTGAGTGATAAGGAATATTTTAGTCAGTTTCACTGAAAGAAGACAAAAGTAAGTAACTCGATTTCCTCACCACGTACAATTACCTTTGTAGATGACTTGTATTAGGGTAGGAAAAAATGCATTTTTAAGGTCAAAGGTCAAGATCTCTTTTAATGAAAGAAGAAACAACAGTTCTGTTCAACCTTGTAAGTTCTCCACAATCAGCACTTATCAAAATTGTATTTCAGGTAAGGAAGAATGACATTAATATTGGTGTTTAACAATCAAAGTTCAAGGTCATCAGACTGAAGGAATTAATATGGTTTTCTGCACAAAAGCACATATTATCCACATTCTACATTTACCGGGGGCCAGAGTGGCCGAGTGTCAGAAGCGCTTACCATTACAGATCACTGCCATCTCACCTCTGTCTGTGTGGGATAGAGTTTTGCATTTGGTCAATGTGGGTATGTGAGAAAGCTTGCCACTAGCATATTGTGGGTCAGTGTTTTTTTCTGGGTTCTTCCTCCACATTTAATACTGGCTGCCATATATAGTCTTGTGCTGAAAAATGGCATTAAACCCTATAACAACAACAACTACACTTACCAAGCTTTGAGGATGGCTTTAACCTAGGGCAAGAAAGAAATCTATCAGTAATGCAGTCAAAAGTTTAATAGTCAAGATCACTGTTACTGAATGAAGATAAAATAGTCCCAAGAAAATTTTAGTTCTCCAACATCTTCAGTTTTCAATCTTTGTCAACGACTTTCCTTTGGGTTATTAATCACTCAAATCTTGTTCTGGGGTCCGATTTCAAGGTCACTAACTAACAGAATAATAATGGTCAGAATATTAAGGTCAGTGTCACATGTGACTGAATAAAGATAGGTTATTGCTTAATCATATAAGGTTTCCACAATCTGCAGACACCAAAATTTTGTGAATGACTTGCACTTGGGGTAAGAAAGAACCCAGTTAGTTTAAGGGTCAAAAGGTTAATGGTCAAGGTTACTAAAATTGAAGAAAAATGTATATATGAATGAGAATTTGTTGATAACTTGCACTTAATTGAAAAAGAAGACTATATTGATGTCAAAAGGTAAAACATCAAGGTCATTCTGACTGAAAGGAGACAAATAATGACCTTTTTGTTGCACCATATTACATTAGTTTTACATCAAACACCTGAGCCAGACTTTAGGGATTATTTACATTTAGAAAGTGGAAAGTGGCTTCTGTGGACAAATTTCAGTTATCTATCTGAAGAACCTTGAAACATAGGGTGGTCATTTACTGTGCTGTTTAGAGTACTTTTGTTTAATTATTATTATGAATATTCATGATGATACTAAGTAAATTACACTAAAGTGTGAATATCACCTTGCCTATCTTGTCTGAATGTTTTGCTAACATGCTTTGATATGACCCCCTCTAATTGACCACCTTCTGGGTATGTGAGAAAGCTTTTCCAGTAGCTTCTCATGGGTTGGTGGTTCTTTCTGGGGTTTTCCCAGGTTCTTCCTCCACCATTAATACTGGCAGCCATGTATAGCCTATTGTGTGTGTGCTACTACTGTCAAATTAACGTGCATTGAGTGTACTTGTGCATTGTATTATGTGTATGCTTGTCAACAGAAAAATCATATTTAGTAAAATTTTATATAGAGTTGCAATTAGTTTAGGATAATATATACATTTAGCATTACTAATGAAATAATTGCATTAATGAGTTGTTTAATAGTTACTATGATATCACATGCAAACTTAACACTACCATGTGTACTCGCTTTTAAAATTGACCAAGACTGCAAACAACAAAAAATATCCTCCTATGCCATAGCATATTGTGCCTTTGTTCTACTGATTACTCCTAACAAACTCCACAGACCCAGACCAGCCAGCACATATTGTGCCAGTAGATTTGGGTATGTACAATTAGTGGTTTGGCTTATCATTGAAGTGAGCACATACAATAATGTATATTCAGCTGAAGTCATTGGGATGGATCTTTGTGCCACTGATCGCTGATTGCAAACTGAAGGGTAAAAACTAACAAACATTAAACATTTTCATCTCAAACAAGATATGTGTAACCTTTAACAACAGTAACAATAACTGACTGTGTTGTAGAGTCGGCCACCTTCTTTATGATCTTCTGTACAAGTATAAAACCACATTTAAATGATTTAGTAACTGTCTTAGTCCTATTGTTAACTTAGGAAAATTAAATCAACAACAAATTCGTTTTAATTTGCGTAGATTGGTCATTCATTTAAAGCCAGGCTTTTCTCAGCATTTTAGAATTGATTATCCCTTAGAGTGTCCCAGTGTTATAACTCATGCTAAGTTATGTCACATAGAAACATGATTTTATACCATAACCCCATGAGTCCATGACATAGCAAGGTTTATAAAAACATTATTTTATACTGTCTAACCCCATGACATAGCAAGGTTTATAAAAACATGATTTTATACTGTAACCCCATGACATAGCAAGGTTTATAAAAACATTATTTTATACTGTCTAACCCCATGACATAGCAAGGTTTATAAAAACATGATTTTATATTGTAACCCCATGACATGGCAAGGTTTATAAAAACATGATTTTATACTGTATCCCCATGACATAGCAAGGTTTATAAAAACATTATTTTATATTGTCTAACCCCATGACATAGCAAGGTTTATAAAAACATGATTTTATACTGTAACCCCATGACATAGCAAGGTTTATAAAAACATTATTTTATACTGTCTAACCCCATGACATAGCAAGGTTTATAAAAACATGATTTTATACTGTAACCCCATGACATAGCAAGGTTTATAAAAACATTATTTTATACTGTCTAACCCCATGACATAGCAAGGTTTATAAAAACATGATTTTATACTGTAACCCCATGACATAGCAAGGTTTATAAAAACATGATTGTATAATGTAACCCCATGACATGGCAAGGTTTATAAAAACATGATTTTATACTGTAACCCCATGACATGGCAAGGTTTATAAAAACACGATTGTATAATGTGACCCCATGACATAGCAAGGTTTATAAAAATATGATTGTATACTGTAACCCCATGACATAGCAAGGTTTATAAAAACATGATTGTATACTGTAACCCCATGACATAGCAAGGTTTATGAAAACATGATTGTATACTGTAACTCCATGACATAGCAAGGTTTATAAAAACATGATTTCCAGTTAATTGAATGAGAGATACGGATATAGAGAGGGGCTACTTTGATAATATGCAGCATAATTTATACCTGTCTGTTAACATTCACAATTGGCATAGTTTTTTGCTTTGGTCATGGAATACAATATTTACAATTAATTGTCATGGAAATGATGGAAGTCAAAAACATGAGAGACAAGCAATTACCATTTCACAGACTGCTTTACTGGCTGGCAAAGCTTAGAGTGTATTGTAATGCTAGTCATCAAGCAAGGCTATGACTAATTTTCAGTACACATTGTGGAACAACCCGATTCATTGGATGCTAAATGAATCAGAGATACATATTGAAGAAACAAGAGCTTTTACATAGCTGCCTTGCATGAATCAGTTGAAGATGTCTTTTTCAGAGATTATTGTATAGTTCCTGATCAGCATCAAGGGTTCTTTGACTTGGGTTTTGCTCCATAAATTCAGTCATGAAAAGGCAAAGCCAGATTATTTCATTATTATAAAATTGTAAAGTTAGGAGCAGTATGGAAGTGAGATTTCTTCCTTTCTACTGGATACAGAGATAAACACTAATAAAACTTGTTTCACATTAAAACCTTCCAATGAAACTTGTATCACATTCAAATCATCAAAACAGTCCATATTTTTGGATACCTATGTTAAAATAAAGCATAGAAATGCAGATCAAGAAGTCAATGGCAGTTCATACCAAAATAAGTTTATGCACTCCAACCCCAAATTTATACTTACAAATTCATTTTTGAAACCATGTCATGCTTATTGTGCAAACACTATCCCATTTCCTAGATGACAGTTCCGCAAAACAGTGTGTACTCAACAGGCTGATGCAATTGAAAATAGTTGTCATCCAAGCCGTTTTTGAGATATTCTACTTGCCTTAAACCAATGTGTACACTGCTATGGGAGGCTATTGGTATTTCACTATCAACATACTGCAGAGTAACTATGGAAGGTGTACATGTCTGACATTGATTTCAAGAAGAACACATGTCCAAAACACCTAGTTCACAAATATATCTATATCCTTAAAATAGCAAACAATAATAGCTGAAAAGTCACACAATAGCCTTAAGTTTAAATATTTGGCAGGGGCCAATTTACAACAATTTACCCTGCCAAGTTAGTCCTAAATGAATATGGTGCCACTCAGTCTTCCAATATGCCTATCACAGCTGCCATCTTTAAAATCCTTTTATGTTTACCTCTTGAATGGATGTTTAAAAAAAGTGGTTGGATTTTCACCAAGGTTGGTCCTAAATGAAAATGGTGGCAATCTGACAACTGGTCAGTCCACCACACTAGCTCATTTCAAAAGTTTGTTAATGCTGCAGAATATCAGGGATGGTTTCATCACTCAGCTGTTAAAATAAAGAAATGTCTTATCTCAAATTCCGTAATTTTTTTCAGCCTGTAGAATATCAATCACTTTAAAGGATTTTGTTTGCATTTGTGCTACATTGTTCAAATAAAACATTTTATTTGCTTCATTCAGAATTGAATTCTCTATCATTTTATACAGTATTTTGGGACTAAATAATTTGTACATTTTGTCTTGCACTGACCTTTTTTGGGACCAGATGTAATAAAAGTTTAATATATACCCCCCTTTTTAGTCTGCTGCTGCTTGGAGAGGTTTCTGCTTGTAGAGGTTTCTGCTTTTAGAAGTTTCTGCTTTATAGAGGATTTCCAATAAATTATGTTCACTTTGAGACTCTTAGATTATTTCTTATCTGTGCCTTCTCTAAGTGACACTTGTTAAAATTCTGATGATGGGTTCACTCCATATAATATTTTGGAGGAAGCCAGGGTGTAAAAGGTAAAGTAGATCTTCTGCAATGGGGTCCGTCTGAAAATTGTATGTACGCAATTTTTTATTTATAGTTTCTCATAATCCACGTGTATTTTGTAGGAGCTGTTCAGCAGCACTTGCAGAATCGCAAAGGTATGAAATGAAATGAAGCAGATGATACATATTAGTAGTTCTACGAGGCAGTCATTAGGGCATGCTATGCAATAGATTTACATTAAGAGGCATTCTGGGGGAAAAGATAAAGAAATTTAAATTGGAGAGGCAATCTATGGCTCAAGTGGATTTAATATGGGAATACAGTATGGGGTATTAAGGGAATTTAGTATATAATTTATTCATGGACGGATAATATATTTATAGCTTATTATTTTGCAATAAATAGTTTTACTAATTTTTATTGTTTTTTTCCGAAAATATACGTTGATTGAATATACCCCGACTGATGTTATATAATGAATAGGGTATCGACATTGTTTACTATCGTGCCATCGTGGCATGCAGTTCATGCATAATGCATGTAATTCCATTGGAAAATTGCACAGATTTAAAATATTCAATAATTTTGTCCAAGATAGTTGTCACAGGTAATACAGTTGCTGCTCTTGGTACCTGATTCCTGTAGTCTTTTCGTCAAGTTAGATCTCCATTACTCTTTCTAGGCAAAGTTAGGTTCCATGGGTCTGGTACACAATGTCGTTCTACCTTGAGTGATTTCTATCTTGGACATATTGAAGTGGTAGAACTCTAAAAGGTTTTGCTTGTTGACTCGTAAGGACCACATTGCTGTTAATGCCAGCAAGTAAACATTTTGGCAGCTGTCCTTGGAAAACGTGATCTTCAGTCTTGGATCTACATTCCGAATTACTGGTGAGGATATTTAGCTCTCAATTCTGAAGTGTTGTTTTCCACTGCAGCTAAGACTTCAATTTGAGTGGGATAAATAATTTCTACCAAAGTTACTTCCCAATGAGCTTCATGATCCAGTTGTATGGCTCAAGGTATTTTGCTGTGAAACAATATATTGTTGGGAAAATCCAGCCATAGAATGAAATTGATTATTCGTTGTTTTTTGGGTTTGGTCTCTGAAGAATCACTCATCGTCAAAGGAGAAAGATTTTTCAAAATGTTACAGAAGATGGTAGCCTCTGTGATTGGAAGAGTTGTTGTTTTACTGGTGTTGGTGAAACTACTCTTGAAGAAGATAACTAATACAACTACCGAGTATAAATAGTCCACAAATATTTATTTTCTTATTGTAAACTCGAATATTCAGTAATTGCTTTGATAACACATTACACCCCAAAGATTTCTAGTCATTGGCTTGTGAAGCAGCAATCCAATAACTGAAACTGAGTAAATATCTTTTCCTATGACATTTTGCTTCTTCAGTTGATGTTTTCCCACTTCATTTTTGTTTTGATTGTGAATGCTTTTGTCTTTTTACTAAGTCAGTCCCTGTAAGTCAAGGGATTGCAAACAGTTCATTTTAACACTTCTCTGTTCGAATCTTAAATTTTTAAAAATGTGCCAATGCAAACCAAATTTTCTGTGGTTAAATGTTTTTCTTCTTGAATGATGTCTCAGATGTACAATCAACGGTATTGCTTAAATGCACTCTACATGCAGACAATTGTGTACTATCATGCAAGAGTGGTAATTGTAATGAATGGATTTGATATTTGTTAATTTTGCAGTCATTTGAGTGTTATCACTTTTCCAAAAAGTCTTTGTGATTCTGGAGAGCCTATAGCTTTCACAGAAATCTTACACCATTTGTATGTTTGTTGTGTGTGTGAGCACCATTACCTTTGGTATTTTTACAGAAAGACACAACAATTACTTTCTTAACAGGCACAAATACTCCATTTGCAATGAATAACTTCCTTTCTTTCCATTCTGTTTAAAGACTTGGGAAGATTTTTAGTTTTACTTTTTTAATCTAAAACAGAAAATTTTACTTTCTCTTGGTCAGTCATTCATCTGATACAAAAATACAAACTCTATCCAATGCATCATCACCATCCTAATATAAAATAAAAAAATGAAAATAAAAATTAAGAAATAAACATTGAAAAAAATAAATCTTAAAATGAATTTTTTAAATGATAAATTAAAATGACAATTAAAAATCCAAAAATTTGAGAAAGGTCACTTGAAATAAAAATGAAATACGATAAATTGAAAATGAGAAAATAAAATGAACCTGTAAATGAAGAAATGAAAACAAAAATTGAAAAAGGGAAAAAACTTTTTAAAAAAACAATTAGAAAAGACATGTTTATACTGCTTATGGAGACACTGAAGATAACAAAACTGGAAATCAAATACCTGAAAATGAAAATTAATATTTTTTCATAAAGAAAAACTAAATTTTGGAAAATAAAATGATGAAAATCTAAAATCCAAATTTTAACATTTTTTAAAAATCATTTTCAAATTTGCCTTTTTGAATTTTTATCTTTCTAGATTTTTAATTTTCAATTTTTAATTTTTATTCTTAGTTATATACATATAGCCATTAGGCAGATTGCCACTTGACATGGCATGTTGATTTTATAACGTGGGGTGTTTGATAGATAGTAGATGACTGAATATTGTTCACTTAAAATGTTGTGTTGATGGTATCACATTGGGTATTTGATTGTAGATAACATGGGGTTGATCACTACACTCTTAATGCTTGGACATTGGATGATGGGGTATTGGTCGCTGCACCCATATTGACGGTACATGTGTAATATGAGATGTTGGATGGTTGCTGACTAATTATTACTGCATGTCATGTGTTGAAAGTAAAGTCTCCGGTTTGGATAGTAGACAGCCTGGTATTGGTTACTATGCATGGTGCATTGATGGTATAATGTGAGGTGTTGGATAGCAAATGATGTGATATTGGTCACCACACATGGTATGTTAATAATATAGTGTGGGATGTTGTATAGTAGATGATGTGGTGATGATCACTATACATGGTTAGTTGATGGTATTGTGTGATGTGTTGGTTGTAGATAACAATTTTAACATTTATTATCGAGATGGCCTTATCTGACCATAAATATCTATGGCAGTCTGGAGAATAGCAGGGTTCTCACGTCCTCCTGAATTTGAGTAAAGTTCTGGAATCAAATTGGAATTTGAATTCATCAATAATATTCTGGAAACTTCCTTGAAAATTACTTTTTGTCATAAAATGTCCTAGGATTAGATATTTTATTGTAAAACTACTTTTGCCACTAAAGTTATAAGAGAGATCCTTTACAGAGAAATGGTCAGTGTTTATGGTATCTCAATACACAGTACTGAGGTTGTGCTTGCTTTTACTATGCTTTGCTGCTTTGGTGTTGGATAGCTTGGTAAAACTGTTGAATAGTTAGTATCAAATATAGATTTTTCTTTGCTTTAATGGTACTATTTTGAATATCTTTCACTTTTTGAATACTGATGCTAAAATTTAGCCACCTGAGACAAGTCAATAAGGGCCTTACACAGGGGAAATTATACCTGAGGAAAAAGAGCACCTAGCCATAAGGTCATGTGAGCTTATGCCTGGCCCTGCATCATCAGTTGTACTTCTGTGAATCATTGTCATTTAAAACTTGTTCGAATTCCACTGGACCAATTTGGAAAGGAGTATCAAGAGATTTCAAATTTATACATAACATAGATAATTCACTGGTATATAATATAGATAATTCACAGGTACATATCATAGATATTTCACTGATACATAACAGAGATAATTCACGGACACATAACATAGATAATTCACTGGTAAATAACATAGATAATTCACAGGTACATAATATAGATAATTCACAGGTACATATATATATTTCACTGATACATAACAGAGATAATTAACTGGTACATAGATATTTCACTGATACATAACAGAGATAATTCACTGACACATAACAGATAATTCACTGACACATAACAGATAATTCACTGGTACATAACATACATAATTCACTGGTTAACATAGATAATTCACTGGTACATAACATAGATAATTCACTGGTACATAACATAGATAATTCACTGGTACATAATATAGATAATTCACTGGTAGATAACATAGATAATTCACTGGTACATAACAGATAATTCACTGGTAGATAACATAGATAATTCACTGGTACATAACATAGATAATTCACTGGTTAACATAGATAATTCACTGGTACATAACATAGATAATTCACTGGTACATAACATAGATAATTCACTGGTTAACATAGATAATTCACTGGTACATAGCAGATAATTCACTGGTACATAACATAGATAATTCACTGGTACATAACAGATAATTCACTGGTACATAACATAGATAATTCACTGACACATAACAGATAATTCACTGACACATAACAGATAATTCACTGGTACATAACATAGATAATTCACTGGTACGTAACATTGATTTGTGTGTGATTTCGATATTTTAATAGTAGTTTTAAGAATATTTAAGTCATATCCCTAAAATGTCTGCAGTGTGGCAGTTTATAGTGATGTCTAGCACAGGAGCATCATGCCACCGACATGTATCATCATGTCTCACCCAGTCACCAGGCCAGCTAGTGTTATCCTAACAATAACCTCCTAATTCTGAGTGATTAGCAAAGCAGCTGTTAGTATTGTACCTTTGGTATGATTCATCCGGGATTTGAACCCATGACTTGGCAGATGCTTTAACCACTTAGGCTACCAGAGTCCACAGAATAGAAGAACCTGTAAACCACTTCATTCAAAACATTGTCTAGAAGTTTAGCAAACATGACCGAAACCATGTTGGTATGAAAACCTTTTAAAATTTTTGCAAATGGTGCTCATAGTCATCAAAAATGACACCACTACAGAAAAGAGACAAACATTAAACTTTTTCTGCTCAGAAAGCCACTATTAGATTTTCACCAAACTTTACAGAAAGCATCCTGTCATGAAGAACTTTTCAATTTGCACAAATGATGCATGTCAAAGATGGCCACAGTTGCTAAAAAAAGAAAGGTATTTAAATTGCCTTCTCAAAAGCCACTGTATAGAACAGATCATCCTAGCATGAAGTTCTTTCAGATGTTGTTCAAGAAATTCAGATCCACCATTAAATATGGTCACTGCCTTTAAAGTAATAAAACATTTAAATGATTTCTTAAAAATGGCTGAACAAACTTAGACTCAGTTTGACAAAAAACATTCTGGCATAAAGAGGTATAAATTTATACAAATGATGCCAGACTTCCATCCAATATGGATATTATTTTCTAAAAAGAGACAAACTTGAAATAACATCTTGTAAAAAAAATGATTAGCAGACATTTGAAGAAAGCTTTGAAATATTTACAGAAACTAGTCAACAGAATTTGACCAAATTTTTACTTTAAAAAAGCATTGTGGGTTTCTGAATTTAATGCCAACCTTCCTTCAAATATGCCAGCTGTTACTAAATATGAAAATTTTTACCAGTATGGTCTAAAACACCAATTAGCAGATTTTAATCAAAGTTTTACAGAAGCTGTCATGACCTTAATGTCTTTCAGATTGATATAATTGATGTTCTGCCATAAAATATTGTTGTCTTTATTAAAAGTAGAAAAACTGCCAAACACAATGTTACCAACTTGACACATCTTGTCTTGGCATATCAACCTGTCAATGTTGGAAAATTGATACTGATGTATCATCAAACATGAATGCTGATGCAAAACACAAGATAACTATTAAATAATTGTTTTTAAAGATTATGCAAGAAACAACATGAGCAAACATTTTGACAAAGTACCGGTACTCTACTATCATGGTTGGCTTTTCTGGAGAAAAACAGCCCATTTTATTTAGAATCTCATGTTTGTGTTTACAGTGTTCTTTCAGAAACAAAAATAATTTTAGCATACAATATGCATGAACTTCAATAATTAAAGTTATCAATGATTGTAAAATCCCGTGCTTTAGGGATTATAATGAATGTATAACAATTTAAACTGAAGAAAATTATAAAACGGTAATACAACAAATAAATTAAGGTCATAATAATTTGAAAATATAGGTATATTTGTGACTAGTTTGTAAAATATCAATTAATTATTCCAATATTTTAACAGGAATGTAAGTTTATGTTAAAGAATATAATTTACTGTTTTACTGTTGAAATATGTTCACAAGGTGGAGACCTAAAATCATCTCCAATGCACACTAATGAATATATTTAAGTATTTTAGTTTGATTACATTATTACATTATTTAATTATTATCTTGGGAAGCTTTTCATTCTGTTGTACCATTTCAGTACGTTTAAATTTATATATAATAGCTGACACATGTCATCTGCCTTGCAAATATGAATGCATTGTATCAGATCAGATTTATGGTTTTATCTGTAGATTTATTTGGAATGAATGCACAGAAGCTAGACCTTTTCAGCTATCTTTAGTGAATTCAGAAGTTAAAACAAATACTGCATATTCACTAGAGTCAAACTGATCATGGAGGATTACTTTTAGAGATAATCAGAGATAATTAAAAGATTACCGATCTTCAAAGTCAAAGATCATATTCAAAGTCAAAGGTCATATTTAGAGTCAAAGATCATAATGAAAATTTTGTAGTTATCATGAGAACATGTTATAAGAAGTTTTATTTTTTAAAGAAGCCAATTTGGTGTGTTTGAGTTACTCAAGAATATCTAGACTACATGCATTTGAAGCATTGAAAATGTTGTTGACTTCTGAAGGCCTAAATGTAAAATATCTCATGGTAAAAGAAAAACAATGTGTATCCAAACTTTTGGATGACTTATATTTGGGTGAAGAAGTACCTTATTTTTTTTCTTTTCAAAAGTCTAGCTTACTGAGATTGGAAGAATAAAACTGCTTTCTGTGTAATAACTGGAGTAGTTTATGTTGGGATCAAATGCTAAAATGTCATTGCCACTTTGAGAGGAAAAAAATCTGGATTCCACACATATACTTGAATCATTTGGGTTAAGGAAAAAGCCTATCAATATTGGGGTGAAAATGTCAGAGGTGATTGTCACTGACTGAAATATGAAAAATTACTTCTCTTCCCACTCATTTAAATCACAGATCTGGATTAAACTGTGTTGAGGGATTGGCACTCCAGATAATTAAAAGGCATGTTGGTTTAGTGGTTAAAAGTTCATGGTCTCTGGAAGAAGGTAGCAGATCAGTTTTTGCATAAAAGGTTTAGTTACTGGCCATGTTCTATGACAAAAATTAGGATGTGACTTGTCAATGTGACTGAAAAGAAAAATGTATTATTGTATAAAAACTGTAATTCTACATGATATGCCTACCGGTACATCAAACAATGTGGATGTCTAGCATTTAGGTAAGGAATAAGCTTATTGATTTTAGAGTGTAAAGGTCATAGTCAAGGTTACCAACTGAAAAGAAGACTTTAGTTTCTTCACAATAACATAAGCTCCAGATTGTATGTCTTGACCAAAGTTTTGTGATCAGAATCAAAATTGCTCAAAGAAAAATGGGTTTTTCAGAACAATATTTGTTCTAAATTCCTTGACCAGACTTATTGCTTGTTGATCATGTGTACTTAAAATAATAAAGAAACCTATGAATTATCAGATCTGAAAGTTAAAGGTCATGTTCATGGCAAGCCTGATAAGAAAATAATGTATTCTGTAGATTAAGTTCAGTGTGTAAATTGCATACATTGACAACTATCAAACACACGGCAAGCATGTAATATGACTTTCATGGTGCTCTTGTTTTGTTTGGTATGCATTTGGCTCAATATAATGAACATTTCGTTACAGTGCAGCTACAACATAAAATACGAGTTAGTGCCATGGAGACTGCAAGAGGATAGAGCATGTTTTATTCATTTCAGTTGGGGGTGGTACTGAGTTTTTCATGTTTTAAGATGTTTTCAGGAAATTATTTAAATTTTTTATTGTAACTGAGTGATTATCCAACTGGTCCTAGCTATATTGATTGTGCTTTTAGCTTTCTTGATAATGCGATGGACATGTTCATATGGCATTGTTCTTCTCTGTTCTTCCCTTTCCCGTATCTGGTGTTAGGGTAATTCCTCCTGTGTTCGTCTTCTCACATTTAATTCTTGTATCAAGTAATTACACTTCTTTGAATAAGCAGTACAATTATTATTATTGCATATAATAATTTCATTGCACTGTTTCAACATTAAATATATGCAATAACACATTGTTACAAACTTTTCTTTTAAGGAATGTCACGTAATGTGGGGAGATTCTGGCATGGAATACTCACCACAGATATTTATCTTGTATAAAGTACATAGTGGGTTGTCCACCCTGTTGTCTATGGCCTAATGATGTTTGTGACATGGTGAAGAGTTGTCCACCCTGTTGTCTATGGCCTAATGATATTTGGGACATGGTGAAGAGTTGTCCACCCTGTTGTCTATGGCCTAATGATGTTTGGGACATGGTGAAGAGTTGGTACACCAATAAAGGTAGAAAGTCCTTCTTCACCCCGTACTCCTTAATCCCAGGAGAGTATGGGATCTTTTATGAGTTTTTGGGGATTCACATGAAAACTCAGTCCATGGAGGGTATGTGATATTTTTTGTTAGATAATAATAATTATAAGGCCCAAGGATCCCTGACATTCATATCAATGCAGTTAGTACAGGATTGAGTTTACTCCAGGAATACTCCCAAGAAAGGAAAAACTATGGTTAAAAGCAAGTTGAGCCTCTTTATTAGTAGTAGAAGCACCCTCTAATGAGTCAGTCAACCCCACGCCCACCACATAAATGGAGGAGCATTACCCTCTCAAGACCTTTAGCTCAATGAAGGTCTTGGGTAGAACATACCTCCCTAAAAAGGGAAATCAGTGATTATGTTCTTTACATTTTGAGACGGAATGCTCTATCAATTTAGTTATCTAAACAGTCTTTGAGTGCCATGTTAATGGAATCCCATCAGTGATAAAGGGTAAGCAGTCAGGTCGATACCTCTCACCCCATCCCCTATGTCTATTGTCCAGTTAGGGAAGGAGATTGGAATGGATTCATTCCCTCCCTTCCCATGTTCTATTTTGAGCCCTGCAGGGTGGCAAGCCATGGATCTAAATCATCTGTATGTGGGGAATCCGACAAAATAGAAGGATGCTCCACTATCCGTCTCTCCCCCCCCCCCCAGCTATCAAAGAAGGATGAGAAGCATTCTATTCCCCTTAAAAAGTCTGTAGGTAAGGGCATTCCCACCACTTCTCCTGAAGAGTTGCAGGAAAAGAAATCATTATTCCCAACTTTCCCTCTATTTTGAATGCCATAAATCCCGGTAGGAGCAAGAGCAGGACAATGACATCCTTTTGGTTGTGGTTGATTTCCCTGTTTTAACAGGATCTTGCTGTTGTTTATATTCTTTTCCTTTGGGTCCCCATTCTTATCTCACCTGTTGGGTCAGGCAGTGGAAGAAGAAAAGATCTGGTATGCTGATAAGGCGGTAAACAAAATTTTACACCTCCGCTATCCAGATTTGTGTCCATGCCTGCAGGTGTAGATGAGAAAAATATCCTATCCATTGTGGAGTTCAAACTCTTGGGTATTGCATCACATTCAGATCTTTTACTCCATCATATTTACTGATGAAGGAGCTTTCCTAAAGACTTTTGAAAGGCCAATAATTCCCCTAGCAACATGAAGGTTGGTCTGTTGTAGTACTTCGATGCAACGACTGGACCAGGTTCTAATGTATAGCTACAACATTCAATCTCCCACTTGACCTCTTAAAACCCACATTTTATTGATGCTGGTTCATCAAAAGTGGTGATTTTATAGGGTTCCTGGGCTTGCCTTCAAGGCAAGACGGCTCATCTTGTCCTGAGAGTCCTTCTGTGACTACATTCATTAGTCTACTTAACATATTAACCCCTGGCACCACATTTACGGGGCAGGAGGTAGTAACCTACTTCCAAGCTCAGTAGCGTCATGGCCATGTATGATACAGTATAGTGGGTGGTTTTATAGAAAGTTAGACAGATTTAGGTCTACAATGATACCAAATAATCTGGACATTTTAGTTGCACTACAAAATACAGAAGGAAAAACCTAATTTTTGGGACTGATTTTTTTTCCCACCCACAATCTGTATTTTGAATCCAATTTTGTGTCCAGATTTTAGATGCTTTGGCCTCAGATCTCACGAAGTTCTGTGTGAACTGCACACAGATAGGTGAACCTGTACAAAAAGTAGGATATGGTAGACATTTGGAATAAAAAGAGGTCTCAGTAGAAAAATGATGGGTCTGTTAAGCAACAAACAAAGAACATCTTTTACCCTTCTTATGTACGAGCAAAGTTAGCAATGGAAAACAATGTTCTAGCACAACTAGGCATCTAAGGTTACTGGAAAAATGCTTGGAAGTCAATGTATTAGGGTGTATTCAGAAATAGACCCAAAATGTGTTTTCTACTAACATTTCATGCAAAACAACAAAAATCTCCATGTGTTAACCTGTTGGTAGACCAGCCCAGGAAATTACCATTTCAAATGTCTTTTGTCTTTATATAGCAAATGAAAATAATTAATTTATCTTGGTTTGCGTATAGTATAAACCAAATCAAAGTTAGTTAATTAATTTTGTTATTGCTTTGTGTGAAAGTTGCCTTTTGCTGCAGTCCGTTCTTTAGAATAAAAACAGTTTTTTTTAAAATCACTCGTTATTATGAAAAGAAAGATTATGCTGCCTAGTAAGGTATCTGTTTATTCCTTTTAACGTTATAAATGTTGACATCATCATAAATCAGCATTTATTCATATGCATGTCAGATCCAACTGCAAAGTGCTGCACAAGCCAAGATCTGCCATTACATAGTATGCCAGTAGATCTGCCATTCAATAGTATGCCAATAGATCTGACATTATATAGTATGCCAGTAGATCTGCCATTATATTGTATGCCAGTAGATCTGCCATTATATAGTATGCCAATAGATCTGCCATTACATAGTATGCCAGTAGATCTGACATTATATAGTATGCCAGTAGATCTGCCATTACATAGTATGCCAGTAGATCTGCCATTATATAGTATGCCAGTAGATCTGCCATTACATAGTATGCCAGTAGATCTGCCATTATATGGTAGGCCAGTAGATCTGCCATTACATAGTATGCCAGTAGATCTGCATTACATAGTATGCCAGTAGATCTGCCATTACATAGTATGCCAGTAGATCTGACATTATATAGTATGCCAGTAGATCTGCCATTACATAGTATGCCAGTAGATCTGACATTATATAGTATGCCAGTAGATCTGCCATTACATAGTATGCCAGTAGATCTGCCATTATATAGTATGCCAGTAGATCTGCCATTACATAGTATGCCAGTAGATCTGCCATTACATAGTATGCCAGTAGATCTGCCATTACATAGTATGCCAGTAAATCTACCATTGCATAGTATGCCAGCAAATCTGGGTTTGTGCTGTTTGTTGGGACAAATCAGTAGAACAATCAACTAGACCCTGATGTGCAGGCAAGGGCAAATCAGGGCCTACAATGTTTGTTATTGGACTTGATGTGTGATTATATGCGGTGATTCTCTTTATTAATAACGGGTGCTATTGGAATTAAAGAGTATAGTGACGAGATGGTGCTTTTAGTTTCATATTGAACTAAAAGTTGGATAGGGATCTTCCAAGCATATACAGTCATTAGTCTACAATATTGAAGACTGTTAAAATCTGAATTCCCTTGTCAATACATGAAATTGGATGTCATGAAGCAATTCAGTTCAGTAGAAGTAATCAGAGACATTTGGAGTCACATGATAGATCATGTGATGCCAAGCTTACCTTGGAAGATTTTGGTCCTTTATTCATTTTAAGGAATTAAAAACACCAAAATGTGTCATTAACAGTGTGTTTATGTAAATTATCGAAAACGCTAGTCAAAATAATTTTTTTGATTATGGAAGGAATACATATTCATCCCTATAATAATGTCAGAGTTGTATGCATATTTGTTGTTGTAGAGTTTAAAGCCAGTTTTCAGTGTATATGTGCTATACATGGTGGCCAGTATTAATTGTAGAGAAAGAACCCAAAGAAAGCCCCAGAAAGAACCACCAACCCATGAGAAGCTACTGGCATGCTTTCTTACATACCCACATTGACCAAATATGAGACTTGAACCCACACAAACAAAGGTGAGTTGGCATTGATTCATAACTGAGAGTGCTTTAGACCATGCGGTCACTATGGTACCCCATCTGCATATTTGTACACTCTTATTGATTCACATACTTTGGAATAATTGGAATATCCCAATAGTAATATATAATGCTTAAATGCATTTAAAAGCAATGCCAAGCTTCTGCATGATCAGGATTACTTCAGGTGATGAAAAAGGTCAAATGCAGTTCTAATTCAGTAATATATGTTACAAGGGAGAAATTCTAAGCATGTAAGCAGATTTTGGGGCCACTATAATTTTGCAGAATCATTCTTATATGTACTAATTTACTACCACTTGTTTCTAAAGTGTTAAGGTGATAGGGTGACACACGTCAGCTGATTGCACTTTGTCCATGTGTTTTGATCTTGATAGAGGACAATGTTTAGCGGTCAGGGAAATAACTGTGTTATTACTGATTGTACATATACCTTCATACCTTTCTTTGATAATGGAAGCTAAACCTAGGAGATTATTATGCTTGTGGAGATAAAAGTTATTAATTAGACATTTTTGGTCTTCTTGGGTTCATTTGGAGTTTTGTTTCACATTTGTAAATCCAGTACTCCTACACATTAAGCCCTTCAATATAACACAGTTCCTGTTATAAGGCCATCATTATAACACAGTGCCTGTTATAAGGCCCATCATTACTACACAGTTCCTGTTATAAGGCCCATCATTATAACACAATTCCTATTATAAGGCCCATCATTATAACACAATTCCTATTATAAGGCCCATCATTATTACACAGTTCCTATTATAAGGCCATCATTATAACACAGTTCACTTTATAAGGAGGGTGTAGTCATGGATTACATTTCATTAAGTGGCTGTAAAATTACTTAAACTATCGACTGCTTTATAAGGCAGTCTCATTATAATGCTGTATACACTATGGCTTCATGATAGATTACTGAATATATTTTAATTTATAAGGCAGTCTCATAATGCTGTATACACTATGGCTTCATGATAGATTACTGAATATATTTTAATTTATAAGGCAGTCTCATAATGCTGTATACACTATGGCTTCATGATAGATTACTGAATATATTTTAATTTATAAGGCAGTCTCATTATAATGCTGTATACGCTATGGCTTCATGATAGATTACTGAATATATTTTAATTTATAAGGCAGTCTCATTATAATGCTGTATACACTATGGCTTCATGATAGATTGCTGAATATATTTTAATTTATAAGGCAGTCTCATTATAATGCTGTATACACTATGGCTTCATGATAGATTACTGAATATATTTTAATTTAAAATTGAAACTAACAGTCTAAGGGCATCTGATATGACTCTAGTTACTTTAGCAAATATATAGGGGTGAAATGATTTACTAAAGTATCCATGTATCAGTAATTTCCCCTTTTTCAATACACATACCATTACTACAAGTGGATAATCAATTCAAATTGATACTTCTACAAATTATATGTTAGTCTTCAGCAGCCATAAATAGCTATTAGTTGTTTATATCTAGTTAACGTGTATCTTAGGTGGTGTACATGTATTGTAGGTGGTCCATAGCATACATGTATCATAGGTGGTGTACATGTATTATAGGTGGAACATAGCGCACATGTATTGTAGGTGTTGTACATGTATTGTAGGTGTTGTACATGTATTGTAGGTGTTGTACATGTATTGTAGGTGGTCCATAATTGCATGTATTGTAGGTGGTCCATAGCATACATGTATTGTAGGTGATATACATGTATTGTAGGTGATATACATGTATTGAAGGTGGTCCATTGTATACATGTATTGTAGGTGATCCATTGCATACATGTATTGTAGGTGGTTTATATGTATCTTGATATATGTCTACATGTGGCACATGCATCAAATTCTTCACCTAGAGATACACATTAATGTATCAGAGGCAACACATTTTATATGTACATCAATATATGCCATTGGCATGACAATTTCCACCCTGACTGATGTACATCAGTATGTGGCAATGGCATTACATTTTACACAGAGATATACATCAATATGTGGCACATTAATCAAGATCTACACCTAGGTTATGCATCAGTGTGTCACAGGCATCACAGTTTGCACTTGCAGAGTTATGGAGGTGCCCCGAGTGGCCGAGTGGTCTAAAGCATTCTCCGTTACAGATCACGGCCACCTCACCTCTGTCTGTGTGGGTTCGAGTCTAAGATTCAGCTAATGTGAGAAAGCATGCCAGTAGCTTCTTGTGGGTCAGTGGTTCTTTCTGGGGTTTTCCCGGGTTCTTCCTCCACCAGTAATACTGGCTGCCATGTATAGCCTATTGTGTGCTGAAAATGGCATTAACCCTACTACAACAACAGCAGAGTTATGGATCAATATGTGCCACAGGCATCAAGTTTTACAGAGATATACTGGAAGTTTATCAAAGTACATAGAATGAAAAGCCGTAACAACATATTTAGAAGCAGCAGTGAACAAGTCATCATTATACAGTGTAGTAAGAAAATTTGTAACAGTTGAAAAAGGGAAGAAATTATTTTTGTTAGTCATCAGAAAATATTTTCGGAGACCCCATCCAAAACCTCAGCAAGGAATACTCATCTTAATGAAAATAGTAATATTTTAGAATTTGAGAACTTGTAACAATTGTGGTGTTCCTAGTCTATTGTAGGTCAGAACAGGTTGATTGGTATTTCTAGCCAATGATAAATCAGAACAGGTTGACTGTGGTTCCTAACCTGTTTTTAGTCAGGACAGGTTGATTGGTGTTTCAAGCCTGTTGTAAATAAAAATAAGTTGATTTGTGTCCCTAGCCTAATGTATGTCATGACAGTTTGATTGGTGTTGCTAGCCTATTGTAAATCAGAATAGGTTGATTGGTATTTAACAGCACTGTTAACACATTGGCATTAGCCTATTGTAAATCAGAATAGGTTGATTGGTATTTAACAGCACTGTTAACACATTATTGGCATTAGCCTATTGTAAATCAGAATAGGTTGATTGGTATTTAACAGCACTATTAACACATTATTGGCATTAGCCTATTATAAATCAGAATAGGTTGATTGGTATTTAACAGCACTGTTAACACATTATTGGCATTAGCCTATTGTAAATCAGAAGATGGTGAGTGGTATTTGACAGCACTATTAACACATTATTGGCATTAGCCTATTGTAAATCAGAATAGGTTGATTGGTATTTAACAGCACTATTAACACATTATTGGCATTAGCCTATTATAAATCAGAATAGGTTGATTGGTATTTAACAGCACTGTTAACACATTATTGGCATTAGCCTATTGTAAATCAGAAGATGGTGAGTGGTATTTGACAGCACTGTTAACACATTATTGGCATTAGCCTATTGTAAATCAGAATAGGTTGATTGGTATTTAACAGCACTATTAACACATTATTGGCATTAGCCTATTATAAATCAGAATAGGTTGATTGGTATTTAACAGCACTGTTAACACATTATTGGCATTATCCTATTATAAATCAGAATAGGTTGATTGGTATTTAACAGCACTATTAACACATTATTGGCATTAGCCTATTGTAAATCAGAAAAGGTTGATATTTAACAGCACTGTTAACACATTATTGGCACTTGCTCAGTGACTAGCATGCTGCGCTTGCTACACACAGGTACGAGGTTCACTTCGGACTAGGGCAGATTTTCGGACTAGGACAGATTTTTTTATTATGTTGTGTCCTTAATAATATGCAGTCATTACCAACCAAAATATAGTGAAAATGATTAGGCGAAACCCCTTAAAATGGGCTGAGCCCAGTCAAATCAGAAATGTGTCTCTAAGGCACACACCAGTAGTTATTGACAACTTTATAAAGTAAATGGCAGCTAAGTGCCTTTTCCAAGGACAAAGTGAGCGAGCCAACCAGGCAGTAATGAACCAATGACCATTGGATAAAAAGATTTGGTACTCTACCAAATGTATTGCACTGTATTTTTTAATATATTGACACACCCATTTCATGCAATGTGTATTGATATTTGCTTTTGTATACTATGACATATCAGTTTGGGTCGTTCTAATCAAGATTGAAAATTGTTAGCTTTTGTTAAAACAAGTTTACTGTTCAGTTTGATAAGATGCCACTTTTTATGTAGGTGTATCATAGTACTCAAAACTTGATCAAGTGTTAGATGTAAAATGACAGCGCCTTGTTAAATAAAATGAAAACGAAAAATGCTGATATGGTTTTAATATTTGTAATTAGTCCTGTCAAAGAAAAAAAATCAACAAAAAGTATATTTGACCTTTGGATATATGTTATGATTAATATGACATGCTGTCAGTCACACATGCTTCTGTTCTTAGAAAATGTTATCTCTCTAATTGTGTCATACAGTGATACTAGAAATACTTTATTTTTTATTTTATTTTTTAGATACTTTGATATGAAATTATGCTTATTTGGAATTTATCATATATACTCACTGATAAGTCAATTCAAACTGCAAACAACAAAGATCCTAATTACCCATAAAAAAATCTATACAGACCCAGATATGCTGGTGCAGTATGTGATGGCAGATCTGGATCTGTCTAGTTTCCAGTTGGAGCCATCTTATAAGCAAGTACATAGAGTAAATTGAATGAAGTAAAATATTCCAACATTTAGGAAGCAATCTTCCTAACTTGAAAAGAACATATCCTAATCTGCCATCACTTTTATGTCAAGTTAAGTCGGGGTTAGCATTTTGTTCAAATAGTGGGAGCTGTTTGACTTGTAATATGTGGTTTCTTGCAATCAAATTTTGTTATTGATCCTTTAATTATATTGTATTTATTACATTCTGTTTTATTACATTTATTACCTAACTAAATGATGAAAATGTATTAGGAGTTGTCCATAAAGGTCATCCGCAAAGAAGGGGGGCGGGTGTTTGTTCAAATTGTGGCAACGGGTTGTAAAGCACCTTAAGGACATCCACAAGCTAGTATATTTTGTTATGATATTCTGTGTTGAACAGCTGCTTTAGGCCTACTGCATGTATTCCAGTATGTTTTATGGATATTCTTAGTGGATGATCAGTAAATATAAATTATTTGTTAACTTCAATATGTACGATTCATGCCAAGGAATACAATGTTCTCAGGCATTTCTGCACACTTGTTTTATAGCATTAGACCCATAATGTAAGGGTCAGTGATGTTCGATATCAATCCAGGCCTATCTGGGTCCACTGTCTTGTAGTGTCCATTGGAAAGGCTTTATCTCCCAATTTCTTGGCATTATATTGTCAATTATAATGCCTTAAAAGTACCATTACAACGGACAAAAACAAAACCTAAATATTGTCTTTTTAAAAATTGAGTGTGTATAGAACTATCATTTGGATCTTTGATAACAACCATTTTAAATAAAAGCACATTTTTGTTTCTATCCACCATAATGCACAAGATTGAAAAGTTGGTATTGGTTTTTTTCCCCAAAGTTTGACTGTCATCTGAACATGACAACTGAAGTTTGCTATTAGCTGACAGTCTTATCAGACACATCGCTGGGACATTAGCAACCGTGAGGATTTGTTATGAGTATGGTATTTACAGATATCCAGGATACATGTATAAGGGCCTCATAGTTTTGTTTAGAGAATGGATAGGTTGCATATTCATGGACAGATCGGAAATATTTAATGCCCAGACGCAAGATATATACCGTGTAAGCTGGTAACTCCATTTTGCTAGACTAGAAGTATGTTATTCTTGGTGTTCAGATAAAAAATAGATTAACAGCTTGATGAAGTTATTTGAGGAACATATTCTGTTTGATTCATATGTGGTAGTTTGATCACTAAAAGTTTTTTTTGGGTTGGGCTGAGGAAGAGTTACTGTTATGAGAAACGCTGGAAATTGAATGCAATGTGACAATCTTTCCAAACAAATTACAAATAATGGTGATTTAATATTGTTCCTGGTTTGACTGATTATTTTGAGACACTGGCTGTTTAATTTAAGAATTTCTTGACATTCTACACACAAATTTTCGTGAAAATGAGAAACTAAGATAATTTTATTTATAATTTATATTCTGTCTTTTCAGAGAACATTTTGAGAGTCCCAGTTTTATATACCTGCAGAGCATATTAAGCTATTATATTGTCCATTTTATCTTTTTCCTACGTCATTTCAACACAGTAACTCTAGTTTTCCACTTTTTAACTATACTAAACTGTAAGAAGCTTGTTCTAGGGACAGTAAAGAAATGTACTGATTACAGGCTATTGTCTTTAAGTCGCAGGGAAGAGGGAAAAGTTTCCATACGATAATTTCACTTGTATACCAGATACGCTTATCAATTTGTTTTAAATCATGTGCATTTGATATGCTGAATAGTATTGACAGGCAACATCACTTAGTGTCAAAATACTTAAGTTGTATGTTACTACATCTGTATCATTTAGTACCTGTATTTCCAACCAAAGAAAATTATTTTTACATAAATGAAGTATAATAATACTATTTGCTACATGGCAGTTGTATAATAAATGTTCTATTCTGTCCTGTTATGTGAAGTAAATACCCTAACTGCCGACAACAGAATGTAAACAAGACATTTTTAAGCAGACAATATTGATGAACTGATGCAAGGTTTCTAAACTAAATTAACATCTTTATAACTAGTCTAGAAAAGTTGAAAAGAATTGGTCCCCTGACTTTTCTTTCTATACGTGTTCAGTGTGATCTCCTTTTTATCTGTCTGCCATTTTGGTCGTGTGTATTATGCAGTAACACTCTGTCAGTATCTCCATTATCACTTTGTTTTCTACCTCACAACTTGAGTTCCACAACTTGAAAAATTCTCCAGGATTTGTGGATAGCCTGCACTCAGCCATAATTCTATTGAATTTATTATCGAAAGATTAAGGTCATGTAACTGAATGAAGAAACCTGTTTTATTTGCACAATAGCTTTATTCAAGACCATGTATCTTGATTGATAGATTGTGGAAGGCTTGTGCTGTGTTATGGAAGAGATCTGCTAAGTTTTGGATCAAACGCTGAAAGGTCTTAGTCTTCATGTCTCAAAGGAAAATTGGTTTGCACAAAAACTTATGAGTCAGTTCCTTGACCAAAATTTAGAGTAATATAAAGGGTAATGTAAAGCAGCCTATATATTCTTGAGTCTTGGGTCAAAGGTCATGGTAAGAGTCAGAGGTCATTTTTATTGTAAGTCTCATACAACTGGTTTATTCACAATACCATTTATACTGTGCTTAAGAATGACAGTAATAGGCATAAGTCAAGTCCAACTGCCAGCAATCTAGACACTGATCTGTAATCACATCATTTGCATGCAAATCAGGGTCTGTGTTGGTTGTTCTACTGTCATTACTTAATTACTGTCATTACCGGTACTTGTTCTACTGTCATTACTTAATTACTGTCATTACTTAATTACTGTCATTACTTGTTTTACTGTCATTACTTCAAACAAATTGCATAGAATCAAATCTACTGATGTATTACATGACAGCAGATGTGGACATGTGCAATTTGCCAATGGATTCAACCTATGCACAAGTATATGGTAACCTTTAATTCAAGACTGCAAATCTTAACCAAAGATTTAGGTCACTGAGACCTATTATCTGTCAGCCATGCTTTACTAGTAACAAAATATAAGTATATGAAATGAAATGGTCTCTCACAATATTTGCTTTTCACTTTACTCCTTTACCAGCAGGCCAGGAATAGTTACTAATAAGCAACGATAAATCATAAATTTGTATTAGCTACCTTTTATTCTTTAGGTACATTCACACAAAGACCTTTCTTTGCAGAAGTATATGTGAGAAAATAATGCTGTGAATTAAAATAATAATAATAATAATAATAATAATAATAATAATAATAATAATAATATTAATGAGGACTTTGTATAGCACCTACTCTTTAGAAGCTTTAAGCACTTTACAACATCTATAATGATATGACTACACTACAGAAAAACAAATAACAAAAACCATGAAATTGGAAAACATTATTTAAAATATAAAAAGATATAAAATATAAATGTAGGTGAGGCAAATTGGAACTAAAAAATAATGTTATTTTAAGCCTGCTGGAAACTTGTAATTTTCATATTAACTAGTACAGTCTTGCATGTTTTTGTAGTAGAGTCTCAGAATTAGAATCAAATCAAGTTACAGTTTTATGCATATGAACTTGTCTTTGAATCAAGTTGGACCGTTATCTGAAGTCTTGACCGCCATTCAGTTAATATTAGGTGATACAATCTTATCAGCGGACAGCAGGTAAGTTAATAACTGTGTGGATTTGTTTTGCTTAAAATATTAACAGTACACTGATCAGTCAACACGAATGTGAGTTTCATAGCTTTGTTGAAATAGTTCAGAGACAAGGGATAGATTGTGAATTCATTGACAGAATGTAAATACAACCAAATGTTTGGCCATGTTACAATTCACTTTGATGCCCAGATCCAAGATATATGTGGTGTAAGTTGCTTACTTTTGTTTACACTAGAAGTTTATCATTCTTGGTGTTATTATGTTTTGTTTACAGCTTGATGAAATTTTTAGTTGGAATATTAAAAGGGTTGGTAGTTGGTGTAATGAAAAATTGAGGAAATTGGGTAAGGGTCAAGCAATGCTTTCATTTCACATACTAAATAATGGTGACTTAACACTGTTCCTGGTTTGACAAACTAATTTCATGCACCAGCAGTTGTTTCATATAAATATACACAAGGTTTTCCTTAAATATGAAAAACTTTTATTTTTCATGAGACATTATGTTCTGCCTTGTTAGTAAAGAATTATGACTCATTTTCATATGCCTATCACTAATTTGATTACACACAACAACTCGAACTCTCCACCATTTACCATTACCATACTTTGTAAGTGATATCAAATGTGTCCTAACAGTCACTTTTACTCCTCAGACACCTGTTCACATTTGCAATTTTAATGAAATATCCTGTAATGGTCACCTGCATTCCATGGTCATGGGTCAGGTGTTTCCTAACTAAACAACAGTTTGTCCCCGACTTACACCATTACTGGCATGTACGAGAGCAGATACGCTCAACCCTTTGCTTCACATCATTGTTTTGATAAAGGTGCATCACATTTATCTATGTGCAAACATTTCTCATCCCAGTGATAACAAGATAATAGTAATAATACAGCATTCACTTGTTATAATGCTGGCCATGAGACCAATGGATTATAGTTGTAATATAAGTGAGATCACCTTGCAATGAAGTAATGATAAAGTATTCTCTCATTATAATGCTGTCCATGTTGCCAGTAAAGAATATTGCCTGATAGCGAGATTGCTTTATACTCCCTCATTATAATGTTCCAATGGCACCACCAAGTGTACTATGTTATATATATGTGTGTGTGTGTGTGTGTGTCTCTCTCTCTCTCTCTCTCTCTCTCTCTCTCTCTCTCTCTCTCTCTCTCTCTCAGGTTCTTTGTGGGTTATGAGCGTTATTCGTATAATATTGTATAAGCCCCACTTGTCAAAGGGTAAGTGTTACGTCCCACTTTGTCAAGGGGTATTGCACAACATATAATAATACTACAACCCACTCCCCTTTAATACTTGTTATCTAAGAGATGACCGCCCTCGGTATAATTGCCCAGTTCGAGTAAGAGAATGTATATGGTAACCTGAGCGGATATATTGAATAAAACAACTCCGAGACCCCGTAAAGATAAACAATTTAATCAAACATACACAATCATGAAATGTCCTTTCATTAGGAATACACACGGTTTAGAAATAAACTTTCACCAAATTACAAATATATTTGAAATAGAATTAAACAAATTAGCCGTTCTATTACTGATAGTTAAAAATCATCATATGATCTAGTGGCGCATTCTAAGTCAATGATTTGTTCGATTTTCATAATCTGTTATCCTAGAACCACGTTCACTGTTCAATCCAATGTTGTTCTAGAAGTCCGTTCTCTCTAGATAATCAGCCCTCATGGAGGTTCCGCTTGAACCCAAACTTGTCCACTGTATCATGCATACATGGCGATTTCCTCTTCACAATTCTTTATTTCCCGTACTTCACTTTCTTCCCCAAAAGCTATTTTCTTCCTTCCAAAAGAAGATTAAAACAACCTAATTTACTCGTTACAATGGTTACAGTTGAAACTGTGCATTATTCCTGGTTCGAACTATCAGATATATCTATCAGTGATAACAATTTTACGGCTAGTAATTAACTACACGTGTCCTCAAATGAATTCACATGTATTCTTGTAAATCATTAACTAATGTAATTAATTAAATTCTTAAAACACAATCATTATTCAAACAATATGATAAGTTCAAGAATTAACGTAACACTTCCTATTCATACTCAGCATAGTGTTTTTAAGACATAAATTAACACTACATCATTCTTAACTAAGAATTAAGGTAAAAATTCTGATTCATAATACAAAGCACATTATTATACAAATGTTTCAAATTAAATCGATTATACAAATGTATCAAACAAAATCATGCAGACCTGTGAACAAAGCAAATATATCCATTATATCAACAATATTCAGTGAATTGCGACAATACCTTTGTGTTTTTGGTGTGTCTCTCAACCGTGGGTTTTGGCGGTTTTCGACCTCGCTTCCTTGATGAATGGATTTCTCTCAAATACCATCCGGAGTCTAACTAAAATAATTCAGACATCTGTCCTCTCACAGGAAAAAATTCAGACTAAATTCTAATTTAGCTAGTGCAGTATTATGTTCTAAAGATTTTTGTATAAAACACACCCCGTATTTAACCGTGACCAATCAGAATCAAATGTATTTTTCCCCTGCTTTCCTCTAAAAGTCGCTTACGTCATGGTCAATATGACATGCTTTGGTTTTAAGTAACAGAATCTCTGCATTATTTCAATTCTGACTCTTTTGTGATAAAATAGAACTTTAAAAGGTCGCCATCAGTCAGCTCTGGCTCCTTTGTAAACAACGTTTTAATTAGTACAACGGTCGCCTAGACTTTACAGATCCTCTCTCTCTTGCATGATGTCTCGTAAATCTAGCTAATGGCTATCTGGCCACAACTAATGGTTTATTAATAGATTGACCAAAAATTTGGCATTTCACAATAGATATATCTACATGTATGTATGTATGTGTGTGTGCATATTGGTGTATCAAATTGTGATCTGTCCATGGCACAGTTGTACCCATATATAAACATTCTTGAACATGGTGTGCTGTTGATCAAGGCCTATAGATCATTTATGAATTTCACTCATTAATCATTGGTGACATTTGAAAATAACGATAGAAAGCATTAATCTCCATTTTCTAAGTGAATTTAATATGGTACACAATTTCATTACAATCCTTTCCATTCCACCTCACCTCTCAAAGTGCACATAAATCTGGAGTGAGAGAGAAAACATTTGGGATGGATTAAAACCTTGTAACTGAACTTACACCAAAAAACCTACAAGAATATGGTTTGTGATAATGGTATGTGTTTGTACAAGTCTAGGAAATTACCCCCCTGTCCTTACCCCCGTATCAATTACCCCCTTAGTATATTACCTCCCGTTTATTACCCCCCCCCACCTATCTATTACTATATAACATGTAATTGTTATACCCTAAGAATAAATGGCAGGGGGGGTAATGTCCTGCTTCTGTTTGTGCAATCAATGAGACAAGGTTGCAATAGACTGTTGACAATATCCTAGTTTCCTTTCAGTGAAAACTATGTACTGGTACATCTCATGATAATCATTGATACAGAGTACGGTTTGCAAATTTTTTATTTGTACAGCCAGTACAGGTGCACCTATGTAGTGCATGTAAACTGCCATTAGGTAAAACTCTGCATGATAAAGCCAGCATGTAAGCAGAAACCTCATGTGAGGGACTATGCTACAGTGTCAATTCCATAAGAGGTTCGGGGGTTGGGGGGCAGCCACACCATGAAGTTACATGTATGTGGGATTACAGTATTAAATCCAGAATAGGTCGGGGGGGGGGGGGGTGGCAGGCACATATATAAGTTACATGTATGTGGGATTATAGATGCTACAGTATTAATCCCATGAGAGGTCCAGGGGGCCAGGCACACATGTAAGCTACAATGTAGTATGTGGGACTTTGCTACAGTATCTAGGACTGTAGATACTGTTTCTATATTTTCTAATTTATGGATCAATGGAACTGTCTAATAAATTTATCAACAAGGTAGATATTGAATTTAAAGACAATATCTTGTGTAAAATATTTGCTAAATTTGCATAAAAATTTGCATGGGATTTGTCATCAGATAATGCTGTCTCTGCCTAATTTGCATATTACCCTTTTCACAGTTACAAATATGCCCTCCAAATTTAGTGTTTTAAAATATTATGTGGCTGTTTTGTAAATAATACTGTTATCCCAAAATAATGCATAATAGTGAGATAGTTCTGTATGAAGTATGTTGTAGCATATTCCAGTGAAAGTAAATCATTGTTAACACATCACTTCATTTTTATTCCACACACACACACACACACACACACACACACACACACACACACAAGAAAAAGATAAGATGAAGAATTCATACTATAATAAATTACACTGGCTTGCATGTAATATTTGAGACTTAGATTTAAAGTTAGGTACATAATTTTCAGATCTGATATTTATTGGGAATTCAGAGTAAATGGTGTTTTAAGTGTTTTGTTTTGTTTGAAGCATTGAACCATAAGAGATTACTGTCAGTTTGGGTCTTTTATGATGTCCTTCTGTTTTGAAACAGTTAAAGCAGACTTGCATATACTGTGGAATCAAGTCATTTATTATTTTGTACAATAATATCGATCTGCGACACACGAACTAAAAGTCAACATTTCATCAGTTTTAGATGTGGTAAATGGAGTATATACATGTATGCTCACAAGTACATGTAGCATCCAACTGCAAACTGCATAGAACCATCTCTGCCATTGCATAATGCACTGGGAGATCTGTGTCTATGCAGATTGTCAGGAGTAATAAGTACAATAAACAACACAGACCCTGATCTTCTGGTGCATCATGCAATGGCGGTTGTTTGCAGTTGGAAATGACTTGTACACAAATGTATATGGGTAATATGATTTTGTTGCTCAGTGTTATGCAGTTCAAGTCACCTATCCTTGTTGTAATTATAAGTATCTTACTCAAATCGTTACAAGCTGCTTGTGTCGTCTTATATACCTAATAGTATTATACATAATAAATGTACATATACATAATGAATACTTGAGTAAGAACATGAATGTATTTTTAGATCCGGGGATGACCTGTGTGAGCCACCTGAGCAGTACAAGAGCCGATGGCGGTCTATACGTGTCATGTACCTCACCATGTTCCTCAGCAGTGTCTCCTTCTCCATCTGCATGACTTCCATCTGGCCTTACCTTAAGATTGTAAGCTTCCCATCTACTGCCATAATTGAAATAGTACAAATTTAACTAGAAATTGTACAGTTAATAATACCACTGCTATTGTAATGCAGTTAACTAAGATGTTCTTAAAAGTGTAATTATTCCTTGGAATCCTTTGCTATAGCATAGTGTCTGAAAAGGTTGGAGTAAATCATATCCAAAAATACAAATCGCTACCTGTTCCAAATATAATAACAATTAATATGGCTGTCCCTTGGGCAGTTTCAGCTAAGAAATATAATACTGTATTTTAAGATAGGTCATTATATAGAATGCACTTCAACATTCTTTTAAGAAAGTTCAGAAAGTCCATACAACTGCTACAGTAGTACAAATAAGGCTTTAAGAATGTGTACACTTTGGATCGGACCATCTTAAGACTGATAAAGTAGGTCCATTTCTATGGTTCAAAGGTTGAATGGTTTCTGCTATACACTCACCACAAGATTGATTGTATCATGTTTTTTTGTCTGTCCATCTGTCTTTTCATTATTTCATTTATGCACAATTGATGTCCATCATGCACAGCATAAATATACTCCATCCGGGGCAAGTAAGCAACCTATCAATTTCATGGTGAAAACGTCAGAGGTAACATTCACAAGAACTGAAAGGAAAGCTTTTTAGACCCAATAACTTGACATTTGTACCAGACATCATGATCAAGCTTGAGATAAGACATCTATTGATTTGTAGATTTAACACTTTTTGAATATACTTGCATTTGAAACAAGAAAAGCACCAATTCATTTTGAGGTCAAAAGGTCAGAGGTTAAAGTTGTTATTGAAGGAAATGCAATATCTACTTATGTTGTGTACCACTACATATTTCTAATGCAATCTACAGGCATGCACCAAAAGTAAAAGATATTCATAACAGCATAAATTTAGTCGCTTTTGTCATTTCATCCTCAAATTCTTTTTAACCATTATAGTGGTGACTTTAGCCTTGAAAATATGTTATACCAGCAGCCATGAACACTACAACTAAGTCAGCTACCATATAGATTGAATGTGCATTGCTTTTAAATAGATATTCATTGCCATGTTGTTATTTTTGTATCATATTTTGCAACTTTGGCCATTGCTAGCACCAACATAACATGGATGCACAGCCACCAATGAAAAATTATTGCATAATTTTCATTTTTCTGATGAAAACCATGCACAGGGTTGCACATGGTCAGGATTTTGGAGACAGAATGCCAATTTGCAGGAAACCCAGATCCTATACTGAATGTGAAACACTGCTAGTTTGTTTGCTTCATTTTATACCATCATTATTCATTGTGCTAAGAAATATATTTGTTCACATGCAGAATTTCATAAACTTGAAAACCGCTCTGGTGGCCTAGTGGTTAGAGCATCTGCCGCAGAAGCAGGAGGTCGTGTGTTCGATCCCTGGCCGAATCATACCAAAGACATACAAAAATGGTACTAACAGCTGCCTCACTTGGTGATCAGCATTAAGAGGTTAGTGTTAGGACTGGTCGGCCTAGTGTCAGGATAATGTGACTTGGTTGAACATCATACTAAATGTCTGTGGCATGATGCCCCAGTGCTAGACATCATAATAAACTGACTCACTGCAGCCATCATAGCGATATGACTGAAATTGTAAAAGCTACGTTAAAATTCTAATCAAACAAAATGATAAACTTGAAAGTTCTGTACTACTCCAATGACTTGATGCTGTAGTAATAAGTATCTAATAGTATGTATACTTTTCAATTGTATTTTTAATTCTGTTGATCATAAGCATTATTCTCAATTCCAGTGGGAAAACAAATGACAACAGCACATTTTTATTACTAAACACATACATATAACTAACCATTTAATAAACAGTCAGTTAGTCAGTCCTGACTAACCATTGAATAAACAGTCAGTTAGTCAGTCCTGACTAACCACTGAATAAACAGTCAGTTAGTCAGTCCTGCTTTCTCAAAGCCCAGTTTATTCATGTTTATCAGAAGTGGCACACATTGCCAGAATTGCCTTTAGGGTATATGACTTGACACTCAGTGACTTTGTTTTAGTGTCAGATCTCAAATTTTTGAAACTTTTTGTTTTCATAGTAGTCTTTGCAAACACTATTTGGGGCCCCGAGTTCCCGAGTGGTCTGAAGAGCTATCCGTTACGGATCACTGCCATATCACCTCTGTCAGCTAATGTAGTTATGTGAGAAAGCTTGCTAGTAGCTTCTCGTGGTTCGGTGGTTCTTTCCAGGGTTTTCCCGGGTTCTTCCTCAACCAATAATACTGGCCACCATGTATAGCCTATCATGTGCAACAAAATACCGTTAAACCCTACGACAACAACAACAACAAACACTATTTTTAAAAAAAATATAAAAAAGCAGTTTTAATACAAGTAGTGGAATACTGCTAGTACATACATGACAAGGTTATTGCAAACTTTTTATTTTATTTTGATCTCTGAATTCTTGCTTAATATTATCAGTGAATAACTTAATTACTGCAGGAAACATTAGGCCTGTTTGCTTGAAAATGCATGGAAATGAATACCACATTATCTTTAATAGAGATATATGCATCATCAGTCAATATTTTGTATGTTCTTTATTTACCTAAATGACAAATTAATTACCCATGAATCTGCATTTACTGCCCAATCTATACAATCAAAGTTATTCACAGGAGGTGCATTTAATACGTCCAACCAATTAAAATGAGTGTTCTGCTTAAAAGAAGTATAATTCTACTATTTACTAGTTGGCACAGGTATAATTCTTTGCAGCTGTACTGAAATAGATTAGGAACTAACTTGGAAGGTTCTGAGTCACAAATGGTTTGGCATGTTATGGCACAGCAACACAAGTAGGTCATTCAGTGCTGTGGCAGTTTGGGCTAAATGCCTTGCCGAATTACTCAACATGGTAGCCTCTATGCGATGTTCATTACATATGTACTGAATCTGCATCCATGCAGTCACATGATGGACACACTAACCTCTGAGACACCATGACCACTTCAGACATAAATTCCTTAAAAGTATAATCGTTTGTGAGAAAATCTAACCAGTGACCATGATTGTTGGCATTCGTTAGTCTCAAGAGATGATGGAAGTGTGCCCATGAGAGATGTCCTGGTTGGTTGGTGGTTGTGCAGCATCTGTGCTGGCTATGTAGTCCAACACGTGAGTGGCAGTCCTTTCTGCACTTGCAAGTTGAGTCTTGTGTGTGTCGAAGCTGTTTCTAATTCCTCCGAGATCACTTTTCATCAACTAGCATGCATAGCTTGTCCTTAACGGCTTTCAAGTCAGTGATCAGAGCATGTCACCAGCTTGACCCGTCAAGAGCAAGCTCTTCACAGGTGTTGACATTGATGTCAAGGTCTTTCATGTCATTCTTGCAGACATCCTTGAAGCGGAGATGTGGTTGTCCGATCGACCTTTTGCCAGAGGCAAGTTCCAAATAAAGAAGGTTTTTGGTGATACATCCGTCATCCATCTGCCGTACATGACCCAGACATATAATGCAACATTGCCAGAGGAGTGTGACCATGCTGGCACATTCAAGCACCTCATTGTTTGTTACTCGAAGTGATCCCGAGTATGTGTCAGAAACAACGCATGTGAAAGGTGCTCAGTATTTTCTCTTGTGAGGCATACAGAGTCCAGGTTTCACTGGCTTACAGGAGAGTGGTTATCACGCAGGCACAGTACAGGGGGACCTTTGTGTTCAGGGTTAGCATGCTGTTGCTCCACACTCTCAGCAACAACCTGTAGAGAGTTGTTGATGCCTTTCCAATTTGCATGTTGAGCTCAACATCGAGCGATAGGTTGTTGGTAATGGCAGAGCCAAGGTACATGAACTGAATCACTACTCAAGTTCATAGTTGTTGATGATGATGCTTTTGGGGTCCGCGTGCTGAGCCATCACATTTGTTATCTATTTGCTGAGGGTCAACCCAAACTATCAGGTGCTGCAACTTAGCATATGTGTGGGTAGCTAGGGCATCATCATCTACATAGAGCATTCCCTGATGGTTGCTTCACACACTTTTCTCTTTGCCTTTAGTCATGCCAGGTTGAACAGTTTGTCATCTGATTGCATGTACAGGTAGATCCCTTCTGTGGACATCCCATTGGAATGCTTGAACAGAACAGCAATGAAGATGCCGAAGAGTGTGGGGGCTAGGATGAAACCCTGCATCACTCCGCTGCGGATGTTAAAGGAATCTGATGTTGAGCCATCGTACTGCACTGTGCCTTTCATGTCATTGTGGAAGGACTGGATCATGCTTAGCACCTTTGTTGTTGTAGGGTTTAAAACCATTTTTCAGCACACAATAGGCTATACATGGCGGCCAGTATTATTGGTTGAGGAAGAACCTGGGAAAACCCACGGAAAGAACCACTGACCCACGAGAAGCTACTGGTAAGCTTTATCACATACCCACATTAGCTGAATCATAGACTCGAACCCACGAAGACAAAGGTGAGATGGCAGTGATACGTAACGGAGAGCGCTTTAGACCACTCAGGGCCCCTAACAACTTTGTATAACATCCAATCTTCGCCAGGAGTCCATCTCTGCTGACCAGATTGAATGCTTTAGCGAGGTCTATAATGGCGAGGAAGAGGGGGCTTGTGTTATATCCAGCATTTCTTCTGCAGTTGCCTGATGGAGAAGATCCTGTCAATAGTGAACATCTCTGCGACTCTGGATACACTCTATCAGCAAGCATCTGCAGTCTGACCCATGCAGAGACTTTACCCATGATGCTGAGAAGGGATATGCCCCTGTAGTTGTTGCAGTCACTTCTGTTGCCTTTGTACTTGTACAGGATTCAGTCACAAAATAGACACACTAACCTCTGAGACACCTTGGCCACATCAGATTGACGTAAATTCCTTAAATGTATAATTATTTGTGAGAAAATGTAACCAGGTTATCAACCCTACTAGTGACCATGATAAGGTGTGTAAATTTCATGTCTCTGAGTTTGATAGTTTATTGTGCAGCCAGGCCTTGGGAGAGATGTAAGAAAGTACAGACATAGAAACAGTCACCAGCAAAACAGTATACATCCTTTTTTCTAGCATAGTGGAGGCAAAATTCCATGGACATAATGGTCATTGAAATGTTTATCATTTTGCATAATAATGTAACTGTGAAATTCTAGTATGCATTTATCTTTCTAATCTTACCATCAGACCTCCCAGCTATCCGTATAAATCGCCATACAAAATCGGTATACAGTAATACTATGAACATTCACGAGGTTAGGTTCCAGAACCCGTCGCGGATCAGGAGGAATCGCAATTGTTTGGTTCGAGTCACTAAAAATGATCATTTCTAGTGTTTCAACCCTAAATATGACCCAAATCATGGTACCAAAGCACTTTAATTTAATTTATAAGTTAGCTTAATACATTACCCTTAAAAAAAGAAATGAATGTTTGGCATACAGTATCATTTGCCACACTAGCGCATTTACAGTACGGTATACTAACATTACCCCATACTAATTCATTGGCTGCCGTTTTCTTTTGCACTCACTGTAAGGTAAAGCCAAGTAACGAATGAGACTGTAAACTTAATGACTGACGTTTTCTTAGTCATTATCAGGAAGATAAACTAGGTAAACTTCATATGTCACAAAAGTAATATAATGAAGGTACAGTTCAATAAAATATAGAAAACATGTACGTACTGTATTCAATCAAATTAAAATTATGTAAAGATGTACAGAGAAATAATAAGTTGTAAAAATATTTGTGCACGCTAACTAAGAGAGAGAGAGAGAGAGAGAGAGAGAGAGAGAGAGAGAGAACAAAAATACATATGCACATTAAAAAATTTAACTAAAAAAAACAGTAGTATGGGTACTCACCAATGATGAATATGAATAAAGATGATGATGATGATGAATTACCGTAGCTGTGTAGTACTGTATGATGAAAATAATGAAAATGACTGCACAGCTTACTTGAGGAGTTACAGCTAGGTTCCAATGAAAATTTAGCGAATCCAGAAACGTGAATGTTCAAGGTGTTTCTTTATTTTGTATCTGTATTTTTCTTTTCTATCTTTTTTTCTTTATTTGCTGTAGTATCTCAGACTGACATATTTTGTGAGAGAAGTATATGCCAATGCTTCCTGCCAACTTATTTTGTGATGAGGGATAACAAGGACATAACATGATTTATCAATATGGAATCTGGTATGCTCAGCATGATTCACTAAGGATAACATGGACATGTAATAATTCATAATGGATGTACTCAAAATAATACACAAAGGATACCAATGGCATATAATGATTTATGGTATAACACAGAAAGATAACAAGGACCTCAAATGATTTATAATACACAAAGGATAATAAACTTACAATACTCCATCACGATGGATGTAGTCAATACACAAGAACATACTGTATATGGATAATGATTTATTATAATGGATGTACTAATTGTTATACATAAAGGATGTCAAGGGCATATAAGGATTCACCCTGTTGGATGTTCTTAGCACACACGAAGGATAACACGGAAATAGAATAATTCATCATGTTGGCTGTACTCAGTATAATACAAATTGGATAACAAGGACATATGATAATTTATCATGATGGATGTCTTCAGTATAATACACATAGGATAACAAGGAAATATAATAATTTATCATGATGATGGAAGTTTCACTGTTACACAAAAAGGATCACAATGACATAATTCATTATGATAGATGTATTCAGTATAATACACAAAGGATATCAAGAACATAAATAATTCATCATGATGGATGTCTTCAGTATAATCCACCTAGGATAACAAGGAAATATTATAATTCATCATGATGATGAAGATCTTCACTATTATACACTAGGGCATAACCGATTAGCATTTTTCTACCGATTTCCGATTCCGGATTTTGGCATGAAATTTTTCCGATTCCGGATACGATTCAATTAATCGGAAATGCTAAATCTGTATTTTCTTTTCTAAAAAATTTCATCTTCCGTTTCCGGGTTTCCGGTATCTGGTTCTGCCGTGTCTAGCATGTTACTTAGTACTTTACCATATCCGGCTTCATTTCCGGTTTTTACCCACCAGTTCAAATAGATTGTCTCACAGCGTGGTTGTGTTGACCATATTGGACTTTTCTGACTTCCTATTTAACTTTATTAACGCACTATCGAATGACACGCAGTGTTAGACACGGTGCTATAGAAATTCAACTTTATTATTTTTATTATCTGAATCGGTCGTTCCTGCCTCGTCAGACTCCGATTAATCGGAAGTTCATACTATCCGGTGGAATCCGATTTCCGGATCAAAAGTCGGTTATGCCCTATTATACACAAAGGATCACAATGACGTAATTCATCATGATTGATGTATTCAATATAATACACAGAGGATAAGAATGATATGTAATTCATCATGATTGGTGTATTTGGTGTAAAATACAAAGGATAACATGGACTTGTAATGATTTATCATGATGAATGCACGTATATATTACAGATAATAACAGGAATATATTATATGTTTTAATTATTATTTTAAAGCTTTTTTTTTTTCATATTGGCTAATTTGTGTGCTCATAAATTTAGAAATGTGGTATTAAATTGGTTGTAGTAGCACACTATTATCCATTTATGTTTTCATGATTTCTTTATGAAATCTCTATATTTATCCTGTTTTTAAAACCGACAGCCCCATAAAAGCCCATTAATGTTTGTACAAAAATATGACTATTTTATTGATAAAACAACTGAATACCTGCTAAGAAAAATGATATCTGTTCATAAGAGGTGGGGGTGGGGGTGTGAGACTGAAGACAGATTATGCTCAAGTTGTAGATTGTAATATTAGCAAAATAAGATTGGAAAACCACATATATTAGTAATCATCAATAAAAGAAGATACATGTGGTGAAAGTTCCTTAAATAATGACCCGCTGTAGCCTTCCTCTGCAGACTGAGACAAAAACTTTGGTCTCAATAAAGTTCCCTCAACTGGCACTTTTGTAACTAGCCTCATTGGGCATAATGGACAAACACATTGGTCTCCATAAAGTTTTCTTATTACATCACTCATTATAATTGTCGATGAAAGTCATAGATTCTGCTATCTTGTAATGACACTGCAATTTAATAAAGTACAATATTCATTTGTTACCATCTTGTAGTGAAATTGCAGTTTAATAAAGTTCAATATTCCTTCATTACCATCTTGTAGTGAAATTGCAATTTAATAAAGTACAATATTACTTTATTACCATCTTGTAGTGAAACTGCAATTTATTCAAGTACAATATTCCTTGATTTTAATGCTGTTTTAAGGGAACCATAATATACCATCTTGTCGTGAAACTGCATTTTAATGAAGTACATTATACATGTAATTTTACCCCTACATAATAAAATGGTGTCCTTAACAATACCTGCCTTAGAAAAGAAACTATCACATGCCTTATAATGATGTTAATCTCTGTATCCTGGCTGCTTCTTTAAAACAATTGTTTTTGTTCCTAACAATATTGGGTATTGAGAAGTTTTTTGTATTTTTTATTTTAGTTTTCTCTATTCTAGCTTGACTCTGATGCTGATACAAACCTGTTAGGATGGGTTGTTGCTGTCTATAGCCTGGGTCAGCTGATTGCCTCTCCAATCTTTGGTTATTGGGCTAATCGCCGGGCCAAGAGTCGAGAGCCTTTAGTTGTGTCCATGATAATAAATATCTTGGCAAACATATTGTATGTTTACTTGGAATCCATTCCTTCAAAGAAATTGGTTTACCTGATGCTTGCAAGGGGTTTAATAGGATTTGGAGCAGGTAAATCTCGTTGTACAGTATCATCAATAGAGTTGTATTTGTTTTTATCTACCATTCAGTTGAACAAAATCTCCTTCAAATTGTTGTTCATTTCCCATATTTTGATACAAAAAATGGATTGTAAATCAGTTCAGTAGGAATGATAGGATTCTATTTGTAACCTGCCATGTAAAGTACAGTAAAGATTGTTTGTGACATTAATGGTTTAAATGTTTCCCCTGTTATATTATCCGAGTTTAAATTTCCCAGCCAAATTTCTTAAAAAAAAAAATATGTATTCCAATGGCTCTGTTATACCATTGCTTTGTTATAATGTTTAATTACTTATTGCATTTGATTTGTATAGACCCTGGCTGAAAATTAGCTCAGTGTGTCTGTTTTTATGTGTGGTGGAGGGTATGTGAGGTGGAAGCAATGAAGGAAATTGCTTGATTGATATACTAAAGTATTATGTTTCAGTATATGCAAGTCAGATATATTTTTTTATGTCATACTATCTGTCTTGTCAAATAATTTTGTAATGGAAACAAATTTTATTTTATTATTGATAAGCTTCATAATTTATCTTTAAATCCATATGTTGTCACACATTTGACAGATAAGACCACATCAGTAATATTTATGAATGATGTAACACCTGTCTTTGATAAATATACTTGTCAATACTCATTTCTAATCTATTATTACACTGTCACCAAGTTTAAAGTGAAATCTCAGTGACTTGGAAAAGAAAATTATAAAAATAGAATAAGTTCCAATTTTCATTGAATAAATGTACTGATTCCAAAAATAAATACAAAATCTCTGTTCAAATCTTCTGTGCTGTTTGAAAGACATAATCAGTTAATTTGAAACGTTATCATCTTGAGTTTGGGCTGCAAAATAAGGTTTGATGGATATAAATATATTGTTTTGCAATTATGAGCAAATGAATGGTGCCACACAGCATGGCACATACATTTAGTTGTTCTAATGGATAAAATGAAAGTAGAGAAGCCATTTTAAATCAAGTGATACCAGAAACAAACTTTGTAATTAAAAAATACTAAACCAAATAGAATAAGCACTGTTTTTTTAACATCATCTGTATTCTGGGTTTTCATCCTGTAATTTACTTGTAAATCCATATATAATTTCACTATTAGCTAAGAAATAAACAGAGTTCCTGCAATCTGAATTCATTGTTAAGTAAACTGATTTCACAGTAAAGTGATATATAACTATTTTAATGGACTCTGCTAGCTTGTACGTTATATAAATGAGCATCAGTCAGATACCACTGAATTCTGTTGAGAGAACAGACAATATTTTTTTCTTCAAAGTAATTGGGGTTTTTTACCTTGAAAGCAAAAGGCATTAGGAAGTTAAACAGGTAGTTAAATTAACCTAAATAACAAACATACCAACAGTGTTGATAGTAGCAAAAATTAATATACTTTACAAAATTTTAGGAAGCGTAAATTTGAGTGACTTCAACAAGGAAACTAAATTTTGCTTACATTGTGTGCTTACTCAAACTGTGTAATGAAAAGTACATGAATAATATAAATGTCACTGTCGACCCTAAAGGACATTTATGAAAGTTTGATATTCTGACAGATATTTATTAACCACAGTTTGATATATCTTTTTTTTTCTTAGAACAAGTGAACAGACGGATGTTAATTTAAAGAAATGTTATAATCTGATGTTGATCTCTTGTAAATGAGTTTATTTTAGCATTCATAATTATTAGCAACTATCTGTCGTGTGGTGTGATGACACCATGTGTTGGAATGAAGCAGCATATTTCATCTATGATGTCATTGTGATACATATGAGCCGATATCAGCTATAAAAAAGTGTGATAAAAGCTGTCACAAAAATGTCAAAACATTTATAATGTTCATTAAAGGTTTATGTTGCTACCAAGTTAAGATTCAAATTTAAGGATGGTAAAATGTGATTTACATTGATCATTGCATTAAAGTAACTATAAACAGTTTATACACAACTCTAGTTCAACTTATTGGTGCATATTGTTTTGTATACAATGGTAGTAAATTTGGTGTCACATAGTGATGTGTATAAATGCTTAAGCAATCGCATAAGCAACAGTATATGTTGTGGGAAGGGGTACCTTTGTTAAGTCTTGGTTGTATCCAAATATACACTTACTTATATTACATGTGGTCACTTCATGAATTGAATAACTTTTTTCTCAATGATGTATTTTTCCTTCCAAAATTTTAAGAAATTTGAAAACAGGTCTCATTTTTGCACACAGGTAACGTTGTAGTGGTGATGTCATACGTAGCTGGAGCAACAACGATCAAGGAGCGAACTGGTTCTATGGCCATAATGAGTGCCTTTCAGGCCACTGGGTTCATCATAGGTCCATGTAAGATTAATCAGTTTCCAGTCTAATGTTCTGTTGTCCCCACCAAGTTAAAAGATAATTTAATGAACAGTACAATTCTTAATGGTCAAATATGGCAGACATTACAAAAATTAAAGGTCAAATTTGGAAGACATTATAACATTTAAAGGTTAAATATAGAGAACATTGCAAGATTTAAAGGTCATATATGGAAGACATTGCAAAGTTTAAAGGTCAAGTATTGGGTTTTATGTTCGAACCTTTTTTAAATACCTGAACATTGTTTATTTTTCTACAGGATTGTTTACAGATAATTGAGGTAAAACGTTTGACTCTCAGAAAAGTTAGTTCACATATTCTCCACACCTGTTATGCATATATGACGTATTACTAGAACAGAGAACTCACAAACGTAGAGATTGTAATGTAGAGAATTTGTGACAGCTTTTGTAACAAGTAGTTCATGTCGAAATTTCAGAAATCAAAATGATTAATAGTAGCCATGTGATCAGTATGATCAGTGACAGATCTGCTTATGAGATAGACAAAGGATGCAACTCTTAGAGGTTATATCTCTTTTATATCTACTCATGTGGCTACTATTTTATATGGTTTTAACCAGTTTTACTTTTCTTTCTAATCTTGTTTTTCTTCTTGCAAAGAGCAGTTTAGATTTTACGAAAACTGCACAGAAAGGGTTTCTACTCTGGAACATTTCTGGTTACGAAGTCCAGTGGCAGCATAGAACTACAGTAGACATATTTTAAAACCGACAGCAATCAATCTCAGCATGTACAATGCATACTCAAATATACAGATTCATAAAGAACCATTCTAAGCCCTTAGGCCTTCCCTATGAGTTCAGCTTGTATGCTGTAGAGACAGTGATCTTCCTGCATGACACAACGCAAAAACATTTGGTATAGTTTGTTATTGGTTCATCACATGAACAACATTTTTGTGTAGTGTATATGGTGTATAATCAATGGAAATAAATCCAACCTTGTCCATTGTCAACATTATGGTCCATTATGGAACCCTTAACACTTGGTGTCATTCTTCGAAATACATCAACATAATTGTTTATGCATGAGAGAAGACATCAACCAAAGATATTGAAGTTGGACCTTCAAAGTAAGACGTTAGACAGTTATAATGAACATGTCTTTTAGGCACAGGCCTAGAGCTGGTGACGTAAATAACTCACAAGCCCTAACTGAAATTCCACAAGCTCGGACAGTTCATGTGTCAACACTAAAGCTGGACGACAAACCTCCCAATTTTGGGGGATATTTACACACCTACCTCCTGACCTCATATCTCTAGATTTTTTTGCAGATAACTCTTGATTATTGTATTATTGCATTAACAGTATTTCTGTCAATTTTCATTTCTCTTTCATTTTCATTTCACTTGTGAATACAGTTGTGATGAAATAATTAATATTACACTACAAAGTTTTTTTCTTCAATAAATAGAATGTTCTGATTAAACATTACGTAAATTTCAGATTATGATTAAATTAAAAAAGGAATAACACAAAATATTCCACTCTGTATATGTGCCCCCAAAGAACTAATTCTGAGTAAATATTTATTTAGTAAACAGTGTCACATGCTTTAATAGGTAAACCTAAGGAAATAAGGTGGGATTAAAAACATCGGAAAAACAGTTGCCACATTTACAGTAATTATGTAGGTTAATCAGAGCAGTTTTATGTCACAGTTTCCTGGCAACTGCTAATTTGACAACCTTTTCAACTGCAGCATTTTCTTCCAAAATATATGTACATGTTTATTTATACCTTTTACTTCTGACTAATTAAGCAAACTGACACATCACTTGAATGCCATAATCCAGATCCAAGAATTGTTTCTTTTTTTTTGTGTGGCAAGGTTGAATGTTTCATCAACCATTCTGATTTGTTTATATTTAATTCACGCATGGTTGGAGTAATTCAGCACATGTTAACAGGTTTAACTAGGTGTAGAAAAAGTTATTGTGCTACAGTATCTAATTTTGCTAAATTATAAGAAGTCAAAATTTAAAACCATTACTTGTGGGACAGAATTGGTAAATGTTGTCTCGATAAAACAACCCACTATATGTTATTCATACATACCAAACATTATTCTTTTGGCATAATCATTACATTTTCTTTACCTAATTATGCATTACGCTAGACTGTATATGGATTATGCCTTTTTGGTACATTAAAAAATAACAATCAAGCAATACAAATTGCTTTTGTCATTTTTATTATTATCTCTTTAATTCCACTGATATAAATTTGAGAATATTGTTAAAATGGTGACTGTTGTGTGAGAATAACTTAAAAGTACTTTCTGTATTTCCTATTTGTAGCAACTGTGTATGAACAGTTTCAAAGAAAATAGACAGGTTTCTTCAGATGTGAACTTTGCCTTACAGATTCATTTTTTTATAAGCCAGGGAAGTTGTGAACCAGTCTGTAATTTTAAAGAAAATAGTGCCAGATGTTAAATGAAATACTCTGTGGTGTGAGTTGTGGATTTTATGTGATGAAAAATGTTATCCTAAATGAATTTTTTCAAACTTCAAAACTTGTCAGATAAATTACAAAAAAGACCAATCAACACTGCTTAATAAACCTGAAAGGAAGTGTACAAGTGTAATTTAATACACCAATCTGAGACAAGACCTCGCAGCAGGTTTCCAGTTCACGATCATTCAGAGAAAGTAGCACATCCAGAACACCATGCGAATCCTGAATATAAATAATTTTATATAATGAATATAAGTTTTGCCATTTGTGATGAAAATCTTTACTAGCTGCAGAACCAGCTTAGTAGTAAAAATGTATTTTATTCATATGTACTGTATTCAGAAGTAAGTAGTAAAAATGTATCTTATTCATATGTACTGTATTCAGGCATATAATATAAAGATTACACTTTTTACACCTAAATTTGTGGCCACTAATAATAGACATAATTACACTTATACCTGTTGATGATGGGATGGGAGGGATAGTTGGGTATGGTACAGAAGGCAATGATTACTGTGTATTCCTGCTTTATCCATGGCAAAGGCATAACACATTAAATGTTCATGTAAATTTCTTTCTTTTACAGTGATTCAGACAGCCATGGTGCCTATAGGCTTCCCAGGCCCTATAAGTTCAAATGTTTTGCATATGGACATGTACACCTCCCCAGCCATCCTCAGTGCTATTGGGGGTATTATCAATGTGATTCTGGTCTTCGCTGTCTTTAGAGAACATAGAATCAGTGATGAGGAAAAAGTTGTCAACGTTGAAGACTACTTGCCATGTAAGTATTTATTTTCTTCTCTCCTGAAGGAAAAATTTCTAAATTAAAAAATTCTCAAGTATAAAGAATTCTGCAACTTAAGTATAATATCCCAAACAGCAAGATGTATTCAACATCAAAGATATCCTTCAAATATATTTTTTCTTTAAATACATTAGCCAATCATACAGTTTCCCACGCTACTGGGAAATAGAGAAAAAGTCAAGAGAAATTAAATAGATTTTCCCGACCATGAAAAGTCCTTGAATTTTGCAAATATTGACAAAAGTCAGGATAAACCTAGGAATGTTCCTACACAACTTGTCGCCCAAAATAATTACGAAATTGATTTGTAACTGAACTGATCATGAGTTAAATTTATCGAGTTCTAACCAGAATATTAGGAGTTTGAATTATGGATCATTTGGGTGCTAGACATAAATATATTTGTTGAGACAATCCAAATGCTGAGTGGATTAGATTAATCTGCTTTACTTTTAGTTTCACAGACAGCTCAATATCTGTATCTTTTTGTTATATGGAAGGTATGAAAATCAGTCTAGCATTATAAGAGGTCAACATGGTGGCGTTGAAGCATAGCCACATAGCAGATGGGCTAGCAGACTTAAACATTGTTAAGTTATACCTGCATGAAATTGATATAAATTATTTGGATTGCTAGTTGCAAAAGCACACAGAATCCCAAAACCATCATTTTCAAATATTATATAAAAAATGTTAAATGAAACTCATATACTGGTTATAAAAATGAAAGAGCACGAAATTCTCTATATTTATTGCAGGACCAACTTCCAGAGTTTTGTTGTATCATGTGACTACCACGTTGACATGTGCTCTCTCACTCAGGTAGCATATGAAGCAGGAAACCAGACTATTTTGCTTGATGAATCACCCTGGCCAAGTTTTTCGTAGTTGTTCTTGAAATAAATATGTTGAGAATTATTGGTTCTTGTATGAATGGTGTCATCACCAGGTTAAGCAGATGTACCTCCCTCCACCTCTTCAAAACTATTATGATTAGGTGTAACATATTTAAAGAAGAAACTAATATTTAATTGTAAAATGTTTTTTGTGTGACTACTTATCATAATTCCCATAAGCTTCCTCCCAGTTACATCTTTACAAAGAGTGTTCCTTCTGCTCAAGTATTAACTGATATATTCATGGGATTTTGTGCCAATCCCTTTAAAAAGGAGAGATCACTCTGCTTGACTACCCTCTAGGTAGGCAGATAACTTTTAGCCATTTAGCTTAAAGTGTTTCAGGGGGTGGGGGGCTGGATTTGTGAGGTAGTAGTAGATCTCCTGACGTATTATTACTGGGTAAGTATTTGCTGAAAAACATATTTTACTATAAACCTTTGTTTAAGACATTCAGCCAAAGATTGCAAGATCTTTTTAGCAAGCAGTTGATGTTCGATTTATGCCATAGATGTGTTCATGAGGTTATAGCATAAATCTAAATATGGCATTAATCAGAAGTAATTTTCCCATAGCATACTTGTAAATTAAAGCAGTTCCTTTGTAAATTGTACCTCTAAATTTTCTAGTTCTGATTATTTATGCATATTTTTCAATGGAGCTATTTTTAAAATTGTCTTAATCCTGAAAAATATCAGAGATGGTTTCAACATTGCTTGGTAAAATAAAGAATTGGTGTTTATTTGAATATTGGAAATTCTTTTCTGCTATTAGTGTCAGGATCCTTGTTATTAAAGTTATTGTGATCTCAAAATGTTTTGCTTTGAGAATCCTTGTATTATTAGAGTTATTTCGATCTCAAAATGTTTTACTTAAAAAAATCCTTGTAATTATTAGTTAATGTGATTTCAAAATGTTTTACATAAAGAATTCTTGTATTATTAGAGTTATTATGATCTCAAAATGTTTTACTTAAAAATCCTTGCATTTATTAGAGTTAATGTGATCTAAAAATGTTTTACTTAAAAAATCCTTGTAATTATTAGATTTATTGTGATCTCAAAATGTTTTACCTAAAGCGGAATGTTGTGTATGACAGTTTGATGTTTATTGGTCTTTTTTGTAATATATCTGACAGTTACTCTTTCAGTTTCTATTAGATTGCCGTGCAAATTTCTAATTATTTTACTTTTCGTTTTCTGATCTGATGATGTTGTTAAACCAACGTAGTAGCACGATTATCAAAAGTGGTGTTTGTGTGCTTTTTTATTTTACTTAAAGCTGATCTCCATAATAGGATAAAGATGAGATGCGTGTGAGGGGTGGGTGGTTGGAGATATTTATGTGAGCACATTTCTTACCAAGTTCACCAAGTCATGCATTAAATGACTGCCATTGTTGGTCTTTGATTCCCACTGGTACTTGAGCACTAGAGTATACATAGACTCAACATATTCATCTGGCAAGTGAAACAAGCAACATGGCAAGGGTGAAAAGGGATGCAAAGATTTTGACATCTAATATGAGTACAAGTTATTAGGGACTTTTGAATATGTACAAAATCTGAAATATTTTGCTTTGTATTCTGACAGAATGCAGAATGATGTAATAATATGACTGTGAGAAATTGAAGGCAAACCAGTATTACTGTAACTTTTGGTGACAATATTGTTCATATTGTTATTTTTAAAGACAAAAAATATATTAGCCATAATGGTAGTAGTGCCACATATTTGCTTTGCCTTTGATTTTTCAAACCAGAGTAATAGATCTTATTTAGACAAGCAACTTGTGTTCGGTGATAGACTTAAAAGGCCTGGTTCTGTTTGTGAATGGTTTTTATTTATAGTGACTTAATAGCAGTTGATAATTTATACAAGTTTGATAAATCACCAGATTTGTTTTATTGACTGAATTGGAGTTGGTAACATTTGTCCGTTTTTCTAACCAGTCGAATTTTGGCAAAAGATACAATTTATAAGGCCATCCTTGATGTATGTGTCACTTTGTTAGAATTGTATCATCAGACGTTTTTGTCAGATTTCACAGATTGATGAAAATTAATTTATTTGCAATATCCAGACTATTTGTTTTTTAAATTACTGAATCTATCACATATGATTTGTGCAAACTGATTCTTAGAGATTTTTGAATTATTTTTGGGCAATATAATTTTCAAGGCTCAGATAAAAATAAAAAGGTTGCTGATCCTGTATGGTAGCCTAAGTGATCATAGTAAAAATTTTGTTTTTGCTGCTATCATTATTCTTTTGATTACAGCAATTAAGGAGGAGTTAGAGATGGCCACGATGAACTACAGTCCGGACTACCCTGCCATCCTGTCCTGCATGTTTCATTTCTTTGTTGTCCTCTTTGTTTTTACCGCTTTTGAAACGTAAGTTTATATACTAACTTTCTAATGCAATACCCTACATTTACAACACAAATGGCCTAGAAATCATCCCTACAGAATACACAATAATGGTTCTGATAATAAATTAGTTTACCAGTTAAACATTTAGCTTGGAGATTTCTGCAGATTTTACAAAATATTACAAGCTTTTATTTATTGCATCAAATGTGAGCATGATCAAGTCCTTGAAATAACTTTACACTGAGAAAGAACTAAATGAAAAGAACTTATAAAGTTGTAGTTATTGAATTTCTGTAAATACAATATTATGTTAGTGATAAAACAAAGTAAAGAACACTTGCAACATCTATATTAGCATTCCTGAGTGGCCGAGTGGTCCAAAGTGCAATCCATTATGGGTCTCTGCCATCTCTTCTCTCCCTGCCTGGGTTCGAGTCTCAGATTCAGCCATTGTGGGTATGTGAGAAATCTTGCCAGTAGCTTCTCGAGGGTCAGTGGTTCTTTCCAGGGGGTTATACCGAGGTTTCTCCTCCATCATTATTATTGGCCTCCATGTATACCCTATCATGTGCTGAAAAATGGCGTTCAATTGATCATAGGTACTAAAACCTATGCGTGACAAGTCCCTAAGAGAGAATGTGTCCTCCAGTAAGTTGAACCCAGTCTATTCAGGCAATTACGGAGAACAGTCTATCCCACATACTGGTTCTAAATGCCCTTTATTAAAGTTGATCATTTTCACCAGCATCTCTATCTTAATGACATGTATACAGGCTACTCCATTCCCTCCCTATCAATGATCCCAGAAGGTAGAAGCTTTCAATTTCTCATGTTAGAAAGTGAAAGATTTATCATCGTGTCTTGGGAACCCAACAAGTTTTCTGATGACTTGGTATCACATTTTTCACATACTAAGCATTTGATAGATTTCGTTGCCTCAATGTACTACTTATTATTTGGTCCTAAGTGCATTAAGTCAACTCTGTTACATCATTAGGTTTGCAATGGAATGCAACAATTTGTCCCAAATTTCCATTATGTATACTGAATAGTGTGAAAGAGACCTGATTTCATGCCCACACTCAGATGGCTACTAGACGTTCTGCAATTTGTCTATCTCAGATTACATGTAGCAGACAAATTATACTTTAGAGAATGAAAGGAAACGGCATATTGTACTCCTTTCTTGTGAATAAGAATATCCTGACTTTAGTCAACTACGTCTGGAATCAAAATTCAAGTAAAATAGAATGTGTCCCCTAGGAACAAGATTTGCGAGATTTTAATTCATACCTATTTGGATCAATCCACCTGCTAAAGAATTCCTTCTCATCCAGATTAATATTTTTAAATGGGAACTATCGAGCAACCTTATCAATCACAACAGGATTGCCAGAACTGAGATATTCCCTCATCTGAAGAATTAAGAAACCACAATGGCAGTTGTTTCACCCAAACCCAGAGTTACAGAACCTGCAACATATGGATCTTGTGAATTACACTGTTAAGAACAAAGTTTCACATCAAGTGGTCAGATGAGATGGCCATCTAGAAGAGCACAAAGGCAATAGAATATCATTTCATTTGAGAAAACAAGGCACTTTGTACCAATGTAGACCTCCATAACCTCAGTAGCTAACTTCCTTTGAATTTTCAACGAAAAACAGTAGCACCAATTACAATTAAACCTACCATGCCACAAAATCACTGGCATACTGGGCAATTATGGAAGAGTAGATATCAAACAGGGCAAAGACCTATCTGATCTTTATTTCATTTGGAGTCCACCTGGCCAATGCCATTGCACCCTTGCCTAGGTGAAAGTTATCATTGGTATTAACCTGGTGGAAGACATTACCATGTGAAGTGCTCTCAAGAGCTTACTTTGTTCACCTATCTTATCGTCCTGCTTTCTTGCTACCTTAGCAGTTGCCAGGCAAAATCTGCAATACATTCTTATTGGTGGACCCATCTAATTTCAGTTTTGCCATGATGGATAAACCAAACTCATCATGTTGACTTGCACTGACAGTATCTGAAATGAGTTAGAATATCTTAAAGCCATGATATCAGGTCAAGGCCTTAAGAGATATATAAGATAATATTTCATTTACTAATTATGCTGTGTTGGAGTTTTTTTTAAATAATATGTGATATGATTTCTATACTCAAAATGATAAAATAATGGAATTAATGTACTTCTTGCAAAATCCAACAAATTACTCTCTGCCAGTACATTGTCAGTCCCTTCAATACATATCTGTGTTACTTTCTGGACATGGACAAATAAAATGTAATGTACATTATTTATATACACATATATAGGATCTGACAAAACTTTGGCTTTTCTTTAGTTGCAGTGGAGGCATACATGTTACACAAATATAAATCTAATTCCTTCAGATTGTATTTAGCATTCATATTTACATCTACAACTTGATTACTTTTTATCCTCTCATCTTGTTAATAAATTGCAGGATTACGACTCCATTATCAATGCATATGTACGCATGGACCAAAGAAAAGGCCACCTTGTACAACGGCATTATCTTGGGAGTCGCTGGATTCATAAGTATTGTTGTCTTTGCAGTCATCAGAATAATATCCCAAAGGTAAGTCTTGGCAGGAATTTTAGGAAAGTTTTGGTCAAAATTTCATTGATAATTTCAGGTATTTTAAGTTACTTTATAAAGCACCAAGAAAAGCATAGAAGTCTTTTAAACCTTCCAGCTTTCTTTTTGAAATAAAATTTGACAAGTTGACTTTTTTGTTGTTTTACAGTACAAGCTGTTTTGAGCAACCACCTGTCATTGATGACCACAACTGTCATGCACGGTTAAAATTTATTACTTAATTGCACTTTCACGAATGATCACCTGCAGAACATGACCAGTTACCAGAACATATTCTAAAATAATACTGTCACGTATAAACAGCATTTCAAAATCAGAGATAAACAATAAACACTGCTGTCCTTTATGTAAACCTCTTTGCAACCATGACCACATAGGTTTTTTTCGGAAAAATAAGTATGGTTACCAGTTCCTAAATTTTTAGGTAGACTATAAACAAGACTATCTTTGAAGTGCCAAAGTAATGTAAACCCCATTATGATTAACTGTTACTTTTTAAAAGGGAGCCATCACAGCCATGATTAGTCAATTCAGAGGTTCAAAGGTCAATCCCAATATGCTAGTGAGCAATAAGAAAGGGTTTCAATTTACACGGCATAAACCTACAACAAGTAGTAAAATCCTTCATGTCACACAGCATCTGTTTGTAATCCTCTTGGAATTCGTGTACGTCTTTTTATTTGGGGGGGGGGGGGGAAGGCATATGTGGAATGGCCTAATTTATAAGTTCATTAATGAGATGCAGTGTAAGATTTGTAATAATATTTAGTTAGTCCTAAATGAAAATAGTGCTGAGCTGGTATCCAATATGGCCACTATGACAGCCATCTGATATGTTTGTTTGTTTGTTTTAGGGTTTAACGCCATTTTTCAGCACACGATAGGCTATACATGGTGGCCAGTATTATTGGTGGGGGAAAGCCCGGGAAAACCCCCAGAAAGAACTACCAACCCACGAGAAGCTACTGGCAAGCTTTCTCACATAACTACATTAGCCAAATCTTAGACTCGAACACATGCAGACAGAGGTGAGACGGCAGTGATCCGTAACGGGAAGTGCTTTAGACCACTCGGCCACTCGGGGCCCTACAGCCATCTGAACAGAAAGCATTATCAACAAAGGTTTTTCACCAGCCTTTTATGATGCCTTGTTAATCCTAAATGAAAATGGTATCGTATGACTTACAGTAAAAGCTTTATTGGGCTAATCTAACAAAAAAAGATCATTACTGCTCTTCCTGGATGAATAGTCATACAAATGTAGCCTTCCCACCAAAAGACTACAAATAAAATCGGTGCCTCCCATAATTCCAATATGACTGCTAAAGCGGCCATCTTGAAAATCTTGCTATCGCTCAAGAATATCAGTGATGGTTTCAATACTCAGCATTTTATAAGAAGAAAAAGTCTTATTATGGATATCAGGAAATTCTTTCGGGGAAATAGAGTGTCAGTCCCTTCAGGAGGTTCTTATTTTGTCACAGAGGAGCAAGCAAGATATGGCATTCTGCTTGATTCCGGTTTGTTCCCATTGCTTCCTGGATATTACTCTTTAGTAATGGTGAATAAAATCAGCTTAGTTAGATTTATAAATTTGTTTTCAACCCTATACTGTCAGCAGATAATTTAGTCATGTGTCACCCACATTTTCTTACAGAATCCACCAACTTAAATTTAACATGTTTAAATCAACATTAACTTACAGTCATGCATGTAGGAAAATATTTCATTGTTTAACATTTGATTTGCCAGCATTTAAAAAACTAAGATACCAGTGTTTTGCTTCAAGTTACAACAAGGCAACATTAAGAAGTAAAAAAAAAAACACACATATCTAATTAAATCTATTTTTCCATTTAGAGTGAATGAGCAGTATCTTTTACTTGGAGGATTCTTCTTCAGTCTATGCGGCTTCTTTGTCTACCTCCCTTGGGGTGATGGTCACCCTCCAATCATGATTACAAGTAAGAAGGAAATCAAATTAACCCAAATACAGTGGAAACCAATTTTAATGAATCCATGCATGCAACACTGATTACTATCAACATATTATTAAGTTGTTTTTTCATGGCTAATTACAGAAGATTTGTTTGTGGTTATTGAAACACAGAAGGATTGATATCCTTTATGAAAGTATTGCTTTATTGATGAATAATTGTATATTTATTGTTGTGATGCAGGAGTGTAGAGATTGGTAGCCATTATTTACCATATATACTCACTTAAAAGCAAAGTCTGACTGCAAAATCCAGCATCCAGATCTTATGTAGCATAATACACCTGCAGATTAAGGTCTGTGTTATTTGTTGTACTGATTGCTTCAAACAAACTGAACATATTTAAATCTGCCAGCACATAATGTGCAGGTAGATCTGGGTCTTTGCAGTTTGCAGCTGATTTCATCTTATAAGTGGGTATACTTAGTAAGTGGTTGTTACATTGATGAATAATTGTACAGTCATAATGATTATCCAGAAGTGTAGAGATGCTATCCATTATTTATATGACTGCTACATTTTTTAATAATTCACATTTAGTTATGGGATTGTTCAAAACTAAACAATTATTGTACTATATCTTTATAAGCCTTATCAGTGACCTTCGAAGAGAAATTTGGATTCAGTTGATTATTTCATTATATCATGATTTTTTACTCTTATGTCCTCTCTGGGAGCAACAGTGATAAGGAAATGAACAAACTTAATTCTTGCCAAGTCATACATACAGTTGAAACTATCCGTAATTATTTTAGGTTTTTTAATTATTATTATCCATTTTCAAATTGATTATAGATCTGTTATCTTCATAGCAAATGTTTTTATATCCAGAGGTTTGAGCTTCATTAGCAACAGCATGAGTTATTGCTGGGTTAGATGATGAGAGTTAAATGTGACCTTCATTTAATGTATGCCAAGTTGACTTACTTTAGCATGGTTTATAAGTTTAACGTTTTTAAATTCTGAGCTTATATTGCAAGATATTGGCAATTACTGTTTGCTTGACATTCAGAAGGTCATTTATATAAGTGTTTCATGAAGCTGAGCAATTTCGTTTTTGTACTGAATTTTCCAATATTACTGGTATAGAAGGGTTGTGTCTTGAGAGATTCTGTATTACTGTTAAAGAAGACTTCTGTCCCCACTGCATTAGCGGAAGAGGAAATATGTGATCTGTACATCCACATGTCTGTACATCACTTCTGAATCCATTTTAGCATGATGGCACAAAACTATGTAATTGGAGATATGAAGTTTGCACACCATGTCATGAATATAAGTAAATGTCATGATTAAATTTTTTGACCATTTCAGAAATAATTTTATATTTTATATTTGTTAGCATTTTGGATATAGATTACAATAACTAAGCATGCTCCATTACTTGGTAGACATATATTTATATCCATGTATGGATGAGCTGTCTATAATAGCAGTTTTCATTTACCTGGCCACTGTGTCGCTAAAGAAACATCGTTTTGGACTCGAACCACATGATATGGTCATGTTGCAAAAACATGATTTGTATTATTGTTGTCTGCAATGTTTTTTCAACAACAAAATTTTTTTTCTTGATGTATAATTATGCCTGTAATAAGTATGCATGAACTGTAAACTCTACAGAGGTGTTTATTACTTCTGTAATACCTGTTATTAAAACACATTAACAATATGATGTTCTCTCCCTTCCCCCATTGGAATGGTCTGTCCCAAAAAATGTGATATAAATTCATTTTTCTATCGAGACAAACATGTTTCGTAGTCAAACTGACAATGCTTACGTTATAGCTGTCAGTTATTTCTAGGATTTGTTCTTAGAATCCAACAGTGAAGTTTGCTCAACAGTACCATACAGTCTCTAGTGACTGTAAAGATGAACACTAATGACACTTGCATTACCTTTAAACTACTGTTGAACTATTGAGAGCAGCAACGATTGCATTAAATTAGATGGGGCCTAGAGTGGTCTAAAGCGCTCTCCATTACGGATCATTGCCATCTCACCCCTATCTGCGTGGGTTCGAATCTGGGATTTGGCCAATGTTAGAAAGCTTGCCAGTAGCTTCTCGTGGGTCGGTGGTTCTTTCCATGGGTTTTCCTGGGTTCTTCTTCCACCATTAATACTGGCCACCATGTATAGCCTATCGTGTGCTGAAAAATGGCGTTAAACCCTACAACACCAACAACGAAAAGTATTAAATTAAGCATACATTTTGCCATCCAATGGATTTTAAAGACAGAAATCTGATGTATGTTTTTATTTAATGTCAGTGCGGTTGAGATGATGTGAGTGTTTGCACCCGTGTATGGCAGTGATATTTGACAATGTGAAGTATGCCACATATTTATTTCTTTGCAAGTGTATTAAATGCTTTGAAAAACTTGGCATAAGGATATTTAAAGCTTGTATGTGTGATGCCAAAATGCAAATGTATCTGTCATTGCTAAATATAGACAAGCCTTCGAGCAACTAAATTTGATAAGTCTGACAGCATCCTGGCGTGAAGACCTTTTGCATTTCTATTCTCATTGGACTTGTTATTTAATGGTTCATCCAAGGAGGACAGTTTTGATAATATATGTTTGCCACAGTCCCCAAACTTGGATCCGTGATAAGCAATCTCATGGGTTGGCATTATGGACAGTGTCACAACTGATCACAGTCATTTGATGATCATGACAATGATGTGGGGTAGGGGCATATGACGCAGAATGGCTGTATAGAAGCATTACTGCACCTTAAATTCAGTTGAACCCATTTTATCCTGAATACGACTGCAGTTGCAATACCTCATTCTATCCTGAATACACCTGTGGTCATAGTATCCGATTTTATCCTGAATACGACTGCGGTTGTACTCTAATGTACGTGTGTACAAATCTCTAGAAACAGAACTTATACTTAAATACTTAACAAATATTTGTGTACTTCTTCACCAACACAGGCAATGGTTAAAGCATGCATGCATATTAACATTTTGGGAAAAAACGTGATTGGAAAAGAAATTGTTGACTTGAAAATCGATTGCTAAAATGATGGATGACAATCAGATCTCCAAACCCTTCTCGCCAGATATCACAAGTGATTGAGGAGGAGACTTGGAAATTGGACATGGCTGTCAATTAAGTAATTTTGCCTTCTCTGTGACATGTGCCCATAGCCCTAGTGTGCAAGTGACACTTAAATTCTTTATTGCTTACTAACACTGTCAGGATTAAGACTAGACTTCCGACTCACTCTCTAATAGTCAGGGCAGTTGCATAATAAACATCAAGAATTTGTTAGACAAATTAAATGGTGGTCAGTCCCCATTGCTAAACTGAGACCCTTAGTATCAGTCACAAGCTATAGGATTCATTCATCTGCCTGGCCAGTGAAGCTCCACTGCTGCACAAGTGGACAATTTAATGTATACCAGCCTCTCAGATACATCCTTAAAGGCTTTATAATCTAAGGCCAGGTCATTAGTAACAATAGTTTCACATGCTAATATTTTTAGCAGCTGCTTTCAGTTTACAGTCTAAATCATACAAGTTGTGGAGAGAGGGAGAGCATTTCTAAACTCACCTCCTATCCACTGCAATTGATACCTCTTTAATCCACATAGATATTCAGCTAATTTTCATAGGAATGGTTCAATATTAAAGAAGATTGGTGTGTCCTTTCTGTTGTAATGAATGATTTATGTATATGCTTTAAATAGCGCCTTTGTCTCTCAAGGACATGCATCTTCTTCCATCAATCAAATGTATTAAAGTTCAAAGAAGAAGGACACGCCAGCTTTCTCTTCCAGATATTTCTAGTCCCCAAAACGGACTGAAAACATGTTTAATGTAGATCTTTCCCTCTATCAAATTTCAGCTACAGAAAACTTTCAGGAATGGAAACTAACTCCAGTTCAGAATGCTATCAAAATAGCCATCTTCAGAATGCTATCAAAATGGACATCTTCAGGTTGCTGTCAAAATGGCCATCTTCAGATTGCTTATTTCCACATTCGGATTTATCCTCTCTGTACTAAGAATAGTTCCTGTTCTCGAAAGGATAGGAAGTATTTCAGTTCTAAACCAGATCTTTAACTAGATGCCATATCTTTTTTATTAAATCTCTCAAACAGAAAACTCTTGACAGTTTATTCACAAACAACTGATTGTATAATAATAATAATAATAATAATAATAATAATAATAATAATAATAATAATAATCACAATGAATGTCATCAGTAAACACCAGGCAGTAAACTTGTAAAGGACATTTAATCTTCGTGTTGATTTTATTTTAAAAAGTCATTGCAGTGAACTATGAGATGATATAAATATCTACTTTTTCATTTGATTGAAAATATACTGACTCATGTCAACTGACTTATTTTAAAAACTTGCTGTTTTATTATGACATTTAGTGAATACATACTATGCCCCCCCCCAAAAAAAAATGCACTCTTTGTTTTCCTTGGCCTTAAAATATGTAAACTTTTATTTTGATAAGTAGTACTATTGGTTTAGAAACCATTCTTATGATCAGAACTGAAATTTACTGATCTGATGTCTTGGTTCAGTCACATGTATTTAACATATATTGAAACCTGTCTTGAGAAAACACCCCACCCATTCTGCCAACAAAATAATGTGCTTGCATACAACAGGTAGACTCTCTTTTGAGGTCATGAAATCTTTTAACACAGTTGATGAATGCTTGAAAAATCTGTCCTTTCATTGCAGGTGGTCTTCTAACACAGTTGTCTGTGAAATCAGGGTTGCATTATGATAGTGATCATAATTAGAGCTGATTTGTTATATGTTTTAAACTTGTTAACCGACACAGTTAGATTTCAAAACACCGTCGTTGTCCTTTTTTATGTTTTGAGAATTCTTTCTTTTTATATTAAAGTATGAAAGGTCATTGTCACATTAAGTCCAACAAATGTTATGGCAACACCTGGACTTGTGTAGGAGTCCTGAATAATTCCTCATATCTTTTCCCTATGAAAGTTTGTGTGTGTGTGTGTGTGTGTGTGTGTGTGTGTGTGTGATGCAGCTTGATTCAGTTATATCACTATGATGTCTGCAGTATGACAGTTTATAGTGCTGTCTAGCACAGAGGCATCATGTCACAAACATGAAAGCATCATGTCCCATCCAGTCATATTATCCTGACACCAGGCCTACCAGTCCCAAACACTAGCCTATTAATGCTGAGCATCATGCTGTTAGTAACATTTTTGTCTTTGGTATCACTCGCTAGGGGTTCACACCTGCAACTTTATGCATCCAAAGCAGATGCTCTAACCACTGGGCCACCTGAGTGATCTCCTATGAAAGTCTGACATTGCTTATATTTTTACAGAAGTTTACTGTAAGCCTTTCCAAGTCTTAAAGATATTTAAATATTCAGGCTGAACTATAATTTAAGGAAGACATGGTTCTGTTTTCTATTGGGTACACCAGTAATATGTACATTTTAAAAATTATTTTATTTGTTTGTTGGGTTTCTTTCAGCCCTCAGCACCAGCCATAACTCTTCTCAGAACAGCTCAGCATTTAGTGAATCCTCAATAACAACGTACCATGATGAGAGCACAACAACTCTGTCACCCACTACTACAGCAGAACTCACTGGTTGCCCTAGTAACTATGCCTGGTGCTTTAATACACCACTCGTATATCTTGCTCAGCTGTTAGGAGGAACTCTGCTCATAGCTATTGGTTATCCCACAAGTAATGTGATTTCATATACTATATATTCCAAGATTCTTGGACCAAAACCTCAGGTAAATAAAAGTAAAAGTACTTTTTTGGCTTGGTCTTGTTAAGAATTTTAATATATTTGTAAATATCACTGCAACACATCCAGTGAAATAGCCACATCTGCTATGATTTTATAACTATCACACATTTTCTGTATTTAAATTGTATGCATACAAATCTTAATAATTTAATTTACACTAATTTTTAAATACTAAGGTATTTTAACTTTCTTAATGGGTTAATTTTGATGATGTCACCAAATTTGAATATTCCTTGCATATTTAATCATTTGCGCATCAGCATTTCACATACATTACAAAATTAGCTATTCCTTGACAGTATGGTTGAAATTTCCAAAATCCTTGTTAATGAATGAATTTTGATGATGTCAAACAATTTAAATATTCCTTGTGTATTTAATCATTTGTGGATTAGCATTACACATAAATTACAAATTTGCTATTCCTTGACAGTTTGTAAGAAATTTCAAAAATCCTTGTTAACAAGTTGAATTGGTAAGCAATGCCAGGGTTTTGTCGTGGATATTGAAACATGGTGGCATCACTGCGCCTTACATGCCAGACAAGTGCTTGCCACCATGCCTTGAGTTTGATACAATGCCTTAATTTATTGCCACTATTCTGTACATTTTACAGTAAAGATCAAAATAGTAACCATTTCAAATGTAATATGAGCTCAATGTTCTTTTCTCATTTTACTTGGTAGATGAATTGATAGAACATCAGATTCTTAATCCAAGTTTTGTTGGTCTGAAATCCACCCGGGCCAGCCTGGACTGGCTGCCTTAGTGTGATCTTGGGAATGAAATATTAGCTCTTTTTTATTAACATGATATTGCAAATAATGTTTTTTAAGAGCACCATTAAAACCACACACAAACACATACAAAAAAATATATATTTTTAAATTATTCTGACTAGAATGATTTACAGGAATAATTTCTTCATAAAACTTGGTTTTGATCTAAATTCCATGTTATTTTCTTGCATCTATAAATAATCTTTGATTAGAGCCACCATGCCATGAAATATATCTGCAGAGAGCTCGGAGTGTGAGTGGGAATTCAGCATACACTCGCTTAGTACATTGCCATATTATCAAACTTGCATTTAATTAAGATGATGAAGAAAGTACTTTTGCTGGCAGATAATAATCTAAAGTTCATTTTTGTTATACCTCTGTAAGCATTATGTGGCACAGGTGACACATTTTTATTAGATGCAGTCACTTCAAGATTATATATTAAAATTTTAGGCTAAAGATGTCCACTTTTGTACATCAAACATTTACTTGGCAGCTAAAATTATATGATGATTGCGTGTTGCCTTAGTGCACTGTAGCAATCTGAGTCGGACAGATGAATTCTTGATGACATCAAATATTGAAAATAGGTTAAAAGATGCTTGTTCAATTTTTTTTAAAATTGTTATAGCTTAACGTCTTGAGAAACTATAAGTCTTATGACATCCTTAATTATTTTGAGAAAAAGAAATGTATGATGTATCAAACTTGGAACACAAAATTAGTACACTTAATTCTGACTGCTCTGCATATTATTTTGATCATATTATTTTTAATAAAGATTTTGTGGGTGTTAAGGGATAATTGAATAATTTCATCAGCATTGACAGAGTGTTGTAACTATAGTAACAGATTAGTACAAGAATTTGAATGTCAGCCTTTACATTTTTAATGATTTCGCATTGCTTGGCTGCTTAGCTATGTAAAAATATTTAAAGAGAAGATATTTGCATGAAGGGACTGAGTAATAGATATATTTTATTGAGTGGGTGAAAAACTCATTATTTACTAAGTGCCAAAATACTTAAGTTTCACCAATCAATTGAAATATATCTTTTATTCCATTGTAGCAAAGAAACAAATTTACTAGCAATACATAAACAAACTGAAGAAGCAGACTTCTGTTTTGGGCAGTCATCCTTATCATTTATACTCTTTTATAAGTTGAGTCAAGCTACAAGAAAAACAAAGCACATGATTTACCATAACATAATATGCCTGCAGATCAGGGTCTGCTGGTTATTCTGCTGATAAAATTCCTAACAAAATGCACAGACCCAGATCTTCCAGCACTTTATGCAACAATATATATGGGTCTTGGTAGTTTGCCATTGGATTCATCTTACAAGTGATCATATACGGTATATAAAAAGATGTCCATTTATGTGCGGTATATTAAGAGATGTCCATTTATATGCGGTATATTAAGAGATGTCCATTTATATGCGGTATATTAAGTGATGTACATTTATATGCGGTATATGAAGTGATGTCCATTTATATGTGGTATATTAAGAGATATCCATTTATGTGCGGTATATTAAGAGATGTTCATTTATGTGCGGTATATTAAGAGATGTCCATTTATATGCAGTATATTAAGAGATGTCTATTTATATGAGGTATATTAAGAGATGTCCATTTATATGCAGTATATTAAGAGATGTCCATTTATACGCAGTATATAAGGAGATGTCCATTTATACGCAGTATATTAAGAGATGTCCATTTATACGCAGTATATTAAGAGATGTCCATTTATACGCAGTATATTAAGAGATGTCCATTTATATGCAGTATATTAAGAGATGTCCATTTATATGTGGTATATTAAGAGATGTCCATTTATATGCGGTATATTCAGAGATGTCCATTTATATGCGGTATATTAGGAGATGTCCATTTATATGCGGTATATTAGGAGATGTCTATTTGAACAGATTTTATTATTTTTATAAGATCCGTTTCATTTTTCAGACTAGTCACTAGTGAAAATTAAATTTCCTTCAAATTGTAATGTATGATTTGAATGAATTAGTTGTATTTATTTTTCCAGGGCTTGTGGATGGGTTGGCTAACTACATCAGGCAGCCTGGCCAGCGCTTTGGGACCTATATGTGTCACATTAGTGTATGATGCCTATGGACCTCGAGTAACTTTTGGGTCAATGTGTGGAATAATTATAGTGACAATAATCATACAAATCTGTGTTTTCAAGAAACTTGTGCCTTTCAAGTTAAAAAGTATGATATCAGAAGAAAGAAGAGTGTTTTAGGTTCATGCATGTTCGCTCTGTTGAGATTCTCAATTATTAGAGTTTTAAAGCTATTTTAATCAACTTTATTAGAAGACTGATTATGTCCTGTGTATTTCAAACGTTAAAAAGTGTTGAAAATATCTGTGAAGTTGGAGGAAAGGTTAGAATGATAGAAAATGTTTAGTTTGGCAGAAATTATTACAAATGTGTTACTAGACACTGGTTGGGAGTTTCACTGCATGGCTAGGAGGTTAAGTATAACACGATCATTAATATATACATCTTGATGATTTCAGCTTCACACTTTCATGATCACATGACAGCAAATAACTATTAACTGTGAAGGGAAAAAAAGGGGGGCTTGGGTGTCGGCACAGAACAAAGAACAGTCAAAGAGATTATTTGCATATACAGTGGTCCCTCTCTGATAAGGCCACCCCTATTCCAGTAGGAAAGTGGCCTTATAATGAGGATGGCCTTTCTAGAGAGGATGACAAATGCGAATAGTAAATACATATAAAGAAAATCACAACTACATTTAATTCATTTATTATTTTTATTTAAAATTCACACACATATGAAATCAACGTGAAACAAACTTGTTTCATCATTTTCAAAAGAATGTTATGAATAACCATTAATATAGTTTTAAAGCTGTCTTTATAATAACAGATCACATCATCTGTCACCAGCAGTACACTTAAATACAAAACAGATGTTTATAAGAATTCTATGGCTTGCAAAATTTGTCCCATGCTTTCTACAGGTTTTCTTTTGTTTCCTTTAAGATTGTCTTGTGTTTTTGTAATTATGTCCACAAGTTCAACATTGTTTGTTGCAAGGCCATAATCTATGACATTCTGTATAATGTCACCATGCAGTCTATAGGATAATGCAATGTTTGGATGGGGTTTGAATTGTCACTTGTGTCACTGTCACAGTCAATTTCCTAATCCTGGCATGTTTCAGTAGAATTTCTAGCACCTTCTGTCATTAATGACTCTCGATCATCACTTATTTTGTTCTCTGTATTTATTGCATCATCATACTGAACATAATCCTTAAGGGTTGTTCATCCCAGTTTTCCTCCTCTGCCTCTGGTACAACCAGTAATTCTTTGAAAAACTCAAATTTCCGAAAGCACTTTTGAATTGTCTCTGCTGTCAGGACATCCCATGCTGATGTCAGCCATTGGATTGCATCCAGCAGTCACCTTTTTTGCTATCACACAGATTTGACCTTGCGCCTGTTAAGATTTGTAATCTTGACAATTATTGTCAGTAGTAATAGCCACTAATTATCAAAGTGAACAAGCTCAACATCTTACTAAGGGAAGACATAAAGGCCATCAAACCATTTTCTTGCTGACTTGTGTATTGTACATTGGTACTGCTACTTCTCGGCTGTTACTTCTGTTCAATAATTGTTATCTTGACAATTATCAGAGTGACTAAACCGGACATCTCAAGATAATACAGCATTAAGGTTAATCGAATTACATGTACTTCTCCTTTTGTATGGATTAAAAATATTTGACTCTTTCTTGGATTTATGGAATAAATGGCTTCTTGTGAGGCGTAAATGATATAATATTAACCTTAGTGGTACATGTACTTTAGTCAACACTTCTTTCAGTAACGAAAAACTGACATGCAAAATCAGGGCTTTGGTTTTATTGTCTTATACTGTATGGCATGCTGTGATATATATTCATAAGTAAATATTTTAATATATTTTTGTCTTGCAGAACAATTGTGTAGTTCTGCATTTGGTATACAAACAAAACATTAAGGAAATATTCAGTGAAACCTGTATATATAAGAATAAGGCTTTGTCTTATTAGAGACATAACAGACAACTCTATTCATATCATCACTAGTTGATATTTACTGCATAGGTGTTATTATATTTCAGACCTTAAAAATCGTTGTTAGCATTGTTTATGTGGTTTCTAAGTGCAGGCATTTAATTATATAGAAAGATTTAAGAAGCAACTGAAAATAGTTTCATTGCAACAGATGAATGACTGCAGTAAATATGGTGTAAGATTCACTGAATAATAATAATTAACAATTTTCTATTTGTACACTGTATTGTTTGCTAGTTTTCTTTCCATTACTAACATATCTCATGTGGTTCAGTTTTTTTCCATATTCAGGAGGAAGAACATTATAACATCGAGCCATTATAAATCTGTGGCATATATCGTTAATCAGAAAAAGAATGAAAATAAAAAAGGCAGACTAAAAATTTACAACTTAAATATGTTCTAGTCTAGCATAACATGAGAAAGTTACATAAATTATCAAGTTTCATATGTACCTTATTGGAACTTAGTGGAACAGTAAGGGTAGTAACCGTATATGATGAGAATAAGCATGCAGATAAAGCATAAAAATGCAATGATGAAATAAGGAATTATCAATGTCAATCAGATTTGAGCTACAATCTGTGCGAGTGTGTGTGTGTGTGTGTGTGTGTGTGTGTGTGTGTGTGTGTGTTCAAAATGGCAATTTTACCAATCAACTCTCATATATGAAGGGAAAAAATGTCACTTACAGTTCTCTCGAAACTCTCAGCTGTCTTTTTAAAATATGGTCAGTTATGTGTAAATGAGCATAAAATAATAATTATAATTCTATCATTACTCACCTGTGTCTTTAATGTTCACAAAAGCACCAAGCATGAGGGTTCTCAGTTAATAGCAAAAAATGTTCAGAATGCTAATCATGGAGATTCCATGATCAGATTTACTAATCAGGAAGATTTCATGTCAGTAGCAAAAATGTTCAGAACACCTTCTTGAAGATTTCCAGTGAATAGCAATATTTTCAGAATAACCATAGAGAAATTCAGACATCACCTACTCTAATTTGGATAATGTCAATCGAATCACATGCAATGACAGCAGTTTACAAGGTAAAATTACGAAATAAAGAGTCTGCATCCTGCACATTGGTCCGGCTCAGCCTCCTCCCTTGACAAACTACATTGTGTGCTAATGTCATGTGATTTATATTCAGGATGAATGTTTACTATTATATATTTGTAACTGAGAAAGAAATAGGATGACCTGAAATTACAAATTGAATATGTTCCATTGTAACCTAAAGTAAATTACATACAAATTACATAAATTATATAGTTTCTCTTTACCTTATTGATACTTGAAGACAACCTGCCAAGATGTAATTGCTAACACATACTTAGATATCGATTTCAGATTAGGTGTTAGAACATTAATAACATAAAACACATTTCATAAAAAAAAAGTTCAATGGCTGTTCATTAATTCAAAAATAAATGAATTTCACAAAGTACTATGGATCCATGAAAACTTAAACATCACACTAAACTTCCATTTGGATTCTAGTAGCTATTTGCATAAACCTTGAAAAGAGTAGGACATTTAATTATAAAATCAGTGACCTTTAGCATAGACATAATACTTAGGCATATCATGAATGCATGCAGAAATGTGAACAACCTGTGCATATGACGCTCTTAGTGAATTATCTTTACAGTATTCCACAAACTTAATATTTTCATTTATGGCAAAAATTGCAATGCTTATGTTTATTGTATATAATTAAGCCATATGACAAATCCTAATTTTATGTTGTACATGTTATATAAATTTCATGGAACATTTTGCATGATATCTAAATCTTAACAGTGTTTCATTATTGTGATAATTATTTGTATGTCAAATCAAAATTTTTCATTAAAGCCACCAGTTCTTTTGTGATAATTTATGTACATCATAGAAAATCTAAATTTTCGATTGAACACAATAACTCCATATCAATTTCCTCCATGTAAATGGGTGTTTTTATATTATCTTAAGCTTGAATAGATCATCAGTCAGAAGTGACCATTACACCAGATTCCATTGTTCATTAAAAAAAGTGTTAATGCTACTCCTCCTAAACTACACACACATTCATCCACATGCCTAATACGTTGTGCGTAAACTCGGATGACATCCAGTATGGCTTATCATATTTACACCTGGATGGTCATGCTGACATGATGTTTTCACTTAGAGACTTCTTATGCTTTCTAGTTGGTCCTAAATGGTTTCATCACTCAGAAATTGGGGCCTCGAATAGTTAAACGCTCTCACCATTACAGCTCACTGCCATCTCACCTCTGCGTGGGGTTGAGTCGATGGTTTGGCAAATGTGTGGTTGTGCTTAAGCTTGCCAGTAGCTTCTTGTGGGTTGTTGGTTCTTTACAGGGTTTTCACAGGTTCATCCTTCACAAGTTTATGCTGGCCGTCATGTACAGCCTATCATGTGCTGAAAAATGGCATTAGACCCTGCAACAGCAACAACAAATCACTCAGAAATTAAGAAGAACTATTTTATCTTGGATTTACTAGACATTCTTCTGAGCTAATAGACAATATTTCAATGCTTTGTGTTGGGCTGAATTTGATAAGAACATTTTGTTAAATTTTCTAGTACTTGGCAGTTGTCCTTGATGAGTTTAGCATGCTTAAAAAATGCCAGTGTCACCCATGGTTTGGATTTGTTCACTTTCCTGCACTGGTTTAGCCAGTTATGAATCCCTTTAATTCTTTTCCAGATGAACCACTGTATCAGGATTGGTTCTCTTTCTGCACCATTTGTATAAGTCTTTGGTATGACTTAAAAGGGATTCAAACCCTTTATTGAGGTGTTGAATTTAGGTAATTCAGAGCACTAAAATGTGCATAGATCATTGCCAAGATGTATTCTCAACTACCCAAATAATTATTCAAATAAATTATTTCTAACTTATGAACTTGCAGAACCTTTAATCTGCCAATGTGAGAATATTAAACATGTTCGGCTGCTTGTCCATGCTTGGGGTGATTTGGGCAAATTATTCACCTTCAAGTAGTTTCACCTAAATGGACACAAAATTGAATTTCATTTCGCCTTGTATTGATTTCACATTTCAGCACTTCCCCCCCCCCCCCCCCCCCGTATTTTGTTTACTTCAGTACAGTGCATTAATAATCAAAGTAAAGCATTGACTTTTGTAAATTTTATTTTCAGAATGGAAGGTCTATAGGAGAAAAACAGTTAGATGTTGTTTAGGCAATTTTGGTGCTAATAAAAGAAATAACACTATTTACTATGAATTGCTAATAAAAGAAATAACACTAATTTCTATAGAATTTACCAAACTTTTCCACATGATCTTTAGAAAACAAGTGTAGAATTGTAGAATTGACTTTGCATAGCTATATCCATTACTAATGAAATAAAGAATCATTGTATCCAATTATTCCTGATACAGTCATATAGAAAAGTGTCTTTTGTATGTAAACATCTGATTATAATCAGATGTTATGGGATAGTATCAAAATAGAAATAGCATAAAAAAAATTGAAATGCATGCTTTCTATCAAAACAATTGGTTCCATTTAGTAAGGGCAGTAGGTGATCCATGAAAACTATTTCATCCAGGAAAAAATGTGTAATTATTATTTATTTTAAGCATGGGATCCCTGCTTAGCATTTGCTCATAAATTGCTCTATTTATTTGTGTCTTGCATCAGTTATTTACAATTTTCTTGACTGCTTTCTTGCAAGGTCCATTCTGTCTGGCAAAATTATTGCCATGTACATGTTGAGTATATTGGTGCTGAAGTACATTTCTCCCCAGTTGAATCTGCACCAAACAAATATGTTTATCCCAGCGATTTCTGAGTTTCCTGAATTTTATTTATCTAATTCAAAATGCAAGATATATAATAAAAAGATTTTCGTAATTCTATAAAATCTGTTACTATATAGTAGTTCCAAATTACATCTTTCAATTTTTTAAAAACAAATTTTCGTAGTTGTGTTAGAATCAGATTGTCGGTCTATGTGTAAGAACATTTCAATTTGGAGAAGAAGAAATTTTTTATGAAAAATATAGGACCCCACATTAAAAAGAATTTTAACAATAAGATGATCATCAGTATTATAAATTAACATAGATCAGATGTAATTGCACTAAAGCAGCAAGCATCAGTAATATACTTTGTTTGTAATATATATTGTTTAAATTTTATACGGGTGCAATAGAACTGACAAGTAAGAAGGAGAATAACCATGACAAAGATAGATATTTTATATATTTTCTAACTGCACCTCATGATCAAATAAAAATTATGAAACATTATGAGAGAGAGAGAGAGAGAGAGAGAGAGAGAGAGAGAGAGAGAGAGAGAGAGAGAGAGAGAGAGATGTGTTGACGATTGTTCAATTACTTGATGATTGGGATCCTACTCATGTACAGAAATGTAGTACCATATTCCATTATTAATTAATGCCACTAAGTACAGAATTCCTTCTAGTTTTAGCTATCACTTTCATTGTTTAAGAATCATGTGGCTTTGTAGTGGTATGTACATATATTACGGCTGTAGTCAGGTTTTTTAAAGCCAACGCCTGTGACTATATTTTTTATGAAGGTATCACCCATGTAGCCTGTGACTATATTTTTTATGAATGTATCACCCATGTAGCCTATTACTAGATTTTTTATGAGGGTAGCACCCATGTAACCTGTGACTAGATTTCTTTATGAATGTATCACCCATGTAGCCTGTTATTAGATTTTTGATGAAGGTAGCACCCATGTAGCCTGTGACTAGATTATTTTATGAATATAGCATCCATATAGCCTGTTATTAGATTTTTATGAAAGTAGCATCTATGTAGCCTGTTACTAAACAAAACCTTTGAAGGTAACACCCAAGTAGCCTGTGACTAGATTTTCTATGAAGGTAGTACCCATTTAACCTGTTACTAGATTTGTTATGAAGGTATCACCCATGTAGCCTGTGACTAGATTTTTTTATGAAGGTAGCACCCATGTAGTCTGTTACTAGATTTTATATGAAGGTAACACCCATGTAGCCTGTGACTAAATTTTTTATGAAGGTAGCACCAATGTAGCCTGTGACTAGATTTTATTTATGAAGGTAGCACCCATGTAGCCTTTGACTAGATTTTCTTTATGAAGGTAGCACCTGTGTAACCTGTGACTAGATTTTTTTATGAAGGTAGCACCTGTCTAGCCTGTGACTAAATTTTTGGAATCCTTTGTCTTCCATAGAAGCAATTGTCTAACTGATCTTAATATTCTCTGTGAGAATTTTTTTTTCATTACAAGTAAACATATGTGACATCCATTTTACAATAGTTATTTTGTGTCCATCTCTGAATCATTGTATGATCAATGTGAATGAAAATCAGTCTAAAAAGTGCAGGAGGTAATGTAGAGCCCAGAAGTAGTGTCAGATTTCATTTTGGGTTTTGTCTTTTTAGGCTCTAATTATTTTAAAGTATTTTAGTAATTACATTCAGTGCAATAATTCTTTGTACATGCTACAATACATTTGTGATATTATGAGACAGACAATTTTACGCAATTATTGTTATTAAGCAAATTTGATGTAAATAAATGATTATTTAATTTCACGTCTTTGATGTTAATGAAAATACAGATCTCATTGACAAAAGTCATGTTAAACTCCACTTGTTCTAAGATTTAGAGAAAATGAGACATCATTTTACATTACATCTATGCAAACATCTGACTGTTTTATAAAATATTGACTCGTCTTCTGGTTCCAATATGCTTGAAATTCTCAAAGGACATACCATTTTCCCCTGTGGTATGCCTTAGTTTACTCCAGATCATGTCTTCTTCCATTTATGAAGAAAGAATTCTTTTTTGTGTGATAATAATTATTTCATCACAACAATATTCACTAATAATAAAGTAGAAAATGGCTTCTTTGTATTGCATAAGATATATCTATGTCTGATTTCTTCTGAAGAAATGAAAATTGATGGGTGCAATATAATAATTGAGAATTGTTTTGCAAAAATCGGGAGATATGAAATTAGAAGGTAGACATGGAAAGACCCCAAATATCAGGTTTTTTTTCCTGGCATGAGAGTTAACAGGTATGCTCTGAATTATGTTTATACAGTCCCCCCCCCCCTTCCTTCTCCCAAAGTTTTGACAAGATATTATTGCCAGTCCCAAGAAGGAATGTTTTGTGTGGAAATACAGATTTAGCTAAGCCAGTTGGCTATGTAATATTGTGCGCAAAGAAAACTTTTCTGGCTTTTATTCACGACTATTTCTGGTACCAAATATGAACATAAATCAAGTAATAGACTTGAGATGGATTGACAAGTTTACTGTCATGCCAAGTTTCAGGATGGGGGTAGGACAATAAGTGCTGCTTTCTGGGAAGAGGGACAAATATGCAATCAGTCTTGATTTGGCAGATGCTTACTTTTCAGTCATATTCAATATTGGGTGCTCCTTTCAGACTTCAATCCATGGGCATTCGCACAAACAACAGATTGTACAGTCACTCATTTCGGGTCCATCTCAACAATAGAAACTGCTTTGTACATTACAGAAACACAGGGCACGTTGATTCGAGTTACAGATTTTTAATTTTCTCACCATCCTCTCAAGCTGAGGTTTTCAACATTTATCAGTTCCTCTATGTTTGAACCTCCAAACAGAACATTACTGAAGCTGCTTTCAGACAAGACCTGCATCCTGATAACCATACTGTATATACTTGCATTCAAGATGGATCCATCTGCAAACTGCAAACAACCAGTTCAACCTTCGAATAATCTGCTGTCTTTCTTCCATCTGTATTGCCAGACCAAACTACCATCGATATGTGTCTTCAGCATTACATGATTTATATTGTAAAAGATCCGACACTATTTGTTTGAAATAGACGGTTTTATTTGTATACTAATTAATGTACTCTCTACAAAGGATTCTGACAGCAGTTTCACATGCTCTTTCGAATGTAAAATGTAAATTCAAGATTTTTTAAATTATTGAAATCTATATTTGTCATAGTCAACTATTTTTCTTTTATTCTTCTTGAATGAGAACATTAATTTAAAATACTTTGATTAGTTGTAGATCTGTGTTTGCTTATATGACCTTGTGTTTGTATTATGTTCTCTTCATATCAGATTAGTGATTCTTTCGTATAGGATAGCAGTCAGTCTAGCAATTTTATTTTTCATTCTGAAGTTTTAAACATGGTGTTGTTGTCATTTTACAGGACCAACGGAAATCGAATGTAACCTTTACGTCAATAGCGTAGATTCCATCAATGAAGTGAATATGGTAAGTTGAAGAGTAGGTGATTTGATATAATAAAGTGTGTGTGTGTGTGTGTGTGTGTGTGTGTGTGTGTGTGTGTGTGTGAAAGGCAGCTATTTAACTTAAAATCACGTAAAACTTCTTGTTTCTTTTGAACCGTTTTGCTTTCAAGAAATCTTTATTTTAGGTCGAAATTGTCTCAGTGACTTTGTTTCAAAAAGAACTTCACAAATTCTTTACTTGAACCAAATATATATATATATATATATATATATATATATATATATATATATATATATATATATATATATATATATATATATATATACCTGAGTATACCAATCATTAATGTCAAATTTGTAATTAAGTATACCATTAATATATATCAGATAAGCATCTTAGTATAGTAGTAAGCAATATCAGATTTGTTTCTGAGCATATCATCCAGATATATCAGATATGTATCTGCATATATCAATAAGTAATATCATATCTGTATTTGACAATATCAAACAGTGATAGCATATATGCATCGGAGTATATCAACCAGTGATAACATATATTTGCCTATGTCAACCAGTGATATCAGATATCTTTATGAGTATATCAGTCTGCGATATCAGATATCTTTATAAGTATATCAGTCTGTTATCAGATATGTATCTGAATATATCATTCTTTGATATCAGATATGTTTATGAGTCAATCAGTCTTTGATATCATATATGTATCTGAGTATATCAGTCTTTGATATCAGCTATGTATCTGAGTATATCAGTCTTTGATATCTGATATGTACCTGAGTATATCAGTCTTTGATATCAGATATGTATCTGAGTATCAGTTTTTGATATCAGATATGCATATCATTGTATCATTCTTTGACCGCAGATATGTATCTGAGTATATCAGTCTTTGATATCAGATTTGTATCTGAGTGTATCAGTTCTGTGACATCAGATATGTATCTGAGTATATCAGTCTTTTATATCAGATATGTTTTTGAGTCGATCAGTCTTTGATATCAGATATGTTTTTGAGTCAATCAGTCTTTGATATCAGCCATGTATCTGAGTATATCAGTATTTGATATCTGATATGTATCTGAGTATATCAGTCTTTGATATCAGACATGTATCTGAGTATCAGTTTTTGATATCAGATATGTATATGATTATATCAGTCTTTGACCTCAGATATGTATCTGAGTATATAAGTCTTTGATATCAGATTTGTATCTGAGTGTATCAGTTCTGTGACATCAGATATGTATCTGAGTATATCAGTCTTTGATATCAGATATGTTTTTCAGTCAATCAGTCTTTGATATCAGATATGTATCTGAGTATATCAGTCTTTGACATCAGATATGTATATGAGTGTATCAGTTCCTTGATATCAGATATGTATTTGAGTATACCAGTCTTTCTTATCAGGTATGTATCTGAGTATATCAGTCTTTGATATCAGATATGTATCTGAGGATATCACTCTTTGATATCTAATATGTATAAGAGTTTATCAGTCTTTTATATCAGCTATGTTTATGAGTAAGTCCGTGATACAAGGTTTGTATCTGATTTATCAAGTGTCACATTGTATTCTGACGAGTACTGGTTCCTAGAGCAAAACTTTAAATGAATCTGCTCGAGGAAAATAATAATCTGATCAACGATTGAACGCTCATAACAAGACTGGTTGCATGTTCAGACTTGACAATTGTAGAAATTCGACAGGACAAGATCTGTTGTTTATCTTGTGCTAATTATTTTCAAACGCTTTATGGATTGCAATAGCTTTATGTACAACAGGGCACCATCTGACAGTGACGTTCACATTTCTGGAGTGAATCTAAAACAATGCAATCTTATGTATGTAAATCGAGTTTTGATCTGAACAAGATAATGTTTTCAATTCTAAATTAGAGTCATTTAATCAGATTAAAATAATAAAGCAGTTATCCTAATGTATAGACATTTCAAGTTGTTACTAAAATGAATCTAGCCTATTTAGATGGGTATTATTCACCATCTGTTAGTTAAGGTATGCAAATGATTGATAGATTCATTACCGCAGATTCCTCGTTTTGCCTCACCATGAAATGACTAATCATGTGTTGATATGTGCCATTGGACATCATTCAATTAATCAATTAATCAATCCTTTTTACCATGTATCCGGGAATGTACTCGTTGCTCAGTTGATATACAGCTGCTGTTTGAAACTTTCACCAAATTCTTTATCGGATGTATTTGTACAAGTTTCTCTTCTACATTGTTTAGTCAAGAAAAGAATTTAGTACAGTTAGGAGATAATAAACATTAAAGTATGACTCTAATATTACTTATTGTATTATACTCAACTCCTTTGATAAAAACAAATAATGCACATATTTGTCAGAGCTGGCATTGTTACTAACTAGTAAATCAGTTTTTTTACATTCCTTTTATCACATGACTCACGTCTGTCAACACGATGTCTTTTAGTGTACACATACTGGCAAAAATCCTTGATATATAACATCCGTTAAGCATTCTTTCCCAATAATCAAGATAACACATGTAGCATCTATAATACGCATTTGTTGAAATTAGTGTCCATCAAACGAAACCGAATTTGCTGCAAATAGAGATTGTGTGCCATAGTCATGTTTGGCAAAAAGCAATGAGCGTAATTTAATTTGTTTTCAATTCATTTTCTCAATATTACATTTTAAAGAAAGATTAAACCATGGATCCAGGTTAAGTTGAGGGCTATCTATATTTTTTTATCTCATTCATTCCTATGAATAAAAGGGCACAATCTATTTTCAATACACAATTTTTAAATATTTTGTGTCTTACCATTACCGTGACGGTTTCTATTAATGTTTTTTGAATTTTGATAAATTGATTAAACGTACTTGAAACTTTAAACTAAAGATTTCAATGTAATTACAGAAAGAATTCAGTGTAAACAAACTTTTGTACAATCTTTTTTATGATGAAATTTTCAAATGGTGTTTTGCTATTATACAGTAGCATTCATTTTCAGAATACGCGACTTCGACGCTCATTGTGATGGTCAGGTCAATGACATAATCAGATATTTATTATACATTCATGTTAGCAAACAAAATATTGAGATAAATATTCTGACCCTAGGGTGGAATTGTCACATCCTACACCGATGCCTATAATAAAATGTTGTAATCCTTATGGAATTTTAAATCAGATCTAATGTTTGACGGGTATCCAGTAGAGCTTTGCTGTTGGTTTCCTTCTTTAACGAGGCTACTTTATGTCAAGGTTATTATAAAGTTTATTATTGTTTGGCACAATGCATATTTTTGTGCTTTTGCTAATGAATATTTCATTTATTATTCGACCCTTTAATGTGTATTGTATCTCAGGGTCTTAATCCAGAAGTATAGATACTGTCGGCAGTTTGTCATCTTTATTAAATCACCAGTCTCACAAGGAGGTTCTTAAATTGTTTATATTATTGTTGCCGGAAGTTCCGCACAATGTCAATACAATAATCTGCGACAGGCTAATCTCATCGTCATCAGCTAAGAATAACTTGATTGAATCTTGACATTTATATGGATGTTTGCCCAAGGAAGATTTCTCATTTTTGCCACTAGTCACAAATGTTTGTGAGAACCTGTGATTTTTCTCCTCGGCTCTTTTGTTGTAACTACTAGTTTGGCTTTGTGACAGCCTGATGCATGTCATCAAAGCTTTTCCATCGATAATGTATTAGACTCGTGATCCATATGATGTTGAGCTCGATGCGAAAACTGTCTTCTTTAACCAATTTGTAAAATGAGAACAGTTTAGTTTGTATCAACTGTCTCAAGCAGTCCACTTATGCGCGCAAAGGGTATCTCCATGTAGCCGTGTGTGTGTGTGTGTGTGTGTGTGTGTGTTCTATTCAGTTTTGTTGATTACACCTTTAGCCCTAGCCAACATAACATTTCATTATATCGAGTTTTAATAAATAACACAAACAATATAATTGCCAAATCCAAAACGAATCAAAGTCACTTGATCATTCTTTGGTTAACTTACCGTACAAAAATAAACAAATGAAAGGAGTAATAACTATATACTAAGCATTATGCTGCAAAAACAAAACAATTAGCGTCAATTAGCAACTTGACCGAAATAAATTGAAAGGGTACATTATTTGGTAGTCAAATATTATTTACATTTAATTATACTATATTTGAGGAATGCACATTTTCATCCACAGGACTTTACTGTGGGGATTATACTTCATTTATCTTGGGTGGACACTCGTCCTATGGCAAACACACAAATGGGTGAATTTGACTATCTGGAGATGGACAGCAATAACATGGACAAGTTGTGGACGCCGGACATTTACTTCCCGAATGAAAAGAGAGCATCCTTCCACAATGTTATGATGCCCAACAGAATGCTTCGTTTCTATAGCAACGGAACAATCAGCTATACTACAAGGTAAGAAATACATGCCTGATTGGTTGGTACTCGTGTTAATTTCGTGTCTCTTCCAGAATACGAAAGAGAGCATGTCTTTCTTAGTTGGCAATATTTAAGTATGTTACCACATCATTTTGCCCTTTTTCCACAAAGTATTTGTGCGAAGATGTTGGGTTTTGCAAACAAATTTGTGACTGTATATTATTTCATAACACACACAATAATATTATCAGAAACGTTAAAAGCCAGTAAATCCAAAGGGAAATATGAAAGTTTGTAATGAGCCCATAGTCATTTCAATGGAACTCTATGCTAATGAGCATTCAGAGAAGCAACTCACAACTCAGATTGACCCTATATACAGACAACATAAGAATATTCATACTCAATTCGTGATATAAATAATAAGAACAATCATAGCATATTTTAAATCTAGTGTAATCATTTTAGACGATAACGTCCACTTGTGTAAATGACTATAAAATGGGTATTTTTTCTGGTTGACATATTTTGCATCAAAACCTGGAAGTCACATATAAAATGATGCTTAATATTTGTTTTTAAATCAATATGAATTAAGGAATGCTATTATTATACTTGAGTCCATTCAAAAATATTATATTTAATTCCTGAAACGTATTTCACAACGTTATTTTGCATGCTACAATTGGCCTGCAAATCACAAGCGTCTGGGCTTTACTGTGATGGTTTGACACAAAATCTCAAGCTCAAACTCAGCCGCATAACTTTTTTTTAAAAACAAAATACATAGATCCCGAACACCTGCACTTTGAAGAAAGGTGGGAGCAATGGCTCATTTTAATTAATATTCACGCAAATTTAAACTATTGCATAATTTCAACGGTTGTGATTGTACGAACAATGCATTTTTTCTATTAGGTCGATATAAAATTACCTCTATCATTCCCCTATTTCCAACTTTACAAATTTCATCGAATTCAGATTTCAATGGTTACTGAAAATCACTGAATGTTTTAATTCAGTGGTTTCCATCAACCATTAATATAAGAATGTATTCCATTCTGTATGATTTCTCTTACACATCATGTTAAATTTGTATCAATGGAAGTTGCATCGTTTTGTTGGGAAGGAATACTAAAGACAACAGAATAAGATGTAAAGTAGGCCCAATGCGTCTTTTATCGTTCTTTAAGGCAACTACAAACACAAGCACAATTATCGAAGTCATGATGAGTGCATAACAAGTATATCGTATAGCGTTGGATGTCAGAAGCACCGATATAACTTTATCGATGTTAATCATTGAGGAAAGACGAATATCCTGATTAGTCCTCGTGTTTCAATGTAAGCTACAGAAATATGATTAAATCTTTTACGCAAAATTAACTGAATGAAATCCCTTCTGAAGATGTTGTAAAGCACTCACTAACAGTTGAATCATCGGTATTCCCTTCTGGCTTCAACTTTCCGCGTCATCTCTAGACCACGCTGATCCGCTTTCGAATACGACAGGGTCATCGTGCAGTTACTCTTGTCCAATGGAGCACAGGCCACTGACTATTTATTTTGCGGTGAAGCTCTACAGACCATGTAACATATTGTGAACAACTGTCCACTGACAAAATTCCCCAGTGGACAGCAGGCTCTGCACTTTGCTGATGACATCGCTGTTAAATGGCTGAACACGCACTACACACGATAACAATTATGTTTACTATCACATGTCCCCAATCTTCTGTACAAGCTAAAATATATGCTTCTTATTATCACATCCCCCCAGCCAAAAAAAGAAGCTATATACATGCTTGTGTGTATACTGCATTCGAAGAACTTTCCTGTTTTTTTGTGTGTGACAATTAAATTATTGTGGATTCCGAAGAGTAATTTCGGATACCAGCGTGGATAATATTGTTTATATTTGAGAGAAAATTCGAATAAACAGGATTCATATGTCCAAAAAAGTATATAAGGTTTCAAAAATATATTTGGAAATGGACTTTAATACACAAGACAACTCATAAATAAAGCATAAAAAGAAAGAAGATTATTAAATTGCTTCAAATAATTTGATTTTTGAAAGTAAAACTAGGCCGATAAAATATCGAGTTGACTTCTGTTCTAGAATAACCTATAGCACCAATATATATTATCTCTTTTCATTGCAGATTATCCGTGACTTTGACTTGCCCGATGGATTTGAAAAAGTACCCGTTCGACAAACAGATCTGCTCAATTCTCATTGAAAGTTGTGAGTTCTTTACTTTTGTCTTTTGGCTGTTTTTGTTTTAAATGTTGGCTTTACTATTACTTCCTTTACTCTTTCTCTCTCTCTCTCTCTCTCACTCTCTCTCTCTCTCTCTCTCTCTCTCTCTCTCTCTCTCTCTCTCTCTCTCTCATTTTCTTTCTTTTTTTCTTCTGATATAAAATATCAATATTGCCTAAAGGAAATGCTTTTATTTGTATAATTAAGTATTAACATAATGTTACAAACTTTATTGCTTTTGGAAGTGAGCAATTAAAAACCAAACGGTTTCCAGATTATAAAAAAAAATAGTTTTGCTCGACATGTGTACTAAGATCGATAATAACTCCCATCAAATTTCTTTAGGTACTGTAGCTACTTTTTAGGACGCCTTTGCAATCCAACAAGGATACGAATGGAGTAATCATATGTAAGAATATGAATACAAACTGAGCGATAATCAGCTATAAGAAAGGGTACAACGTAAGTGATTACTCATCTGTAAGAGTATGAGTAGAAAGTTACTGATAATCATCTATAAAAATATGAGTACAAGTAAGTGATGAGCAGAAATAATAACATGAGTAGAAAGTAAATGATAATCACCTGTAAGAATATGAGTAGAAAGTTACTGATAATCATCTATAAGAATATACGTACACAGTAAATGCTAATCATCTATAAGAATATGAGTAAAAAGTAAGTGATAATCATCTATAAGAATATAAGTACAAAGCGAGAGATAACCAGAAGAAGAAAAAAGAGCACGAGTAGAATGTAGTGATACTCACTATTGTAAATTTAGTGTTGCAATTAACTTTAAACTGTACAACATGATGGTTGCAAAATAGATTAAATATATGAAAATGTGGCACGAAGTACAAATGTCATTTAATGACGTCATATTTACGATGCAGCTAATCCAGAAATATATATATATATATATATATATATATATATATATATATATATATATATATATATATATATATATATAAGACATAAAAAGCATGTTCATTATAACTATTTTACATACAATCTAGCCAGTAGACAATTTTGATAATTGTAATTTTAACTCTTGCTAACAGATACAGTACACAGCTTGATATGAAACGTTTGCTTATCAACTTTATCAGACAGTGCCAATGCGAGATATACAAATGCCATTTTACAGTTCACTCCTTAACAATCGGTTTACATGTTACAGACTTACTTACACATTCACAATTGTTGCCAGTATGTGTAATGAGTTTATCTGACGAATGCGATTTGAATGTAATCAAACGAACATAAATCTATGACAATTTAAGAAAATCTAAAATAACATTAACACTAAACGGGCATCACTGCAGATATTCCAATGGATTGATAATAGAACATAACACGATCAATCCTGAATTCAGTGAGATTACACTTGTTGAGTTAAGAACGTACTAATGTCATTGTAAGCACGGAACTGGCATGGTTGAAAACTGGAAAAAAAGTTGTCGGCTGATGACATCAACCCAATGAATAAATAATTTGCAATGAAACAGAATGTATTCATTAGTATGTTTTGACAGTAATAAACTCTAAGAAGAGAATATATAGATTAAATCACATATTCAGGTCGTATCTGTTTTGTAGTTTAGATGCTTGCATTCAGTACAGGACACTTGTTTGCACAGCCCCCTCTCATTCCTCAAAACAAAACATACGAGTTAATGGATACATGTTTTAGGGGAATAATATTATGTTGTCAATTAAAACATAGTGTTGAAATTCCGGCATTATATTTTACATTCAAGAATTAAAATATAAATGATATTAGTGATGATTTTTATATCAAGCAATGGGATATAACGATGACTGACTGTCATTGTTGGCTATAACAGTAGTTGTTTAAGTCATCAGATAGCTTTCACATATGATAGGGCATTGCTAAAAATACAGACGTGTTACAGAATATGATTTCAGTAGTATATCAACATTCTGTAACAAAAAGACATCAGGATAGAAAAATTAAACGCGGGTTAAATGTATGTAGACATGATGAAGAAAAATGGTCGAAGGTTTTTAATCGCAACTGTACATGATTTACAAGACAATGATAAAGAAATAGTCATTTTAATCATGAGTATTTTTTTAAAAAATTTGATAAATGTGATTAATTTACTTTTGAAAAACCGTCATTAAAGCTTTCTCCATTTTGTTATCGTATCAACTTCTCTGATCAGATCTGCAAACAATAAACCATCTAGTGCTAGATGTAGAAAGATGATATAATTCCCTAAGAAATGAACACATGTCCATCTGTTTTTAAAAGGTCCACTAACTAAATTGCCAGTGTTATCAGACAATGCTGGTGTAGTCTTACTGGATAGATGGGATACATAATTGTCACTAATGTAATGTCATATTCGTCTATGTCCACAAATGACTCAATGATACCTTGTCCACCACCAGGTAAGTGTCTTCTGCCACCCTTTTCAAAACCTTAAATTATAATGTTTTAGTCGGAGCAATATTTACTCTAATAATACATATACTTGTAAGTATATTGTCAAGTGTCCCACCTTCCTCATTCAACCATGTGTTCAATCTCTCACCTAATATTAACTTTTCTCTTATTATTGAACCTTATTTTCACAATGGAACACCGAAATTGACGTTAGAGATCTGATAAATATCCAACTATCTAGTCTTTTCTAATGTGAACAATGGCAACTAATCTTTCAATTTAATTCTATTCGGTTCTATTTGTTTCTTTCCGGATATATTTTGTTATATCTTCTATGAATATTTCATATGGTTTACTATGTTTTATTATCGATTCATCAACTCCTACGGTACTACACAACCTCTTAAATTTTGTTCCGTACAAAAAAATTTCGCATCGCAAGCAAACGATCTTCACTTTGACAATTTTTGTGGTAATAATATTATGATTGGTTACCGTTGCTGCTTCTCTTATTTGCGGGTCAAATGTTTCATTTGATGTTTCCGTTGAGTTTCGTCTGTTTCCTATACTGCTGGAAATGCTCCATCATCATCTAATGAGTAAAATTTGTTTGTCCTCGCGTTTCCTGAAAGCAAAATCATTTTGAGGGTTAAACATAACAACAAAAAGAACACAACAAAAATTAACTTCCTATTATCAGTTTGTTTGAACGTTTAACGAATCTTTTTTTTTTCTCGCTCTTTTGTTATAATTATATTCAAGTGTTATTTTGGTTTTTGAACGATATGTTATATTGACATAAATATAATAAAGTACTTATTCAGTACATTACTAACCAACTCTCCTGCGGACTCCAAATATTTACTAAGATCAGCAACTTCGGTCCTTTTGTTATATTTAAATTAATCCAAAACAACTTTAAAAGTTACTTATGTTTTTCTAGAAAGATAAAAATAAGCACAAACTGTATTGCCTCTATAATTGAATAATATTCATAGGCCTAATTGGACAAGCAATGAGATAACCGGTAAACGTTAAATAGCAAGAATTTTAATTGGATGAAAAAGAAATCCAGAAAACCGACGAAATGTCTGTCCATACGAGATTAGCTAAACTTGTCGAATTATTGTCAGTATATCAGTATATTCTTTGATGAGTACATTTCATTCCACTAATGACTTGAAAAAAATCAAAAACATATTTGAAACAAAAAACTACATGATAGAGCATATGCTATTACTTTACTGGGTATTTGTCGCTAGCAGACGAATTATCAGAAAAACTAAGTGAGTCTTGGTAACATTAAACATTCTTATTTTAAGGAGTGTACCAAAACAGAAGAACAAATAGCCTACATACATAATGCTGATTAGTTGTGTAGCATATTTGTCTAATCGATGCTTTGTACCTCTTACAACTATTGTAACAACTTCGTTATGGCTTGAGATTCTGATTAATATTTAGTTATATCTCTTAGGAGGGGGCCCCGAGTGGCCGAGTGGTCTAAAGCGCTGTCCGTTAACATCACTGCCATCTCACCTCTGTCTGCGTGGGTTCGAGTCTAAGATTCGGCTAATGTAGTTATGTGAGAAAGCTTGCCAGTAGCTTCTCGAGGGTCGGTGGTTCTTTCTGGGGGGTTTCCGGGTTCTTCCTCCACCATTAATACTGGCCGCCATGTATAGCCTAGATAGTGCTTAAAAATTTCGTTAACCCATTAAAAAAGAACATCTCTTAGGAAAGGAAAGGAAGAGACCAAACATACTAAATATGTTCTAGGTACTTTAATATATAATGTTTACAGCCTTCAAAGCTTTCACTTCTATATACTAATCATGTATCTCATTTAATTATGGTATCACAGACTGCTATATATGGTGTTTGCAGCATGTACATTTGTTCAGAGTCTGATCAAACGAATCACACAGAATATCATAATTTATATGGTTATCAATGTCACCAACACCATCTGGTCTGATAAAATATTAAACTACTACGGTATAATTCACTATGTGACGGCAGATCTGGGTCTTTTAAACAAATATATGCGGTATCTTTACGAAAGAATGAACCAGGTAGACAGCTTGGAAAGCATTCACACAAAAATTCCAAAGCCAAATCCCTAAGATTAAGACTGGAATCAGTGTGGTCTGAACGTCGAACGCAACCAATTTTAAACAAAACGTATTAATGGTTGAATTAGTGCAATAATTGTTCAGGGTGTTGGCACTGTTCCAAAACCTCTCAAAGATGGACTAGATAAATTAATTACCGCAAGAAAAAAACAACGTAATCCATTGCCGGAAAGGTTGTGAAATTCACTGTAACAAATGACAAGAAAAATAAGTAAGCTACATTAAACTATTTACTATGCAATAATTGACTCACTATATTTTGAAGAAAAAAATTAAGCTGTAGATAGTTTTAGGAATAAACATGCAACTCGATGAAGTCATAAAAATGATTATTCTGATGTATTGAAACAATTTACAACTGCTACTTGGTAACACACGTGATCTTATATCGCACAATACAATTTATTAATTTGGTAATTTACTGACGAAGGGCATACATAAATGTTGATGGACCTAATGAGAATTACATTTAAAAGTTGAAGAATAGATCAAATTCATTTTTTTTTAAAACACATATAAACATATATTAGAACGGATGAATATACCTGTAACATCTGTTCAAATTCCTACATATGAGATTTATCTTGTACACATCTGAATGGGAGACAAAATAAAGAGTGATTTGGTGAACGAGATAGAGGTATTAGAAGAAATATAAGGTAATGCATAACTTTTCAACTGGACATCAGTTAGCGTGATAAAGTTTAGACTACGTTAAGTGAAGCAAATGATGATATAGTTATCAATATAATAGAAACATGATTTATAACGCATCTGACACTTATCGGTAATGAAACATTTTCATGAGTGTTGGCTGCAAAATATTTCAAGGAAAAGTAGATATGAGTCGGAGTTTTAAAACACGGTCTAATAGCGGAGAATGATTGGTATAGAAACCAGATCATGCAATATTAATTTAAAATTATGTGTTTGGTTTCTATAATTACAAGTTAAGTGATTGCGATATCTGAATTTGTTTTAGATATCCCCACACACCAAATTAACTTTTTCTGATTTCTTTTCAGTTACGTTACCTTTTGATTTCAACAAATTCACATATTTTTCGTGCATCTTTGTCGTTTGCTATTTTCATTAATCCATTTGGTTCACGTGATTTCTTCTAAGCACTATAGACAGCGATATTGCTGATCTGTTGATTGGGTGTAGTTCCGTTGCTACATATATGCTATATTTTATATCGTAACACATTGCGCCATGCATTTGAATCAAAAGGTTTTAAGTCGTCAATTATTATATTTATTTTGATTTGTTTAGACTTGAAATAAAATGACAGGATACAAAAACTGTTTTATGCAGAAACATTTCTAAAATTCATTCCCTTAAGTAACATGATCTGCTTGAAAATGATCAAACATATCCACTTGGTGCAGCAAGGATATGACATTTTTTCAAGTCGTCTTAATTCCTCGTGCAAAAAATTTCAAAATATATCTCTCACTCTCGAATATAATTATTTTGATTTTGTTTATTTAGTAGCCTTGGAAATATGGAGTGACCAGCTTTTTACTTCAATAACTTTTTTCAGTGATACGATATTTTCTTCTGGTACACAACGTCTGAAACTTTCACTATATAGTTCTTAAATACTACTACCCCCGAGGCTTTTATTCTGAGCAAGTCGAAAAATATGTTGTTGTCTCTTTCTACAATACCTCCGTAACATTGAAGTTGAAGCACTATTTCCAATAGTTTGTATGGTTTCCACTTGTTAAAGAGTTCTGCTTCATACATAGTAGTCGTTGTTGTAGACAACACTTTCTTAGTCTTTACATTTGCAATGAAACAAACGGATCATTGTCAAAATATATTTACATCCTCAGCTATCAGTCGTCCATGCTGAAAATGTATTCTTTAAAGTGATGGTCATTATGAGTGACGTCAGCAATATTGCACGCAATTCGTATTAAATTGTTTGTGTTATGTAGGTATAGTGTTGGCAACCATTCTTTCAGCTCTATATGTAAACATAGTTATTATTACGCTGTTCTATATGATTGATGTTATATTATTATATGTCACAAGACCATTAGAATCATAGTTTCACGCATTTCAAAGTGGCTATGCTCTACAGTTTTAGGAGAATAGATAAAGATATTTGTGTTTTTGGTTTAATAACAATGATGTCGATTTCTGAAAATGGTGCCTCTTTACGCTTGAGTTTGGAAGAAATTAAAGTACGGTAAAACATTCCTTTGTTTATTCCTAGCATCAAAACAGGAATTCCTCTAAAATTTAACAAAAACTGAGATTTTAATACCACCTTCAATCATTATGAAACTGAACGCAGTAGATCTTATATTACATTTATTTAACGCATAAAGAGGCACCATAGCAATACACAGGAAACGAATTCCCAAAACTAATAAGTAGGCTTCAAGTATTAACTTACTAAAACTAGTTTTGTACCATGAATTCTGAAATTTATTTCAATCAACGAACTTACATGAAATGTTGGTATCTGATGTTATGTTATTCCTACAGTGTGCCCTGTAACTGCTATATAAACTTGTAATGTTGTTTAAATCGGTCGGTGATCAGTGTTTACTGAGTAAAGTATGTGACATTTGGAATTTCGGTTGAACGTCTGTTACGAGCCGATATAAATTGCGCTAACAAGATGTATTGCTCAATACGTGGAACAATTATTGTATCACAATTAAAATAATCATCGAACTAAGCTAAACATTACAAGCGAATCACTCTCCAGGAATATTGTGATGGAAGGAACGCTGCCATAAAAGAGTCAACTGAGACGAAAAAACTGTTTATCGGATGTTTAAGAAAGATGCTTAATATTTCCATGATTCACTAACACGCAAGCGCTTTGAAGAAATCATACGTTTTCTGCTCCTATTTATTTTGGTACTTTCAACAAGTGCAACTACAAGGAAGTTATGCAATCAGACAAAAAAATTAAGTAAATAAATACAGCAAGCACTAAACAGCATTAGACAAAAATTAGTACACTAAGTCTAATTACATTTCCATATTCATAACAATGCAAAGAAAGCAAAGACGTTTATGAGGGAAGAGATCAAAGCGAACAATGTTGTGGTCAATTGACTTTCGTGATCAGAAGTAACATCCATAAAAATCTGATAAATATCTTAAATGTTCTAGGTAAATGTAAGATTTTTTCTTATATCTCTATGGGATAAACAATATTAAGTGTACCACAATTATATCCAATAATTAACTTCACCACCTCCTTACAAATGATTTACTGTATGGTTGTAAAAGAAAAGAAAATTAAAATATCAAGGTTATTGTGATATAATATTATAAAGGTTGTCGAAGGCAGTAAACAAAATAAGTGTTTTCTTAAACACAAGTAACAGGTGAACATGACAATTGCTCTAGGTGGAATTGTAAAACAGCTGATTGTTGAAGATCCAAACGAACAAAATCAGGATTTATCTTTTATGCGGTTTGGTTTGGTGCAACTTTACCACATTGTATTTTAGGCCACGGGAACACACCCTTTTTCGGCCAAAGGGCCAGATTGCATTTTCTAAGACCACTCGAGGGCTGCAAACTAATTTTTAAAAAAAATATAATTACTGTTCACGGACCAGATTTTTGTTTTATTTGGTTTTTCCCTGACGGCAGGACAACCGTTTGCGGGCCAGATCCAGTCCGCTTGCCATGTTGTGCACTTCTGGTTTATACATTCATAGATGCGCTAATACAGAGCAAAGTTTTCTAATACTATCAAATAGTAATCACCTCTATTTGTACATTAAACATGACCTATAACATATTGAATGAATCGAAATGTGATAACGAGTTAAATCACGTGGAATTTAATTTCTTTTTTTAAAACTATAACAACAGCGATAAATGAAATTTTAATAAAGTTTTCTGGCTACCAGTGTCTCTGAGAATCATAAATAGAGCAATTTGTTACTAACAAAAGTGAAAAAGTAAAGATCATGAACGACTAATGCACAAAGAAATTGTGATTAATTTGATAAATTACTGGAATCACTTATCAAACGACTGTGTTAGTCTTGGTGATGCAGAAAAATCAACTAACCTAGCCAAGTTTGCAATCATTGGAAGGTATTTAGAAACATCTGCGTGGGTGCAAAAATGTACTTCTGTCATAAAAAATCTTCAAGAAAATGGTAGATTTATAGCTGTTGCCAACTTCTATAATCAAAAGGCTGTGGAATATACTTATGAGAAAAAACATATAGTACCTGTAGCTACGAGAGATGAAGTAACTCAAGGGTTGGAATATGCATTTAATTGCAGGTTTGCATATACATCTATGTTATCAATTAGACACAGTGTGTCATCATAACAACATAATGAAACGATGCTTAACCAAAGATTATATATTTCGTGCTAGCAGGTTATAATAAAATATATGAATGGTGTTTTTTGTTTGGCTAAATAGACAGTCTTGTCGGTTTCTATTTTGACATTGTTTTATTATAGATTAGTTTTATGATAATAATCATGCATATTGCATACCTGCTCTTCATCTTTGCTAGCCATAAAAGCATACAGCTTAATTTTAAAACCACAAAATGTTTCAATTGGTACGTCTTTCAGCTCATTTCTTTATTGTCACTGTAAGGCCACCATAAAATTGGCTTCATTAGTTTTATGTTTTAATATTCTTAAACAGACAAATAAAATGTCTATATCTATGATCTCATTGCACAATACATATCTTTACAATATGTCTTTTCTTTAGTACATATATCTTAATTCAATCTTTGTATTGCATTTCCCATCTGCTTACATAAGATACGGATGTTCATAAGCTTCAAACATTGTTATTAAGGTCATTAGTTGCTTCTTGTCTCAAAGATATATTCACTTTTACGTATCATAGCTCATTGGTTGAATAAAACTGATTTTTGTATATATTGTTTTAGTTTTAATCGTAACTGAACATATATCTTCAAATTATGAAAGTGGATAACGGCTTCTTTGTTGTAACGTGGTCAATTATTTAGGTACACAAGATTTGAGCTTTTTTAAAATACATCTATCAGTATCTTTAGTAGCAACTACAAATCAGACTCTATAGGAATTAGTTTGTCTGGTTATCGATTATTAGCATTGAAACAGTTGTGTAGATTTGTTAATTTGTCTAACTCTACTAAACAAACTCAACCAACAATATTTACCATCTGTCAAAGACGTTAAAAAATTTGACGGCTTGTATTTTTTTTTCTTCTTTTTTGCAATATAACGTTTTAGACAGGCATGAAGAACGAAAGCTAGAAATCGAGACGTATGAGTAGCCTCCTTGTGACAATTTAATGCCATCTTTTCAACTCTATAATTCTTACAAAGAGCTGTATTCTGTATAGTTATTTGTAGTTTTGCTATCTCCTAATCAGTTTTCTTTCCACATGAATGAAGTGTGTTCATGGGACTTGACTCTTCTTAACTTTTTAACGTTAGTATCATTTCAGCAGAATTACGTGGTATTCCTTTTTCGTATACATGCTTTGTATTTATTTATGTAGTATCATTTTCTGTGAATATAGATTCATGTACAAATTGTTTCCTTTGCCAGGTTCTTTGTGAATTGATTTAAATAATGGCAAAAATCCCGATGGTATATGTGATGGTGTTTTCATTGTCCATGTTTTTTCTCGCTTTTGTTTAAATTTACTGACTCCATAATGTTTTTAACATCACCAATATAGAACGTACGGAACTTGTAGTAAATCATGGTACCTTTTAAATATAATGACAATATGATTTCAGAAGATATGCCTATTTTTTCTATTTTATTGCAGAAGTTTTGTGTTCTTGCCATTATAATTCTTTGTTTAGAATGCTTCTCTCACTTGCAATGACGCAAACCTTGAGAAATCATTTTTTCCACGTCAATGATAGTCCTCCCCATCACCTACGATTACCAAATCTACATGATAAACGTCCTCTTTCTCTTAATCTAACTGGTTGTTTATGCATCTGTATTTTTCGTATACACTTCAAGATGAATTAAATTCAGTTCCAGTTTCAAATCATCGTGTATTTCATATGTATTATCTTTCTTTTACAATGGGATCATTTTACAAGTGAATATTAATTCAATGACACAATTTTGTTTTTATCTAGATCACCAGATTTGAAATAATCATCATAGTCTTACTATTTCACTAATACGTACCTTTCACTTTTCGTGGGATTGTTTGTATTTTTTCATGTTTATTTCCAGAGTGGAGTGATGGTCTTTATATTTGTATCAACCTTTAAAGGTCTTATGTCTGTTTAATAGAAATGACATCTCTTGAAAGGTCTCTTTAATATAACCTCCTTTACGGCTTCTAATGTATACCGGTAAATAATAGTGTAGAACGAACAACTTCCTCTCTGATTTAATGGATGTCTTCCATACGACTTGGCAAAATGCCTTTGCAGATATAGATTTATCTTTCAAAACCAAACATCTGACCAATGTTATTCTTTAGTGTTTCAAGCCGATCAGTAATGTGATAACCGAACAAGTTAATCAACACCTATGATCTATTTTCTGATAACTTATTCTAAATGGAATCGTATCAATTTATCGAAGAAAACCATTATTATAATAATAATGAGGACTTTGTATAGCGCCTAATCTTTAGAAGCTCTAAGCGCTTTACAAAATCTAAAATGATATGACTACAAAAAAATTAATAAAAAAAGAAAAATAAATTGAAAACATAAAAACTGCTGATAATAATTAAGGTAGGAAACATTAATAGATCTTTGAGTTTGTTCTTGCAATCTACAAAGGTGAATTTTAAGAACACTCTTGAAAGGGGTCACTATGTATTTGTGTCTTATTTCAATGGGCAATTCATTCCACGTTGTTGGGCCCTGGTATACTAAAGAACCTTATCCATATGACTTCGTTTTCACAGTCGGAATAATGAGTGTATGATTGTCAGAAGAGGAGCATAAGTATTTTGCTGGTGTGTACACATGAGTGAGGCCAGATGGATATGTTGGACAGAACTCCGTCAGTGAAACGTAGCACAGAGAACAAATGTTGTAATATTTTACCAGAATTAGTGAGAAATTATTCGATATGTTCCATAACCAATAATTACTTAGACGTGCGGTTTTATAATTATTTCCCGTCATCATACTGTATCTTATCTGGTATGGGCTTGTTTAAAAAAAATTCTGAATGTACATAATATATTATCTCCCTTTCTATTTTTAACATTCTGCGCCACAATGTATCTTGAGAATACATACCACTGTTACAGTGTACTTATATCCCCATCTTCAATTTCGTATGTTTGCGTGTTAACGAATACCTGATTGCCATCGGTTATTTTACAATTTGGCACAAGCTAGTTTGCCAAAACTTCTGTTTCTTTTGTTTCCGCGTCCTTGTGTGAACTGTTGGCTGATTCTTACTTTCAATTCAGCGTACTTTTTTTTCGTTTAGTCCAATGTAATACGTTAGAACAAAATCTTGATTTCAAAATAGTATTATGAAAGTCGTAAACAATTATATTTAAACACGTTTTATCTTTGTAAATATTCAATTGACGTAATTATATTTAAACGTTCAAACTCCTTTAAAGATTGAAAATTGATTGTGCAGTAACTGCTTCCCTGGGAACCAATGCAGACCCTCCATGTATGCCTTGAAATATATGGTTAGATACGAAGCCATCCTAATTATTTTTGTTTTTAAACCGCTTCACGCATTTTATACCTGAACAAGATTTGTACACATAGTTTTGTGCTATGTTATGACTTTAACGAATAACTTTGAATTGCTCTATGCTCCGACTAACTTTGGCATGTCTTCAATATTTTATTGATCTGCTGTCTTTATACCTGATATTCGGCAGAAGAGAACGTGAGACTAAATTAATTTCAATCCTATCAGTTCCTTCAGTGGTTTTTGTTCATACCATGATATTGCTATTAAATTATGCTACAGGTTTACACTTCAAAAATTGCTTTGGAAAAAAAAGAAAACTGTTCTTCGTCCAATATTTTGCTTTTGACTCACTTTCTAAACATTTGTTTAGCGTTAGCATTGAACTATAATGAGTACAACGAAATTCTTTAAATGAGCATGTACTTCGGAACAATTTGTCATACGACAATATCCATGGTAATAAAGTTATTCACATTTAGAGTCCGTTTGAGAACGTATAAATAACCAACTTTCCCGTCATGACAAGTACCTGATTTGCTAGAATTCATTCGGTTTCGATAGTCATGCATATTTTTAGAGGAGAAAAAAACAGAAACCATTCTGTTCTCTGGAAGATTGATCCTGGAGCAGTGTCTGACAGCAGCAGCAGTTATTCCATTAGTAAAAGAACCAATTACAAACCTTTCAGATTCGTAGAGCTTTGTTCCTTAATATATTTTTTTTACAGTTGCTGTGCTAAATTTGTAACCGCAATAAAGCACGAAAGCGTGGGCAATGCTAATAATATATTTTGTTATGTAAAGAAAAGCAAAGAATTATATATACCGCAAATAGATATGTTTACCGCGTATACACCACTCATTGAGTACCAAGATTCCTTTGAAGCACATCTGTTAAAGAAGTTTCATTAACCACATATAGCCCCACAGCCAGTTTCTGCTCGTAGGCACATTGACAAACAAATAATTATTGTTCAACGGCCAGTTCCGGCTAGTGGTCGCAAGCTTGAGCCTCCTATTAGAACCCCGCAACCAGTGTAGAACTAATGATACTAATTCAGATCCTATTGTAAACCCAATCAATTCACCAAAATATTACAAATTAAATTACAGTAAAAGATTTAATGATCGTCATCAAGACTATAGTTTTCAACATAGACAAATTCTTTGCGACATCTTTTGTGCAGAGAAAACAATGAAAGCTGCATGATTTTCTGAATCTGCATATGTGCTTTCGATTCCGGACAAAGAGTCTGGTGCTAATTTCATAAAGAATTTTTCCTAACTCAAGTTTGATGAGGGGCTTAAATTCCATCATTAAAGAAATGTATGTTTCTTTTCCGTTACAAACTAGGATCAGCTCTCAAAAGATTCGTTTTGTTCTATCGGACTTTCATTACTAACTGTTCCTGGCCAGCCAAATCCACGTATGGTCTGTAAATTTAGCCCGACTCCGGTCAAGCAAAACCTGTCTGGGTGCAGGCAGTAATTGTAAAGGTGTTCTTCTCCACTATTGCATACTGGCATAGGTTTTGAGGTTGTGTTCATTGGAACTCCGAGTGCCACAAATTTTCCGAACTCCACAAAGCACACGCCTCTCTCATGTTTCGCCCGCTGAATCAACGTCTCTATTTGCCACTAAGGAAAGTCACTACAGACCGAGAATATTCTCCCCAGCAAAATAGACACGTTACTCTCTTTGTAATCAATTGTAACTATTTTTCCTCCTAAATCTGGGGCCGACTTGTTTTCTTTCCGCAATCTGTGTGGTGTAAAATATTTATAGCAGTTAAAATCCGTAAAGGATTAAGAATTAAAGGGTCAACATGGTTATTCAAGAACCCAGCTTAAATCAATTTAGACAACGTTACACAGTTGAATGTAAGAATATAAGTGCTTTTGCGAATCGACGTTTTGACGAAGACTGATTTGCTTCAAGTGTGTTACTTTCTGAGTGTTAATATATACGAGTATCTCAGTAGTCATTTAATCCTCCAGATCGCATGCGTCTCTTAACGAATTGAGAACTTTAGGATGAGATATATGAATGGTTATCTCCAGAAACCACTTAGAAATAAGCAGATTGTCTTAGTGAGCTTTGCAGCTATACATTACCAGTAGTTGGCCTGAACGTTTTTAAGACATTTCTCTGCTCTCTCGCCAAAATCAAAAGTGCGTTAGCTGTCACAAAAGGTGACAGCGTTTTTTAAAAAAAAATTATTCTCATTGTTGGATTCAATAATAAGAAATCATTATCGATTTCCGTGACCATGACGAGTTTCATCATCCATGTTGCTAGTTGAATTATTATTGTTCCTTTTGAGATCAGGTTTATACTATGAGTTAAAGTTTTGGTTGGTTTTCCTATAATAGCTTGAGAAAATGTTACTTATATGTGCCCCTCTCTCAAACGGAAACCTAACAAGGAGATAGAGCTTTACACTAATTTATTGTGTTTTTAATGTCAGAGCTACATAGAGTGATATACCAATGAAAAGGACAAATTCTCCTTTATTGGCAGGTGGCGCATCCCTCAGAGGTTGTAAACGCTATATAAACGCTATATAAGGTTTGACGAACACCACTTGATTTTAATCCTAAGGATGACCTTTAATAACTATACAAATAAACAACAATGAGTCTTCAACACTTCCTCTGCAGCTTCATGTGACTAGCTGATTGATCAGGCCGGACCCTTTTTTAAGCTGAAACCAAAATACTGTGTTTCATGGGAACGACAGCATTGTGCATTTTCTCTGCTCAACTAACGCGATCCTCTCCTCCAATGACATGGAACGCAATCCATGACACAAAAAAAGGTTGGGTTCAATCATTCAACCTTAGTACATGCAGTCAGGGGGTACAGAGTCTATTCTTTAGCCAAAAAAACGTATGGGGGTCAAGAGCTTGGACGTAAACAAGCTGGTAGAATAATGGTGGATCTGTGTGCATGAATTGCTTTCCAAATCTCTCCTTTCTGAAAACTAATTGGCATCTGCTCGATGCGCATCTAAGTGTGTCTATAATCTTTACAGGACAGTAGGGCCATCCACGAGCTCTGCTCGCAGAAGACACCGCAACAACGTTGCACTTTCTGTAATAACCTCAACGCTAATTGTGGCATGGCGGCTAACATATTTTGGCTTAGTAAGGGTCATATCGTTATGCCAAACGCAAGAAATGCGCAATTATTGAGTAGAAAAGCGTGGCAGTTTCATTTAATTTGATAACAAGTGCACAAAGCAGGTCATCTAGATCATAGTTCAAAGGGATGAAAAGAAATATTACATGTCCTTTTTCCTCACTCCCCGCAGTGACGCCGGAAGCTATCAAAAATGAGAAACACGAGTACAGTCTACCTGATCACCTACACGAATATGCCATTCTGTATGTTGCTTTGTAGTTTGTTCTGGGGAGGGTTTGAAGAGGATGGATTTTTTTGTCTGAAGCGTAACACCTTTTCTAGCGTTTACTATGCGTCTTCCAGGCCAAGTGAGGGGACCTGAGTGTTGTAAAGCGCTGTCCGTTACGAATTACTGCCATCTCACCTCTGTCTGTGTGGATTCGAGTCTCGGATTTCTGCCAATGTGGGTATGTGAGAAAGGTTGCCAGTAGCTTCTCGTGGGTCGGTGGTTCTTTCCGGGGTTTTCCTGGTTCTTCCACCACCATTAAAACTGGCCTTCATGTATTGCCTATATTATGCTGAAAAATGGCGTTAAGCCATAAAAGATAATTAGAAAAACCCGGTCAGCGTGTATTTTGCCATTGACTTGATATTAAAGGCGAAGGTAAACCTGGCTTGGTAAAATGCGTAAATGTAAAAAAGCGAACCTGCAGAATATTTCGTCATTATCATGAACACCTCTTGCCACTGCTTGTACCATAATTGCCCCCACCCCCATCCCCTAACATGAGTATGATTCGACACGCTTCAATCATCACAAACACCTTGTTGATAAATGTTTGTAGAAATACTCACTGTGACGTGAAAACGTAGCGCTCTTCGTCGCTTCCTCAAACAGCAAAACTAGGAAATTAAGCTTTTTCAGACTTGTTCATGCTAATGTTCCACACGGGGTCTCTCGTGGTAGTACCATCCTCAGATGGCGCATGACTCGGTGGTAAACTATTACCACGTCTGATGCCTTGCCTGTTCGTACGGTTGAGTCCTGAGTGGGTCACAACGTCTAATTCTAGGGAGTGGTGTTGCTTCTCTCATTCGCGGGTGCTCTACAGGTATTATAAACTTCTGAGAGTGTAACAGGTGTAAGGTGAGCTTGTTTACATTTGCAACATGCACATATAGAGAATGTCGGTATATGTCTATGGTACTCCCACATGCTGTGGTGGAAATTTCTTTGAATATTGTATTTGTACAATTGGAGTTGATCTAAGCACACAGTCAACTCAAATGATTGCTCTATTGTACTCAAAAGATCAGCCTGTATTAGAATAAAGTACGTTATCTTTAGAAGTTCTTAAAAAAGGCAAGAAAACAATTTGCAGGCAAGACAATACCAGCTTCATAAATAAATAAAACGTTATCTGCTAATTGTTTTGTACAATTGACTTCTGACGTTTCGGAGGTGAAAATAACTCGTCGTTTGTGAACGGTACACATCCGAAGTAAGGCCAAGCCAAGCTATTCTCGATTGCCCATATTACACACATCAATCATACACGAACATAAAGGGAACTGTGAGTTTTTTTAACATTACCTGAAATTAATGGTATTTTTAAATAGCCAGTATAACTAGTGAGGAAACCGAGGAACTTTTTCTTGAAACCCTATGCAAAAGATAATATTGTAGAGCGTCACCGTATTCGTATTCTGGGTATTCCTGTCGTCGTTGTTCAACATCAGCTCAACGGAGAACGATTACCACGTCGTTCATGTTCTGCTGTTTCTTCATTCGTCTGAGTTCTACGTAGGTCACACTGTCGAACTCTGCGCAATACTGTTGCTTCTCCCATTAATCGTACTCTGGATTATCCCGTCGTCGTTGTTCAAGATCTTCTCAAAGGAGAACAGGTAGTAAAGGCCAGACCGGTAGTAAAGCGTGTGTTCGTTCAACACTTCGCAGTCTATGGGGCACTTTGAATGCATTCCCAAATGCGGCAGTGACATAGGTCTGCCTATTAACGACGGCACTGACATCACTAACACTTATAGCGGCAGTGTTTGTGTTTTTTAATACCCTATAGGCTGCATTGGTCCGCCACTTTATCAGGCAGTCAGAGATCTTTGTAGATGCCACAAACATATGCATCATCAATAAAGGTTGCTTCGTCCCCTCAATCGTATGCCAGTACTTTCCATAATGGTGCTGCTGGTGTTTCTCACTATTGTACGATTAGTGTCATGCGCTGGTACGCCACCGGTTAGAGACTTTGTGACTAGCAGTCTAGCCGTACCGGATACAGTGACTTGTCTGGCACCAATGTTTGGAAACTTGAAGACAATCAGCCAGAGTGTGGTTTATGGTACTAATATCTTTAGTCATAACGACCACATTTCTGATTGACTCCATCCCGAACTCACGGAAAAGAATGCTAAGTGGGTCGAATTTGTTTCCATACTGAGACAAGCTTTTATTTGAATGTTATTGAAGCACCTTCAGCATATTTAGTACTACCAAGCGTTGAAACATGTTGTGCTGTCTGTGGAGGTGGCTTTCAACTAAATTAGGCTGTGTCTGATGGAGTGGAATCATGTGTGGTATACGCTGATATATATATATATATATATATATATATATATATATATATATATATATATATATATATATATATATATATATATATATATATATATATAACACTCCTTACATCTAAAATAACTAATTTGATACCCAAAAAAATCAGGTTTCTGTTTATTTTAGATGTTTAACCGTACCAATTTTAAAGCAAAAATTAGAACTATTCATTAGGTGCACTCTTCCAGTGCTTTTAAACTGTTTCATTGCAATATAAAAGTAACTAAAGAGGAACAAGGTAATTGTTAAAGGAACCAAAAGCGGTTTGGTATGCGTAGTCATGAATTATTGGATGTTCCAAGAGAAATAATTTTGATAATTTATCAGAGTGGATTCCAGAAATCATTTTTTATTGCCTCATCAACATTCATCACTATATTTATGACCAAGACTGTTGAGCTGTGTCTACATGTTCACGTGGTCTTTTGTAAAGCATGTAGACGAAACTCAGTTTAAATCCTAAAATGTGCTGATGCTGTTTTCTTCAATGTCTGGTAGTGATTTTTTGCATTAAACTGAGAAGGGGAATTTTGTTACTACCAATATTTTATGTGTGGGTATACACAACACATGGAACACGGTAAACCAATGATATTATCGAGAGCGGGATAAGTAATATCCGTTACATCGAGTATAAAGATTGATAGCGCATTGATTTGAGCGTTCAATAAAAATAAATTGTGCTTGCTACGAATCAATAACGATTTTTCAAATCCATTCTATGAAATATAGCCGTATTCTCTCGTAGCAGGCAACTGTCCTTTCTGTGTTATGTATTGGCAAATAATCTGTAGTTTGAAATCGAGCAGTATAGCTAGTTTAAAGGTACCCAATATACAACTTAGCCAATCAGTTTTTGTTGCATTCTAATGTAGCCTCTCACAATATTATATTTTGTGTGATTTTTCTTGTAGATCTGTGAAATTTAAAATGGTCATTGCAGCCAATCAATTGCAAGCAGTATTGGCGCCTAAACAGAAAATAAAGTGTATTGAGCTCAGCTAATTTGGTTTTGCTTAGGGTAGTCAAGTGATGACTCGAATCGTCAATTGTATTTAATAGTCCACTCATTGCAATGAAATCAACTATACCTATGTTGAATATCGGACATGTATATCTGTGTTGATACTTAGATATGGTATGTCTATGCTGATGTTTGGATATGGTATGTCTATGCTTATGTTTGGATATGGTATGTCTATGCAAATGCGTGGATTTGATATGTCTAAGTGAGTGCGTAACATATGCAGAACACTCTTGGTGCATCTAAATGTATAGCTAATACACTGGACTTCATTGAAAATGTGGAACAATAAAGGAAAATAACATCATTAGTGCAGTGATAATTTAAATACTTTTTGGCTCCAGATATGCATATAATTCTGTATTAGTCTTGTGAGCTCTAATATTGATGCACAATGATTCATAGTTAACAAACATGTTCAGTCCAGAAAATGAGTAATAATGAAGTTAATGCAAATATATTTTGGAATTGTTAAGTGTCTATGAAGTTTGCGTAGTTTTTCAATTTGAATGTATATTTGATTTGTGTAGTACCAACATTTGTTTTTTTTTATATATGTCACATGGTTAGATTCGTTCATTAAAAACTATCTTGCATATGCCCACGTGTCCGAATGCAAATGGCAACCCCATGTAATGATATAACGAGTACAAAGAGCGATATACATAAGGCATGAGACAGACAGACAGACAGACAGACAGACAGATAGATAGATAGATAGATAGATAGATAGATAGATAGATAGATAGATATTATAATTAATCCAAAATTTGGTAATTTGTTGTTTACGATTATCTAATCTTGTCCTTTTTTTTAACAGTTGGATATACAGATGACAAGCTAAGTTTATTGTGGTCCAACCATTCCGAAGCGGTGGTCGTAAATTTTGGAATCGTTCTTCCACAGTTCCGGATAACTGACCAGAAATATAAGGAATTTACTAGAGTCCACAGAATAACAGGTCCGTTCACATCAAATAAGATAATATCTCAATATATAATGTGGCATTACATATTTTTGATACTTCAACAGATACTGTCAGTCTATATTACTGGATATTCCTGATAAAAGTTAGTGCATTTTCCATTTCTCAAATGATGGCACGGGACGGATATAAGTAGAGAATAGTTCCTTACACAAAACTATTTTATAAAGCAAATATGCATTTATCCGCAGCTGATATGGATGAAATCATAGGAATGGGTGAATAGGAATTGTCAATCATGGATGACATGTAACACGCTGCAGAATATTGATGATATTCTGATCACAACACAAAGACTTTCTCATTCACATCCTTTACCTCAGACAATAAATATCAGCAACACCAACATTAAATTCTCACAGTCAGTACGGAATCTAGATGTTACTCTAGACAGTACTCTCACATTGCACCAACATGTCATGAACATCTGCAGGGCTGCATATCTTGAATTGAGACTAATCAGTTCCATTCGCAAATATCTTTCAGTTGATGCCACTAAAACACTCGTGTGTTCATTAGTACTTTTAAGACTGGACTATTGTAACTCAATTCTATCTGGTTTGTCTCAATATCTACTCCAGAAAACTTCAAAAAGTTCAAAGCACAGCTGCTCGGATCATCTTTAAAGTACCACGATCAGAGCACACCTCCCCACTGCTCTCTGTCCTACACTGGCTACCCATTCGATCCAGAATCAAACAAAAATTTATTCTCTGTGTTACGTGTCTATCATACCTATCTCGC